>JARHVA010000329.1:5302500-5982500 GCA_037957365.1 Torreya grandis
TCAACACCACATATACATGGCATAAAAACTATTAGCATACTCACCCACTTCCAAAAATATTATCACATGTCTTAGACCACTCATATCACCAAGAAACCAAGCCATGCCTTCACACAAGGTCTCTTCATGCCATTGCTAGGTCATGACAAGACTCCTCAAGATATTAATGCTTGATAACTAACCTTGAAACACTTCTAAAGGTAACTATAATTAGATTATATGATCACATAATTAAAATAAACCTATCATAAGCTTGTGATCATTTCCTTCATCAATCTTTACTTTAAATACCTTCTCACAAGGTCTAGATAAAGCTTTACAAGACACCTTGATCCCTTGACCTATTCCTTCTATATCATGACCTTAACACAATATCAACTGAGTACATATAAGACACTTGGAGCTATACATTTATTTCTCATGGCCATAACTACATAAATTCAATGCTTATAATCTTGTCACAACACACACTACCATGCTTATCTAGACATCATGCTCATCTAGAAATCAACCTCATTCAAATTACTCACTATGCATCTTCACTAGCTACATCTATACATCAATGACAACACGCTTTGACATTAATGACATTAGATTGACATCAATGAAAATACTATTAAACTAAATTCCCCATTTTTAATGTTGAATTATGTTCCTATTTTTAGTTTTGAAGAATTATTGTTGTCATTTCTATCAAAGTTAAGATAAATGTCAGTTACACCAAGATCAAAGTTAAGGCTATGTATGGTGAAATGATATGTGTAAAATAAGTCTAATTAAAAGAGAAAATTTGAAGGAAAACTCTTGTATCTATTAAGCATGGGATATACTGAGAGGGGGGGGTGAATCATTATATCATATATCTTATAAAACTTTCCCTTAACTAAATTCCACTTAATCAAACATTCAAGATATGTAATAAAACTCAAACATTAAACACCACACAAGATAGAGAGAGACACCAGATATAACGTGGAAACCCAATGTGGGAAAAACCATGGAGAACAATCTCAAGTATATGAATGAGCACCAACCCAAATAATATTTGCAAGCACTAACTTGCAGGAGCACTAACCCCTTTGCTGAGCACCAACCCAACAACTATTTGTGAGCACCAACCCATAGGAGCACCAACCCCTTTTTTGAGCACCAACCCAAAAACTATTCATGATCACCAACCCATAGGAGCACCAACCCCTTTTCCAAGCACCAACCCAACAACAATTCCTGAGCACCAACCCACAGGAGCACCAACCCCTTTTCCAAGCACCAACCCAACAAAAATTCATGAACACCAACCCACAGGAGCACCAACCCCTTTTCCGAGCACCAACCCAATAACTATTCATGAGCACCAACCCACAAGAGCACCAACCCCTTTGTGTATACCACACAACTATCTCTCAATGTTTCTATCTCAATAAATAATAATTCATTACAACATTTCTTTCCTCTCTCTCACCTTTGCTCTTCTAAGCTAGATATAACAAATACAAATCATATTCATCTCTCACAATTGCTCTTCTAAGCTAGATATTACATTATAAAATCAACCTCTATCTCTAATATTACAAATGGCTTCTCAAGCCTTTATTTATATCTTTCCAAATGACCTTTGGCTTTTCCCCTTTGTGACCCTTCAATCCTCATGGAAAATGGTGCCAAACTTGTATGACCCTTCATATCCTTGCCTTTGAAAATCCATGTGGTGACCCTTCATGATCAAAAATGTCCTTCCATCTTTTGTCCTTATCTTGGTGACTTTTTGTATTCCTCAAAGTGTCCCTTCATGATAAATTGTGCCCTTCATCTTTTGTCTTCACTTGGCGACTCTTGGAATTCCCCAAGATGACTCTTCATGGGAAAATTCATCCCATCCTTCTTTTGTCTTTACCCCATGGCTCTTTGAATTCTCCATGGGCCCTTCTTTTGTCTCATATGCAACCAAAAATATATTCTTTAATATTAAATAAATATTAACTCACATTAGCCAATATTTTATTACAAACAACATTAAATGCAATGGTGACTTTATCACCAACAATGCTAGACCTTTGACATCAATGACAATATTTCCAACAATCTCCCCCTTTATCATTGATGGCGACCTCAATCTTGAAACTACCACATCCTATCACCTACACATACTATCATCTAAAAACATACAATAACTCCCCCTTATTGTAGCAACCTGTATCTATTCCCTATACCTATTTCTGCACCTGCACCTATACCTTTTATTCTCCCTATTTGACATCAATGGGAAAGGGCCTACCTAGAGCTAACACTTAGCTCCCCCTCAATTGATGCTAAACATCAATGGCAAGAAGTAATATAAATTACTCCCAACTCCTCTTGCAGATCTTTGAATGTATCCTTTGATGGTGCCTTTGAGAAGATATCTGATAATACATACACATTGTTCCCTATCCTTTGAGCATCTGCAAACAACTCATTTGAATCTTTTCTTCTAATCTCACAACCTTTTGCATGAAAATTTAATGTATATCCCTGATCACATATTTGACTAACACTCAATAGATTATGCTTAATACCTTTTTCATACAAAACATTCTTAGTCTTGGTTCTACTATTATCAAAACTTAAAGTACCTTTTTTGGCTATCCTGGTAGTGGTTTTATCTTCAAATTTCACTATGCCACCATTGATATTCTTTACTCTTATCTCTTTTCATATGCTTCAAACATCTGCTATCAACGAACCATGGCTAATCTTCATTTCTTACATGCAAAGTTGTCTGTACCAACAAATAATCATCAAGTTGTTTCTTCTACCAAGAACATGTTTGAACCTTCTTCTTAATGAATGGGGATTTGAAACTCTAATCCTCCTTGATTGAATATGCATGAGTATACTTTTCCTTCTTTTTAAAACTGTTAGCTCTTTTTCAACATTCTAATTTCTTGTGACCATAATAATTTGAAACACTTTAAAACTTTTAAACACTGCATATGCAAGAATCATTCTAAAAGCCTCAAACCTTAACACCGATGCAAAATTTTATTCAAAAATCTATTTACTCAAAAGATATATAAATTAATCGACCAACTCACCTTCTTATCACGCAACATAGCCAAGACCCAATAGCATCCACCATGCTTCAATTTTTCTTAAAAGTGTCTACTTGAAGCCTAGAAGAGACACCCCACACAAAGGGTCCTAGAAACAAATCTCAGGAGATTCCCACATCTCCTCTATTTCTTCTTTGATCTTCTTGTGTTTTTATTTTAGAATCTGTTTAAGCATGTCTAACCTTTTTGACTTACTAACCTCAACATTTATGATGTTTTTCATCTTCTCAACTTTTGAAATTATCTTATCTTGACAAAGCTCATGCTCAACTATAACAAGAGATTCTTCACAATCCTTCATATCTAATTCTTTTTCTACTATAGCAAGTAATTCATTCTCACTCTTAAACTCATCCTAATCAACCTTTACTATTTTAGGTCTCCAAACCTGAATTTGTCTTTTCTCATATTTTCTAGGGGCTCTATATCCTTTGACATACCTTGAATATCTCTTTACTTTATTTTGACATAATTTAGCAATATGGCCAACCTCATGACAACAAAAACAAACAATATTTCTCATACCTTTTTCTTGAATGTGACTGAGATCTCCCTTTGACTGATTGCTTCTCCTCATATAGTCTCTTGCCCTATGACCAACATGATGACAAATAAAACAATGACCATGAAAAGAATTTGAAAACTTGAAAGCATTGGGCTGCCTGATTGGCTCCTTTAATTTTCCTTCAAAACTTGCATCCTTGTTTCCTTGGACTAATATTTCATGATATTTCTCAACCTTGATTATAAGCTTCTCATGATTATCCTTTAAAGAACCTAACTCAACCTTCAACTGATTACACTATTCTTCTTTTGATATCAAACTTGAAATTGCAACCTCTAATTGATTCTTAAAATCCTGAATAAATATCTTATTTTATTTTACTTCTATAGCCAACTTAGAATCCAAGATACATACCTGATCTTTAAGAGCTTCAACCACAGATTTCAACTCTTGATTTTACTTCTTTAGCTGCTTGGCCATCTTGTGCTTTTCCTTGATCTACTTTCAAGCTATTAAACCCTTTCTAAAGAAACCTGATCTGATACCAATTGTTAAACATGGGATATAATGAGAGGGGGGGGTGAATCAGTATATCATATATCTTATAAAACTTTCCCTTAACCAAATTCCACTTAATCAAACTGTAGAGTAAAATACTCTATATTTTATTTTGAGTTTTAGTTGTGCACTCTAGTTTTGTCCCTGCACATTTCAGTTTTGGCAGTGAAGGTTTTGACACAGCGTGGGCACGGGTGTTTGATTTGCCTAAATTTTGTCTAAGTCTCAGAGTCGTGTAGAACATGCCAAGTGTCATCATCTGAGACACATTATAATTTCTATAAGTTGCACAGAACATGCCACGTGTCCTATTATATACTTGAGGAGCTTGACAAGTGTCGACATCCATGTTTCCATTTCTTATAAGTTTCAAAAGCTTCTTTCAATAAGCTTCTCTCAAAGTCCTATGGAGGGTGCCAAGTGGCAACTATGAAAGGTTTTAATATGTTTCTTTAAATGCAAATAAAAGTGTCATGTGTCCCTTGTTAAAGCTCAGTGGAGACTGCCAAGTGTCAACATCTGTAGTTTCTTCCTTTTGTTTCATTATTGAGTAAGGACTGTAATGGGCCTCGAGTGAGTTGCTAAAGTAAGCAGAGCATGCCAAGTGTCATCATCCATGTGAATCTAAAATGAGTCCTAAATGTTTTTATAGTGTTTCTGAAGCTCAGCAGAAGCTGCCATGTGTCATCTTCCATAGGGTTCTCAAAAGATATCTAAAGCTTCTATAGACAAGTGGAAGCCACCACATGTCACTTGTTAAGACTAGCAGATGCTGCCAAGTGTCCTCACCTATTTCATAGTGGGAAATTCCATGTGTATCTGTTTCAACCAATGAACTTGTAGAGAGGCTAATCATTTTAGATCTAAAAGATATCTTCTGTTAGACACTTCCAGATAAGTTCTAATTTGTTTACACCATTGGGATTGGATCATGCAAGTAATCTTGAGCCAGTCCTATGCTATAAATATGGGTTTAAATCGTAGGTAAAATAAGAAGAGGGAGGAAAGGGAGAGAATTTTCTGTATATAGTTTGTTATCAGAGATTTACAAGAAGTTTTTTAGACTTTCTTGATGTGGCCAGTAATATCATTTGCCTTTGTTCTATTTTCTTAATTCAAAAAGTTTGTATAACTGTGCATATATCAGTGCCTTTTATGTGACTAGAAAATTAATAAGAAGACTGAGTTCTGTGCCTTTGTTGATATTTTCTATGTTATTGCAAAATCATCTAAGTTGTGAGCCTTTGATTCTATTTGTTTTCATCTTTTACATTGATCATGCATTGTTTCCTCTTAAATGTAATTGAATCCTAAAGATAGCTTCACGTTTCTTAGTATTAAGGAATGAATCATACTCAGGTGCATCGCCATAGTTAAATTTTATTTCATTGCATTGGTGATTTTGTTTAATTTTTATCCATTTTTCCCACAATATGTTTGAGATAAATAAGAGCCAACTTCTTTAAAATCTAGAGGTTGTTTCAAGTCACAAATCCCACATTCTTGAAACTTCCCATGTTGGTGTTGGAAACAACACAATTTTAAGCATCAACAATTTTTAGCACGCCCGGTGAGACAATCTCTTGAAGTTTCTTTCAAGATTGTATCAACCAGAGAGTTACAAGGATTTAGAGCTATGGACCAGTAACAAGAGTTTAATCTATTGTGAACCCAAGTATTCTTTTACCACCATTGATAACTAATTCAAGAAGAAGGATCAATCAGTTTACAATAACACCAAGAGCAAACATGGGAGCACCTATAACCCCAATGAATTATGCAAATTGGAACACTGGCAGTGCTCTAATTCTCATAGTACCACCAGCCACTTGGGATCCTATTCCAATAAATGCCCTAAAAGCTCTACCCAAATTTAGTGGAGAAGATTTCAAAACCCCTAAATAACATCTACAAGATGTGTCTAATGTCTGTGCAATACATGTGATCACACAGCAGAATGTGGCTATAAGATTGTTAGCAGCTTCTTTTAAGGGGAAGGTATGGATTGGTATAGATCTTTGACCCCAAATATAATATCTACATGGGATTAGCTTGGAGATGGTTTCTTGTCAAGATTTGAAGAAAAGGGTGATAAATCTTCTTTGTTGCAATAATTGATTACTATCAAAAGGGCACCACAAGAACCAATGACTGATTTCAATTCAAGATATCAAAAGACTTGGGAAAGAATTCCTGCTAAAGCAAGACCATTACTAGGTATGGCTATAGTATTTTATCTTAAATCCTTAAATTTAGATATATCAGTAATGATTCAATCACTTAGAGGTCAAACTCTACTAGAAGCCTATGACTATGCAGACAGAGTTGAAAATAACTTAATAGATGCTGGAAAGTTGCCCCCAAGGCCTCCCATGCCCATGTTTCTAGAGATTACCTTACCTTTGCCTCAAGAAGCCCCTAATCCCATAGCCCCACCTATGTCTATGTATACATTTCCTCAACAACCTGCTAAAGTAGCTGTCCCTATCTAGTCATCTGAGATGGATGATGTCAAGAACATCTTAAGGACATTTTCTAATGAGATAATTAACCTAAAAAGATAGCAGAATCCTTATCATAGACCCCAATATCAAGGATACCAAGGAAATAGACCTCCACCATAGCAAAATCAGTATCAGGGTCCTCAAAGGCAAACTAACCCTCAACCATCGAACCAATTAGTTACAGTCCCTACACCCTCATAGACTGTTCCCCCTAATCCAAATAGGGAGATTGTTCTAGGGTAGAATAATTATGCAGATGGCACCAATGCCTTGTGTTTCCCTTGTAATAATGCTCATATGCCTAGAGATTGTCCCAGGGGTAATCTACAGCAAAAGATAGAAGAGCAAAGAAGAATGGATGGACAATTTGTAAATACTTCTGACACTCAACCCTACCAATCCTCTGGTATGCAAAATTCAGTCCTAGTGGCTTAGATGCAAGGGATGTCCTTACAACAAGGAGAAGAAATATCCCCTGAGCATGCTTTATTTTCATGGGTTGAAGATGAAGAGTCAGTATTCCTAAATGAAGCTTCTACTTCCAAGAATCCATTGGTACAATTAGATTACTACACCAGAGCCAAGAGAAGGATGACAAAATGACTTGACGTCACAAATAATGAAATTATGGGGATTCCTCCATTTCAAGGTCATCAAAACATAGTTGCTAGACAAGAAATACCTCAAAAAGTGCATAACCAAGTAATTTTTGGACAAGTTCAAGAAAAAGCAAGGTACCCTTATTATCCAAGAACTCAAACACTAGGACTGGTGAATGTGGTGGATCAGCTGAAGAGGACCCAAACACATGTGTCAATATGGGACATGTTAGCTATTATTGAGCAAAAGACACTGTTTCAAGAAGCTCTATAGGGCTAAGCAGTGCCTAAACATACTGGTACCAAAGGAAGACCTAATGATAAGGAAAATCTCAAAGACACGGTTCCTCTGCAGACAATAGCCCTTTTGAACAATGCACTGGAGGTAAGCAAATCCAAACCAGAGCCCTTATATTTGAATTTGATAGTTGGAAAGAAATTATTACATAATGCAATGATAGACTCATGGGCCAGTACTACAATAATGCCTAAACAAACAGCAGATGCTTTAAAAATAAAGTCTAAGCCACTTACTGGAGGAGTTATGCAGCTGGATGGGAAATCGGTGCAAACAATAAGGAAAATTAAACAACTCCCATTGCAATTGTATACTTTCCCTAATATAATTTTCAATCAGGATGTGGTATTCATAAACATACCCCCTATATTTGGCTTATGTTTATCCAGAGATTTCACAGCCAAGATAGGAGGTTATATGTTAGTTGATTGGTCTCACCTCATCCTGAGAACTAAATATGGTACAAAAATGAAAATACTATCTGAGTCACTATCTAAGGATCACATCACCAATGAACCAACACCAAAATTAGAGGTAGATCATGCTATGATGAATAAGGAAGAAAGGGTCTTTGTTGAAGAGTTAGGTGACTAGACTGAACATGACCAAGAGGAGGAAAATAACCAGTTGTTAACTATGATGCAAAGTGACCCATATGGAAATTATGACTCTACTAGTCTGGGCACTTATGTCATATTTGATGAAGACCATGAAATCCCAAATGTTTTAAGGGAAGGAATGCCAAAGACTCAAGAATTTGAAAAGGACTTAGAAATCTAGACCTTAAATTTTGATGGAGCTAGAAGTAAAAATGGTGTTGTAGCAGGAATTTGTCTTGTTGCTCCAAATGGTGAGAAAATTTTAAGAGCTATCCATTTCTAATTTTTTTGTACTAATAATGATGCTGAATATGAATCCTTAATACATGGGCTCATGTTAGCCAAGAAAAAGGGAATAAAGAATCTGATAGTAAAAGGAGATTCAAAACTAGTGGTGAAACAAATCAGAGAAAAGGCAATAGCCAAAAATGTAAGGATGAGATCCTATAGACACAGAATTTGGGACTTAATAGATGATTTTGAATCTTTCAATATTGAAGTAGTTCCTATAACCCAAAATTCTAAAGCAGATAGGATGGCACAGATTGGCTCCCAGTTTGACCCAGCAACTGATCTATTAGTCAACAATGAGTTAGTCAAAGTTATAGTAAGGCCAACTATCCTAGATAATGATGAAAATTGGCAAGTCTTTGAAAATAATTTTTAGATACTCTCATTTTTACAGCAATTAGGGGAATTTGCTGATCAATTACAACCCAAAATTGAAGAAGCATATGGAGACCAAATTATTCAATTAAAGACCAATAAGCTTCCTAAAGGCTTGATTACTCTAGAAAACCTATTTGATCCAAAAGATGTAAGCCTAGAGAAGAAAAGGTTTCAAGCAAATAAAGTAGATTATTTTGAGATACAAGTGAGTGAAGGAATAGAACTTAAGATTGGAAATTCCACAACCCAAAAGGAAAGGGAAAGACTAATTGAATTGTGTGAAAGATATGATAGAGTAATAGCTTGGACCTATGAGGACCTTCATGGCTATAATAAAGACATCATTCAACACACCATAGAACTAATTGAAGGATCTAAGCCAGTCAGACAAAAATAGAGGCTAGTGAATCCAAGTATTGAACCTCTAATGGTGGATGAGTTGTAGAAAATCTTAGAATCTAAAATAATTTTTCCAATCAAACACTCAACCTGTGTATCCAATCTAGTACTAGTAAAAAAAAAGAATGGTGACATAAGGCTCTATGTGGATTTTAGAGACCTAAATAAAGCATCTCTAAAAGATCACTATCTCTTGCCCTCTATGGAACAAATTTTACAGACTGTAGCTAGATCAAAGATATTTTCCTTGCTAGATAGTTTATCTAGATACAATCAGATTTGGTTGGCTAATGAAGACCAACAC
This sequence comes from Torreya grandis, assembly GCA_037957365.1. Taxonomy (NCBI): domain Eukaryota; kingdom Viridiplantae; phylum Streptophyta; class Pinopsida; order Cupressales; family Taxaceae; genus Torreya; species Torreya grandis. The sequence continues at coordinate 5,312,028 of JARHVA010000329.1, forward strand.
AAGACTGCATTTACTACCAAATGGGGAACATTTGCATTTACCAAGTTGTCATTTGTCCTATCAAATGCTAGAGCCACTTTTTAAAGAGAAATGGATGTAGCATTTGGAGAACTCATAAATAAAATCATTATGATTTATCTTGATGATCTCACTATTTTTTCCAAGAATGTTGTTGATCATTTTGATCATCTGGAATCTATTTTTAAGAAGTGTCAAGAGTTTGGAATATCCCTAAATCCCAAGAAGTGTATCTTTACAGTACCTCAAGGAAAACTATTGGGACATATAGTATCCAAATAAGGCGTATCTATATATCTAAAGAGAGTCACAACCATAATGAACTTGTCCCTGCCAGTAAATAAGAAAGCAGTTCAGTCCTTTTTGAGAAAGATTAATTTTGTCAGTCAGTTCATATCAGACTTTGTAGGTTTAATGAGACCAGTGACACTCTTATTGAAGAAAGACCTGGTGTTGAAGTGGACTATATAAGGAATACAAGATTTTGAGGAGGTCAAGAAAGCAATTTCAATAGCCCCAGTACTTAGTAACCTAGACTTCTCTAAGTCTTTTATAATGTATGTTTATAGAGGAGACTTTAGTGTTATTGCTATCCTAACATAGAAAGATGATCGACAAGAGGGAGAACACCCAATAGACTTTTTCTCAAGGACTCTTAGGGAGTATGAAGCTAGATACAAATTTGTGGAGAAACAGGCATATGCTATGGTAAAAGCCCTCAAGAAATTCATGCATATGGTATCAAGAAATAAGATTCTAATACTTGTGGCTCATCCTAGTGTCAAAGAATATATTATAGAAGGTGAAATTACTAAAAAAAGAGAAAATTGGATAACAAATATCCTTGAGTATGATGTAGAGGTCAGACCCACTAAGTTGGTCAGAGGTAGGGGGTTGTGCCAATACATGGATTAAGATATGGAAAAGATGATAACTGAAGAAACAGAAAAGGAAAATTTATTAAGGATACAAGAAATTGATCAAAACTCCTGGGTCATAAACATAATCCATTTTATGAAACATGGGATTTCCCAAAAGAGCTCTCTCAGGAAAAGAGGAGATACTATAGGCAGCAACGGGTCCATTTTTTTTTAATTGACCAAGTTCTTTTTAGAATAAATACTGATGGCATACTTTTAAGATGCATAGAGAAAGATAAGGCTCAAAAAACACTACATGAAATGCACCATGGAGTCTCAGGTGGACATTTTTCTGCAAGAACCATAGCTGTAAAGATAAGTTAGGTAGGTTATTTCTATCCCACTTTATTTACAGACTATTATCAACTGGTCAATAAGTGCCAATCTTGTCAGTATTATGTGGGGAAGAGAAGGATTGCAGTAATGCCCCCTAGTATTATAATTTTTGATGAACCCTTTGCTCAATGGGGTCTTGAATTCATTGGAATGATAAATCTAGTGTCAAGTATGAGACATAAATGGATTCTAACTACCATAGATTATTTTACCAAATGGAGTGAGGTAGTACCACTCAAAGAAGCAACAGAAAAGGTGATCCTAGACTTTCTGGGGGATATCACTACTTGCTTTGGGCCTCCTCGTACCATAATTTTAGATAATGCTAAGGCATTTTTAGGGGAAAAAATATTTGAATTTGCACTAAAGTATGGAATCTATCTAAAAACTTCCTCAAATTATTACCTTTAAGGTAATGGTTTGGTAGAATCAACCAACAAAAACCTGATTAGACTTATTAAGCGAATAGGGGCTGATCATCACAAAAAGTGGCATAAAGTGCTTAATATAGCACTATGGGCTGATGGAATTATGCCTAAACAAGTTACAAAGATGTCCCCATATGAATTGGTCTATGGTAAGCCTACTGTAATGCCCTTGAGCTTGGAGATTCCTGCTCTCTAGTTATTAAAATAGATTGAAATTGAGGAGAATGGCCCCATGCAAGTCAGACTTGTTGAGCTCCTAGAAGTTCAAGAAAAGAGGGATACAACACATGAATCATTAATTAAATATCAAAAAATAATCAAATACTGCTTTGATAAGAATACTTCAAACCCCCATTTTGAAGTAGGCTCAGTTGTTTTGAAATGGGATGAGAGAGCTGCCAAGCGAGGTCGACACAATAAATTTGAGTCATTGTGGATTGGCCCCTATAAGATTCATACATGTAAACAAAAAAATTCATTTGAGCTTGAAATGATGGAGGGTGAACCTAAAGAGTTTCCTATGAATGGGATCTACTTGAAATGTTTCATTTAAGTAGTATCTCCCATGTATTATAGTTAGACAGTTTCCCTTTCCTTGTTGCTCTATTTTCCCCTTTTTTTTGCCTACTCTTTCTTTTAATAAGTGTTTTATGAACACATGGCTGCGGCTCAAAGTATTTTAAATTTTTTTGAAACTCTCGCATTCACTAAATCTCTCTCAAATCCCCAAAATTCTCTAAAGTACCTTTACGCAACTACTTTTATGACATGTCTGACACAATGTCCCATGTAGATTTAATAAGATTTACTAACTATTTTTTGGTTATAATGCCATTTATGAGACTTGATGTGTCATTAAATACCCTAATAACAAGATTTAAGGCTTAACTATGTCTCATCCGTTCTTATGTCTACTAGGAAAATCCTTGTTACCTGCATTTCAATTCATAACAAAACTTGCTTAGTAAAAGTGCCTTCCCTGTTGCAAAGCTTCCATACTTGTTACATAAGTTCACTAATTCTCAATATAGACATAGATATGAAGGACGCATAGTCTTCACAACAAGGGTTTGGAATTTATGAATCCATTGATAAGCTTCTCACCAGTAAATCATATGCTTCAGCCCCTGCACAACCCTTAAAGACCTATCCAAGGATTAGAGTCCCCGAAGTTGGTTATGTGATCGACCTAGCAAAGGTGAAGGATTTTGTAGATGGAATCACATACCCAACCCTTCAAAAGTTTGGCAAAGCTCTGTGAGAAGGGGCACACCAAAGATGTATCCAGAAGGCCAAGGCTAGACAATCCAAAACATTTGGGATGAGGATATGGACTTCTTAATTGGCATAATTCATTGTCTCAAGTGTACATTCATGCCTTGACTTAGTTGAAATGTGCACATAATTATTTCATATGCCCTCAAACACCATATAATAGGGTCAAATTATGGTGGAAATTACACTAAAGGCCATTAGGGACATGTTGGCCCTATATCATGACAAAATAGCCACATTTCCCACCATTGCCAAAATGTAAAAAACATGGGCAAACATTAATAATCAGTTAAGGTTTCTCAGATCAGAATTGCAATTAGGGGATGATGATACCATTTTGCCAGTGCTACCAATAGGAAGGGCACAATTTACATAGGCTAGTCAAGAGGCACTATCCATGATGGCATTTATTTTTAGAATGAAGGAGGACATAACTGTCTATTATTGGCAAATAGCCATTCTCTTCAGATTAAAATCTATAGACAAGTCTCAAGAGTATCAACAAGACTTCTCAGAGTAGATTACCTATTCAATGGTTGATCAACTCACCCAATTCAAATCTAAAGGGGTTTTTAGGTATTATTCTTATCTGTTTCACCTCATATTATATCAAAACTCTGGCATATTTTCACAATATATGCATTTGAATATGCATGACCCAAGTTTCAGTCATAATAGGACCATTCTTGTGTCTGCATGGACACATATCTTGTCCAAAACACCTGACCCATATAAATTTTTGGAACTTTTTGTTACCCCTACCTTTTATCACCTAGGCCTAGATCCTATTGAAAATAGATTAACTCCAAGTGTTAGAGGCCTCATGACAAATTACACTATTCCCTGTGACTACTTTTTTGGATCTCATCATACCATCATTAGGGTCCATGGTTTTAATGGAGAACTAGTGTTGCTACCCAAGATTTTGACTCCTAGGTTAGCATTCTTAGAGGTCACCCAACAAGTGTCTATGGTTGATAATGACTATGGCACTGGGAAGAAGAAAAGGAAAATGTATGATATTCCATGGGTAAAGAAAAACATGGCCCTAGAGGTCAGAGATGCTGAGTACTTATTGCTAAGGAAGCTAGATATCCTAGGTTTCTTTCTGATTGAAGATAAATAAAGATATGACCCAAGCAGTTTCATAACCTTATGGTTCAAGAATAACAAGGTCGGTGCTAAAATTTTGCATGAGATCCATTCCTTTTAGGAAGATAGAAGAAACCCTAAGGAAGATATTCCTGATTTGTATGTAGAATTGACATATTTTCCCTTTCAAGAGACCAAGCCATGGGAGACCTTTTATGTTAAGGAAAAGGTTTTTGACCCTAAAATCAGAATGACTTTTGGTTTAAAAAGGGCATTAAAGAACAAAGAATGGAAACCTGAGAAAATAGAAGCCTATTGGAAGTATAGGCAGGAGATTTGTGAGACAACTCACTCTTTTGGTAATGTAAACTCAGATGAGAAATGGGATAAAATTTGGGATGAATGGCATCCATCTCCTATTTCTAGCCCTAATAAAATCAAACTATAGACACAGGGTAGAGAGTTAGAGGGGGAAGCAAAATCCACTCATACAGTGCAGGCCCCAAGACAAACCTCATCTACAGTCATTGTAGCTGTCTGGCCCCAATCTCTCAGTGCCATAGAAAACAAAAGAATGTGGTATCTTCATTACCCAGAGCTTCTTCATTAGTGTCAACCTTTGGGGTTCCCAATTTTGTGCAATCACCACTAGCAACAGTGGTAAACATTGAAGAGAAGGAAGCACAATAAGAAGAAAAAAGGCCAAGGAAACATAAGAAGCTAAAACTTTAGCCTGATTTATAGGAGGAGCTAGATCCCTCATAGCATCAACCACTGAGTACATCTATTATTCCTTAGGTACATGTTATTTCTCCTTCTTCTCAGTCTTTTTCTTCTTCTATAGGGGTGGCAATCCCAACTGGCCAAATATTATCCCCTGCCACCTTTGTTGTGCCAATTTCCTAATTTTCCCCACCTATTACTACTCAAGCCATGTCATCACAGGCCACATCATTACCTCCCTTTTCCCCCTCTATCCCAAAGAGAATACCTCCCCATATTTTTCCTAGCCAACATTTGGATATTCCCTATGGATTGCCACAGGGATATCCTTTTACGGGCTGGTATATTGCCTCTCCCTCTACCTTCCAAGCTCAACCAAACACTGCTAAGAAGGCTAGGGAAGTCTGGATGGATAAAAAAGGAAGAAAGATAATAAATCTCTGGCTACACCACACATGAGGTCACTATTTGACCCAATCCAACAACAACTAACTATGACTCATTTGTCACCTAATGTAGTCAGGTCAAACAAGCAGATGTAGCCTCAAGATTATATAATGAGTGCAGTAGCTATGGATATGTCACTTTTCAGACCACAGGATAGGGTTGAGCTGCTAAATGAAACTAATTCTATTATAACTACTGATTATTTGAAAGTATCAAAGAAGCTGCAGAAGATGGAGGCTGATTTGGCTCAAGAGAAAGCAAATGGTAGCAATCTGGTTATAGAAATCAAAACAAAGAATGATGAAATAGAGAGTCTCAATAAATAGTTGCAAGATACTATTTCTTGTTAGATTCACCAGGCTATTCAAGCCCTAAATGCTTCTTTGAAAGAAGAGCTAACACAAGAGAAAGTTGCAGTGATAGCCCTAAGGTAGGAAAAGGCAACACTATAGAAAAAGTATTAGGAAAACCTGTAACAAGTCACTCAGTTCCAACAGAAGCTGCTGAATGAGCAAAACAATACCACCACCATACAGGCCTAACTTCAAGCTAAGCAACAAATAACAAAACAATTGACACTTGAGTTGGCTAATAGGCCAAAAAATGTAGGAGTTTTGAACCTGGTCAAGGAGCTATATGTATTAGTATGGAAAAGAATCTCTGGGGAGATTACTCAGCTCAGACCCTCTCTAACTTTCCTGTTAAATGCATAAAAATTGTGTGAAAAGGTGGAGACTTCAGTCCAAGCCACTCTATCCACTTTCTCTTTGAGAGTGTCTAATTCTCAAATGCTACTAAAAAATCTATATGACATAACTGATGAAACATCATCATCAGTAGGGATTAGTGACAGAATGATTGCTGTAAAAAGGGTGAACAAAGTTCTCAGTTGCAACTCCATAGAAATTAATTTCAAAGAGATCCTAGATGTGGTAAAAGAGGGAGTAGAAGACATGAAGAAGCATATTGAAGATCTGGTGTAATTGGGTCTTCCCTCCCCTTTTCTTGATAGCAACACTGTGTTAATGGTTGATGAGATTAAGCCTTTGTTGTTAGCTAGACAAAATGATTAGTCAATTTTCCAGTGTTTAACAGATGCTTCATCAGTGCCAGAAGTGGAAGTTGTCTTGATCCCCATGGCCCATCTTGATTTCCAATTGAAGACTATAGTTCATGTTTTGTAGAGTTTTTCACATAAGGACATCATCAACCTTGATTTAGCCTTCCAAGATTTGCAAAATAAACAAGGACTATCTAATGCTGAATGGTCTGTTTATCAGATGGCCTTATAGAATTTGTGATTTTTGTCACATTTTTTACATATTCTATGGATTCTTTTTGAGTAGGCTCAAAAGTCCTCAAGGTCACCAAGAACTATAGAGTAAAATACTCTACATTTTTTTTTGAGTTTCAGTTGTGCGCTCCAGTTTTGTCCCTACGTGTTTTAGTTTTGGCAGTGAAGGTTTTGACATAGCATGGGCATGGGTTTTCATTTTGCCTAAGTTTTTTCTAAGTCTTAGAGTCATTTGGAACATGCCAAGTGTCATCAGGTGAGACATTATAATTTCTATAAGTTGCATGGAACATGCCACCTATCCTGTTATATACTTAGGGAGCTCGACAAGTGTCAGCATCCATGTTTTAGTTTCTTATAAGTTTCAAAAGCTTCTTTCAGTAAGCTTCTCTCAAAGTCCTGCAGAGGGTGCTAAGTGGAAAATGTAGAAGGTTTTAATATATTTCTATAAATGTAGTAGAAAGTGCCACATGTCCCTTGTTAAAGCTCGGTGGAGACTGCCAAGTGTCAACATTCACATTTTCTTCCTTTTGTTTCATGATTGAGTAAGGACTGTGGTGGGCCTCGAGTGAGTTGCTAAAGTAAGTAGAGCACACTAAGTGTCATCATTTGTGTGAATCTAAAATGAGTCCCAAATGTTTCTATAGTGTTTCTAAAGCTTAGTGGAAGTCACCATGTGTCATCTTCTATAGGATTCTCAAAATATATCTAAAGCTTCTATAGACAAGCGGAAGCCGCCATGTGTCACTTGTTAAGACTAGCAGATGCTACCAAGTGTCCTCACCTATTTCACAATGGGAAATTCCACATGTATCTGTTTTAGCCAGTGAACTTGTAGAGAGAATAATAATTTTAGATCTAAAAGATGTCTTCTATTAGACACTTCCAGTTAAGTTCTAGTTCGGTTAGACTATTGGGATTGGATCATGTAGGCAATCTTGAGCTAGTCTTATGATATAAATATGGGTTCAAATCATAGGTAAAACAAGAAGAGGGAGGAAAGAGAGAATTTTCTACATATAGTTTGTTATCAAATATTTACAAAAAGTTTTTTAGACTTGCTGTGGCCGGTAATATCATTTGCCTTTGTTCTATTTTCTTAATTCATAAAGTTTGTATAACTGTGCATATATCAGTGCCTTTTATGTGACTAGAAAATTAATAAGAAGACTGAGTTCTATGCCTTTGCTGATATTTTATATGTTATTGCAAAATCATCTAAGTTGTGATCCTTTGATTCTATTTATTTTCGTCTTTTACATTGATCATGCATTGTTTGCTCTTTAATGTAATTGAATCCTAAAGATATCTTCACTATGCTTAGTATTAAGGAATGAATCATACTCTAGCAAATTGCCATAGTTAAATTTTCTTTCATTGCATTGGTGATTCTATTTAATTTTTATCCCTTTTTCCCAAAATATATTTGAGATAAAGAAGAGCCAGCTTCTTTAAAATCTATAGGTCATTTCAGGTCGCAAGTCCCACATTCCTAAAACTTCCCATGTTGGTGTTGGAAACAGTGCAATTTTAAGCATCAACACAAACATTCAAGATATGTAATAAAACTCAAACATTAAACACCACACAAGATAGAGAGAGACACCAGATCTAATGTGGAAACCTAATGTGGGAAAAACCATAGAGAACAATCTCAAGTATATGAATGAGCACCAACCCAAACAATATTCACAAGCACCAACTTGTAGGAGCACCAACCCCTTTGCTGAGCACTAACCCAACAACTATTTGTGAGAACCAACCCACAAGAGCACCAACCCCTTTGTTGAGCACCAAACCAACAACTATTCTTGAGAACCAACCCACAGGAGCACCAACCCCTTTGCCAAGCACTAACCCAGCAAAAATTCATGAGCACCAACCCAGAAACTATTTGTGATCCCCAACCCACAGGAACACCAACCCCTTTGTGTATACCACACAACTATCTCTCAATGTTGCTATCACAACAAATGATAGTTCATTACAACATCTCTTTCCTCTCTCTCACCTTTGCTATTCTAAGCTAGATATAATAAATACAAATCATATTCATCTCTCACAATTGCTCTTCTAAGCTAGATATTACAATATCAAATCAACCTCTATCTCTAATATTACAAATGGCTTCTCAAGCCTTTATTTATAGATTTCCAAACGACCTTTGGCCTTCCCCCTTTGTGACCCTTCAATCCTCATGAAAAATGGTGCCAAACTTGTATGACCCTTCATATCCTTGCCTTTGAAAATTCATGTGGTGACCCTTCATGAGCAAAAACGTCCTTCCATCTTTTGTCCTTATCTTGGTGACTTTTTGTATTCCTCAAAGTGTCCCTTCATGAGAAATTGTGCCCTTCCTCTTTTGTCTTCACTTGGTGACTCTTGGAATTCCCTGAGATGACTCTTCATGGGAAAATGCATCCCATCCTTCTTTTTTCTTTACCCCGTGGCTCTTTGACTTCTCCATGGGCCCTTCTTTTGTCTCATATGTAACCAAAAATATATTTGTTAATATTAACTCACATTAGCCAAGATATATTTATTACAAAAAACATTAAATGCAATGGGGCCTTTATAACCAATAATGCTATATATTTCCAATAGTATATTTGTTGAGATATAATTTTAAGGTAACCTGGTAATTCCTCTAAGGTTGATGATATGTCAAAGTTAGGATCATGGCACAAGGTAAGATACTATTATGTACTAGGTATCTTGAGAAGCCTAGTCTAGTCCTAAGAGAAGGTGTATGCATAAATCATAGTAAATATTAGTGATTTGTATTAGTAAAATAATAAGAGAGTGAAAAAATACATGTAAACAGGAGCAATAGTCAAATAATTCTTCAAATGAGTTTCAATGTCAAGTCTTGAGGTTTAGTCCTCATATGAAGACCTAGTGAGAAGGCATAAGACTGATAATATGATGAGTTGATCAATATGATACTTGTGTGATGAATTTTTATAGGGTATGCACATTATATGAGGTCATATGACATGTGGATGAGGCTTTGAGAATAGTACAATAAGTTTCAAGGTATGTTCATGGTCTAATTATGACTGGCATTTCAAGACCTAATGAGCAAAGAGACCTAGTGTGGCCTAATGAAGGGTCAAGATCATTTATTAAGGTTCCATAGATATTGAGATAATTTATAGAGGTGTGAGGGGTTTTTAAAAGTATGTTAACCAAGTTTTAGTTCATATTCTAAAGGAAAAATCATGCAAATCAGTGATAAGATTTTTTGTGTGCATAGACTGGGTGTTGTAAACCCTAGAAGAAATTTATTATGCTCATTGGCACTTACAACATTTGAATGACATCCCAATAAAAACATTTAAATTTGGGAAGGTGCCTATCTTTAGTTTATTAGAATTGGTTTTGGAATTGAGGGGCAATCCTTATGAATGATTATTAAGAAGGGAAACTAGTCAAACCCCTCTTAAAACTCTCACATTGACCTGATAGGAAATATCTTGTCAGTTATAGATTAGAATAGTTTTTTTGACATATATTTATGTATATAAAATTTAAATGAATATTACAAGTTTCTTTATGTGGTTTTTGGTTTGTCTTGACAGTGAGGAGAAGCTACATGAAACTCCTTATTTCTCAAAATTTTGAGGTAGCAGGTTGGGTTGACCAGGTCAAAGCATGAAAATGGATAGAGGATGATGTGTGATAATTTTTTTAATTATAAGTTAATTTAATTAATATGTTAAATATACTAAATAGGATAAACCATTCATATAAGTTGACCTATCACTAAACATGCCTAATGAGCAAAATAGTGAAAAAACTAGGTAAGAATGAGAATGAGATTAGGGATTAGTTGTAGAGGATTAGGGATGGATAAAATACATGGGGTCATTGTTAAATACATATAACTAATATAATTTTTTTTATAAGTGTTTATGATTCTCATACACAAGTAAAAAGTTGTCCTCAAAATGACCTATTTAACACAATGAAGTCTGTGTAGGGTGAAGATGTGAGATTGGTCTGTAAGACTAATATTGATATTGAAATTTAAAAAATATATATTTAAAGATTTTATATGGATTATTGATGATAATTTAAAATAATTTTAATATCAAAAAAGTGTTCACATAGGTTTTCTAATACATTTTTCCATGATTGTGTTTCTGATGCTACAGGCAGGTTTCTGCATGTGAGTGAGAATGATGTTTCTGAGTCATTTTGCACTGATTTGAAGGATACAATGCTCATAAATGTGTTATATAATTATAATAAGTTAATTTAAACACATTTTTATTCATTATTAACTCTTATTAATATATGAAAAGTCAAAATATTTTGACTAGGCTCTTAAGGTTTGTGTACAGTTTTGAGTGAGCATATGAAGTTGATCAGTTAGAGGTCTTTTGCCTTGTTTGATGAATTATAATGAACATGATTTTGATCCTAAGTTAATTTAGATTATATAAATATTATTTATTAGTATGGTTGTGTGGTAAATTTTAAAATATTATTAAGTTTTGTAAGATAGACTTTCTAGCAGTAAGATGGCTTAATGGCAAATAAACCTAATTGGGTGGTTCAAGGAGTGAAATGATCCAAATGGTGTTGGGAACATAAGGTGAGATTATAAGATTTATATTTAAGTAATTTTTAAATTTTTTAATCCAATTTTTTAGGTTTAAATTTTTCCAAGTAGGTCTAAGTGAAACATGTGTCTGGAGAAGGCCTAATTGCATTAAGTCTCTATTAGGCCTAAAGGTGGTTTTGGCCCTTAAGGTTAATGACTGACCTATGTGGTGGTTTTGGAACTTAAGGTTAATGAATGACCTATGTGGTGGTTATTTCACTTATGAAACATGTGTATTGATCTATTTAAAGTTTTATAAAAGTATTTTGAGGTTATTTTATGACCAATATGGGTAAGATAAAGATTCATGTATAAATACAAGGCCTAATAGGCCTAATTTGACTAGTTAGAGAATTATGCATATAAGTGAATGATATAGAGTTTTGGAAACTAGGTAAAGCTATTGAATATAATTAGATATTTGTGATTAAATTTAATGAATACCTAATTATGTTCCTATATGTTTTTATTAAGGTCATTTGACCTAATTCTACCAAGGAAAGGGTTAGTTGAGCGAGAAGGCCTAATAGGCCCTTTGAGAGAGATAAAAGAGTGAGAAGAGAAAAAGGAGGAAATATTTAGTTTAGTAATAAATAGGTGTATAATGGTGATCATATATTTAAGGTATTTTAGTTGGTGTTGAGTTACTTAGGGTGTTGGATCTTCCTTGTAAGTTGGTGTTTGTTAAAGGACTAGTTGAGTTGGTACTTGACTAGTGAGGGGTTGGTGCTCCTTATGGGGTTGATGCCTCAATAAAAGTGTAATTAATTACTTATAGGAATATATTAAAATATTTTAATCAATGGGTTTTATTACCCAAGAGTGATTCCCACATATATCTCTTGCTCTAATGTTGTTTGTTATCATAGTTGCGTGTGTATACATTGATTGTTGTATGTAAGTGTATGAATGTTAAGTGAAATTAAAGGAATATTTTAATAAAAATTATTAACACCCCTATTATTATATATAATTACAACATTTGGTATTATATTAAATCCTTTAAATGAGGTATAATAACCTAAATGAGATTTTAAGTAAGCAAATATGGCTAGTCAAACACAAGGTGGTTCTTATACAAGCAAGGCTCCATTATTTAATGGATCCAATTATGATTTTTTGAATGTAAGGATGAGTAAATATATTATGTATCAAGGTTATGATGTTTTCAAATTATTATTGGATGGATATACTACACCCCCTATTCTTCCTATAGATGCAATAAGCAAGAAGGCTAGTGACAATAACTCAAAATCAATGAATGGTATTATGTGTGGTCTATCAGAGGTATAACTTATGAAGGTGATGGCCTATATGTATACCAAATAAATGTGGGATAGGTTGAAGACTATTAGTGAGGGAGAATCCAAGGTCAAATTAGCCAAGTTAAAAAACCATAGAAGATAATTTAAAGGCCTAAAAATGAATGAAGATGAGATCATTACAGCCTACTTGTTGAAGGTTGATGAAGTGGTCAAAATCATAAGAGGTATAGGTGAATATTTTAAATAGTCTAATATTGTTTAAAAGGTTTTGATATCTTTAATTCCCAAATTTGATTCTAAGGTGTCTACTATTGAAGAGATGTAAGATATAGACAAGCTAGATATGGATGGACTTCATGGCACCCTAACAGCCTATGAGATGAGGATAAGTGAAGGAAGACCTGAAAATAAAAAAAATTCATTCAAGGTAGAAAATAATCCAAAGGATAATAAGACACAAGGTATAAAGTCAAAGACAATGATGAATCTGATATTAATGATGATGAGTTTATAGCTATGTTTTCAATAAATTTGAAGATAGGCTCAGGTAAATAGAAGGGAAATTACCTTTTAAATGCTTAAATTAGGGAGAGATTGGACACTTTGATAACAAGTGACCTCATAAGAATAAGGATAAGGATTATGAAGAGCATGATGATGATAAAAGGTCCCACAAGTCTGATAATATAAATAAAAGCTTTAGAAGGTATGATGATAAGAAGAGGTTTTTCAAAAATAAAATAAGTTTCTACACCAAGGAATATTTCAGCTCATTTGATGAGAGTGAGAGAAGTGATGATCCGGTAAACAATTCAGGAAATAATTTAGGTGATGGGTCCACCCCAATTGATGATAGAACTTTCAAGAGCCATAACTTTTGCACCATAGCTCTAATTGACTCATCATTTGAATTTTTGGAAAGCTAAGAATGAGGAGAAAATGGTGAGATGGCATTAAAATATGCTCAATGAAGTTTGACCCACAAAAACCCAATATAAGTGCCCCAAATTTTAATTTTAGTAGTGCAGTCTAAAAATAATAAGTTTCTAAAAATAGTAATTCCTCAAATTCTATATTGTTGTAAATCATGGAAGTTGAACCAATTCATCTCCCTTGAGATTGGTGACCTTCCACATCATCCCCCCACCTTAAAAACATGTATAAGTTAAGATGTAACCCAAAATGGAAATTAGACATCTCTTCTCAGAGATAGTCATATTTTTAGGTCTACAAATTTGATCAATAAAACATCTCTTCTCAGAGATAACATTATTTGAATTGTGTTGTTCTTGTTTCTTGAATTATATTTCAACCAAATATTTTGAGTTTTGGATCAATGGTATTAGAGTGGTTTGTCTTTAGAGTGTATGATCCCAAGGATGAGGTCAGATTACAGGAAGCTTGGATGGAAAATAGAACTAGCAGACTATCCACCTATTCACTCTAAATGACTTCAAATGGTGGACAACACTGAGACATTTGATCCTTTCAAGGAAATGGTAAATGAAGCCCTCCAATAGTAGTAAGCACATATTCTACAATAATTCTCTCAAATTCTCCAACAAATCTCGATGGGAATTCTAGCTCCTCATCTGCACCCCCACATCCTTTCAGTGCCCCAATAGCCTTCAAGGTTCAGGTGAATTTTGATATCCCTACATTTGAAAGCAAAATCAATGCTGATGTAGTAGAAAATTGGTTGGATCAATTGTCATCTTATTTTTCTGTAAATAAATTCACTGATAAAGAGAAGATTGCCTTTGCTCTTTTGAAATCATCACTACCTGTCAAAAATTGGTGGGAAGTGTACAAAAAAAGATTCAGTGTAGATGATATTGGCCTTGAGGTAGAACCTACCTAGGATGATTTCATAGAAGATATAAAGGAAGAATACTACCCCATTGGAGCATATAATGATCCATATATAGAGTGGCAACAACTTTGCCGAGGTAAGGAATAGTCTGTTCAAGATTACACTGACATTTTTCATTCTCTATCTGTGAGATTAGGAATCCAAGAAAGTGAGAAACACAAGGTTCTTAAATATCATGACAGACTACAATGGTACATATAGGGAGAAATATAACTCTTCAATTTAGAAACCATTGGTGAGGTGTACAAGTTCACAGTGAATATTGAGCAGAAGCATGGAAAAATGAATATGAAGAGTCAGCCTTCAAAATGGAGAAGTGACAAAGAAGGTCAAACACAAGGCCAAAATGTGAAGAAAAAGGAAGGAAATACTGGGAAGTGGTGTGATTATCATAAATCTGGAACTCACTCCAAAGAAGAATGTCGAGCCATCAAGTCCCTCCTTTCTAAATCATAATTCTCAACATCTACTACTCTACCTCATATAGACCATGTAGTTGAAGAGGTTGAATAAGAAATTGTAGATGTTGAGCCCGAAGCCATTTTTGCTTCATCACAGACCCATGAGGAGAGGCTAGATGATAAGGAAAGATTATTTCACTCTAAGTTATGGGTGAAAGATAAGCCTTTGCATTTCATTCTTGATAGTGGAAGTTAAAAGAATTTAATATTTGCTAATGTTGTGAAAATCTTAAGTCTATCCATGAAGCCTCACCCAAATCCATATAGTATGGGATGGTTGAGTCTAGGGATAAACCTCCGTGTCATCCACCAATGTCTTCTCTCATATGCAATAAAACCTTTCCAAGATGAGGTCTTATGTGATGTGGTCAATCTAGATGTTTGTGATGTACTCTTTAGTCAACCATTCATGTATGATCGACATGGTATCTATGAATCAATAACTTGAAGGATTACTCTCACTCTTGGAACATAGTGCTATAGGGTACTAGAGGTACGACCTTCTACATCTGTCTCTCTGATTAGTGCCAAGAAATTTGTTCTCATGGTGGTCAAGCCATAATAATCCAAAAGGGCCAATGTTGCAACCTTGACTACACAAACAACACAACAAAAGAATCAAATAGATACCAAGATAAATAATTTCATGGCCTTCCATTTACAGACTGATGGTTAGATAGAAATGGTGAACAATTGAGCCTTGCATAGTTCTATAAATCACAGTCCATTTTAAGTATGCATCAATAATCAAATCAAAGTACAACTACCACACTTAATGACAAATATTGATGTAATGGGGACCATTTGTTCTCAAGGAGGGAGGAATGATCTAGGAAATAATTCAGGGGACAATTCAGGTGACGGGTCCACCCCAATTGATGACAAAACTTTTGGGAGCCATAACTTTTGCATCGTAGCTCCAATTGACTTGGCATTTGAACTGTTGGAAAGCCAAGAATGAATATAATGTGGTGAGATGGCATGTATATTTTCTTTATGAATTTTGACCCTTGAAAACCCAATGGAAGTGACCCAAATTTTTATTTTAGTAGTACAGTCTAAAATAGTAGGTTTCTAAAAATAGTAATTCCTCAAATTATGTATTTTTATAAATCATGGAAGTCAAACCAATTCATCTCCCTCAATATTGGTGACCTTCAACATCCTCCCCCCACCTTCAAAACATGTATAAATGAAGATTTAACCTAAAATGGAAATTAGTCATCTCTTCTCAGAGATAGGCATATGTTTGGGTATGCAAATTTGATCAATAAAACATCTCTTCTCAGAGATAACATTATTTGAATTGTGTTGTTCTTATTTCTTGAATTATCTTTCAACCAAAGATTTTGAGTTTTATATCAATTAATTCTTAGATTGACCATGAAGGTGATGGTCCTGATGTCAACAAAGTTACATTTAGATGAAAAATCAAGTTTCTCAAATTAAGAAGAGTCCATATGGATTGGAGTTGTTGGTGATTTTGATGAAGGAGATGAAGTGGAGTTTAAGGCTGAGTTGATGAATACTCTAGAAGAACTAAAGATGGTAAAGAAAAATAATAAGGTGATGAGGTCACTTATCAAATATTATGAGGATTAAATCAACTTATTTGAATTTAGACTAAGCAATAACTCAAAATAACAAGAGAAAATAGTCAAATAGGTGGAGACTCAACTTCAAATTATGAATACTAGTATAAAGATAAAAAAAGAAGAATATACAAGGTATAAAACTAAAATGGATCCCTTGAGAGCTGAGTTGGATCAAGTATCAAGTAAGTTTAAATCCTTTGTAAGGTTTAAAAAGATTACCAATGATCTAGATAACATTTTTAGTCAAAAGACTACTAATGACAAAATAGGCTTTGGTTTCAATCGAGACTAAGAGAACAACACTAATATGATCAATAAGGCCAATAGTCAATCAAAGAATGAGGATGCTAGTAGAATGAAGGAAAATACTATCAAGCAATCTAATTCTATAAGGTATGCTAACCCCTTCAATGGATATTGTTATTCATGTAACCAATTTAGACATAAATCAAGGCATTGTATAAGGCCCTAAAAAAATGAATATGCATGGAACTATGAGGAGATTCATCAGTCAAGAGGTATGGGTCATGATGTGTTTTGATCAAGAGGAATAATGTGTGTCAATTGTGATAAGATTGGTCATATTATAAAGTATTATAAGCATGGATTCTCAAGACTGAAAAAGAAAGTTATGAACCTTAAAGTACAAGAAAGAAGTCAAGATAATATGTGAAAACCCAAGGTAGCTAAGGTTGATGATTAGTTTGAAAGTCCAAGTGGACTATTTACCATGGTATAACATATTTAAGATGCAAATGAGTGCCAAGAATTCTCTCTATCAGCTTAGATTACTGATGATAGAGATAAGATCAATAGAAAAATTTAGGATTTTATTTAAATAGAGATTGAGGAGATAAATCCAAAAGGATTATTAAATCCTAAGAGGATCATTAAGGAAGGTTAGTAGAGTAAGGACATGGATATCTAGGAATCTACTAAGTTTATGTTGTTCTAGTTCCCTAGAGCAGAGCTAACTCCATTAGGCTTCATGGAAGAACTCATCTAATTATCAAGAAACATGAAGGATGCTCAGTCATAGGGGGAGTTTTGTGGTTTTTTTGTGACTTTAAGATTCAAGGTTTAATAAAAATTCTACTATAGGTATGATTAAAAGAGATAGATCACAAAAGGGGTTGTATGATGACTTTATCAAACCAATTCATAGTCTTGAAAATGTTTGAAGTTATCATGGAGACAAGGAGAGCCAATCATGCTCCAAGAGTAGGTATGAAATCCTAATATGTGTTAACTTTGTTTGAATAAAAAAATGTGTTTTATTTTAGGTCCAAGGATCAGATAGTTTCCAATAATATGACCCTTTGTCATTAATGTCAAAAGGGGAAAAAGTTCCTATTTAGGAGAAATACCAAGTATCAAAAAAGATCTAGCTGTAGAAGATGAGAATGATCTACTATATTAGAGTGTTCTAAATCAATGATAAAGGGGGATATTATTGAGGTATGTTACTATTATTGGTTTTGAAGCATTATTGTTTTCATTGATGTCAAAGTCAAGACAAATGTTAGTTATGTCAAGATCAGAGTTGAGGCTATGCATGGTGAGATGATATGTGTCAAAGAAGTCTCATGACAAGAGAAAATTTTAAGGAAACCTATTGTCTCTTTGTTGAGAGAGAATTTTGAGGAAACCTTGTAATTCCTTTGAGGTTGATGGCATGTCAAAGCCAGCATCATGGTACAAGGTAAGCTACTATTGTGTCCTAGGTGTCTTGAGAAGCCTAGTCTAGTTTTGAGAGAAGGTGTATGCATAAAGCATAGTAAATCTTGGTGATTTATATCATTACAGACATAAGAGAGTGAAAAAATATACGTAAACATGATCAATAGGCAAAGAGTCCTTTATATGAGTTTCAAGGTCAAGTCTTGAGGCTTAATCCTCATATGAAGACTTAGTGAGAAGGCACATGATTGAAAGTATGATGAGTTGATCAGTATGAGACTTGTGTGATGAAGGTTGATAGTGTATGATAATTATATGAGGTCATATGACATGTTTATGAGTATTTAATAATATTACAAGAAGTTTCAAGGTATGTTCATGGTCTAATTATGATTGGCAATTGAAGACCTAGTGAGCAAAGAGACCTAGTGTGGCCTAATGAGGGGTCAAGATAATTTACTAAGGTGATAAAGATATTAAGAGAATTTATAGAGTTTTGAGTGTTTTATTAAGTATTTTAACCAATTTTTATGTCATATCATAAATGAGAAATCATAAAAATTGGTGATAAGGTTTTCTATGTGTATAGAATTGGGTGTTGCAGACCTGAGAAGGAATTTATTATACTCGTTGGCACATGAAAAATTGTAATTAGATATTGAGAATATAATGGAAGTTGGGGAAGTTACATATATTTATTTTTGTATCATTGGTTTTGGATTTGAGGGGAAATCTTTTATGAATGATTGCTAAGAAGGGAAACTAGTCAAAACCCTCTTAAAACCCTCATAATGATCCGATAGGAAATATATTGTTGGTTATGGATTATAATGGCTTTTTTGCTACTTATTTTTATTTTTTGAACATGTAAATGACTCTTCCAAGTTTCCTCAAGTGGTTTTGGTTTATCTTGATAGTGAGTAAAAGCTACAGAAAACTCTTTATTTCTCAAAATTTTGATGTAGTAGATAGGGTTGACCAGGTTAAATCATGAAAATAGATGGAATATGATGTGTGAGACTTGTAATTTATGATAATTTAAGTTTATAATTAGGTTTAAGACCCTAAATAGGCTAAACATTCATGGAAGTTGACCTATCGCTAAACATGCCTAATGAGAAAAATAGTGAAAAAAGTAGGCAAGAATGAGAATGTGATTAGGGATTGGTTACAGAGGATTAGGTATGGAACCAAATTCTCATACACAATAAAAATTTGTCCTCAAAATGACCTATTTAACACAATGAAGTATGTGTAGGGTTAAGATGCAAGATTGGTCTATAAGACCAATATTGATATTGAAGTTTGAAAAAATCTATTCAAATATGTTATAACAATTTTGAATGATCATGTAACATCATTTTAAGATAAAAAAATGTTCACATAGGAGTTCTAAGACTTTGTTTCCATGACTATATTTTTGATGCTACAAACATGTTTTTGTGTGTAAGTGAGAGTGATGTTTTTAAGTCATTTTGAACTGAGTTGAAGGATCCAATGATCATTAAGATGTTATATATTTATTATAGGTTCATTTTAACACATTTTTATGCATGATAAACTGCTATGAATATATTCAAAGTCAAAGGATTTTGACTGGGATCTTAAGGCCTATGTGTAGTTCTGAGTGAGCATATAAAGTTGATCAGTTAGAGGTCTTTTGACAGATTTGATGAATTATAATGAAAATTATGTTTAAAATAAGGTCATGTATATTATATCCATGTTATTTATTAGTATTTTTATGTGTAAAATTTGAGTATAATATTAATTTTTACAAGACATACTTTTTGGCAGTAAGAAGGCCTAGTGGCAAATATACCTAATTAGGTGGTTCAGGGAGTGAAATGAGCCCAATGGTGTTGGAGAAATAATGTGATCTTAAAAAATATCTATTTGAGGTATTTTTTAAATGTTTCATATAATTTTGGAGGCTCAAAGTGTTCCAAGGAGGTCTAAGTGAAACATGTGCTTAGAGAAGGCCTAATTGCATTAAGTCTCTATTATGCCTAATGGTGGTTTTGGACCTTAAGGGTAATGAACGACATATGTGGTGGTTGTTTCACTTTTTAAATGTGTGTATTTATATATTTAAATGGTTATAAAAGTATGGTGAGGTTATTGTCTAACCAATATGGGTAAGATCAAGAGTCAAGTATAAAGACAAGGCCTAATAGGCCTAATTTGACTAGTTAGAGAATTGAGCATATAGGTGGATAATATAGAGTTTTGGAAACCAAGTAAAGTGATTAAATATAATTATATAGGTGTTTTTAATATGTAATTAATAACTAACTATGTTTATATATCTATTTATCAAGGTCATTTGACCTAATTCTATCAAAGAAAGGGCTAGTTGAGCGAGAAGGCCTAATATGCCATTTGAGAGAGATAGAAGAGTGATAAGAGAAAAAAAAGGAGGTCATATTTAGTTGAGTAAGGAATAGGTGTCCAAGGGTGATCAAATATTCAATTTAGTTGAGTTTTTTCTAAGTTACTTAGGGGTTGGAGCCTCCTTACAAGTTGGTGCTCCTTGTGGGGTTGGTACCTCACTAAAAGTTTGATTCATTTATTATATGACTATATAATAAGATATTAATTAGTGGGTTTCATTCTCTAATATGGTTCCCACATATATATCTTTCTCTAATGATGTTTTCTTTCATATATGCTTGTGTATGTATTGATTGTTGTACATAAGTGTATGAATGCTTCATAAATGTTAAGTGAAATTTAAGGAATATTTTAAGAAAACTAATTCAACCCACCTCATCTTAGTAGATGTACTTACAACATGTCATTGATATAAAAACACATTATATTATGATCAATCTCTTCTCCCCGAAACTAGTCTTTCTCCATGAACTTTTCTCCTCCTTTGACATTGATGACAAAGGATCATACACACTACAATTCCTGGAACCATTCATTTTACTTCTTTGGAAACTATTATTAGAGATAGAAAAAAAACTTAAAGATACCAATATTCCCCTTAGATCAAGCATAATATTTAAATAAACTCTGATCACAAGACCATACATATTGTCCTTGACATGATTATTATGACTCAAACTTACTAGGCTATCCCATTTATTCTTATCTAATAAATATCTTATTCAAATGGTATCAGGTATACAAGAATACTTACCTTCTTTTATGAAACTTTATACCATAGAGATGAATGATATCCAACTTGTATTCATGATTCTAGATACTATATCTATACTACATACCTGCTCTTGAAGCTCATGAATTATCTAATTAGCTACCCCTTTGTCCTTATAGATTTTGAGTCACACAATGAATAAAAATATCTTATAAACTCCTTCATGATTGATTGTACCTTCACCCTTTTTTCACACCATAAAGAATCCTTCTATCATCCTCTTAATTTCATAATCCATATCTGATCCATCATGATAACCCTTCTTGTATTAGGTCTATAAAAAACACCTATTTCACTATCTGCTAGAATCCTATCTTGTTTGATCACCTTCACCTTACACAACCAAGGCATACTGAGCATATAGACCTATGATACATGACCTAAAGATCATATTCAAATGCCTAGAGTAATCAAAATTAATGGTTACCATATTTAAATGCCATATCATTACCATCTCAGGACTTTGTCCTTTGGCTCATATGAGCAATCATGTTCCCCAAGTCCCTACCATTATCCAACCACAAGTAATTCCATCCAAACCTCAACCCATCCAATCATTTTAAGACCAAGATATGTTCAAAACTAGTATTTTCCAACTCATTGGAAACCAAGGCCAAGAGAACTAACCAATCTGAATGTTTTTGTTGAACTAACCATTTGTGATAAGTCAATCTATGATGAATCACTTATTGATCCTATAGTAATTGTCAATGAGTTTCAATCTGATGAGCTAGTCTTTGCTGAGTCACTTCTTACTGATTATAACTACCTTTGGGAAAATCATTACCTCGACCATGTGCCTATTTTTCAAGAGCCTCCTATTAACAAGCCAGTCTCTAAGGAGTTGTCTCTTGACCTTTTTCCCATCCTATAAGAGTCCCACTCTGACAAACTAGTCTTGGTGGAGCCCATTATGCCATCATAGGCTATTACTTATCCAATACCAAATATTTAACAAGACATCATTGTAATAGAGTACCTACTAGATGAAGAATTAGAGTTAGAGTCAAGTTCTATTATTAAACCAACATCTAATTTAGCATTAGAATCACAATAAACATCAGTCTCAACATTGGATTTAGAGTCCCTTGAGTTAGAATCAGATCCAGAAGAAGAATATGTTCATGGTTGTTACAAAATTTGTTACACATGCCTTGCACATCAATTTGAATACATTTTTGATCCTTATACAGTTTTTGAGGATGAGTAATTTAGCTTTGACACAAGTTATCCTAGCATCTTCTATGAGGATTGTGTAGCCTCTCCCCATTCTATTACCATTCCATAGGCCATTACCATCAACCAAGATATCCATATTATTGACATTCCATCTCCCATAATTGTTAATTAGGATCAATAGAATCACACTTTATTGAATTACATCCATGGTGACATAGAATTTGAAGAAGAGTAAGGAGGCCAAGACCACATTCATGTAGCATAAGAGCACTCTCCCAATGAAACCTTTTCAGAGGCACTAAGGGACAATCAAAGTCAGAACTCAACATCTTCTAGTGAAACTTTTTTAGAAGTTTTAGAATAAAATCAAAGTCAAAGGTCAACATTCCTTAGTGAAACCTTATCAAAGGCATTACAGGACAAGCAAGACAACTTCATTGGTGAAAACCTCTTTGAGGAACTAATAGTTGAGCACAAAATTTCTTCACTACTTGATGAAGACAAAATCAAAGATCAAATCAAAATAGATTCCTATCTACAATATAATCAGATGGTATCTACTCTCAAGATCAAATAATAAAATATTGGTGGTCCTATCAAGAGAATAAGTCTTCAACCCCACCATAACCAAAATTATGTCGAATCTGACATCAACAACATTACATGTGACTAAAAGTCCTAATCTTCATTTGTTCCCCCACCATTCCACATTCCATTATCATTTACCATTTCATCTCATAATCAAACCTACCATCCATTATTTGTCCTTATTTACCATCCATGGCCACACTTTCCTTTATAGAGGCTACAAATATACCTTGTCTTGATGCTTGAAGGAATTAGAATCAATGACCAACAAAGATCACAAAATTATTCTCAACATCCAAATCTGCATTGAGTTTTTGATATAGTAGATTTTTAGATGAGGTGTGGGATAGAAATTAACATGATCAAGTATTCTATTTGTATCATTTATTGATTAGGACGTGCATCTCCCCATCATCAAGAATAATAGAATCAAAAACCACACCTAGGCTAAAAACATGTACCATATCGTTTCACATTTGCCATACCCATTTGCCATTATTCCATACCCTTCCATTTACCTTGCCTTACCACTTAGGGGTAACCCTATTACCATCCTACCAGTTCATCATTATCCAAGAGTAAGACCATACCATTCTAACCATTTCATTCCTATCTAGACCAAAGCCTATTTTTATTATTCCTACCCAATCAATTTTGATATTGGTTACTTTGGTTCTTCCTACACCTTTTATAAGAGGATTTTGATCATTTTTCAAAAATCAATCAAGTCTATGTTTAAATGACAATCTATGAAAGTAGTGTGATAGTTAATATGGCAAGATATCTTTCATCCTATATCCACATTTGTTTATGTGAGCTTGATTATAACTACCTATGGGCAAATTAGTGTTTTACTAATCTTGCTACTAATTATAAACAACTATGGGAAAATTAGTATCATTTAACTATGCCATTATATCCTAGTTATAAACACTTATGGAAAAACTAGGGGAAACACTTGTTTACCATGCATTATCACATCACCTTGCCATTATTATTTTCATTTGACTAGCCATTTACTAGATTTGAGAACTTGTTGGGACCTAGTTAATTTTTCCATAGCTTTTGTGGATGGAATTACTATGACTTTAGGTCATTTTAAGACTATGTGGGTTATGCTCAATTCATGTTGAGGTCACCTCAGTCCCCCTTTTCATATGCTCTCACCATTTTGTAAGCAACCTAAGCCAAATGCTCTTGTCATTTTGTGAGTAGGTATCTTGTCATTCTCTAATGAGTTAAGATACCTCAAAATACCAAAAACATTCATAACATTTCAAAAATACCAAAAAAATTTGTCTTGTCTAAACCTAGTTAGTTATCCTCGATCTACCTTACTAGGGCATGGTCATTGTTAGGATGCTTTCTATTTGTTTGTTTATTTCAAGTTGTTTATTTGTTTTTTTTTTCACTTGCATGATTGTTTATTTTCAACATTATTGCCTTGACTTGGTCTATATGCATTCATTGGGTGATTCCTCTAGCACATTATTGTTGAGTCTATCTATATTCATATGTCAACATTATCATCATGGTTTTTATCATTGGTGCATTATTTTTGAGTGTTTATTAGATTAGGAGTCAGTCTTATACATATTTTTAGATAGTCTTCATGGTGTTCTATCATAAATCCTACTATCACATGCTATATAAAAAATTATCTTCATGAAGGTCTATAATCAATGGAGGTGTAGATGTTTTTCCTTAGCACCTTGACAAATCCTTCTATCCCACAATTGATCAAATTAGCCCATTGGCCATTCTAGTTGTATAATTACTAATAAGGACAATCATATCCTCATTAATAGGTATAACTGAATCATTCACACTAATCAATCTTATTCTTCTATGCATATATTTCATCACTTTGCACCCACTAATCTTTAATCTATATTCTAGGTTATATCCTTGAGTTATGCTTGCTAATCAGCCCTAACTAGGGTACAATCATCTTTAGCCAATATAGGTCCTCTTAATGATTATAACTACCTATGGGCAAATCATTATTTTGAATTTTATTCTTAATTATAGCCACCTTTGGGCAAACTTTTTACATCAATGCATGTAAGCATTTTCCTTTTTGGATTAATCTCAACCACGGGTTAATTCTACCTTTCTTTTTGTTTCTTTTCAAGGGACCATTCATCAAGCAATGTGATGACCACTCCCTCAAGGGGGCATCATCATAGGCTTCACAAAACCATTTAGAGCTTTGTTCTTCAACCATCATCTTATTTTTGGCATATAGGCCATTTCTAATTATTTGAGAAGACATTACTTTGCCTATGGTTTGAAACATCTTCCCAAATAGGGGCAAAATATAGACACCTAAATCTGGCCACAAATAACCTCCAACTAGGCTTTTGACCAATTTCCACCTAAAGCACACAATTTTGCCTAAAAACACTAACGCACATTAAAATATTTGAACCTGATATAGTCAATTGCTAATTTTGGCTAGGGTATCATTAAATGGGGCAGTGAAATTTATGGGCTAGCTAACTTTGATTAGATCAGTTCAAGTTAAAATGCCAATTTTACACTTAATTACTCTAGATTTCTCTTTCTCATCAAATATTCTAGACAAGATGCGTGCCATTATGTGATCTAGGAATTTGGCTCAAGATAGGATGGTTAGTATCATGTTAGTTCTAAAATGAAAACAAAATGAAAGAAACACACTAACTAACATAACATCTCTAGGCCTAGACACTAGGGAGAGATTAGTTAACAAACATGAATAAAACACACAACTAAAATGTAAAAGAAATCTCTTTTACCTTAATTAAATGATTTAAAATGCTTGTTGTAGTGGCTTGCTTAGCTTGTGCTCATGAAGTCCTTGGCAATGGAAGCTTGGCTACCTTCATCTCTCCTTGGCACCTTTGGCTTGTGGCTTCGCTTGGCTTGAAATAATTTTGGCATGGTAACACTAATTTCAATGGCTTCTTGAAGATATTTGTGCATTATAAATTTTCACCAAAATAGCTTAGAAATGATGTTCATGGCCTTTGTATTTATAGATTTTTGCAAATGGCTAGAATCAACATGAACCATCCATCTTAGGATTGAGATGTGTGGTTGAGGATTAATTCAATTTTTGGAATTAAGTTTATAATTATCCTCATAATGACATTAGAAGAAGGGGAAATTAAGAGACATGTAGGGCATCATGAAAGGCATTGATAAGGCATGGAGGGCATGAATCTTGATATTTGTGGCATTTATGGCCTAGGGATGTCTTCCCAAGAAATGAGGTCACCTGATGATGTATATATTCAATATTCATTTCCAAAAATAAGTATTCAACAAGTTTTCATGGATTTCTTGATTAGGCCATGATTTGGATTAATTAGATCTTATGCATGTTTAAGTACTTTGTGAACAAATTACTCAAATTGATCAGAATGCCTTGTTATTGGTCCAAAATTTGACTAGATTGGAATTGAAAGTCAATGTTAGAATCATTTAAACTATATTCCCATTTAGGATGTTACCAACATCAAATAATAAAGGCATGCATCTTGTACAAGATATTTGATAGGAAAGAGCAATCCAGAGCACCTAGGTGCAAAATTGAAATTTTGACTCAAAATGATCTGATCAAAGATAGCTAGCCCATAAATTGCATTTCCCCATTTAGGGATACCCTAGCTAGAATTGTAACTTGAACTTTAATATGCCAATTTTAGCTTATTTAATGCATTTTAGGTAGAAATTGGTCAAAATCCTAGTTAGAGGTTATCAATGGCCTAATTTAGGTGTCTACACTTATAAGCATAAGACATCTCTATAATCAATGATTATCCACCATGTCTATTACATTTGTTTGCAATCAAGGATATTGTTCCAGGGGAATAATCTAGTCTTCCATGTTAGAGCAAAGACAACTCATGTCATGTCTATATGGTATGTTAGATGTCCTTCTTACATCAATCTATCTCTTTCATGTTTCTCAATCCACCATGGCACAAATCTCATCATGATAACTCTTTCATGTACCTAATCTTTACCAATTGTACTTTGTAAACTGTCTCTATTCACCTTTGATATCCACCTTATGCAAGATGCATCTTCATAAATTTCTCCTTGATATCAATTATTGATTACCAATCAATATAGAATATAATTCTCAATAATATCATTTTGAATATTTCACTCATATCACTGATCTCATACTTATACCATGCCATGATACGACTCAAGCCTCTAATGCACTGGAACACCTTTAACATCTTAACCTGTGACTTCCATGATCATACAAATTATGACAATTATTATCAATGTAAAAAATTTATGTGCATTGAAATAAATTACTACCCCCTAAATTGACCTTGCTCTCACCTAGACACCAATACTAAAAACACTACTTGACAAAGAAAGATAATCCAGAACTACACAACCATGCTCCAACACAAATCAAGCACCTTGGTACCAATACCTTACCTTAACATAGATCAAGATAAACTACAAATAGATACCAAAAAATTACCTCTAAACATGAAAAAATACCACACCTCTAGCTTAGAATCAACCATATTCAACATGTCTTCATAACTTCTTTACATACAACACCTGTCAAAGCTCAACAAGTATCCACCATGATTTTTCTTACTGATGAGTGTCTCCATGAAGCTTAATGGATTCACCCCTTACATTGGCTACTATAACAATACAAATTCAGTAGATTCTTATATCTCCATACTCTCACAAGACTAAATATTATTTAATGTCCTTCTAGGCTTGACTATCAATTTAGACTTGACCTTTGACTTGGCTTCTTCATAATCATTTTGAGATAGCTTAGAATACTCTTGACATTCTTTCAAATCTGATTTATGTTCTACAATAGCAAACAACCCACCTTGGTTTATTTGTTGATCATGAATAAACTTATAATCCTTCTTCTTCTTAGTCAACTCTTCCAGTACCATCATTTTTTGGTAGACCATCATTACTATCATGATAAACAATGTCATCATCACAATCCAAGCTTGTGCTTCTTAGAATAACCTTTAGGATGTTAGGCTTATCTAAAAGAACCATGATTTGATACCAATTGTTGGAGATAAAATAAATAAGAAGGGGTGGGGGTGAATTAGTTTCCTTATAAACTTCTACTTTCACTTCAATATATCTTTTAATCATTCATCAAACAACATCATCATATGAGCAATATCAACTAGTCTAGCAACATAGTAATAAAAATATACACATAGAAAGTATGAACACATCATATAAGTGGGAAAAACTCATTGGTAATAAAACACACTAACCATAGATTGGAAAAATAGTCTTATAAATAAATGAATCAAATTTATTTGATCACCCACTAAACTTTGAGCACCAACCCCAATCTATCAAGCACTAAGTTGACAGAGTCTTTTAGCAAGCACCCACTTGAAAGGAAGCACCAAATCCCTTAGTGACTCAACATAAAATTATACACCTAAAAAAATTTATCACCTTCATAACATATTATTTTTCATTATAATATATGATTATCAACTTCTTCATCTCTTCACACACTTCTATCCCTCTCAAAACTACCTTTAGGATTCTTCGCTCTACTAGGTATCTTCAAAACTAATTAGGTCATATGGACTTGATCTCCATAATTATAAATTATATTAGAAATTAATTATTATATATCTACACAAATATTATGTAATAGATGACCTCCTTATGATCTTCAATGTGTTTTTTCATTCGCTTTCACACTCATACCCCACACACACAAATTATGACTATTAGGCCTTCTTATACAAGTCACTTGATTGTACTCACCTTGGTTAGACATGCACAATTTAATACTTGTATTACCATTAAAATAAGTCTTATAAAACATTTAAAACATGAATAAAATAATAAAATAGGTTGGTCATATCATATAGGACCAAAACCTCTTTTAGGCCTTAAAGAGACCTAATCCCATTAGGCCTTGATTAGAGCATGCTACACTTTGTATTTATTGGAATGATTAAAAAATAAATGAATAGAATAATTACTTAATATATTAATCAAATATACCTTATAAAACTTCACTTTATGTCCACATCACCTTTTAGGTCAAACCACCACTTAAACCTCTTCTCAAAACATTGTTCATAATAGGCCTGTGCATACATAGAAAACATGTCTTGAATAACTAAAGCATAAACACACTTTTGACCAAAAAATATGGAAATAAATAACATATTAAAAATAATAATGACATTAGGATCATAAAAAACTTCATTATATGCTTCAACTTAGGGTATACAGGCTTAAACTCTTCTCTGTAAGATGCTTACTTTGAAATGCCAACTAGCCTCAAATTTTAGTCATGAAAAATTTAAATTATACCATATAAAATAACATAATAAAGGGATTAAAATTAATTAATATTATATTAAAACATCCTTATGATAATATTAAAAAAATATATCACAATACCTAATGGTAACTATTGGTCTTATAGACCAATTTGTTTACCTTCTCACTTAAGGACTTCACTCTACCTAACAAACCATTTTAGCTTTGATGTTTCAACCTATTAAAATGAATATAAAAACTTATAAAAATAATTTATAGGTAATATATGTATAATAAAATTTACCATATTCATTAGACACTTAAATTCAAAAGATAAGGCTTCAAACTCATCAATGTACTTTGTTCACTTAAAACTACTAGTTTTTCATCAACGAGCAATCATGGTCACTTTGAATTCCAACACCTATGTAGACACATTAAAATAATATTTATGGATTAATATGATCATTTTATATCATAAAAACATCTCAAAATATAAAAAAACTAATTTATAATGGAAAATATTAGACATAAATACTAATATCTAAACCTCTCTATACACAGACCTCACTAAGCTAGACAAGTCAATTTAAGAGCAACTTTTTGATATATAAAAAGATATCCAAAGATTATATACAGCATGAACATGTATTATATGTATTTAAAAATGTGTTAATGTATTTTTATTCATCACTAATCCAATATAGTACATACCTAATCACCTTTTCACTTCTGCCTGGTTTCCTCACTATTTGCACATTTAGGCTTTTTAGTGATAGGTCAATTTGTATGATCAGTTTAGCACCCATGAAGGATATAAACTTATAAAAAACCACCATGGATATAAAATTAAATTCTTAAGCTTCAACCTTCATCTATTTATTAACTTTGACTTGGTTAACTCTGACTATTATAATAAATCTCTAAGAAATAAGGCCTTTCGTGTAGGGTCCAGTCACTTGATAAAAAATCATACCTAGATGTGCTTGGGAGAGTTGAATACAACCTCCAATAAATTTTATATTCATAACAATCAATTATAATCACTTTAGACCAATTTATTTCATATCAGATCATTATTAGGGTTCTTTGAGGGTTTAAATCATCTTTCATTCTTAACAATCATTCATAAACCTTAGCCCCTTATTATTGAAACCAATGCCTAGATATTTGAGATAGGAACCTTTCAAATATACCATGAAAAAATTAAGTCCTCATGAAGATGTTAAACATGCAAATGAATACTTGAAAAACCTTTTTAGGTAGACAATTCTTCATCTTATGCACTTGAGAGACCTTAAAACACTTTTTCTTGCTTAAACCTTCAAAATTTGACATAAAACTTCATGAATATGCTTAAAAAAACTTGACTCTCCTTTTTCAATTCTCACCTACTCACTCATGCCTTATAAACTGATCTTGATACCTCATTAGGCCATGCTCTCACTATCTTGCCTTCTACACCTAATTCTTCACACCTTATCAGGTATTTAACTAACCTTCAAACCTATTTAAAGGTGTCAATACTTAAATAACATGATCACACAACATATCACATTATTAAATAATGTAAATAATTCTACATGTGTCTTGACAATAACTCATGATGCCCCATTAGGTTAGGTAAGGTCTAGAACTAATACAGTTGTAGACTTGGGCTTAAGGTCTTACCCCTATAGTCTCACCTTGAAACTCTACTAAGTGATACAAAATATAATATACCTAATCAAATAACCTCATACATCCTCTTATGCCTATTTGCATATATTTCATCAAGACATCATGCTCAAACCTCCTCACTAGGACTTTACATGACATAACTAGTATTAGGCCACTCAAATACTTGATATTCAAACCACTGTCCAAGATTTAAACACCTCATATACATGCCATAAAAAATATTACCATGCTCAACCATTTCCAAACATATTATCACATTTTAGACCACTCATATCCCTGAGCAACCAAGTCATACCTTCAGACAAGGTCTCTTCAAGACATTACTAGGTCATGACAAGACTCCTCAAACTTTTGATGCTTGAAAACTAACCTAGAAAAACTTATGAAGGTAAATATACTTTAATTATATGATCACATAATTCCAAGAAACCTCTAACAAGATTGTGCTCATTTACTTCATCAAGGTTTACTTCACATACTTTCTCACAAGGTCTAGATAAGGCTTTACAAGACACCTTGATTCCTTGACCTATTCCTTCTATGTCATGACCCTAACACAACATCGACCAAGTAGATATAAGACACTTGGACCTATACCTTTATTTCTCATGGCCATCACTACATAACTTCAATGCTCATAAGCTTTTCATAACACACACTACCATGCTTATCTAGACATCATACTCATGTAGAAATCAACCTCATTAAGATTACTCACCATGCATCTTTACCAAATGCATCTTTACATCAATGACAACACACTTTGAAATTAATGACATTAGATTGACATAAATGAAAATACTATGCCAACATACACTATAATCAATATTGAAGGTATTAGGGCACAACCTTTGTACCTACCCTAGATTTTACCTGACTGGCTGACAATGTAGATGTTGAGCTAATAAGGGTTAATTTTGCATATATCCATCCAACCCCTCTTAGCATTAGTAAAATTAAATATAAAAAATGGGAGTAGTTCCATTTTTTTGGAAAAATGAGGACACATTATGGATTAAACTAGGCACCATTTAGATATTAGGACCCCAAAAAAATTATCAGAGAACATATCAAAAAATATGACAGGAAGGTAAAAATTAATTATGGGCACAAGTATTATAGTCATTATAATGTCTTCATGAATTTAGAGGATGACACTGAGGTTTATATAATAATTCATAGGGTAAATATGTCAATGATTGTATCATAGAGTATCTTATATGATCTCACTATCATTGAGGAGGATGCTAAGAGAATAGACAAGGAACAATGGGTTTTCATACGTATACATGGACTTCCTCCACATGAAGAAGAAGAAATAAAAGAATAAGTAGGCCCATATGGGAAAGCTAATATTAAATAAAGAGTTAGGACTGATCCAAGCTTCCCTATATATATAGTTGATGTTGCTTCCCCTCAATAGATAACTAAAGAGGAGAGACATATAAATCCAATACTACAATAGGTAAGTCTATCTAATTTATTGTCATATGTTTCTATTTTTTCTTCCCCTTGGTCACCACCTATTATGATAACACCACCACCATTGGTAATGTTTCAATCCACTAGATTTCCATCTTCACCACTCCTCCCAATCCGTCACCATCTTTTACCACTACAACCCTTTCATCTCTAATTTCACTATCTATATGTCCAACGTCTATTGATACCAAACCAATAATTAAATATATAAGGAAGATAAATAATCATCCTATTTCACCCTAAAAGGTGGAAGTGGAGGATAAACAAGCAAAAGTTCCAAAATTAAGGGAAGAAATAAGAAAGGATAGATTGAATTTGAACCCTACTAAGATTTATGATAGTCAGGAAGAGGAAAAAAGATGGGGATATGAAGAAGTATGGGTGTCCAATACTAACATAAAAAAAGAGTATTTTGATGAAACAATTGAGATAAATGAAGATGATGAATGGATGTCTAATTAAAATAATTGGTCTAGAGGAAACTAAAAGTTAGTAGATTTTAAAAAGGTTGACCAAGGAGATGCTAACTCGATGGCTACATAATTATTGTAAGATAGGGAAGGGATGTATAAGATGTAGAGTCAAAATTATAGATTTAAGTACATGATACATCATGAACTACACCTCTAATCTCTCTATTTTAGGTTAATATACTGACAACCACAACAAATGGTTCCCCAAATATCTCTCCCTAGGTTGTAAGTTCACACATTTCTCATTCTATGACGGCTTCCTCAATTCCTACTACTATTATTAGTATGACAAGTACTATTCATTATTTACATTATTTGGGACAAACAAATAAGCCATAGGTTGGTGCAATGCTAACTATCTATTATATCCCAATTTTCTACTTTGGGTCTTATTACTACTACTAGATTGGCCTATACATCAGTGATAGATTAATTACATAATTTATTTAGCACCCCAATGACTTACTCATTATTTAATATAAATCCATCAAAGATGGTACATTTTGAAAACATGGTATCTAATTCCATTTTTTCCATGCAAGCCACCCCTCCTAGGTCATCTATACAATTGGAAATTCCCATTGGTCAAGCTACTCAAATTGATTCACCTTCAATTTTAGTATATAGAGAAACAAGGAAGGATAAATACATAATTGATACACTAGTGCAAAAGTAGGTTAATGGATGGAATATTGTTATACCTCCTTTGCCTACAATAGGTACATATTCCCCTATGGCCATGTTTCCTCTAGGGAAATCCCCTTCCTCTATTCAAATAGAGCAACAAGTTTCACTCAACATTCCTTCATGGATTAAGTAGATAAAATAACAAGAATAAGGAAGGAAAGATCTCATTATTTTTGAAAAACCAATGGTCAAATTTCATTTTGATAGATAAACAAATACCTTGAAAAAGATGAAAATAAAGACTATGATTGTATAAGGACAACAGGTTGAGTGGGAATAGAGAGAAGATATATTATCTTTGACAAATAGAATAAAATTAAATCCTCAATACCTGGATCAATATAGAGAATATCCTTATAGTTTTGTGGATAGTACTAGAGGAATTATAAAGAAATGTTCAAAATATTTGATCATCATATTTAGAGGCCACTAGAGAGGATCACCATTCAGGCTTCCTAAAGAGATCACAGATAATGTGTATGGGGCAACTAGAAATATCTATGACACTATTTGTTTAAGAAAATAAAATAAACTAATGGAAAACTTTATTTTCTAATCTAATCAACTAGAAATAAGGCTTATACCCATTTAAATTTAATAACAACATTTGAGGTTGCATGGGTCCATAATTTTGTTGCTACTAAGAGGGACAACTTTATTGAGTGTCATTAGGAGATGTGAGATCTCATGTAAAAAAATTCCAATTAGTAAAAAATAGTCTCTACTCTACCAGATTTCAAAGTCACTCATTTTAGTACTCTTTAGGAGCAATTGGTCACTAAACACATTTTTAAAAATATCATAAGATTAGTAATCGATAATGTTTGAGTTGATATTGAAGGCATGGTTTATAGGACTAATGATGAAATAATGCAACTAGTAAATTTTTCCAGGGACCGAATCATTGGAACTAAGATACTTCATAAAGGTTTCTAGGCTAGATTGGTTAAACATCATAAGTTAAAGGATAAGCTATCATAGTTGTTCAAGAGATCTTTTCTTGATTATGAAATTGTAGACATTGACTTCCAATCCAAAAACACATTATATTTACACATGGAAGTGGCCAAGTAATTAACTTTAGCAATAGAGGAAACATAGCCACCTCCTTAGGGTACTCAGGCTCCAAAGTACACACTAGTTCAAAAATAGACTAGTCCCATGTATGTACCACTTACAATTTTCACTTATTCAACTATAATAGTGGTAGATTTGGGCATATTTATAATGAAAGTGCTAATTATAGTTGTATCTCAAGTTACAATGATAGTTTCATCCACTTTAGCTCTTACAACTATTATTCCATATTTTTATTCTTCTAGTTGTGCCACATCAACACCCTCTAAGTACACATATGTATTTGCATATTTAGTTAATATGGAACATTAAGTTTCTAATTTAATTTTCATGTATATATTTTATTTTATTTTAATAACTCTATTTTTGGCTATCCTCATTATACATGCATTCTTTCCATGAGGATTGGCGTACAATGTTATTTCTAGACATGTATTTTTTAGACTTCGCTTGAGATATGAGACCTTCCCCATAAAAATATTATATATTTGTATCCTCCTGATCTGAAATGGAAGATAATTTTGGCTATTTAAATTAATAATAAATTATGAGGTAAGTTCTACAATTTATCTCGATGGGCAAATCTTGATTTTTATCCAAACCTGTGGATTGTATAAAGATTGTTGTCATTTTAATCTTTTAGTTTTATGAGGGGTCAATATAATTCACTAAGGTCATATATATTAATATAATTAATAGAGTTTTGAGTGATTTTTTAAGTATTTTAACCAATTTTGAGGTCATATCTTAAAGGATAAATCATGAAAATTGGTGATAAGGTTTTCTATGTGCAAAGAATTGGGTGTTATAGACCTAAAAAGGAATTTATTATGATCATTGGCACATGAAAAGTTTGAATGAGATATTTAGCATATAATTTAAGTTGGTGAAGGTCCCTATCTATATTTTCCTAGCATTGGTTTTGGATTTGAGAGGAAATATTTTATGAATGATTGCTAAGAAGGGAAACCAATCAAAACCCTCTTAAAACCCTCGTAATGACCTGATAGGAAATATCTTGTTGGTTATGGATTAGAATGTTTTTTTATACCTATTTTTATGTTTTTAACATGTAAATTAATATTATAGGTTTACCCAAGTGGTTTTGGTTTTTCTTGATAGTGAGTAGAAGCTACAAGAAACTCCTTATTTCTCAATATTTTTATTTTGTAGGCAAGGTTGACCAGGTCAAATAATGAAAATGGATGGAATATGATGTTTTATATTTGTAATTTATGATAATTTAGGTTTATAATCATGTTTTATACCATAAATAGGCTAAAAATTCATGGAAGTTGACCTATCGCTAAATAGGCCTAATGAACAAAACAATGAAAAAACTAGGCAAGAATGAGAATGTGATTAGGGATTAGTTACAGAGGATTAGGTATGGATCCAAATGCATGGTATAAATCATATCCCATTGGTTTATAATTGTTTATTATTCTCATACACAAGAAAATCATTTTCCTCAAAATGACCTATTTAACACAATGAAGTATGTGTAGGGTGAAGATGTGAGATTGGTCTATAAGACCAATATTGATATTGAAATTTGAAAAATATCTATTAAAATATGTTATAATTATTATGAAGGATAATTTAAAATCATTTTAATATAAATTTTTTTTTCACACAATATTTCTAATACTTGGTTTCCATGATTGTATTTTTGATGCTACAGACAGGTTTCTGTGTGTGAGTGAGAATGATGTTTCTGAGTCATTTTGAACTAAGTTGAAGGATAAAATGATCTTTAAGGTGTTATATATTTATTATCATTTAATTTTAACACATTTTTATTCATGATAAAATCCTATGAAGATATTAAAATTCAAAGGCTTTTGACTAGGTTCTTAAGGCCTATGTGCAGTTCTGAGTGAGCATATGAAGTTGATCAGTTAGAAGTATTTTGACATATTTGATGAATTATATTGAAAATTATGTTTAAATTTAGGTAATTTATATTATATAAATTTTATTTATTAATATTTTTAGGTGTAAAATTTTAGTATATGATTAAGTTTTACAAGACATACTTTCTGGCAGTAAGAAGGCCTAATGGCAAATAGACCTCGTTAGGTGGTTCAGGGAATGAAATGAGCCAAATGGTGTTGGATAAATAAGGTGACCTTAAAAAATGTATATTTGAGTAATTTTATAAGTTTTTCATCTAATTTTGGATGATCAAATTGTTCCAAATAGGTCTAAGTGAAACATGTGCTTGTAGAAGGCCTAATTGCATTAAGTCTCTATTAGGCCTAATGGTGGTTTTGGACCTTAAGGGTAATGAAAGACATATGTGGTGGTTTTTTAAATTGTTAAATGTGTGTATTTATATATTTAAATGTTTATACATGTATGTTTAGTTTATTTTATAACCAATATGGGTAAGATCAAGAGTCAAGTATAAAGACAAGGCCTAATAGGCCTAATTTGACTAGTTAGAGAATTGAGCATATAAACAAATGATATAGAGATTTAGAAACCAAGTAAAGTGATAAAATATAATTATATATGTGTTATTAATATTCCATGAAGACCTAAATATGTTTATATATGTGTTGATCAAGGTCATTTGACCTATTTCTACCAAAAAAAGGGTTAGTTGAGTGAGAAGGCCTAATAGGCCATTTGAGAGAGAGAGAAGAGTGATAAGAGAAAAATAAAGTAATATTTATTTGAGTAATAAATATGTGTCCAAAGGTGATAAAATATTCAAGGTATTTTATTTTTTGCTAAGTTACCTAGGGGTTGGAGCCTCCTTACAAGTTGGTGCTTGCTAAAGGACTAGTTGAGTTAGTGCTTGACTAGTGAGGGGTTGGTGCTCCTTGTGGGGTTGGTACCTCAATAAAAGTTTGATTAATTGATTATAATAATATATTATAATATATAAATTATTGGGTTTCATTCCCAAATAGGGTTTCCCACATATATCTCTTTTTCTAATTTTGCTTTCATATATGCTTGTGTATGTATTGATTGTTGTACATAAGAGTATGATTGCTTCATGAATGTTAAGTGAAATTTAAGGACTATTTTAAAAAAAATAATTCAACCCACCTCCTATAAATATATGTTATTAAAAAATGTAATTTATGGAAAAATACACTATAGTCTGATCAATCTCTTCTCTCCCAAACTAGTCTTTCTCCATAAACTTTTCTCCCCCTTTGACATTAATGACAAAGGATCATACACACTACAATTCCTATAACCATTCATTCTCCTTATTTGGAAACTAATATCAGAGACTAAAAAAAACTTAGAGATACCAAGATACCCATTAGATCAAGCATAATATTTAAATAAACTCTGATCACAAGACCATACATCTTGTCCTTGACATGATAATTATGACTCAAGCTTACTAGGTTATTCCATTTATTCTTATCTAACAAATATCTTCTTCAAATGGAATTAGGTATACACGACTACTTACCTTATTTTATGAAAATTTATGCCATATAGATGAATTATATCCAAATTTTATTCATGATTCTACATACTTTATCTATACTACACACATGCTCTTGAAGCTCATGAATTATTTGATTAGCTCCCCCTTTGTCCTTATAGCTTTTGAGTCACATAATGAATAATAATATCTTATAAACTCCTTCATTATTGATTGGAACTTAAAATTTGTTTCACACCATAAATACTCATACTATCATCCTCTTAATTTCATAATCCATATCTGATCCATCATGATAACACTTCTTGTATTAGGTCTATAAAAAACACCTAGTTCACTATCTGCTAGAATTCTATCTTGTTTGATCACCTTCACCTTACACAACCAATTCATATTTAGAATATATACCTATGATACATGACCTAAATATCATATTAAAATGCCTAGAGTAATCACACTTAATTCTTATAAGCATAATACATCTCTATAATCAATGCTTATCCACCATGTCTATTAGGTTTATCTATAATCGAGGATATTGTTCCAAGGGAACAATCTAGTCTTCCATGCTATAGCAAAGATAACTCATGTCATTTACATAAGCCATGTCATAATTAATTCTTACATAAATATATCTCCTTCATTTTTCTCAATCCACCATGGCACAAACCTCATCATGACAACTCTTTCGTGCACCTAATCTCTGCCAACTGTACTCTACAAATTGTCTCTATTCACCTTTGATATCCACCTTATGCAAGATGCATCTTCATAAAGTGATCCTTGATATAAATTGTTGACTACTAGTAAATATAGAATATAATTATCAACAATATCATTTTAAAGATATCACTCATATCACTAATCTCATACTTTTGCCATGCCATGATAAGACTCAAGCCTCTAATGCACTTGAGCACCTTTAACATATTGACCTATGACTTCCATGCTCATACCATTATGAAAATTATTATCAATGTAACACTTTTATGTGCATTAACATAAATTAATACCCACAAAATTTACCTTGCTCTCACCTAGACACTAGTATCAAAAAAACTACTTGACAAAGAAAGATAATCCAAAACTACACAACCATGCTCCAACACAAATCAAGCACCTTGGTACCAATACCTTACCTTAACATAGATCAAGATAAACTAAAAATAGATACCAAAAAATTACCTCTAAACATGCTAAAATACCAATACTATTCCCAATGGCCCAAGATCTAACTTGGTTAGTTGATTCTACTATCAACATCACTAGAGCCATGCATGATTTACCAGGAAACCTTGAGAAGTATTTTCCTTCCTTTTCTCCCTCAAGAGGTAGGACTATTGAAGAACACATTAAATCCTTCAAGTCAACCCTAGGAATATTTAATATAACCCATGAAGACATGGCATGCTAACTTTTTCCATTCACATTTCAAGATGCCACCTATAATTGGTTTCTCAATATCCTATAAGGATCACTTACATCATGTGATAAATGTCAAAACACCTTCTTGGCATAGTTTGGCTAAGTCCTTGACACAAGTTTTTTTAACAACACTCTACAAGCATGAGAAGAGAACCAAATGATCTAATTTTAACCTTCAATGCTAGGTTACAAAAGATATATACCTAGCTAGAAACTACTTACAACCCTACTAAGACTTTGGTACTCAAAATGTACAAGAACACCTTGGACCCTATGACTACTATTTTTATTTTCATAGTTGTTAGTGTTTATGCATTGAATTTGGCCTATATTGAAGGTATTATTGACCAAAATTGACCCTATAGATCAAATTGGGACCCTTATAGGTAAAAAAATTAATTTTTAGATGTTTATAAGGGTCTAATATTTTTTCATAGGGTGTGTTATGGTATATTTGATGTGATTTAATGCCATTTTAGCCTTGTCATGGTCTGATTAGTTTATATGTTATTTTGAGTCACTTATTAGGCATTTGGGGGTCATAAATGCAAGTGGCATGGTTTTCAAGGTGTCCAAGTGTCTTATTTTTATTTCAAACATCCAATAAGTTAGATTCTTTGTCAGGAATATTAGTCCTATCTAAAACATGTAGGTTATCTAAATGAAGATCAAGAAATCAAAGGAAGGAGGAGTTTGGCACTTGTATGGCCCATGAGGGAATGTGGAACATGGGAGAAGGTAATTTAATGTCTCTTAATATTACTTAGACTCATATTAGCACTTGAAATGCTTTAGAAGTGCTAAAGAAGGTCCAAAACCATTATGCTCCTTCCTCACCCTTCTAGACACACAAAACCAGTTAGCAGGTTTGTGTTTAGTAGAGCTAGTTTGAGGAATGCTAGGTCAAAATACTCTAGGAGGTGAAATTACACTCAAAGAGATTTATTTTCATAACAAGTTTTTAAATATTGGTCAATTTTACTTTATGAATCATCTCTAACAAGTTGACTATATTTTTTTGCTCATTATTTC
This sequence comes from Torreya grandis, assembly GCA_037957365.1. Classification (NCBI taxonomy): domain Eukaryota; kingdom Viridiplantae; phylum Streptophyta; class Pinopsida; order Cupressales; family Taxaceae; genus Torreya; species Torreya grandis. The sequence goes on from JARHVA010000329.1 coordinate 5,352,545, forward strand.
CTACACCTTATAGGTTTTGCTCTAATTTGGACAAGTCCATACAATCCAATTAGTGATGTTGATTATAGATGATGTTAAATCTCTCATAAAATTATATTTGTGATTGGTTTAGTTTTTAATGGTGTTTTTATAGGCAAATCATCTCAGGTTTGCATATTGGTCTCATTTGAAGATAATAGGTAGGTTTTCACCATTTTCAAGATATTCATGCTTTGGTAGTGATTACACAAGATTAGATAGGTTAATTACCATGTTTATAATGAAATATTGGTCCCCTCACCTTTCAACCTCATTATCCAAAGCAATATTCCATATATTTGTAGTCATAAGTGAGATGCAGTTGGTTTGTTCCATGATTGTAATGCACAATCAACTTAGTGGACTGTGTTAGGATTTTTATCGCATTCATGGAGTCACAAATAGGTTGATCCTCTAATTTAAACGTGAATAAGAAACTAAAACCATCAATATGGTGCAAGAAATAATGTACTCTTTTAATCATGTGTAACATATATACAGTCAACCATGGACACACACCTACATGTGCTCTCAAGAGTTATATTCACATTGGAAAGTGTATTTTTGGACTTGTTTAAAGTTTACATAAGATGAAGGAATTTATATTAGACCTTAAAATGGTAGTAAGGTCTTACTACATGATCATAGTCCATACAACCTTCCCAATTCTCTTGTCTACATTGCATTCACCTTTGGGTGTCTTATAGGAAGACATATTGGAAATAACATACTTGAGTGGTCTCTAACTCATTAAGGCTAAAAATAGGTATTTTAAGAAATTTGAAGGGATTAAGAGTGATCAAATGACCACATATCATGTATTATTTGAAAAATACTTACATTGTTTGCTTGTGCATAAGAATGTCTACCTACATGGGAAGTGATTAGATTTTGTAGATTACTCTTCAAGGCTACTCCCCATCATTTTGGATTGTATAGAACTATATAGATGGAGTACAAAATAGGGTATTTTTGATAGTTTTGTGTGTTTTATAGGTTTTATAAGGAATCTAAAGATGCCAATCACATGGGATGGAAGCTTGAGACTTAAGATAACTACCCATGTAAATTTAATGCTTTATAAAAACTCTTAGGTTCCTTAATAAGAGCTCTCATCTCATCTATTTAGAACTTGCATAGTGAACATGATAGTGAAAAGAGTGAAAAAATTCAAGTAAGCTACTTTTAAGGTGTTCTTGAGTAATTAAGGACATGGATGGCCTTTAAAAATGTCATTCACCCCCTTTTACAAATTTGCATGAGAAACTAAAGCCATTTTGGAAGCCAAGTATACAAGGTGTGTGAAAAAGGACTTTCTTTGTTTGCAAGCAATAATAGCTCATTTCCAAAATATTCTAGATGATTAGGACTACAACTAATGCATGGAGAAGCATGTCTATAACCCTTCACTCCCAGTAAAATCATTAGACATATCCCTAGTTAGTTTTGGGATGTTTTAAATGTGGGAAATGATGAAGGTTATTTCTTGGACTAGAAAAAGAGAATTCATGCCACATTTCAAGAGTTTTATGACTTGGGGTGCCACTTATCTTTTATAACTTTGCATGATCAGTTTCACATTCGATTTTCATGCACATGTAAATCTTTTTCTCATCTTGACACTTGTCCTTGTGACCTTTAGAATTATTTCTTCTCTTCTCTCTCTCAAATCCTATAAGAACTAGCCATTTTGGCTATTATACGGATGCTCCACCTGAGTATGGTGAAGCCCTTTTCATTTACATACCATGAATAAATAAAGACTATTGATTTTACCTCTTATATGACTATTCATAGTGTGTTCAATTGAATGATTAATCTTACTTAATGATGAATGTTGTTTCGTTAGCATTATTGTCTCATTCTCTCACCTATTTACATCTTGAAAGATTCTTCTTATAGGTTGAGTGAGTTAGTCTATTCACTAGTTCCATTCTGGGCCTCTTGTGTAGTCTCCCTAGCCTAAATATTAATCACACTCTCATAATAAAATACTGATGTGAGAAGATTCAGATTAGAGATGTGTATGCCTAGTTAGTCTCTTGGTCTCATGTGTGACATGAAGTTGGTTGGTATTTATCAATTAATTTGATGTATCACCACCTTTAGGATAGTTTAATTTCAATTTTCTCTCTCTTTTCCTTGCAAGCATAGGTGTAGTAATGATCTAAAAGTAGTGCATCAAGGGAGCTAACCCTATGTAGAGATTCACCTCATTTTTAGGCTACCCATAGTCTAGAAGTGTTTAAATTATGCCACTTGGATGAGGAGAGTTGAGACATATCATCAAGGGATGCAAATCCAAGTGACAATAGTTATTGGCACACCTAATGAGACTCATTGTCTAAGAAGTTGAAAGATTTTTAGTGTTATCTTTCAACACATCAGCCTTTAGAGGCATCTATCCAAGCATCAAAGGTGACTAGGAAGTTGCATCAGATGGTTAAGTATCTTAGGTTTTCCTTTTGAAGATTTTTGGTAATTTTTCTTTGTATTCTTGCTTCCCAATGAAATTTCATGGCTAGTTTTAGTTTTGAGTATTATTTTACACAAGTTGATAAGATATATAAAGCTTATGGGATTCCCTATCATCCTTTGTATGATCCTTAACAATGTTTTCATGATCCTTATTAGCTCCAATATGACCCTTAACAACCTTGTCATGGATTGTATTTATCCTATATCTAGCCTTATTAATATCTTGCTCCTCCTAGTCAACCTAGTCACTTCTCATATCAATTCATTTCAACTTTCAATAAAACTCTCTTGGGATATGAGAGGTACACGTTAGATATTGACACACAAATGGGACATGATCAAGATGTTCCTAGTCATCTCATTCATAATGTGAGAGAGTGGGCACTTATTGAGAGAGAAAATTGGAAAAGGCCTACAAGTGAGATGTTAAATGTGAGTGGCCTAGTTTCATCCTTAGAAGATAAGCTAAGAATTCATGAGGAATAACCTTACCAAATCTATTAGCTCTCATATCCACTTATAATTTTTTTTTAAAAATTTCTACTTGACCCCTACTCATGAACCTAATCAATCTTATCAAAGTCATGTTTTTCCCAATCAGCTAAAAGAGAGAGTTGGAAAGACAAAATTTATTTCTAAAGTAGACCATGATAGGTAGATTGAGTTAGCCAATAATTGGAAGAATCAGTCCATCTTATCAATAAAAAGAGTGGAATATAAGCCCTCATTTCCCTCTCCCATTACATCCCCACCTCAAGAATAGAATTTTAGATATGAAATCCCAAGTTGGAGACAAGGTGGAGAATCCAAGCCTAAAGAGATCCCAAGTTTCTTGAACACTTCATCCACTCAAATTAAATCATTACCTCAAGAAGAGATTCCTAATCCTAACATCCTAAGCTAGAATTAGGTAGTGGAATCATGGGAAAATAAAGGGGATAAAAGCCTAGATAAAGAGTGTGAAGTTGAGAAAGAGCTTGATCTTATGCAATCCCTTCCCACCCTTCCTCAAGAGACCTCTTATTTTACATATCAAACCTCTTGTACTCTTTATCCTCATGAATATGCCTATCAACTTTAAGAGAGACTTTTCCAAGAAAACCTAGACAAGTAAATTGAAGAGTTAGAATTGAGAATGAAATTATTGAGTCAAGGTGTGATAGACGGTTTAGAACTAAAAGAAGACCCTATGCATAAACACAACCCATCTAACCTTCCTCAAGAGAGTGTTCAATCTGGATCAAGATTTAATGAAGTGATTTTCAAATGGAAGGAATAAAACCAAGATATTTAGGCCAAGGTTTTCCTCCCTTTCTTCAAGAACTACCAAAATTATCCCCTACAATTCATTCTCAATCTGACATTGAGTTCTATGTTCTAACTCTACCAAGTAGTTCATCTTGTCCTCACCCTATCACCCTTTGCCTTGATGGACCTATGGTGTGGGAACCTAAAGAGGAACATTTGGTTGATAAGAATTTATAACTCTTGCTTGAAGAAAATATAGATCCTTAGTAGCCTCATTGGGTTAGGTCAATTGATTACAAAATGCCTAGCATTGGCATCACCAAGAAGAATAAATAAATTGAGGATCTTGTAGTCCTTCAAAAGCAAAGTCAGGTTATAATAGTTGAGATACAACTTGAGATCCCCTAAGAGGTTATAAATTCTAAATAAAAGGAAATCATCATTGGTTCTTCCATCACTATCCAAGATATCATATATGGGAAAGAATAAGTCTCTAATAAACCTTGAGATGACTTGTTTGCAATAATTAGAGTGGGTTATACTCCTCTTTAAGGAGGCTATGATCTAGTCAAAAATGGAGAAGGCAGCCTTAACACTCAAGTGAGTATGCAAAGAAGAAGCAAATTTTCAAATTTGTCCTTTCAAAAGGGATATGCATCCCATGATGATATGTTTGAAATCATCAAAATGGGTTTTTATCCTCTCAAATAGTTGGGAGAAACACATCAGATTTTGAAGGATAAAACAAGCTTATTTTGGCCTCAATCTTCCAAGGAACAAGAAACTACTCCTCTTAAAGCCATACCTACCAAGAAGATACAAGTTGATCATGAGATGAAGAGTGGGAAGTAGTATGAGTTATGTGTAAAAATTAAAGAGGAATAAATTTAAATTAGGGACCTATTTAAGGATGATCTACTTGAGATAAAATCAAGTGAAGTTCTAAGGAATAGGTCTGATTTACTAAGCATCCAATCCAAGGAGCAACATTCTTGGCACTATGATTCATCTCATGAAGAAGAAGATTCAAGGATCTTTCCTTTTGTTCTTGGAAAGGAAGTATGATTAATTATTAGTTGTGTATAGTTGTTTTTTGTGTGTATTCCCTAAGTTCTTTGAGCACACATGTGTGTCTTGTTAGTGTGTTTGTTTTACTTTGTATGTGTCCTTTATTTTGTGTGGTTGAGGTAATTAGTTTTGTCTTGGTTACAGCCTTATTGTCAAGTGTTAGATCTTTTTGTTTTGTTTCAGACTTTAGATGACTCTTTAAGCCCATGGATAGGATAAGGCTATTGATCTTTAGCATAACAGGCATGCTACCCCTATGAGTCACCATTTTGTTGACTAAAGCTAACCCTACAAGTCAAATTGGGACCACTATATGTAAATTTTTTTATTTTTATATGTTTATAAGGGTATAGTATTTTTCCATAGGGTGTGTTATGGTCTATTTTATGTGATTTAATGACATTTTATCCTTGGTCATGGTTTGATTAGTTTATATGTCATTTGAGTCACTTAGTAGGCATTTAGGGGTCATAAATGCAAGTGGCATGGTTTTAAAGGTGTCCAAGTGTCATAGTTTTCATTAAAATGTCCAATAAGTCATATTACCTATCAGGAATGTTAGTCCCATCTGAAACTTGTAGGTTATCTAACTGAATATCAAGAAATCAAAAGAAAAAGGAGGAGTTTGGAAATTGTATGGCCCATGAGGGAATGTGGCAAATGGGACAAGGTAATTTAATGTATATTAATCTTATTAAGACTCATATAAATTATTTAAATGATTTTGAAGTTCTAAAAAAGGCCCAAAACCATTCTTCTCCTTACTTGCCCTTTAAGACACATAAAACTAATCAGTAGGTTTGTGCTTAGTACAACCAGTTAGAGAATCTCAGGTCAAATGCCTTTGGGAGGTGAAATTAAAATAAAAGAGATTAATTTTAATAATAGGTTTTCAAATATTGGTCAAATATGCTTTATGAATCATCTCTAACAAGTTAATTGTGTTATTTTCCTCACTATTCCCTACACCCTATAGGTTTTTCTCTAATTTAGACAAGTTCATACAATCCAATTGGTGATGTTAATTCTAGATGATGTTAAATATCTAATAAAATTATATAAATTATTGGTTTAGTTTTTTAAGGTGTTTTGATAGGCAAATCATCTTAGGTTTGTAGATTGGTCTCATTTGAAGATAATAGGTAGGTTTCCACCATTTTCAAGATCTTCATGCTTTGGTAGTGATTCCAAGATATGAGATAGGCTCATTAACATGTTTCCAATTAAATATTGGTCCCATAAAATTTAAACCTCATTATATAAAGAAATATTTCATAGAGTTGTATTCATAAGTGAGATGCAGTCAGTTTACTCCATGACTATCATGCACAATCAACTAAGTGTACTATGTTAGGATCTTTATCACATTCATGGAGTCATATATAGGCTGAAGAGGTTGAGAATCTAATTAAAACATGAGTAATAAATATATTCCATCCATATGATGCAAGAAAGAAGGCACTATTTTAGTCATGTGTAACATATATACATAGTTAGCCATGGCCACACACCTACAAGTGCTCTCAAGAGTTATATTCACATTAGAAAGAGTATTTTTGGACTTTTTTGAAGTTTACATAAGAGGAAGGAATATATATGAGACCTCAAAATGGTGGTAAGGTCATGTTACATGCTCATAATCCATACATCCTTCCCAATACTCATTTGCTATTGCATTCACTTTTGGGTGTCCTACAAGAAGATGACATATTGGAAACAACATACTTGAGTGGTATATAAATATTTAAGGTTAAAAATAGGCATTTAAATAAATTGGAAGGGATTAGGAGTGATAAAATGACCACATATCATGAATTATTTGAAAAATATTTACATTGTCTGCATGTGCATCAGAATGTCCTCCTATAGGTTGTATCACAAAGAACTATGGTGTCATACTAAAGTGTTAACACATGAGTTGGAAATCTTCTTGGGATCCTAGTATGTTTAAGAGATCATAATAGACTTATGAGGGTTGATAAGTTGGTAGGAATTCTATGATAAACCTTTCAAAGTCAATGACTATAGATTTAGGGATCAAATCCCTAAAACATCAAAATAGAGCACTTCACCATTTGGTTGATATTATACAACAAGGTTACCAATGAATTTGATGCATCATGATGAATATTACTTGTATCCCCAATATAGGATAAGAGTTATGAAAAATTTGGAAGGTAGATGACTTAAGGAGGATGGTTTTTGAAAGGCCCAAAGTTGCACTTTTATGCATTGAACTCAGACAGTGTCATCTATAGGATTTGAGTTATAAAAAGACCTCTTCACCCAAGGGTGGAGTATTAGACCATACAACCATGTTGGAATGGTTTTATATGGTGAAGAGATAATTAATAACCTATAGGTCATTTAAATATTTGGATTTCTATGTTTTGGGCCTTATATACACCTACAAATGTCTCTCACCAAGATGATTGATGTATAATGGATTGTGAAGTCCTACAAGTGCATGTAAGATCTTAAACATAGAAACCTATGAATACAGAGATACATATAAGATAAAATATTATTTATTAATCCCTATATAGTTCACATAGGTTATATGACATATGTTTTAATGAGAAAGTACACCTACAACACCCTACACAACTAACTGTAACTGACTGTGAGGGTCAGAGAGCAAAATGATTAGGTTCTTGATATGCGCATAGCCCAAGCATGAAATAAATGGATCCAAAAAAATATAAAATTAACCTAAGGAATATAATAAGGTTTTAAAACATTTTCCTCAAACTTAAACATATAACACTTCCTACATGTACCCTTTAAAATAAGAAATATAATTAGGAATTATACTTAGTCTTGACTATGTAAGGTGTGGGGAGGAGTATGTATGAGTTTGAAGTAATGAGAAGACCTGTAGTGAATTAATTATGATAATTATTATCTCTATAGGCTCTTTATATTGTAAAACAAGAGAGAGAGAGCTCTATGGTGTAACACACAATCCATATCTTAAACCACTATGCAAAGTCTGCCTTCCTAATAGTCTATCTTGGGTTTTGTAGAAGTTCGAGGGTCAAATGATATGACCAAGATATGAATTTTTGTGTATATTTTATTTAAAACTTGGATAACCCTCTCAATTATTTACTTGTTCCAAGGAAATAGGGGAAATGACCTATGTTTTATCTCAGATAAAAGACACTCCCTTTATGTACAAACTAACATGTTTTGAAGAAGGGAGGTGATAAGGTGAGCCAATAGCTATTTATAAGTTTAAAATAGGTTTTTAAAGTTTTAAAACAATTAAAAAAACATTATATACCTTACATAAAGGGATGGAACTAAATAGGGTGCTTTAAACCCACAAGGTTGTAGTCAGGACTATTAGTTAGGGTTTAAGCCTAGTACCCAAATGGGAGGTCAATGCCATTTATAACCTTAGGTGATAATTATAATGGATTTTATAATGTTTTTATTTTCATTTAAGATGTTTAAAAAATTACACATTATAGAGAAAGCATCAGGAATCCATTTTTGGGCTCAGAGACAACTCAAGGGTATGTAGAATGAAAGTCAAAGCTCGATAGGCTAACTTTGAGTGCTCACATCTTCTCTGAGGTTTTTAATGGGGATATAATGAGTTTTTATAGGTTGAAAAGGGTATTTATATTTTATATAATGTAATTTTTTTGTAGTTCCAATGTCCAATCTTCATGAAAAATCTTTAAGGGCTTAAAGGACCTAAAACCCTTACAAACCCTTAGAAATGACCCAATTGGGAAAATTAAGATGGAAATATTATATAATGGAATATAATTTCATGGAAATTTATTTGATTCTAAATATAAATCTTCAAGGCTACTCCCCATACTTTTGGATTGCATGGAACTATATGGACAGAGTACAAGACATGGTATTTTTGGCAGTTTTGTGTGTTTTATAATTTATAGAAGAAGTCTAAAGATGCCAATCACATACGAGGGAAGATTTAGATTAATATAAATCCCCATGTATATTTAATTATTAATAAAAAATCTTAGGTGACTTAACAATATCTCTCATCTCATCCAGTCAAAACTAGCATAGTGAACATGATGGTGAGAAGAGTGAAAAACTTCAAGTAAGCTAATTTTAAGGTGTGCTTGAATAATATACGCCCATGGATATAATTGAAACATGTAATTCACCCCATTTTATATATTTTAATGAGAAATTAAATCCATTTTGGAATCCAAGTGTGAAAGGAGTGTGAAAAATGAGTTTCTTTGACTGCAAGCAATGATAGCTCATTTTTAGAATATTATAGATGATTAGGACTACAAAAAATGCATGGAAAAACATGTCTAAAACCATTCCTTCCTATTCAAATAATTATACCTATACTTATTCAGTTTTGGGACCTTCTAAAAGAGGTGAATGATGAAGGTAGTTTCCTAGACCAATATAAGAGACTTCATGCCACATTTCAAGAGTTTCATGACTTGGGGTGCCACTTGTCTTTTTTGAATTTACATGATCAATTTAAAATTATATTATCATGAAAATGTAACTCATTTTTTTATCTTGACACTTGTACTTGTGACCTTTGGACTTCTTTCTTCTCTTCTCTCTCTCAAATTCTATAAGAACTAGCTATTTTGGCTATTGTAAGGATGTTCCACCTGAGTATGGTGAAGCCCAACTCATTTTCATACCATGCATCAATAAAGACTACTGATTTTACCTCTTTTATGAATATTCATAGTGTGTTCACTTGAATTATTAATCTTTATTAGTGATTACTATTATTTCTTCATCATTGTTGTCTCATTATCTCACCTATTTGTAGCTTGAAAGCTTCTTCTTATAGGTCATGTGAAGTGTTCTATGAATTGTCAAGGTTGAGTGAGTTAGTATATTCAATAGTGCCATTATAGGCCTCTTGTTTATTCCTCCTATCCTAAACATTCATCACAACCTCATAATGAAATACTAATGTGAGAAGATTCAGATTAGAGAAGTGTATGCCTAGTTAGTCTCTTGGTCTAATGTGTGACATGCAGTTGGTTGGTAGTTATCAATTAATTTGGTGTATCACCACATTTAGGATAGTTTAATTTCAGTTTTATCTCCCTTTTCCTTGCAATAATAGGTGTAGTAGTGATCTAAAAGTGGTACATCAAGGGAGCTAACCCTATCTAGAGATTCACCTCATTCTTAGGCTACCCACAACCTAGAGGTGTTTCAATTGTGCCACTTAGATGAGGAGAGATAAGACATCTCCTCAAGGGGTGAAAATCCAAGTGATAATAAGTATTAACATGGATAAATAATTTAACCCCCATATGTAATCATTGGACCCATTCAGACTTGGTCATATTCATTTTGGCTTTTAGCCCAATCCCAAATGCAAATCAAAATATTGTGGCCCAAAATCATAACCAATTATAATCCCATATGCCTTTCACCCATGATCTTCCCAATTAACACCTTATATTATTAAATAATTATATGCCTAATTGACACAACTATAATAAATCCTTGATACCAATAAATACTACTACTACTACTACTACTACTACTACTACTACTACTACTACTACTACTACTACTACTACTACTACTACTACTACTACTACTACTACTACTACTACTACTACTACTACTACACATGGTACTAATTTTGATTCCATAAACATTGAGTTGGAATGTATTCAGGGGATGGTGTAGAAATTAAGAAATGAGTTTTTGAACATGCAAAAATGTATGGGAACACTGGATGATAGAATATTAATCAAATATTTGTATTTTATAGGTACAACAAGCCTTTCAATAGGTCTAGAAAGAATCTAGAGCAATAACCACCTAAAAAACTACCAAAAATAAATATCATGGAAGTTGATCTTACTAAATGGTGTTGATTTCACAACATAGTGAGCTACATTACATCATGTTTTACATTATTTTCAATATATTCTAGAAGGATATGAATAGGCATGAAGGTTTTTTTAATCAGATAGAACCATCTTCCTCTATTAATCCAAGACATTCTAGTATAATAATGGTCTTTGAGACCTATGATCTACCATTTATAGTAGAGGATGAGAATGAATTAGAGGATAATATAGATGAGATATATGCATTCCAATAGTTATAGAGGAATAATTACAATGTGAGTAACAATAAACCTATTACTACATCATTGCTTTACATAATAATGCTACTACTCCTCCAGATTTTAAGGCCAATAATAATCCACCTCCCCCTATGATGGATTATCATTTGCATAGCTGAAACTATAAAGTAGAGTTAGGTACAACATTATTGTAGACATGAATAAGATCAAGGACAATATCAACCTACATGAATTAGCTCAGATCACTAAATAGAGGAAGTTATTGCTCAAGGATCTAACTAAGAGACCTTTTACATCTGAAAAATCCAAATTTGTGCATGAAAATGTGATGTTTTTTAAAGACAAACTTGAAGTACCACCATTTTTTATAATTATTTGAATGTGTAGAAAGAACATGCACAATTTTTTGGTTGATTCAGGTGCCTTGGCCAATGTGATGTTGATAAATGTGTGTAAGAATTTGGGTTTGACCCTAGATAAGTAAAAAAAAGTTGTCCTATAGCTAGACAAGTCTTATATACCATGCATTAGAGAACTGACAAATGTACACATCTAGCTGACATCAAAGCCATGTGTACAAAAATATAAAAATATTTTGGTCATTAACATACTAGAGGCTTATTTTATGTTACTAAGCTGGGATTGGTCCAAGACACTAAATAAATACATGGCCACTAATTTTTCACACGTAGTTACCATGTAAATGAGTATCCAATCAAATTTGGGTGGGTAAAGAACCAAAGATTAAATATTTGATCACAGAGTTAAATTTCAAGAATAAAATTTTGAATTTACATCTCTGTATGTAGGATTATACACATTCACTACAAAGAAATAAATTTATGAACAAGAATTTGAGAGTCCTTAATTATGGATTCTCTATTTTGATGGAACTAGATAAAAATAGGGTTCTAGTGTTAGCATAGCCTTGGTAGACCCATATTATAAGCATTACCTAACTACCTATAGGATGTAATTTAGTTTCACCAATAATAGATTTGAATATGAATCTCTTATCCTTAGTTTGAAATTCATGCTAAAACATAAAGTTAGGTAGCTACAAATCTTTGATGATTTTGAGTTGGTTATTAACCACATAAAAAATAAGTACCAATGTAAGATCACCTACTTAATAAGTATAAACATCAATCATGGGATTTGATTGATTCCTATAAAGGATTAAACATTAGAGCCATACTAAGAAAAAAAATTAGATGATAGATTCACTATTAGCTTTAAATACTAATTTAGCCCCACTCTAGAAATCCAAAATGTAGATATTCTTTATGGATCTAGTTCCTTGCTCCTCTGTCCCAAATAATGTGGAAAAATTACATGTCTTTGAGGATGATCAATATATTTTTCAATTCATGAGTAGTTCTGGCATATTTGAATCTCAAATGATATATGAGAAAGACATGAATCCCATGCATATTGAAGACCTAGGAGAGGATGATTTCCTATAATTGAAATAAATTGAATCCCTCTAAGAATGTTTCCCTAAAATGAGATTTTGATGTACATACACAAGCTCAAAAGTAGAAATAATATAAATAAACTAAGTCTAATTTCATCAAATATAATATGATAAGTGGCTAACATCCTCAATATGTTAACATCAATTTGAGTTGTACTAAAAATGAGAAATAAAAATTGAAGATTCTATTGATGGAATAGAAGGACGTGATCACCTAGACATATGAAGAATTTAAAATATTCAAACCTAGAGTCATCACCCATACCATTCCATTAAATCTAGAAAAAAATCCTTTTGGATAGAGATAAAGGCTAGTTAATTCAATACTAGAACCTCTCATCTAGATAGAGGTATAGAAACTACTATATTCTAAGATTATCTTTGTAATTAGACATTCTACTAGGGTATCTAACCTAGTACCAGTCAAGAAGAAGAGTAGAGAGATCAAACTTTGTGTTAATTTTATGAACCTAAATAGAGCATCAAAAAAGGATAACTATCCTTTTACCTCCATATACAAGGTAATTTAGATGGTCAATGGATCTGATATGATGTCCTTTCTAGATAGATTCTAAGGCTATAACCAAGTGTTAGTGAAAGCACAAGATAAGATGAAGACTACCTTTATTACCAGGTAGGAAAATTTTGCATATGAAAGGATGTATTTCAGCCTAATTAATGTAGGATAAAAATTCTAGAGAGTGATGAACTTTACCTTTTAGGGACTTGTTGGAAAATGCATCATCATCTACAGGGATGACTTGATTGTGTATTCAAAATATATAATTGATCATGTAGATTAATTATAAAGAGTGTTTGACAAAGGCCAAAGGTATGGAGAGTCTCTTAATCCAAATAACATCTTTGGAGTTACTAAATGGAAATTATTAGGCCACATCATAATTAAGTATGGGATCTCAATTGATCTAGAATGAGTTCAAGCCATCTCCAAGATGATGCCTCCCAACATCAAGAAAGAATTAAAGTATTTATTTGGTAAGATAAACTTTGTAGGAAATTAAATTCTAGTTTTTTAGATATTGTCAATACATTGAATGCTATGGTAAAATAAATGCTAAGATAGAGTGAACAATAGAGGCTAAGAGAAATTTTAAAGACATCAAGATGGCAATTACTTAAACTCTAGTTTTGATCAACCCAAACTTCATTAAAGATTTCCACATTTATTCATTCACTTTAGAACATACTATAGTTTTTGTACTTACACAAAAGGTGGACAATAATGAACATCCCATTTACTTCATGAGAACCAATATAAAAGATGCATTATTGAAATTCTATATGATAGATAAATAGATATATGCCTTGATTAAAGATATGAAAAAATTTAGGCATTATATTATGAGGAACAAGAAATTTTCCATTATTCCTAACCCAGTTGTCAAGATCATACTTGGCTAGGACAAGTTGGGCAAGAGAAGAGTCAAGTGGATGGTTAAACTTTAGGAGTTTAATCTTGAAATTAGGCTAGCCAAGATGGTGAGAGGCTAAGGAATCATTTGACTGATGACTGAGATTGATCCATCCATTAGTATTAAATAAATTAATGAGACTCAAGTAATTTTTGGTGAGTGGTACACTCAAACTATCCATTATTTACTCATAGGTACATGTCCCCATGAGCTAAATAAAGAATAGAGATGAGCCCTTGGGATCAAATCAACTCATTATATGATCAATAAGGGTGTCCTATATAGAATTAAATATGAGGGAATATATGTAAGGTATGTTTCAAGATAAGAAGTTGTGGACATCCTTGATAATATACATCAAAATATTGGTAATGTACATCCCTTAGGCAACAAAAAAACTCATAAAAGTTTAAGGATGGGATGCTACTAACCCACAATTTTCAAAGATTCACATAACCATGTCATGACCTACCATGAATGCCAAGTATTTATAAAAAGGGAAGTGAATGTTGCCATGCCTTTATAGCCAATAATTGAGGGATGCCCCTTTTCTCAATGGGGCCTTGATTTTATTGAGGTAATTAACCTAAAATTTTCAATAGGGCACAAGTTTTTCCTAACAACTATTGACCACTACACTAGGTAGAAATAATTTATGGAAACAAAGAACTCCAAAGCACTATATGTCATAATATTTATAGAATATAACATTTTGACCAAGTTTTGTACTCTAATTTCTTTAGTTTGTGACAATGGTCCATCTTTCTAGTCTATAGAATTTACTGGGTGGGCTTACAACAATCAAATTACCATCAAGTTCTCTTCAAACTAATATACACAAAGGAATGGAATGACTTAATATAATAATATGGATCTAATAGATACCATAAAGTAATCAACCCAAGATAAACCAAGGGAATAGTGTTTCTTATTATAGTATGCACTATGGGTAGATCAAACTAGACACAAGCAAGCTCTCAAGGCTTCACCTTTTCAGCTAGTATATGGGAAACAACCCATCTTCCCCATTACTCTTAAAATACCAATGTACAAATTCATGCTAGAGTACATGGAAGAAGATGAAATAATGTCATTTAGACTACTTGATATATCATAGATGGAAGATGCAAGAACTGAAACACTGCATAGTTTCAGTAAACATCAATATATTATCAAAAGATACTTTTATAAGATATCTAAGATAAAAGACTTTAGGATTTAAGACCTATTATTTTTATGAGATAAATCACATAAGAATAAATGATAACATCATAATTTCACTCTTTTGTGAATTGGACCATACCAAATATCATAGATCTTAGGTAATAATGCCTTTTGATTGAAATACCTCCAAGGTAATGACCTCACCTTTCTGATCAATGGATAGTTTTTGAAACACTATATCATGGTTGTTCTAACTAGAAATGATTCTAAGTGATGATAAGTGGAAATTTAGAGATAGGAGTAGATTAGATTTCCTATTTTCCAGATTAGATTTTTTATTTTCTAGATTAGTTTTTCCTATTTTTTGTATTTGATTTCAATAAATTAGTTATTATGCTTTTTAGAGTAGTTTTATAAATTATAGAATAGACCAATTGATTTCCTATGCTTAATTTACAAGACATTTGCTAAAAATAAGGGGATGATTTAAAAAGATGCATGATTTTTTTTCACCAAGATTTATTCTAATAGTACTAAATATTTTGGGATTAAGGTATATGTTGTGACTAAATTGGGTTTTTCTTAGATTAAATGAGTTTATGAGAATTCTAGGATTCTTTCTGATATAGTCATAAATTTTTAATAAAGACATTCCATTTCCAAATATTAACTGCACTATCACATGCTAAAACATGGATGGGAGATAATAAACATAGAAATGGATACACACTGATAGGTACGTATTGATTAAAATAAGTTTTCTTACACATACACCCAACTAATGGTGATTCCCATCCCTTTTTTTAATCTATGTTTCAAAAAAGAATTATCATACAAATTGATGCAAGATGGGTGATATAATTAATATCTACTAGGTATATAGATGCCTAGATAGCTCATAGAAAGGCTTTGAGTAGAATCAAAGGTATCTCTATCAGAGCTATGGATGCCTAGCTAGCAATAGAGTAATTCCTAGGCTTCCTTTACTATTTAGCTACAAATTATGAGATTAAAATGAAACCTATAGTGTTTATTCAGGTCTTTGTTAAAACTCTCATAATTAGGGGAAATTAATTTCACAAAATCACACACTCAAATCCAAGGAATGGAAAGGGTTAACATGTTGCATGAGGAAGTAGGAGTATTTCAGGGTCTAGTTTTTCTATTCTTTTCTCATTAGGACTGAATTTTTGGTAATGATGCATTACTAAAATTATTGGTTTTGAAAATAGTCAAGAGTGTTTTCCCCACTGAGTCACCATTTATTATGTTTTAACAAACAACACACACACACACACACACACACACACACACACACACACACACACACACACACACACACACACACACACACACACACACACACACACACACACACACACACACACACACACACACACACACACACACACACACACACACACACACACACACACACACACATAAATATATGCATTATGAGAGTGTGCATTATGAGAGTGTTTCAAAATTATGGAAGAATCAAAGATGTGTATAATCCATAGTATATGATTTACTTCTTGACTTTGATTTTACTTTAAATTATGCTTATATATATAAGATTTAAATGGATAACTTGGCTAATATTTTATTATTTTAGTTGGTTATTTGCATGTGATGTGTATTAAACATGTCATTTTATACTTAATAATTTCAAAAAACATCTTGGAGATAATTTAATCTTTCCATGTGACATAATTCTTCTCCCCTAAATCCCAAGTGAAGAATATAAGTTGTCTTGAGGTGATGTCAATAATGTTCTCAATACGAGCAATCCTAGGTAAGCAAAAAAATAATAGTCATACATGTATCATCACCTTGTTATCCTAGAGGCAATGTTATCATATCCATTTATATTGAAAGTCCTAGGAAATCAAAGCAATGAGATTCACATGTGTTGTTGTATCTATATCCTATAGGTGATTTCATCATATCTCTTTGTATAAAAAGTCCTAGACAAGTGGATTAGTGATATCCATCCACATGTCATCATCCCATTAATACATAGCCAAAGGAACAAAGCACATCAAGCCATAACCTGGCTACAAGTGAAGTAGTGATATAAAAACACATGTCCTTCACAACTACAAAAGCAAATAAAAAAGCCACCAATGCTAAGCTTGAAAGAGAAGAAAAGAGACATTTATCACATTATGATGACTAAGCATCTAGGAGTAGGTAGAAGAAGCCAAATGGTAGTGAAATATATGAATATTAGCATTATGAAATTCAAATGAAATTAATAAACAATGAATGGAGTGAAAGTCTTTGTTGCAATTAATTCACATGAATTGGAAAATTAATACATTCAATTCTCATGGCCAACACATCAAAATAAATATAGTTATAATTTCCCCATTCATTTTAATCACATTACCTTATAGCTATCAAGTGCACATTATGAATTCATACATGGAGTAGACATTATGAATTCAAAGCTAAAGTACAAATTATGAATCTAGAACTCCATTGTGACCAAGAATTTAAAAACTTTTCATAGCACAAGAATTCGAAGACTAGAGTTTTAATGGCCTCCTCATCTTGAATTATTCTACCATTTGGGGTAAGGTTGATGTGGTCAATCCATACAAGTTTGAATATTAGCTTTCAATTTTCATATAGAGGTATAAAAACAACTTGTTAGTAATAAAATTAGTTAGTCTCCATAATGTAGTTGTCAAACCAAGAGGTAAAACCTTGCATTGACCTATTATTTGATTTATTTCTGAATGCTAATTATTTTGGGAAAATATTACATTTCAAATTTAATAAGACCCCAACAATGTATATAAGTGAGAATTATTTTGAAAGGTATTACAAAATACTTATGTCCAAAATGACTTATAGATAGGATATGGTGAATTCATGCCTCCTTGTCAAAAACATCAACAACAAGTTGCAAGAATGGATTGGAAACCTAAGCAACTTTATAGTTCAGGGCCCTACTTTGGCTATTCCCATTGTTGCCTTTAGAGTAGGGTGAGAATTTACAGGGCCCTATTGAATAGGATATATGGTTTCTCAACCATTACTTACATCAATAAGGTATGGGTCCATTTATTGGACATGATTTTGAACTCCAATAAAATCTTAGCCTTAGGGAAGATTATTCACTCCAACTTGATTATACAAATCATAAAACTAAGGAGCTTACCAAATGGTAAATTTTATATGATGTCTTACGTAGTAGATGTGATTATAACTGTGTATTCCTCATATGAAGAACCTTGGTAACCATATTCAAAATGCCCAATAAAATAGAATTTGTGATGAATTAAATGTTATCCATGTGCATATATTTAGAAAGCATATGAAAAGTTTGACTAAGACCTTTTACCCTATGGCATATGAGGTAATATATAATTTGAACATGCCCAGATACTAGGATGAAACATTTATACCTACCCAAACTATGCTTGGTAAATTAGCTAAGTAGGAAATTGTTGCTCAGTTGACTAACAATGTAGATGTTGAGCTAAGAAGGACTAAGTAAGCATTTGTCCACCCAATGCCTCTCATCATTCATAGAATGTAATATATGATGTGGGAAAACTTATAATATATTATAAGAATAAGGAAACATTATGTATTAAACTGTGTACCATTTAGTTATTGGGACCCCAAGAAATATGACAAGAAAGTGAAAATCAATTATGGGCATAATTTATACAGTCATGATAATGTCTTCATTAATGGAGAGGTTTTTATAAGAATGTGTATGGTAAAGATGTCAATTAGTATAGTGAAAAATATCCAATATGATCCCACTATCACTAAGGAGGACACTAAGAGAATAGACAAGTAACAATGGGGTTTTAGACCTTTTCATAGACCTCCTCCACATGAAGAAGAAGAAATGAAAAACCAAGTAGGCCCATCTAGGGAAGTTGATATTAAAGAAAGAGTTGGGACTACTTGAAGATCCCTTACATATATAGTTATTGATGCATCCCCTCAACACATAATTGAAGAGGAGAGACCTACAAGTCCTAACACCTTATCTAGACTTTTATCCATGTTTTCTCTGTATCCATTGACCATAATGTAATAGGTAAGTCTTCCTAATTACTTGTCACATGTTTATATTATTTCTTTCCTAGGGTCACTACTTGTTATGATAATAACACTACCATTGGTAATACTTCAATCTATTAGATTTCCATATTCACCACTCCTCCCACTCCCTCACCATCTACTACCACTATAACCCCTTCATATCCCATTCCAAATTCTATATGTCCAACCTCTATTTATACCAAACCAATAATTACATATACAAGGAAGCCCAATACTCCTCCCATTTCACCCCAGAAGGTGGAATTGGAGGAGAAACAAGTAAAAGTTCCCAAGAAAAGGGAATAAATAAGAAAGGATAGACTGAGGTCAAACCATGTTGAGATTTATTATAGTGAGGAAGAGGACACAAGATGAGGAAATGAAGAAGAATGGGTGTCCAAGATTGACATTGAAGAAACATAGTATTTTGAAGAAATAACTAAGACAAAGGAAGATGATGAATAGATGACTAAGGAAAGAACTTAGTCTGGAGGAAATAAAAATTTAGAAGAATCTAAAGAGGTTGACTGAGGAGATGCTAACTTGTTGGATACAAAATTGTTGTTAGATGGTGGAAGGGATGCAGAAGAAGATCCAGAGTCAAAACTTTAGACTTCAGTACATGATATGTCATCAAATACACCTCTAATCTATCCACCTTAGGTTATTATAGTGACAACCATAAAAATTGGTTACCCAGCTATCTCTCCTAAAGTTTTAAGTTCATCCATTTCTCATTTTATGATGAATTCCTTAATTCATGCTGATACAATTAGTATGATTAGTACTATTCATTCTTTCCATTCTTTGGGCCAAATAAATAAGCATTGGGTAGGTATAATGCCAATTTTGTCTACTATAGTCAAATTTTATACTTTAGGTCCTATTACTACTATTGGGGTTGCCTATACATTAGTGACATATTACTTGAAGAATTTATTTAGTACCTTAAAAACATACTCATTCTTTACTGGAACCAGTCTTCAGTCCCTTAAGACATAAAATAGGATATATTTTGAAAACCTAGTGTCTAATTATATTGTTTCCATGCAAGCCACCTCTCCTAGGTCATATATACAAATGGAAATGCCCATTGGTCAAGATTCTCAAACCGATTCACCTATGTTCCATTACATAGAGCATCAGGAAAGGTTAAATACATAATTGATACACTAGTCCAAAAGTAGGTTATTAGATGGAGTAAATTTATACCTTCTTTCCTAATAACAAGGACATCTTCCCCCATGACCATGCTTCCTCTCAGGAAATCCCCTTCCTCTATTCAAATAGATTAATCAGATTAGTAAGTTTCATTGAACATTACTTCATGGATTAAGTAGCTACAACAAAAACAAGAAGGAAGGGAGGATATAGTGATTATTGAAGAACCAATAATAAAATTTCATTTTGATAGACAAATGAATACATTGATAAAGGTGAAAACAAATACTATGGTTACAAAAAGATAGTAGGTTGAGTTGGAACAAAGAGAAGATATATTCTCTCTAACAAAGAGAAGAAAAGTAAATCCCTCAGACTTGGATAAGTGAAAAAAATATCCTTATAGTTTTGTAGATGTCATTGGATGAGTTATAAAGTAAATGTTCAAAATATTTAATCTACATATTCATAGGCCACCAAATAAGATCACCATTCAGGATCCCAAAGAGATCATAAATAATGTGTAGGGGGCATCTAGAAAGCTCTATGACATTATTCTTATAATAAGGTCTATAAAGGCCATATCTCATCCTAAGTTGGGGATATCATTCATTTTTAAAATAAAATAAAGGAAATTAATGGAAAACTTTTCTTTTTAATCCAATCAATAAAAAATAAGGCACATATCTATTTAAATTTAATAACATTATCTGAAGTTGCATGGGCTCAGAATTTTGTTTCTATTTAGAGGGATAAATTGATTGAGGTGGCATCAAGAGATGTGAACTCTCCTATAATAATTAGCCAATCAGGAAAACTTAGTCTCTATTCTAAATATATGAGAATCACTTAGGTAAGCACTCTTTAGGGGAAATTGGTCCCTAAACCCAAATTTGAAAATATCCTAAGAGCATTAGTCTTAGATTTTGAGCTGAGATTGAAGGATAGTTTATAGGACTAGTGACAAAATAATGCAACTAGTAAATTTTGTCAAGGAATGAATCATTATAAATAAGACACTTCATGCAGGGGTCAAGGCTGCATTCATTACACATCAAAATTTAATGGACAAGCTCCCATAGCTTTTCAAGAGATATTTTCTTGATTATGAAACTATAGATATAAAATTTAAGGCCAACCACACATTATATTTTCAAATGGAAGAAACCAAGTGATTAAATTTAGTAAGAGGGGTAATGCAACCACCTCCTTAGGGTAATCAAGCTCTAAAGTACACACTAGTGAAAACATTAGCCAGAACCATGTATGTACCAATTCTAATTTTCACTACTTTAACTACATCAATGACAACTTTAGGCATATATGTACTGCTAGTGCCAGTTTTAGTTATAACTCAAGTTACAATGATAGTTCCATCCAATTTAGCTTATATAGTTGATATTTCATAGTTTTCTTCTTCTAATAGTGCCACATTAAAACCCTCTATTTATACATATGTATTTACATGTTTGGCTAATATGGAATGTTAAGTTCCTAATTTACTTTGCATGTATATATTGTATTTTAGTCAAATAACTCTTTTCTGGGCTATCATCATTGTACATGCATGTTTTGCATGAGGATTGGCATACAGTGCTATTTATGGGCATGTATTTATTAGACTTTGATTGAGAGATGAGGCATTTCCCATCCAAATATTATATATATTTATATCCTCTTGATCCCAAAGGGAGGAGAATTTTGGCTATTGAAATGAATAGGAAATTATGATGAAAGTTATGGAATTGATCTCAATGTGCAAATCTCGATTCTTATCCAAACCTATGGATTGTGTAGAGCATTGTCATCCTAGTATCTTAGTTTTCTAGTTGTGCATGAGTTTTATTTTCAATATAGTTATTATTATTGTGTTATTGCTGATTTGAATTACCTTTTGTATGTTAATCATAATCCCCCTTGTAGATGTGCTAAAATAATATTGTAAATGTGGTAACCTTTAATTATACATGCTTAAGTTTACTGTATTTCTTATTTCCATGAATTTCTTACCATGATTGATTGTGGGTGTGATCTTAGCATCTTGCAACAAACATTGGTTTTTGATTACTTATCCAAATTTTAGTTTAAGTGCTGGTTTAGAAAGGTTTCATTTTGCTTGACCTAAAGGCCTCCTTTTATGTCTTACCTTTCCCTTTTTTTTTGAGTTTATTTTGGTCAAACCCACCTTAGGTTAGATCCATCATCAATCCACCCATCTCAAGTAGATTTAGATTCATCCATAGCTGACCCATCCTTAGTAAACAAATTGATTTACTCATTGTTATCAACCAAAATGTTGTTTACAAAACCAAATACCCCCCAACTTGAGTCTTGGAGTGAATCTTTATTCATAGAGCCTGAAATGTTTGAGGCTACCTCATAAGGTTTATAGGGTGTGCATAAAACCCACATAAACATATCATGATTTTCTGAGCCAAAACACATCAGGTTATCATTAGGAGTGTCTTTTAGGTGGTACAATAAGTCCATAATTATTGAAGGATAATTGTCTTAAATATTTTTCTTGACAAAATAGTAGTTATTGCCTAGATTTAATTTCATATGATAAGGTACAAAAATAAATATTTAAACATAGGATGGTCTCCAAATCTATTATAATAGTATCACATTACATGAAGATCATAATAAATAATTTTAACCTCTTTTGTGGGTAGTTATTTGAACATGGCCTAACATGTAGGAAAAAGATAAGGGAAGGTCATTGCAAACAATCCTTTAGTGTTGTATTTGTTTATGGTTGATAAGCAAAGTTGTAGCCATGACATAATAGGTGGTGAGTTTTGATCTTAATATTATAATTGGTTTTTTATGTATTATATTTATATTTGTTTTTAAAGAAGCATGGACACAAAATATTAGGTTTATTTATCTATTTGGTCAACCAAAGCATCCTCAAAGTAGGGTGGGTGCCTATAATATCAATGGAAGCATGGAAAATTTTGATAGAAAATTTGATACTAGGTGCAAATTAATATGGATTAGTTGTGAATTCAATTAGAGATAACATTACATATAGGTTAGTATTTAGGATTCATTCCTTATCTAGACATGCATTAATAAATTTTTATGTAGTTGTATTCATACCCACACATTCACATATGTAGTACATAGTACACAATAATTTTATACTTTAACTCTCTTTATTCATATATATAACTACAAAACATCTTTTACATTTTGTAATTCTCTTTAATCTTGTTTTACCCTATTTTGATTAATGCTATGCCTAATAAGATAGAAACTATGTATTAATATATTCAAAATATTATGTATTAAAATGAAACATAAATCTAAATGTAAAAGAGTGAGGCTAATTTGAGAATTATAATTATTAAATATGGAAAGTACTAAATAAGGTTAGATACTTAAAAGTATTTTATTATGTGCAGGATAGAGACTATGCATACATAACTGGGTAGATTGAAGCTAGGCTATGAGATGCTCAGATTAGGAGTTAGAGTTTTAGGCTCACCTAGTCACTACCATCAACCTCTGGTTCCTATGTGTTGAATCTGATGTTATTGTCTCCACAAAATTGATTTTTATTCTGGTACAGGTTATAATAAAAAAATTTATTATGTTTATGTGAGTGATCCTTAGGTTTGATTGTGCATGTAATACTTAAATAATTGTGTCCTTCATTGAAACCCTAGGTCCAATGTTGACACTAGTTTTAGGCCTAAAAAATGAGAATAAATATGTGTTGAGATGGCCCTAACCACTCCCCATCAAATGGATGAGTGTTTCCTACATATCCAATAATCTAAAGAGGAAATTCAAACCAAATGTATTTCTTCTTATTAGGTAAATATGTGCAATATTTTTCCTTGAATGTATGAAACCTATAATATATCTCTTAATACTTTGAAAATGACAACTATAGCTTTGGATTAAGGTGCTTCAAACTTGGCTAAGACTTGTTCCTTGTGACTTATTGGTAAATTGGGAAGAATAGGGTTGTGTCTTTGAATGTAAAAGTGTTTGATATATGTTTTCTAGATGGGTGATAGGTTTATAGATATTTTTTATTTATATGAGATTATTTAGGTGATTTATCATGCTAATGACTCGCTAGATGGATGAGATGACCCATAAAACTAATTTGAATTTGGAATGTGACCATTTAGTGACACGGGAAAAAATTTCTAGGTCTGGATGACACTAGATGGATGGTGCCATTTGAGTCTGATGGTTTTATCTAAGTGATATAAATAATGATCTAATTATTTGGAGATGTCTAAGTTTAATAATTGATTAGTTTGGCATAGACTAGGGTAATTCTTGTAGGTGTTAGATAGAAACTAAAGAGGGTCAGACCCATGGAGAGTATGTGGATGTGAAAGAATGTAAAATAAGAGACATATATGTATTCACAAGTCATGTAGGCTAAAGGTAAGTCAAAGTTAACATTACCAAATATCCAATACTAGATTTTTTGTATCTAAAAAATATTCCATTTCATTATAATATTGATATCTAATACAAATACTATAGTAAAAAGATAAATATATGTAACTGAGTGTGGGAAACACACTTTGTCTTTGGGATAAGGATCAAAATGTGAATATTGATATAACAAACCTAAAAATATTATGTAGTATTCAATGTCTCTCAAATTAAATCTAAAATATGAACTATAATTAAAATTTGGAAATTAAAAACATAGGAGTACACTTGAAAGTTAGTAAACCGTGTTAACCTATAACTTGTTGGAGATTATGCTTCCTTGATGAAACATTTTATAAATGTGTTTTATTGTATAATTAAGTGGATAATTGGGGTGGATATGCACCAAATTTGTGTAACTAAGGTAGGTCCATTGGTTAGGAATAAAAATGTCTCCACCCCTCATAAAATGGAGTAATTCCAAGGCCATTGAGCATCATTGAATCTCAACCACATTAACTCATGTAATTGATCTTGCACTAATATTATAAACCCAATATTTAAGGTTGGAGATATATAGTGGGATCACTATGATTAATTATAAGGTCATTGAGTGTCACTAAACCTCAACCGCATTACCTCAAAAAATTGAATCGAGTGTTGTAGATGGACTTATAGATTCAATGTTACTCACTTATAGGTACCATCAAATATGTTTTAAATAAAAAGTATAATAGTGTATATGTTCATGAAAAAATTTCATACCCTGTGAATCAATGTTATCTAATAATTTTAAATATGTATATGTGCATGAATATTTCTCATGCCCCATAAATCGATTCCAAATGATAATTGTAATAGTGATAACATGACTTGTTATTATGCACCCAATATAATATAATTGGTGTCAATCATAACATAGAATGATATGCATTTATATGACATTTTTTTTGAATATGAGAACACGTATCTCATGATCATAAAAATGAGTGCATATGCCCCAAAATGTATCTAAATACATGAATATTTGGAAACTTGTAATTTATGTTTCTATAAAACTATGTGCACGTTCATGGCATATGCACTTAATTGTATTTGAATTTGATAATTTATACTCATGATCCTAAAAAATGAGTGCATATGTGTGGAATATACCCAAATTATTTGTAAATTGTATAAATATTTGTCTCATATTTGAATCAAATTAGTATCTAAACCACTCTAAAATCTATGAATCCTGTATTTTATTCCAAACTCTAAATTATATTCTCATGGATGTTTAAGTCTCTATGATGAGTCCATTAATATGTATAAATTAAATATGAAAATTCCATTAAATTTTATGCTCATGGATGATTAAGTATCTATGACAAGTCCTTTTGAGGTGAGGTATGTAGCCTGTGAATTATTCATCTCAATAAAAAAATTGTATCATGTTATGTATAAATATATCATGTAGAATCATGTCAACATGTTGAGAATATGTCATCATAGTAATGTCTATGTCATTAAATAATGTATGAAACATATGTAATGCAAGGTATACTAGTGTCATGTTAAGATAGATATAGCAATCAGGCACATAGTAGTGGCCATAACTGATAAATGTATCTAATAAGACTATGTAGTATAGGGGCATGATATGTATTATGGCACCAAAAACAAATGGGGACATATATGATATTGATAATGACACCTAAAAACTAAAAAAATTAAATAAAATAAAAAATCTTAGTAGATGATGTCATGGCCATGACACACACAATAAAAGCACACAAAATAACACTCAATCTTACACATAAGGCCAAGGGCCACATACAAGGGACATGAATATGTCACAAAAAATAAGATCAAGGGGGAAAAAAGGGACATATATGCCACAAAAAACAATTCTAAGGGGCCATAAATAAGGTAAATAAAGATGCCCCAACAAGTAAGGCCAAGGGGTTACAAACAAGAGACATAAATATGTTACAATAAACAAAGCTAAGGGGTGAAAAATAGGGGACATGAATATGTCACAATAAATAAGGTCAATGGGCCACACATAATAGAAAAACAATGATTATCCTATCATGAAATATAAATAACATCAATGAATCACATAATAAGTCACACTAATACATTATCAATATATGTCAATGTCACAACATAATAAAGTAACCTACTCATGTTGGACTGTACAAAGTATGAGAAATATAAATAAATGTAATAAATTGATATAACTCAACATGGTAGATGAAAAGATCATATAAATATATAAATTATATCAATGTAACATGTGTAATAATATGCCCCTATCATTGGCATGGCCCTTTGGGTATAGGAAATTCCAGTATCTATGTATCCATATATCATGCATATCTGTATGTATTACATGCCACTCATGTATAATGTGAAATTCATGTGTGTATGAAATAAGATATGTGTTATGACCTTAACCTACAATGCATCTAGGTATATGTGTGGCCAAATTATGGCTTACACATCTTCATATTAGCTTGTTGCATTTCTTGATGTTCTTAATATGGTTGGCCTATGGAATAACCATGGCTAAGTAGAGTATATATAAGAGGTAGTGGTTAGTATTTTATTATCATATGGTGAATTATATTCTTATTTCATTATTTTGGAGGTTACCCCCTTAAAGTATCTCAGTCATAATATTCAAGTATTCTACTCTTTCACTAATTATTATTGTGGATCTACTTATTCTGACCTTAATCTTACCATATAAGTTATACTATTGTGAATCATATAAGTAATTTCCTTAAAAGTGGTATCAAAGCATTGATTTGGGGAATTTTATGTGGCACATTTTTTTAGATCTAGCACCCTAAGCACTAGAAGCTAAAAAAAAATAACTTATGATCTGGGAGAATTGATTTTTTTATTACTATAATTTTTAAATCAGAAGTCATTAGATTCATCTCTGTGAGATGATCATAATGGTATATTATACTGTTACACTTTTTTAGGTCAGAAATTTTGACCTTTATGCATAATAGCAGTAGTTGGATTCATTTTGACAAGACAATCACAATGGTGTATTCTACTACTACATTTTTGGGGGGGTTGAAACCCTCTTAGGTTTTGTGCATGGCTGGTCCAAACACTCATAGATGTGGAAAAGGGCAAAAAAATCCAAAAAATCCTCACAAGGAAAACAAATAATCTAAAGCTTCTAATCCATCTATTTTAGAGGTAGTTTAACAAATTAAGCTAAAGTTGCAGGGCATGGTGAAAAAAGATGATTTTGATATGATTCAAGGGGAAATTATAGGTTTGAGAGGGGACTTGGATAGCATGAAGAATTAATTACAATAAATATCTAGGGAATTGGCTAACTTGTAAACTTATCCACTGTAAATTAATACTCCACTACTTCAGTTTGGTTCTCCTTCTCCAAACAATACCAATACCAATTCTGGCCCTAAGCTGATGTTTCCAAAAGTGGACCTATGAAAGTTTGATGGTAATGATCCACTCACTTGGCTCACTCAAACTAAAAATTTATTTGATCTACATCAAACTCCATGTTAGGAAAAAGTGGTTATGGCCTCTCTCTATCTGGAACTTGAGCCATTCATTTGGTATCATTGGTTATGTGCTCAAAATAAAAATAAGGGTGTCCCAATTTCATGGTTAGTATTTTTTAAGGATTTGTAGCTCCACTATTACAATAATGTCTTTAAAAATTACTTTAGTCAGCTACCCTAGTTGTGCTGAACCTATTAAAAGTTATCATTGATGTCATTAATGTCAATAAGGATTAGTAAGGTGAGATTTGTCTTTGATGTCATATGCCTCAGGTCATTGATGTCAAAATAAGTTTGAGCTCAAGTGTTGGTTTACAAAAAAGTGGTTATGGTTATTGGTATAAGGTTAATTATTTGAGCTTGCTAGTGTGGCTTTGAGTGATCCAATGGATTATCTGTGAAGCATAGTGAGGTATAGTGAAATGAGTGAATATAGGTATGTGGAATTGTTTGAGGTAGTGTAAGTTTCATGTATTTGGTGAAGATATTTAGAGCTTCATGAATTTAGAGAGAGAGATTGTCTTCATGTCTTGTGTGTTAAAGAAGGATAGTTCAATCTTGTGTAGTGACCTATATGGTATAAGGAGACTTGGTCAAATTAAAATGATGGGAGATATTATGGATTTTATCTTAGATGTTTGGAGATGAGTAGTGAGATATAGAAAGTGTTTTAAGATCTCAAAATGGTATGGTGCATAGTAGGTCTGTGTGATGGACTAGTTATTGAGCATAAATATGGATTGTAAAGGAATGATGGTGGTGATATAGATGTGTATGAGATTTAAATTGTGTAATGTAGTGTTATATCTTGTGAGAAAGGTTTTGATTCAGTCATATGATTCTCAAAGTGAGCCAAAATGGTAAGTTCTTCTTTAGTGGTCTTCTCATATACCTTATCTTAAGACCCTAGGTGACATGATGAGGCATAATGATCAGGTTTAGAGGCTTGTGAGATAATTTGAGAATGGTTTTAGGTATAATTTTTTTTTTAAGTATGGTGGTGAATTTTGAGATCTTGAGTTGAAGGAAAAAACATAAAAAGTGGATTTGAGGTCTCTCGAGTACTAGAATGAGGTGTTACATACCTGAGAAGGAGTTTCTCATGATTTTTGACATGTGTGAGTATTAAATGGGAATATTAACTATTTTTTATGTATTTAAAAGGGTCCTATAGATTATTTACAAGTGTTAGGAGTTGGTTTTAGGGGCATAGCTTTATGAATAAGTGTTAAGAATGGAAACCAATCTAAAACCCTACTAAAACCCTCATAATGAACCAATATAGAAGATATTGATGGAAATGGATTATAATGGATTGGATGATATATTTTGGTTATTTTAACATGTATATGAATCTTCTAGGTACATTTATGTGGCATTGGTCTAACAGATGAGTGAGTAGAAGCTATAAGCAATCCTTTGTTTCTCAAAAAAATTACATAACAGGCAGGGTTGACTGAGTCAAAGTTACATAATGGATGGAGATTGAAGCTTGTGACTTATAATTAATTATTATTGTGGTTTTTTAGGATTTTCTATATTTCAAATATATTAAACCAATCATGAAATTTGGTTTATCACTAAAAAGTCTAATAGTGAAGATAGTGAGAAAAACCAAGCAGAAGTGAGAATGAGATTAGGGATGAATTGTCATGGATTAGGAATGGATAAAATTAAATTGGGTTGAATTTAAATACCTATAACACATATAAATATTTTTTTATATTTTTTTGATATCATTAAAAATGTTTAAAATGTTCTTCACAAGATGACTTGTCTAGTGAAGATGAGATAGTGAAGGTGTAAGTTTCAGATATTGGTTTATATATTCCATATTTTATATTATAAATCTATATATTTATGTGTGAATATTTTATAAATATATATAAGGATAATATTAATTCATTAGGACTTATTTACTATGTCTACATAGATGTTGAAATGTATAATCATCATGACTAGTCCACAGGGTAGAATGGTAGTTCTGAGTAACCAAGTGAGAGTGATGAGTTGGAGGATCTCTAAAATTAGCTGAAGCATCCAATGAATATGATGTTTTTTTTGAGGAAATAAATAAAATATACATTATTTTAAAAATATTAGAATTTAATATATGAGTTTGGATTATGGAAGCTAAAATGGCTTATCTAGCTGTGTAAGGACTATGAGAGAGAAGGTCAATAGATTGGTCTATAAGACCAATAGTTGAAACTATAACTTGTAATATATATATACATATATATATATATATATACATATACATATATACATATATATATATACACACACATATATATACATACATATATACATATATACATACATATATATACATATACATATATATATATATATACATACACACACACACACACACACACACACATATATATATATATATATATATATATATATATATATATATATATATATATATATATATATATATATATGGATTTTATATATGTCATATAGGAACTAATAATGTGAATGATATGTCTTGGAAGTGTCCTTACAGGAGCTAAAGACAACATTCTCCAAGATTGTGTTTTCAAGCATTCAGGTAGTTTTTTGTGTGTTAGTAAGACTTATGTTCTTGAGTCATTATGACTAGTGTGGAAGTGTAAAAATAATGTGGTGAAGTATTATATATTACAAGGGGTATTATACATTAATTTTGAGTGTTTTAAAGATCGTATACTGATGGTTGAGATCAAATTGCTAATGATTAGGTTTTGAGCAAATTGGTAGTTCTAAATGAGATTTTTGATGAGGTATTCCTAAGTCTTTGGAGCCTAAGTGATGGGGTATAATGATATTTATGATGAACCTAAGGTAATTAATTTTCCATCCATATGTGTATTGTGCCCATGATGTGTTTCTAAAGGTTTTTTTAGCTTTGTCTTTGAAGACAATGTTTTTGGGGTAGTTAGGCCTAATAGGTCTTTTAGGACTAATGGTGATTTCAAGGTGTGAGAAAAGGATTTGTGACTTATTAAAAATGTATGAGGTTATTTTAGGTTTATATATATGTTTTTTAAATGTTTTATTCATTGGTGAGGGCTATCTAGGACATAGTGGTTCAATTTATTTCGTGAAAAGGATATACCTAATTGCAATTAGGTCTCTAGTAAGCCTAAGAAGAAAAGGTGGTCTAAATATGTTTGGAAAATATAATGTGTTGGAGATATTTTATTTATGTAATATAGGTTTCATATTGATTTTATGAATTGATTTTATAGATTAAGTGATAATGATAAAGTGTGTAATGTGCTTGAAGCTAGCTTGGTTGATCTTCAATTTTGGCATGGTTAGAGATGTTTATAGATGATTATTGTGATTGAAGTAGGTTAAAAAGGTCCATAAGATGTTATATATTATTTTATATCTTGTTTTCATAAATGTAATTCATCTATTAGTCCATAGTTTTCATCTAAACAGTTTGGGTCTAGTGATAGAAAATCTAAGTAGGTAGTTTGATGACATCACCATTGCCACATGTGGATGAGTCAGGGGGAGTTGGTCATATGGTTGTGATCAAAATTTTAACTAGTTTATATTCACTAAATATTAGGTCATGAAACTAATTATAATAAAAGACATGTGGGTGCAAATTTGGGCTCTCATGCATTTTGACAATGTTTTCCTATACTTAGCAAATTTTGTAAAGTGGCAAGAAGAGCTGAGTAAGCATTTTGATAATGACATATATTGCACGTGTAGATGTTTTAGTATAAGGTGATTATATTGGATTTTTTAGTTTTATTATTAGTTTGTATGTGCCAAATTTTAAGTCATGTGATGTAGCATGACAAAATATATGCATGTGTAAAGTTGGGCTCCCAAGCAATTTAACAGTGTTTTCTATGTTCAAATAGAGCCAAGTAAGCAATTTATTGACATCATATATTGAAAATGTTAACATTCCATGAGAATTTAATCATATAGTTTTGTTTAGTTTTTATCCTTATTTATTTTCATTAAATTTTAGATCATGTATTGAAGCGCGACAAAAGTTATGTATGTTCAAATTTGGTCTCTTAGACAAGTTTTTAGCATAGTTGGGTTTGTGACAGAAGATTTTGAGAAGGAATTTTAATGGTGATATATCTCACATGTGTTAAGGTTTCAGGATCAATTTGAAATATGGTTGTATTCTCTTGTATGAGTGTTAGGAGGCCCCTTATCCAACGGTAGCACAATTGATTACTTATATATGAGCAATTGAACATGGAAATTATACCAGAATGATTAAGAAACTAGAAACATGAGACAACAAAGAATTTGAGAGACAATACACACTTTTGTATTAGATAATACTAGAAGAAAATACAAATAAGGAAGATGCCACTTCTTCCTCCACCTCAAAGGCTTGCCACACCTCAAGACCTTCTTCCCTCTCTCTCTTGCTCAACACAAAACTAACTCTATACCCTGAGTTACAATCCCTCCTTGAATGCTTCAGCTAATCTCCTTGACCTTACACCTGTAGATCTCCTTGACCTTGCTTGCTTCAATGCTCTTACTTGATCAATTTGATAATTAAAATACATGCCTCATGGGTCTTTAAATAGAATCCCATGGTTACAAAAATAGACATCTAAATACTAAAATTAGACACATAGCTCGCGACTTAAAATAGTCCCTTAACATGCAAACACTCAGTTTAACTAACTGACTGTTCGTAAACAACAGTTCTAGACCGCACAGGCGACCGACGCCGGTCCCTGCTTATCTGGTGCTACCGATGTCGGCCGACTCTCTGCCATCGCCGGTCTCCTTCTCCACTGCATCTGACCGACGTCGGTCATACTGCCGACGCCGGTGGCTCTGGTTCTTCAGCATCCTCTTCATGTGTGTGCAAACAGTTAAAGCTTTTAGCTCCACACCTTAACAATCTCCCACTTGGAGATAAATAGCTGTAACTTGTACCTGTACCTATACACCATCTATTTTTTTCCTTAGGCCTTGTATCCCTCTTCAAAATCACCCTTGAAGACCAACCACCACACAAACCTGTGATGCTATACCTGTCACCTATGCCACAAGAATTTTGATGCTCCCAAATTATTCATGACATACTTCTGAACCAACTTTACCCTTAGCTTAGAAAACTCCCTGTATATGCAACCCTGCAAAAAGTAACACAATACAGTAACAGGATAATGTAGCTAATATTATCCAACCTGGTAAAGATAAAAAACAATGGTCAAACCTCCACTGCCCTGCAGCTAACTCAAGACCATATACCATAGCCTTCTGTCTCAGATGTCCATCCACTCTCTTCTCTAAAATGGGAATCCATCCCTCTATTCAGCTGACAACTCCACCAACAAGTACCTGTTTGGATCTACTCCAAGGACTCACACTCCTCATCCATGTCAAGCTCCCACTATTTTTGGATTCTACCTACATTGCTTCCTCCATCTTCCTAGTTCATGACTAACAGTAAGCAATATAAAGAAGGTGAACAACGAATATGAGGTTCACATACCTTTTCTGACCTCTGTATGGGTGTTTGAGACTCATAGATCCACCCAACATCTGTTCCAGTGACCGATCTTGGCCAACTCTCAGTCTGCTCCCAACCGAAGTCAGTTCCCTACACTGATCCTGACTATCGACGTCGTTACCCCTGGCCGACGCCGGTGTCCCCCTGCTGACGTCGGTCCTGATGACCAACGTCAGACTTCTCCTGCCCGACCTACCGACCTTGCTGGTCTGCACAAGACCGAAGTCGGTGTCTGACTGACTGACGTCGGTTCCAAGTAACCGACATCGGTGCCTGTGTGTTCCCGTGAGTGATGAATTCTTCATCCGCGAGCTCTTCTTGGATCAAATCTCTATCCATGCTACCCTGCTCAGATTTATTTACTGCCTGTAACTGTTCTCTGGCCTTCATCTCCTCCAAAAACACCAAGACATCCCTGTTCTTGTCAAAAGCCTCAAATTTCCTTTTCCTGCAATGAATTCTATCCATGCCTTCTGAATTTGAACACATACCTTTTGAGTCAAGAACCTCCATTCCCTTCTTATTCATGTGACCCTGCCTATAAGACCACATCTTCGAATCTATACCAGAAGTAGAATCAGTAATACAAAGAGATAGATAAAGAGTACCTACTTTCTTACCTCTTGCCAAAACAAGTGCTCCCTTGGTAACCTTCCAAGAATCCGCTGTGAGGGTTATTGTGCATCCCTCATCACCTAACCTTCCTACAGAAATCAAACTCTACTTCAGAATTGGAACATGCATGACCTCCTTCAACACCCATGTGTTGTCAATCTGCAATCTCAGCTACACTTTCCCTTTGCCAACTATCTGACAAGGCGTACCATCCCCTAAATAGAGCACTCCAAAGTCTCCCTATTCATACTCATGAAACAAATCTCTGTTTGGGGATGCATGAAAAGATGAACCAGAATCTAATATCCATGATCCTACGTGACTATCCAAAGAAAGTATGAGAGCATCCTGTACCACAATGTTTGCATCCTTTGCTTCTTCAATACCTGCATGTTGATTCTCTTTATCTCTCAACCAACACTCCTTCTTTGTATGTCCTTTCTTTCCATAAAACCAGCAGGTAATACCTTTGGACTCGGATCTCCTTCCCGACCTTGATTTCCCTTGCTCAATCTTCTCCTTTTGCCTTCCTCTGCTTTTCGCACTTAGAGCGTTCCCTGATGATTCACCTGTGCTTCTCCTGCGTATTTCTTCATTCAAAATCACACTCACAACATCATCAACCTTTAAGATTTTAGAAGAAGATGCAGAGTTACTTACTGCCATAACCATACCGTCCCAACTTTCAGGCAAAGAACATAAAATCAAGAGAGCCTTTACCTCATCATCAAAAACAATGTTGACTGAAGCTAATTAGTTTACCAAACCATGGAAATCACTGAGATGAGTATGTACTGAACCACCTTCCTGCATTTGCAAAGTAAATAGCTGCTTCATAAGGTATACCTTATTAGAAGCTGAGGGCTTTTCGTATAAATTTGCCAAGGACTTTATCAACTCTTCCATTGTTTTGCACTGTGATAAGCTGGAAATCACAGAAGCTCCAAGACTCAACCTTATGGAATCGAGAGCCTTTTGATCAAGAACACTCCATTCTTCATCCTTCATATCTGTGGGCTTGCATGCAACCCCACCCAATGGTAAGTACAGATCCTTCTGATACAAATAGTCCTCAATCTGCATCCTCCAGTGTTGATAATTCTTGTCGTTAAACTTCTCCATTCGTAGCTTACTTTCTTCTGCCATTGCTGAACTCCCACTCAATCAGAAAACTCTGTGAATGACCTGTAATCAATAACCTGCTTCCTGCAAACCGTAGCTCTGATACCAACTATTAGGAGGCCCCTTATCCAATGGTAGCACAATTTATTACTTATATATGAGCAATTGAACATGGAAATTATACCATAATGATTAAGAAACTAGAAACATGAGACAGCAAAGAATTTGAGAGACAATACACACTTTTGTATTAGATAATACTAGAAGAAAATACAAATAAGGAAGATGCCACTTCTTCCTCCACCTCAAAGGCTTGCCACACCTCAAGACCTTCTTCCCTCTCTCTCTTGCTCAACACAAAACTAACTCTATACCCTGAGTTACAATCCCTCCTTGAATGCTTCAACTGATCTCCTTGACCTTACACCTGTAGATCTCCTTGACCTTGCTTGCTTCAATGCTCTTACTTGATCAATTTGATAATTACAATACATGCCTCATGGGTCTTTAAATAGAATCCCATGGTTACAAAAATAGACATCTAACTACTAAAATTAGACACACAGCTCGTGACTTAAAATAGTCCCTTAACATGCAAACACTCAGTTTAACTAACTGACTTTTTGTAAATAGCAGTTCTGGACTGCACAGGCGACCGACGCCGGTCCCTGCTTGTCTAGTGCTGCCGATGTCAGCCGACTCTTTGCCGTTGTTGGTCTCCTTCTCCACTGCATCTGACCAACGTCGGTCATACTGCCGACGCCGGTGGCTCTGGTTCTTCAGCATCATCTTCATGTGTGTGCAAACAGTTGAAGCTTTTAGCTCCACACCTTAACAATGAGGAGATCATATGTCCAAATTTGAGATCATGTAGGTAAGCACATAAGAAGTTATTGAGGTATAAAGTTGGCCTTCTAGGCATATTTCAATAGTTCCCATACTTAGTCATTTATACACATGTTAAAGTTTGAGAAAGATTAATGAAGTGTATTTTATCTAAAAATTTATAAATTAGTGAGATTAGGATAGGTTAATGATGTTTAATTATTGAGCAAAGGTACATGATAATGATCTTATAGTGAGCAGGTGTTTGTATAGATTGATCAAATGGTGAGCTTTGATTGTTAAAGACCTAGTTGATCTGTAAAGACCGATGGAGCACATGGAGTTAAAATTAAAATATTGCATAAGATTAGGTCAAAGTTTATAAATTTTAACATTTGATCATTGGCACCTATGTGTTAAATATCAAACAAGATAGATGATACATGTTTTAATCTGAGCTGAGAGGATGACATGAGAGCATTGTGTTCAAGGTTTAACTATGACTATTTCCATTTGAATATTTGAATTTTATAAGGGAAAAACTAGTGCTCAGTAATTTGTCCATATATTTCAATATAAAATGTATTTGTTCATGTAGTGAAAATAAAATAGATAGAGTACTCCAAAGGGCATCTAGAAATATGAATTTGAAGATATAGAAGTGTGTACAAACAAAGATATGGTACTCCAAAGTTGATTGTGTTTTTGTGTATGGAATATAAGTGACCTAAGAAGAGTATTTGAGCTCATGTATATTTTTTTTGATGTTTCATGGTAAATTTACTATTGGGGAGTGTTATAGACTCCATGAGGATACTCTATGAATATTTTGGAGGTGTGATCAATCTATCTTGAGTATGAATAATGCTTAAGAAGTTGACTGTATGTTTG
Source organism: Torreya grandis (assembly GCA_037957365.1). Taxonomy (NCBI): domain Eukaryota; kingdom Viridiplantae; phylum Streptophyta; class Pinopsida; order Cupressales; family Taxaceae; genus Torreya; species Torreya grandis. Next base: position 5,389,656 of record JARHVA010000329.1, read on the forward strand.
GTAATGGTGTTCCTATGTATAAGGTCTCTATTTGAGTTGATTGAACATATACATAGGTGAGTAAAGATTATTGTGATCATTTGAGGATGTCTTAGGGGGAATAAAGAGTAAACCTATGTATTTTTAAGTGGTCTTATATTCTTATTATGCTTAAAGAAGTGTCAAAGAGCTAAATGAGTCTCCATAGGACCTAATAGTGACTTAGGCCTATTTTGAAAGGGGATTGTGGTTAAGTGTGACCCATATGAGATGCTTTAATGGTGAAGGAATGTTTTTTGGGTGAAAAGGAAATATTGTGATCTTATTAATTTATGATTTCTCTACATATAACAAAACCAAATGTGTTAGTTTCTAGACTTGAGTGTGGAAGAAGTTTGCACGGGTTTGGAAATTGAATTATATTTTTTGCCACTACTAATTCACCCCCCACCATCTTAGTGGATTTTACCTCTAAAATTTAGTATCATATCAAGGTATTTTGGTAAAATCTTGACAGCTTAAAGGTGATCCAAGGTACAATGGCTAGTCAGAATGTTCAAGGTGGTTTCTCTACTAAGCAAACACTAATGTTTAATGGATCCAATTATGCATTTTGGCGTGATAGGATGAATACATACATTATGTCCCTAGGGTTTGATGTATGGCAATTTGTTTTGGATTTTTCTGTTATTCCCACTATTCTTTCATCTAGTGTTGCAGAAAAGAATTTGTTTGAGAATAACTCTAAGGTAATGAATGCCATCACTTATGGTCTTATAAAAACTGAGTTCACTAAAGTAATTCATTACACATCTACCAAATAAATATGGGATAAATTGAAGACTATTTTTTAAGGATATTTAAAGGTTAAGTTAGCAAAATTTTAGACTCATTGAAGACAGTTTGAGAGCCTCAAAATAAAAGAAGAAGATTCTATGGCATCCTTTTTGTAGAGATTTAATGAGATTATAAACACCATCAAAGGTCTTGGAGATAACCTTGAAGAGGCTAATATAGTTCAAAATGTATTAAGGTCTTTATCCCTCAATTTTTATCCAAAAGTATCTTCTATAAAAGAAAGTCATGATCTTACTCAGTTGAAGATGGATCAATTGGATGGCACCCTTACTGTATATGAGATGAGATTAAATGATGATATACCACCAAATAAGGAAGCAACATTTAAAATAGAGATAAATATAAAAAGGAAGTTCCAAGGTAAGAAACCCAAGGAAGATGACATTTATGATATTGATGAGGATGAATTAATTGCTTTATTTATAAGGAAATTGAAAATAGGTTCAAGCAAGTATAAGGGTAACCTACCTTTCAAATGCTTCAATTATGGAGAGGTAATATATTTTGATAATAAGTTCCCTTATAAATACAAGAAGGATGTTGATAAAGAGCATGATCAAGGTCATGATGATGGCAATAGTTCATTCAGGTATGATAAAAGCAAAAAGGGATTCAAAAAGTTTGACAACAAGAAGTACTTCAAAGATAAGAAGAGTCTCTACACCAAAGAAGATTGTAGCTCATCAGATAAGAGTGAAGATAGTGACTCAGAATATGATAATGAAGATGATGGTCCTAATAAATATGAAGCTTTGTTCATGGATGAAGAAGGAAGTTGCTGACATTAGAAGGAGTCTACTTGGAGTGATTTAGATAATGATGAAGATGAGGTGGACTATAAGACTGTATTGATGAATTATTTTAAAGGACTAAATATTGAGAAGAAGATAAATAAGAAGATGAAATATAAACCCAAAGACTATGAGGAGTAATTCAGTATGGATGAGTCAAGAATGAATGAATACACTAAGGAACATGAAGATAGGATCAAGCATCTTAGTTGTCAATTGGAAATTTTGTCTACAATCCTAGAAGCTAAAGAAGATGATTGTTCAAGGTATGTTTCTAAAAATGAGTCTTTGAAATCTGAGTTAGAGAAGACATCTAGTAAAGTTAAGACATTTATGAGATTTGAGAAGGGCTCATGTGATTTAGATAATATTCTGAGTAGTCAAAATCATGCTTGGTGATAAAACTAGTCTTGGATATGAATAAGAACAAAAGAATGTAACTCAAGTCAAGATGAAGACTAATGTGAACCAAGACAATCAACCTTTGAAGACAAATCATCAAACAAGGAATAATGGTGCAAATAGATTAAAGACAAATCAGATCAAACAACCAAATGCCATGAGGTATGCAAATTTTAATGGTTACTTATATACTTATAATCAATTTGGGCATATACATAGAGAATGTAGAAGCCCCATTAAGAATGAATTTATATGGAACTATGATGGGGGTCATCACTAAAAAGGAGTAAGCAAGGTTAAGTGATTCAATTATTTTAATGAAGGAAACTTTTATAAGCATTGTCCAAATAAGGAAAGTCAAGGTAAGTCTTCTTGAAAAAGATAGTTTTCTTCAGTTGTCATGACATTTGACACATTCATAGTTTTTATCCAAAGAAGGTAAGACAATTTGAGTTCCCTTCAAGAAATGTTGAGTGCTACAGTTATTTTAACATAGGACACATTGAAATATTTTGTCCAAATCTAGAGAGGTATAAATATCTTCTTACAAACAGTATGGTATGATTCATTATGAATAGAGAGGTCACATTTATAAGTTCTACAAGAAAAGGCCTACAAGTCAGAAAAGGTTCAATCAGGCTCCAAGAATGCAAGAAAGAAGGCAAGTTAAATCATGGAAACCAAAGGTAATAAGTATGAATCATGATGAGTTTGTAGGTCCATGAAGATACTAAGCTAAAGGAAAAGACCATGGTACTAGTTGAGTCTAGTTCTGAGGTAAGCATGGATCTAAGTGAACATCTTGCTATTGTTAAGGAAGATTAATGTAAATAAAATCAATTGTCTATACCTAGTGATGAGGTTACAAGATGCAAGGAATATTTTTTAGATGAAGAGGTATGTCATGAATCTATGTTGTCGCCATGTATTGATAATCCAATCATAGAAGAAAAGAAGAATGTTGTACTAGTTGAGGAAGTTGTTTCTCTAAAGCCAAAAAAGAAGAAGAAATATAAGCATCAATTGAGCAAGGAGGAGAAGGAATATGAGGATTTGTTTTTTTAATATCATTGAGGTATGAGGGTGTTTATATATATGCTTCTTAAGAGACTCCTTTCAAGTGGAGAATCAAGTATTGCTATGGTGTTTTTTTAGTTGGAATAGTCTATAGGGTTAGATTGAAGGTTCATAGTTGGAAAAGGAGGATTTGTGATTTTTAAAGGTAGCATTTTTGAATATAAATATATGTTTACCTTATTATATCACACTTTAGGTGGTTTTATTATTTGAAGGTATGTTGAAGTCAAATTGAAGATTTTTGTTTGCTCTCGGGTTTCCTAGTTTTTACTTATAAGTATGCAGGTCCTAAAATGGGTTATAGGAATTCAAGGTTCCCAATGGTGTGGAATCTCAAATATTGGTCTATAAGTGTGTAATGGTTTTCTCTAGATGTATAATAAATTTTAGAGGTGGATGTTGGCTAGAAGGTGTTATGTTGACTTTAATTATTTTGAGATTTAGGGTTTTGGGCGCTAGTGGAAAAGTGGTCTACCTTATGAGTTGAGGTCTGAAGCTTCTTAATATGTTTAATGGGCCATATGGGTTGTAAAATAAAGATTTATAGATATTTGAAGGTTTTTTTTTTCAAATTATTCATGTTTTTGGCAAGATGGAAGCCTAATTAGCTAAGTAGGTTTGTGAAGGAAGTATGTTGTAAAATATGAACTAGCTATTGTAATTTGGATTCCTTGAGGAGGCATATGAGAGTGATATAAATATGAATTTTCAGATCTTTAATATGTATCTATTGAAAGGTGTGGGCTCTACAAGTTCCAAGTAGGGTTATAAGGAGTCTAAGATAGGCCTAGTATGAAGAAGAGTGATTTTGTTTAGTTTATCCAAAATAGTAAAGCATGAATGTTTCAAGGTGAGTTCTCAAGTTGGTTTATAACATGTTTCCTAATTTGTGAGTGGTATGATGCTTTGTTGGTGGTCATGGAAGTGTCTTGAGAGAGAAGGCTAGTAAGCTTGTGTGGTGGTTCTTCATGGTGTGTGGAGATCTGAAGATGATCAAATGATGTAAAGGATTAGAGGTCTTAGGGGGAGTCCTCTTAGTTGTTTCTTGGTGAATTCCATTATATTTAAGTATTTTGTGTGTTCTTTCTTCATTGGTTGTAGTGCTTAGTTGAAGAGAGTGTTGACATAGAGCAAAAAGAAGTTTTCAAGATAAGAAAGAGTAGGCTCAAGGTAAGTGGAGTTTGTCTCATCTTTATAAGATGGTCCTTTACTATTTATGGTATTTTTATGTCCTCAAGATCAATTGGTGCCCACTTTGTCATTGTGTCAAAGGGGGAAAAAGTTCCTTTTGTGGGAGTGCTTGAAGAGAGAGAAAGTGAGCTATATATTGTTATATATTATATTTGTTTGACATCAATGACAAAGGGGGAGATTATTATAAAGTTATTAGTGATGTCATGGAGTTTTCCTATTGAGTGGATGAAGTGATTTGATAGATTAAGTGATAATGGCAAAGTTTGTAATGTGCTTGTCTTAGTGTGCTTGAATTTGTCTTGGTTGATCTTTAGTTTTGGCATGGTTAGAGATGTTTAGGGATGAGTATGGTGATTAAAGCATGTAAAAAAGGTCCCTAAAATGGTATATATGGTTTGATAGCTTATGTGCATAAATATAATTTATCTAGTAATCCATAGTTTTCATCTAGATAATTTAGGTTTAGTAGTAGAAAATCTAAGTAGGCAGTTTGATGACATCACCATTGCCACATGTGGATGAGTCAGGGGGAGTTGGTTTTATGATTTTGATCACATTTTTACATATTTTATATGTGATAAATATTAGGTCATGTCACTAATAGCATTCAAATATATGTGGGTGAAAAATTGGGCTCCCTGGCATTTTGACAATGTTTTCCCATAGCCAACTTTGCAACGTGGCAATAAGAGCTAAGTAAACATTTTTATAAGGGAATATCTAGCATGTGTGGATGTTTCAAGAGAAGGTGATTATATAGGGTTGTTTAGTTTTGTACCTAGTTCTTATACACTAGATTTATTGTCATGTAATGTAGCGTGACAAAAGACATGCATTTACAAAGCTAGGCTACCAAGCGTTTTGATAGTGTTTTCTATGTTCAAATAGAGCCAAGTAAGCAATTTGTTAACATCATATCTCAAATGTGTGGACATTACAAGAAAAGGTGATCATATGGGTTTGTTTGGTTTTGATCCTAGTTTATTTTTTCTAAATTTTATATCATGCACTAAAACATAGAAAAATTTATGCATGTTCAAAGTTAGTCTCCCAAACAAGTTTTTAGCATAGTTGGCTCTGTGATAAAAGATTTTGAGAAGGAATTTTAATGGTGATATATCTCACATGTACAAAGGTTTCAAGATTAGTTTTACATATGGTTAGATTCTCCTATATGAGGAGATCATATGGTCCAAATATGAGATCATGCAAGTAAACACAAAATAAATTATTAAGGTGTAAAGTTGGCCTTCCAACATATTTAAATGGTTCCCATAGTCATTTATGCACATGTTAAAGTTTGAGAGAGATAAATGAAGTGAATTTTCTCTAAGAAGTTAATAAGAAATGAGATGAGTATAGGCACACAATGTTTAATGACTAAAAAAAGGTATAGGATAAGGATCTAATGGCAAGTGGGTATTCGCATAGATTGATCAAATGGTGAACATTGATAGTTAAAGACCTAGTTAATTCATAGAGATCGACAGAGTGCATGGGGTCAAAATTACAAGATTGCATGAGATGAAGTAAAAGTGTTTGAGGTTTAACATTTGAACATTGGTGCCTATGTGTTAAAAATCAAACAAGATCGATGGTGCATGTTTTAATCTGAGTTGAGAGGACATGAGATGTGAGCATTGTATTTGAGGTTTAACTGTGACCATTGCCATTTGAATATTTGAATTTGCTAAGGAAAAAAATAGTGCTTAGTAATTTTTCCATATCTTTTGATAGAAGATGAATTTACTCATGTTGTAAAAATAAAAGGGGTAGATAACTTCAAGGTGCATCTGGAAATATATATTTGAAGATCTAAAAATGTGTACAAATAAAGATATGGTGCTCCAAATTTGACTATGTTTTTGTGCATGGACTGTAAGTGACCCCTTATTTGAGCTCATGTAGATGTTGTTTTCATGTTTCATAATGAATTGGCTATTGGAAATTATTTTAGACCCCATGAATCTACTCTGTGAATATTTTGGAGGTGTGATCAATCTCTCTTGAGTATGAATAATGCTTAATAAGTTAACTGTATGTTTGGTAATGGTGTTCCTATGTATAAGGTCTCTATTTTAGTTGATTGAGCATAAACAAAGGTGAGAAAAGGTGACTTTGATCATTTGAGGATGTCTTAGGGGACATAAGGAGTCGAACTATGGATTTTTAAGTGGTCTTATGTTCTTATGATGATCGAATAAGTGTTAAATCACTGAATGGGTCTCCATAGGACCTAAAAGTGACTTAGGCCTATTTTGAAAGGGGATTGTACTTAAGTGTGACCCATATGAGATGCCTTAAGGGTGAAGGCATGTTTTTTGTCCAATAAGGAAATATTTTGATCTTGTTAATTTATGATGGCTCTATATATAGTGAAACAAAATTATAGACTTGAGTGTGGAAAAAGTTTGTAAGGTTTTGGAAATTGAATTGAATTATTTGCCACCACTAATTCACCCCCCTTGTTAATGGATTATACCTATAACATAATAGTGATCCTATTTTGATTTATTCTTGTGTTTAATGTGTCTTAAGACATGTTTTGGGTCTAACCAAGAGTGTATTTGATTTAGTGATGTGTATTTATACAAGGCCTAATTGGGCTAATTTTGTGTGTAGTAGGGAAGACACCTATGAGAAAATAAGAGGGAAAATTATGGAGTAGGAGACCTTAAAGACCATAAGAATAGGGGAGAGAGATTATAATGAAAATATAATTGAGTTTTTTCATGTGGTTGTAAAGGTCAGTTGGCCTAGTAAGCCTAGTAAGAGGCATATTGAGTAAGGAAACCTAAGAGAATATTTTATGAAGGATAGAGGGTTGAGAACAGATGAATGAGTTGATTGTATTTTGAGATACTATCAAAGTTACATCAAAGATGTGTTACTAATGTATGATAGTGAGTGGAATTTAGATAGAGAATATAGAGAGTTGAAGAAGATGTCACCATCTACTGGTTGAGCAATAAGATGTCTTGAGGTGATCAAGTTGGCCTGGCTGAGTTGGTGCTTTGTCAAGAAGAAGTGAGATTTGCCTTGTAATTTGGTGGTTTTATAAGTGTTCTTAAATTTTTTGAGTTGGTTTTGAGTTACTTAGGGGTTTGGTATCTCCTTGCAAGTTGGTGTTTGCTAAAGGACTAGTTGAGTTGGTGCTTGACTAGTGAGGGGTTGGTACTCCTTGTGGGGTCGGTGCCTCACTAAATATTAATTAATTACTTATAGGATTTTAGTCTAAGCTATGTTCAATGGGTTTTATCCCCCATGAGGGAACACCACATATCTCTTGTGTTCATATGTTGTATACTTATGTGGATTCTTGTTTATGCATTAGTTGATGTATGTGTTTGAATGAATGCTTCATGAATGATAAGTGGAACTGAATGATTATTTTAAGGGAACTAATTTAACCCCCCAGTGGTTGTGCTTCCAAAAATTTGTATTAGAGTAGGTCCTTTGAATTATATTGATATATTGAAGGTGATATTAGAAGAACAATATGACTAAGAAACTAAGGAAAGAGAATCAGGAGTTGAGATCTATGGTCATAGTTCTTGAGAAGCATGTATGTACCTTGGAGACTAAGCTAGATAATGGATCCAAAAAAGATGAGATGAATATTTAGGATCTTAAGGATTAGATAAGGGTTATGTTGACCAATTTTGCCCATAGGTAAAATCTTGGTCAACTTCTCCCCTACTATCTTAATGCCAGTCATTTTTGGGTTCAGCAAGCTCAATATGTTTGGTTCATGGCCTGGTTCAATGTCAAGAGTTCAACTTCAACGGTTCAATGAAGTTCATCGGCTTTCTTTGGAATTGGCATGCATTGGTTAAGCCTTGAACCGTTGAACCAACCTTTGGTTCAACGGATTTGGTTCAAGGGTGGGTCCTTCACCGAAGGGGAGTCTTCAAAAGTCAGAGTGCCGAGAGGAAAACACAGACATAAAGCAGACCTGATGACATCCCAGAGGACGTCAAGTTTAATCAAGCAAAAGAGCTATTGGTTTTCAAACTAAAGACGACCATATACATGTCAAATTTAACAGAGCCATTTAGCTATTGGGTTTTTGATTTGGAAAGGCACCAAACATGAGGAAAAAGGGACAAAATGTAGCGACCTGCCAAGGAATTCGCTTAAGGGGCCGAGTAAGCAAAAAAGACAAATTCCAAGTAACAAGCAGAGATGACAAGGCAATGAGCAGTCAAGTAGTCCAAGTGGCATAAACAAGGAAATTTATTGCCTAATGGTGTAAAGAGCAAATGGATAAAATGACAAGCAAAGAATGAGTAAGCAAACAGTTGAGTCCAAGCAGCGCCAATTTGAAGAAGAGAATTTGGCAAGTGAAATAGTGCCAACGAATTGATCATGAGAGGACGTAGCAGCTAAAGAATGTAACTAATTTCCCTCATTTTTCATTTAATGGGTGGACAAACCACATTTTGCCATTAAAAAATGTGGACTTCAAAGCAGAATAGAGGACATGGCTCATTAATATTTTGAGTGGCCTATTTCTTTTCATGAACAACCATTTGTAAAAAGAGCGCCAAATGAGCCTCTTGGACTTTCCTTATATATTTGATACTTGTCATTTTGTAATCATCTTTTTGCAATTTTTGTGAGGCGTAGCCCTACTAAAATTTCTACCTGAATCTATAAAGACTATTTTTACCTATTCTTGGTCAAATTTTTTGTGTATGTCTAAGTGTTTGAGTTATGTCCAGTCATTGTTTTAATGCTCTCATAGTTCCAGCACCCACACACTAGTTATCCACAAGGCGCCATTGTCTGTAGGTGATAGGAGGAGAGTTCCATTTTAGAGATATAGAGCAGAGGAAGTCATTTATAGTATATATTCCGTAGCATCTTGGTGAGTCTCTGTTCTTATGTTTTCACAAGAACCTCCCTGCCATTTTCTTGTAGCCTAGTCTCCCTGCCGAGTCTGAGTGTATGTTTGTGGTCTTTGTTTGATTTTGAGAGTAGGTGTGAGAAGATCACCTTTATTTTAGTGTATCACCTCCTTAGAGTAGGTTTGTTTTCTATCATTTCTTCTCCCTTTTCATTATAACTGTATATATATAATATACCTGTATGTAATTTTGCACTGCCTGAAACAAACAACGATACATCAAAGGGAGCTAGCCCTTAACTAGAGACTCTCCTCTCCTGCTTCGCCATCCCACAGGTGAGAGAGGAGTTTCCATGTTGTGAGGAGAGGCCAGGAACCTATTTTCCTACCATCAGGTGTAATCTCTAGCGTCAATAGTTTTGGCATGCCCGGTGGGATCAATTTTATAACTCAGTAAAGTATCAGGATTGATGTTAGTCCTGTTACAGCAAATTGAAATTCTTCAGCATCTGGCGACTCTGAGTTTAATTCGTTGGTTAAGCAGCCTGGTACCTTCAGAAGCACATTTTTTTGGTATGTGTAATCTCCATCATTTTGAGTCATGGACTCTATTTTTTCTGGCTAGCATGGCTATAGTCCTTATCACGCCCAATATGGCTAGTCTCAACCCTGCTATGAGCAATATTAGCCTTGCGCTAAATCTTCTCAATATGTCACTTCTTCCACTCAGCCTAGTCTCTTTACCCATCAACCCATTTCTGCTTTCAAGCAAGCACTGTTGGGATATGACAAATATGTAATTGATCTTAACACCAGAAAGGGATGCGGCCAAGAAATTCTAGATCATATCATCTAACAAGTGAGGAATGCACTGGATCAAGTTAAAAAAGCATGGGCTCCTATTGAAAGAGCAAATTGGCACATAATTTCAAATGAGATGCTAGATGTGAGTGGTTTAATTGCATCCATGGAGGATAATCTTAGTGTACATGAGAGGTAGCCTTACCAAGTCTATCAATTTGCATACTCGCTGCCCAAAGCATCATACTAGTCATATACAACCCCTGCTCTTGAGCCAAGTCGACCTTGTCAAAGTCAGTTCCTCAATCGTGTCGAGGAAAATTTTGAAACAATGAACCTTATGTTTAAGGCTAATCTTGATAGATAGATTGAATTGGCAAACCTTCAGATGCAGTAGTCCATTCTGGCAACAAGGGAAGTGGAATCAAAATCTTTTTCTAAAATAGGAGGGGGCAGACCCCGAGCCAAAACTTCTTGATTTTCATCCCTCCACTTCACCAATGCTTCATCAATATTGAAAATAGCTTATGGATTAGTGAAAGGAATACCTTTTGGCATTGGTTGGTCTGCAACATTTGAAAGATCCACCTCTTTCTCTTTCAATAGCGTCATCTTCTTTTCTAGTTCCTCAATCTGCTTGTCCAGGTCATCCTCATTTTGTATTTCTTCATTTTGGAGCTCGTATTCTTGGATGATGTCTTTCTTCTCTTTGCTATTCTGAGATTCAACCACTTGATTCTAGCTCAAAAAATTTAGACTGGGCATTTCCTTTGGGGCTGATGGGACCACAATGTGAGAGGACAACAAAGATTTCCCTATGCATGAGCAGCCCCTCCCAATTATTTCCTAGCCTCTTCAAGTCTTTCAACATGATCTCCAAACTCCAAGCTGGAAGGAGGAACATCATGAGTCAGCCCAGGAACTTGAAAATGGTAAAATTGCTGCCTACTCACAAAAGCAAGAGTCCAATCCTAGGATCATGAGCTAGGCACAAACAGTTGAATCTTGGAATAACAAGGAGGAAGGTTTTAGTTTAACTCTTGAAGAAGAAGAGGCTGCACCTGCCCCTGATAATGATTATGACTTCTGGGAAAGGCTTTTCCAGGAAGATTTGGATAGCCAAATTATAGAATTAGAGTCCAAAGAGAAAATCCTCAGTGAGCATGTGATGGACGTTTCAGACCAAATTAAAAATTCTATGTCTGAATGCATTCCACCCATACACCTCCAAGAAAGCTATCAGGTTTTTCCTGATATGGATTGTGCTCAGTTTGTGACTGATGTGGAGGACTTCATGATTGCAAATGAGGATGAAATCAAACAAAGTGACATGAAAGAGCATGAACAGCCTCTTGTCCACATTTTAAATGATTTGTTTGAAGTCTTCGAAGCAGGCTATGTTATTCTTCAGGGAGGCTATGAGCTGGCTAAATTATAAGAAGACAACATTGGGTTCCAAACAAACATGCAAGGAGATTAAATTTTTCCAGATTTACTCCTTCAGAAGGTTGGTGAATCTAAAGATACTTCCTCCAAAATCATCAAGGAAGATGGTCATACCATGGAACCTGAGCATGAGGCAAAGGAGAATGAACCAGTCCATGATGCACATCAGGAAGCTTCTAGTGATGAGCTGGTAGAAATTGACTTCTTGATGGGATACACCAACCTAAAGGATCAACATCTAACAGGCCTCCTGAAATAAGAAGAGTACGTATATATCGGAGGCATGTTTGAATATCCACTCAGTTTCCAGCCAACTCAGGTAACAGGCAAGAAGAGCGAGTCACCAACTCTCTTCTTCATCCAGCTACTTGCCTGGCACCATAAGTCTTCTTACCAGGAAGGGGACTTGAGAAGTTTTCCATTTGATCTAGGAGGGAATAAAAAATACCTGGTTAACTGTATATAGTAGGTTGCTTTCAATTTTCTTTCCCTATTTCCCCTAAGTGTTGTTGCACAAGTAGTTTTCTTAGTCTTGTGTGTGCTATCTTTTTGTGAAGGTAGATCTGCATGGCTGGTTCTAAATTTATTAGATCTGTTGCTATTTTAAAGTTAAAATTTGACTCCATGCCTAATGGACTACAAGGCAACTAGATTCTAAGCATAGCAGGCATGCTTCCCCTGTGAGTCACCAATCTGTTGACCAATTTTGCCCACAGGCAAAATCTTAGTCAACTTCTCCCCTGCTATCTTAATGCCAGTCATTTTCAGGTTCAGCAAGTTCAATATGTTTGGTTCATGGCTTGGTTCAATGTTAAGATTTCAACTTCAACAGTTCAATGAAGTTTATCGGCTTTCTTTGGAATTGGTGCGCATTGGTTAAGCCTTGAACCATTGAACCAACCTTTGGTTCAATGGATTTGGTTCAAGGGTGGGTCCTTTGCCGAAGGGGAGTCTTCAAAAGTCAGAGTGCCGAGAGGAAAACACAGACATAAAGCAGACTTAATGACATCCTGGAGGATGTCAAGTTTAATCAAGCAAAAGAGCTGTTGGTTTTCAAACTAAAGATGGCCATATACATGTCAAATTTAACAAAGCCATTTAGCCATTGGGTTTTCGATCTGGAAAGGTGCCAAACATGAGGAAAAAGGGGTAAAATGTAGTGACCTGCCAAGGAATTCGCTTAAGGGGCCGAGTAAGCAAAAAAGACAAATTCCAAGTAGCAAGTGGAGATGACAAGGCAAGGAGTAGTCAAGAAGTCCAAGTGGCATAAACAAGGAAATTTATTGCCTGATGGCGTAAAGAGAAAATGGATAGAGCGACAAGCAAAGAATGAGTAAGCAAATAGTTGAGTCCAAGCGGTGCCAATTTGAAGAAGAGAATTTGGTAGGTGAAATAGTGCCAATGAATTGATCATAAGAGGACGTAGCAGCTAAAGAATGTAACCGATTTCCTTCATTTTTCATTTAATGGGTGGACAAACTGCATTTTGCCATTAAAAAATGTGGACTTCAAAGCAGAACAGAGGACATGGCTCATTAATATTTTGAGCAGCCTATTTCTTTTCATGAACATCCATTTGTAAAAAGAGTGCCAAATGAGCCTCTTGGACTTTCCTTATATATTTGATACTTGTCATTTTGTAATCATCTTTTTGCAATTTTTGTGAGGCGTAGCCCTACTGAAATTTCTACCTAAATCTATAAAGACTATTTTTACCTATTCTTGGTTGGATTTTCTATGTATGTCTGAGTGTTTGAGTTGTGTCTAGTCATTGTTTTAATGATCTCACAGTTTCAGCACCCACACACCAGTTATCCACAAGGTGCCATTATATGTAGGTGACAGGAGGAGAGTTCCATTTTGGAGATATAGAGTAGAGGAAGTCATTTACAGTATGTATTCTATAGCATCTTGGTGAGTCTCTGTTCCTGTGTTTTCATAAGAATGTCCCTGCCATTTTCTTATAGCCTGGTCTCCCTACCGAGTCTAAGTGTATGTTTGTGGTCTTTGTTTGATTCTGAGAGTAGGTGTGAGAAGATCACCTTTATTTTGGTGTATCACCTCCTTAGAGTAGGTTTGTTTTCTAGCATTTCTTCTCCCTTAACTAGAGACAAACAAACAATGCTACATATATATGCCTGTATGTAATTTTGCACTGCCTGAAACAAACAATGATACATCAAAGGGAGCTAGCCCTTAACTAGAGACTCTCCTCTCCTACTTCGCCATCCCACAGGTGAGAGAGGAGTTTCCATGTTGCGAGGAGAGGGCAGGAACCTCTTTTCCTACCACCGGGTGCAATCTTCAGTATCAACAGGTTATAAATACAAGTTTAAGATCAATAGAAGTTGAGTGTGATAATTTGAAGACTGAGTTTGGCTCCTTGAAGTTTGACCATGAATAATTCATGGACAAGATGAGCAAGATTTATAAAGAACATGAGAATTCAACCCAAAGCAAGAATAATTTAGATCATCCTAATAAAAACAAGAAGGTCAACATGAAGGAAAATTAGAAAATATCAACTCCAAATAGGTAACCCAATGCAATAAGGTATTCTAATTCATTTCATTATCATTGCTTCACTTATTATTAGAATGGGCATGGAGCAAGAGATTGTAGGAGGGAAAATAATTGGTCAAAAATAGATTACAATATACATTAGTTAAAAGGTGTAAGTAAGGTTGTTTGATTTAGTTGTCAACATATTGGTCACATTACAAGTTTTTGTAAGATCAAATTGGATAAATCATTTAGTCATAGTAAGATGATTGATGCCCCTGAAAAGGTATGGAGACCAAAGGTAGTTAGTGTCAATCACATTGAGCCTATCAGTCAGAGTGATTTATTTGTAGTAGAACATGGATTATATGTGAATAAGTTCCAAAATCATGTAGTATCAACTTATATTAAGGGTACATTGGAAGAAAAAATGGTAATAAAAGAGAAGGATGATGTAGACATCAACCCTAAGGTACTAATAAAAACCAAGATAATTCTAAAGAAAGACTATCAGTCTCACAATTTCAAGATGGTTGAGAGAAGTGGATTAGAGAACTAGGGGTCTCTTAGTTCACATTGTTCTAAAGACCTATGCATTAGGGTATATCTATTTAGGCTTCAAGGAGAAACTCTTCAACCAATAAGAAGCATGTGAAAGCTTCTATCTTGAGGTGATCTACATGGTCAGCTAGTATGGTATAAGGAAGGTATTGCTTGGTTTAGGTGTGCACCTAGAACTAATCTTAGACCTTGTCAGGTCTATTGAAGTATGATGGGTAGTTGTGTAAACATGATTCTATTGAGGATTGGTGCAAAGATTTATTTTGGAGATATGAATTTAGATAAAATAGAGTGTTGCTCATATGGATGATAATGTGTTTGAAATGCAATAAAAAAATGCATCATGTCCATAAATCAATCTTAGATCTGATGGGATAGAGCACATCTAAACTTCCATTTAGGGAGAATACAATTATTAAGTGGGATCATTACCAATGTGAGGATCTACTAGACTCGATTAGGGAATCACTTGTCACAATACACCGTGTGAGATAAGGTTTCAAAGCCTATAGTCTAACACAATCACACAAAAACCCTAAAAGAGTCCTATGATTTAATATTTCACTAATCTAATAAGAAGAAAAGTAAATCTAATCTAGTGCACACCAAAGCTTGTGGCATAAAGTGGGGGTTAGTAAAGAAAAGAAATAAAAAAATGTATAGGGAACTTCAAATAAAGTAAGTATGAGTAACACCTTAATACATAGAATATGAAGAGTAATATTATTTGAACCAAAACTTGTGCTACTTCTATCTACTAAAGAGAGGAGAACAAAGTTAGAATATACTTACCTAAATGTGAACCATCAAGACTCAATCTCTCCCTTAGCCAAAGGGGATTTTTAAGAGATTACTATGGTTTGTAAGTATCACTTTGTTAGGAGAAAACATCCAAAACCTATCCATAGGACTAGATTCTCTAAAATAATAAAAAATCTAAGTCTCCTCAAGTAGAATGGTGGAAGAGTAGATTGTGAAGAAGCATGAGTGAATAATAAATCTTGATTGCATATTATAATAATGATCAAAATGACCTTATATATAGGCAAAACTTACCCTAAAATCATTCAAGAATGTTGACTATGCTAGGTTGACCCAATTGACCTAGCATGTTTTCAAGCTAACTCATTAGGTCTGTGCTAGGTTAGTTGGGAGGCTAACAAACCAAAAGAAATAAAATGTTTGCAAATTATACTAGTTCAACCAAGTTGACCTAGTATGTTGAATAGGTCAAAAGGGTGACAAGTAAGGAAAGACAGGATAAAAAGAGGAAAAAGGCTAGAAGACTATGCAAGGGAGGAGAAACAACTTAGGGAAAGGTTTTTAGGAACTAGTTAGATTAGTAATAATATGGAAAAAGGGACAATAATCCTATGAAGTACCAAAGGTATACCCACCCATTTCCTAGTGTACCCCTTAGTGTGTGCACTCAGAGAGATTAAATCTCAATGGGTTCTTGCAAGATGTAAAGCATCAGTAATCGATAAAAGTTAAAAATATTATGTGTATACATATACCCTAGTCAAAGCTCATCACATGTCACTAACATGTAATAGGGGATGGTGCTTTAATAAAGAACACAAGGGCACACATTATTTTGATGCTAAAAATAATTTACAATATTTTAAAAGCATAAAATAACTGAAAGTAAATGATTAAAAGGGAAACTAATATAAAAAGATAAATAATTAAAAATTAAATGCAATGCATACCTTAACTTACCTTTATCATGATATGGTTGTTTGATATGTTGTTATTTTTTATTGTGTAGGGCATAGAGACTACTATCAACAAACCCAAGAATGTAAAACTAAAGAGCAAAAACAAATAAATGCAAGAAAAGTCAAGATAGCTGGTGCTATGAGAATGGGATGTACTTAGGAAATTTGGCAAGTTGGGGTGATAGGTGATATGTTAGACCAAATGACCAAATCAAATAACAAGATCAGATTGAGTAACCAAAAATCTAAGGCTAGTAAAGATTGAAAAACTCAAACAAGCTATCCTAAATTAAGAAAGACAAACTCACCAAATTAAACCAAAGATACTTGTCAAACAAGATGGTAAAACAAAAAAAATGGCTAAAAAAAAGACTAACTAAAAAGATAAAATGGTAACACAAAATTGATGAGTGAGAAGTAACAATCCAAATCTCAATCATCAATGGAAAAATGATGCATAAAAGGGAAAACAACATTGATGAATGAGTAGTAACAAACCACATCTCACTCAACAAGGGAAAAAGGGTATGAACTCAGGTATCTGTAACAACAAGACAACAAAACATGATAAATATTAAGAGGAAAGTAAAGTAAGTTTAGTAAATATAAAGTGATGGTGTAAAGAAAATGATCCAAAGTAACTCAAACATGTTTTTTTGCTCCAATGATAGACAAAACTAAAAAAATGAATGCTAGCATGTTTTTAAGAGATAGAGACGAAGGAATTAAAGAAGAGGCAAAAAATATTTGGAATCATAATTTATCCATCAAGGGGGGAAAGTGAAATGGGTAGAGGTGAGAATGAAGGAAAAAACAAGGTAGAGAGAACTCTTTATCAAAGTCAAGACACTCAAATTAGGTTTGTCAAAACAAGAGGACTATCAACTTTAAGGACTATGAATAAATTCTCTTAATAACACAATTCTTGGCTAAGCAAATGCCATATATAGATCATCCCATGAAGGCTATATGCATGAAAATTAAAATGGAACTACCTCCCCACGACATGTTCTCCACTCTCCAGGACCCCTTATAGATCCATTTATATAATGTGAATATTTGGTACTTTCATGAGAAAGTAGGTATCACCATAGAGTATTTTGAAATCCCCTATTCCAATCTACTAGCCTACCATACCCCAAAGGACTTTGGCTCTATGTGAAGCTGACTATAGAGTTTGAGCTTTGATTGGAGATAGGATATGTACTTGTAATCATGTATTTTGGTGTGAATTTGACTTTTGAAATTTGTATGTTGACTTTTAAATATCATTGCCTTTTATTTCAAATGATTTGGCTTTTAACTTTCTTGATGGCCTTTTCTATTTCTCTTCCATACAGATTTGGAAAACTAAACATGGGTGCTAAAGATGAATTTAATTTGAAAACTTGGGACAAGGTGGATAAGAGAGAGAACTTCAAAGCGTATGGGGTCTAAGAGTCTCGTAAATCAAAGTAAAATAAAAGTGCTATCTTAACTTTGACCTTGTTTTATCCAATGAGGAGATGAGAAAAAGGGGAAATCAAGAGGAATGACATATGGAACAATTTGAATTACTTAAAATTGTAAAAAAAGTGACAAAGGGAAAAGAGGGATAAAATCATAGTAAAGTGTGCTTCCTTATCATCAGAAAGAGGGAAATGGAAGAAAACATGCTAACATATATTGTTGTGCAGATTCCATTTAGCAAAAGAAGCAAAAGCTAAAGATTAAGAGAAAGGATCAAGAACATGAAAAGAATGGTAATTTTATGAGGAGGTTTGGGTCCTATCCATGGTATTACAAAGAAACTCATAAAAGAGAGACCCATGAAAATGCTAATAAGCAAGAGAAAAACAAAGTGAAGGAGCCTTTTTACAAAGCACCTCACAAAGAAAATCTTAAAATATACCAAAACAACATTGACAAGCAAAAAAAAGAGAAGGAAATGATTTAAATATGGTGGTTTTATGAGGGATTTTGGGTCCTATCTATATTCTTATAAAGAAACTCAAAAAATAAATACCCAAAGGGTGCAAAAATCAAGAGAAAATGCAAGAAGATAAAGAAGACTATGGTACATTAAGAAACCAAAAGGGGGACTAAAAGTTTATGAAAGGAGGGAAACTAATGTAAAGGGAGAGATACATGCTTAAGTAACCTCCAAAAAGATGTTATAAAGATATAGATAGAAAATATGACAAGAAGGAACTATTTAGGTAAAGTAATTTTTAAGGAATTGGGTGTTGGTAGGATCTTTAAAAACATGGCCTTCATTAGTTTGAAGATGGTAAGTGCTTGGACCAATAATGTCTTTAAATAAATATGGGCCCCACCATTTTTGGGCATATTTTCCTTCTTTGTCATGGGTGTAATCTAATTTATTGACAAGATCACCAACATTGAAAGTGCAGAAAACACATTTGTTATGTTGTTGAGTGATGCAAGCCTTGTATTGGTGGTTATGTTGTAATGTAGAAAGGTGAAATTATTCAATAAGATCAAGGGTATGAAGGCAAGATTCATAAAATTATTCATCAAGAATAATGTCATGACGATATATACGTAGAGAGGGAAGCTCAACTTATAATGGAAGGACCGAATCAAAACCATAGACTAACAAAAATGGAGTTACCCCAGTGGTAGTATGTATGATAATTTGATAGGCCCAAAGCATAGGGTAAAGATGAATATGTTAATCTATATAGGTTTCATGAATTATATTTTAGAGAATTTTGTTGAGAATTTTATTGGTGGCCTCATCTTGACCATTACATTATGGATGATAAGGCATGGAAAACTTGTGATTAATCTTAAATTTGGTATAAAGTTGTTTAACATGTTTTTTTTTGAAATTATCACCATTGTATAAAATGATGGTATGAGGAACACCAAAGTGGAAAATTATTTGGTTAATAATGAACTTGGATATGGTAAGACTGGTAACATTAACAAGGGGCATGGCTTCTACCCACTTGGTAAAGTACTCGGTAGCGGTGATAATAAAAATGTGCCCATCTTGGGAATGAGAAAGTTTACCAATGAGATCAAATCCCATGTGTAAAATGGCCAAAAATATTTGATAGTTTTAAGCTCAGTAGGAGGTGAATGGATAATAAATTATGAAGCTGACAATGATTGCACTTCTTAGCAAATTTAATTACATCCTTTTTAAGAGTAGGCCAAAATTAATCCATATATAGGAATTTGTGTGTTATATCATGTCTACTACCATGACCACCATAAATTTCCCCATGTTATTTCTTAATAAGAGGATGGAACTCATCTTGTATAACACAACAAAGCAAGTTACCTTTAACATTGTGATAGTAAAAGATGTTATGTCAAAATACATACTTAAAAGCTTGTTTACAAATGCATGTATTTTCATGAGAATATAAATTAGGAGGATTAGTTTGATGTTATAAGTATTGAATGATATCTTGATACTAAGGGCTTTGTTAAATATTTACAACCTTGATATGTTAGATAAGTGAATCAGGTGGTTGGGTAGATGATGGATATTTTTTGATTTGTATAATAAAGGAAGGATCAGAAAGAACTTGATGACAATGAAAGACATAATCAAAAGAGGCAAGAGAATAAATAATGTAATTTTGGTCTCGAGGAATAGGCTCAATAGTGAAACAGATAAAACCCTTAGTAAGAGTGGTTACAATTTGATGATAGGTAATAAGGTTCTCACTTTTACATTGATAATCACCATTAGCTTGATGACAAATGAGTTGAAAATCTCCTAAAGCATGAAGATATTAGATGTCAAAATCAAGATCAGCTCTCATGCCTAAGATAAGAGCTTCATATTTGGACATATTATTGGTGACATCAAAGGTAAAGAAAAATGCTAAAAGAATAATATTACCAAGAGGACTAGTGAGAATGAAACCTACCCCAGCCCCTTAAAGGCATTTAGCACCATCAAAGTGGAGGGTCCAAGTATCCTCATGCAAGTAAACATTAATTTCATAGAGCTCCTCAATAATTACCTTTGATTTAATAGTACCAAAGGGAGGGGAAGATTATGTAAGATTATTTGATTCAAGATCAACAATAAAGCTATGAAAATAGTCTTTAAGGGATATATCTTGATTAAGACATTCAATGAAAAGGATATTATGATCAAAAAGATCATCTTGAAGTGAAAAAGTGGCCAAAATGGGAATTACAACAAGTTGGTTAGCTATGACTTGCCCTTTAATAGATTTTTGTGTGATGATGTAGATATTGAATTCTATATGTAAGACCATCCATTTGCCAATTCTATCTCTAGGGAGAAAGGCTTTGGAGAAGAAATAATAAAGGGGGTCAAAATGAATGATGACATAAGTATTTTGGTATAACATATAATGATGAAGCTTTTCAGCCACAAAATAGATAGTGAGGCAATCACAATCACCTTTGGTATAATGTATCTCATAATCAAGGAGGCCTTGGCTAATGTAGTAAATAACATACTCTCTTCCTATATCATTTTTTAGACAAGCATTGCCCCAACTGAAATTGGTGTGGAAGAAGTATATAAAATTAATGGTTTATCATTGGAAGGTGGATGAAGTGTAGGCAGATGAAATAATAACTCTTTCATATTATCAAAGGCTTTTTGACATGGATCCATCCATTCTAAAGCTTTACCTTTCTTGAGAAGGGAATTGATGGAGTAAATATGATAAGCCATTTTGGGAACAAATCATCTAATTGCCCCAAGTGTTCCTAAATAAGTACAAATATGAGTAATAGATTGAGGAATGGGCATGTTGATAATATCACTAATTTTGGTTGGGTCAACATCTATGCCACATAGAGAGACTAAGAATCTTAATAATTTTCTAGTTGTGACTCCAAAAACACATTTGAAAGGATTAAGTATAACTTTGTATTTAAGGAGATAGTCAAAGATGATAGAAAGATCAGAAAGATGGTCCTTATAATGTTTGGATTTAGAAACTAGGTCATCCACATAATTTTCAACAATTTTATGGATGAGATCATGAAATATATGAGTCATAGCACATTGGTAGGTAGCTCCAAAATTTTTGAGGCCAAAGGGCATTTTGACATAATAATAGGTGCCCCATTCTATGGTGAAAGTAGTCTTACGTTGGTCATTGGGAGTGATATGCATTTGATTATATCCTGAGAAGCCATCCATAAGAGATAACATTTTGTAACTAGTCATGAAATTGATGATGGCATCTATTAAAGGTAAAGGGAAGTTATCCTTAGGATACGAAATATTAAGGTTGTGGAAATCAATACAAATGTGGATAACTATAGTGACTTTCTTTTGAATGGGAATAATGTTAGAAACCCATTTAAAAAAATCCATTGGTTTAAAGAATTTAACATCTAGTAGTTTGATGATTTCTTTATGACATAGACTAGTAACTTCAGGTGGGAATTTGCATTACTTTTGATGCATTATCTTAGCATTAGGACAAGTGATGATGTTATGAACCACAATACTAGGGTCAATTCTAGGCATGTCTTGGTAGGACCAAGTGAATGCATCTTGATATTTATCAAATAATAAGCTAAATTTTTCATACTCAGATGGTGAGAGTTCTTGAGAAATTGTGATTGGTTGAGGAGAAGATGGGGTGTCATATTTGATACCAATTGTTTCTTTGATAAGCATGATATTATTGCATTGAAAATGATAAGGTGAGTTAGGCAAGGATGAAATTGGATTTTTTTAAGGATCAATTCCAGTGACAAAGTTATTAAAGCAAGGAGATTTATTCTTGAAATTTATAAGATTATGATGCTACCAAAGAAGTTGAGGTTCTCGATCATGAAGTAACTAAAGAATTTCTTCATCACTAGGTAAGGTAGGAAGAAGACCATAGTATTCAACATATACTTCAAGATCTAGAATTTGTTTCCATGGTGATCATATTCAGAATGAATTTGATGGACATCAGTTGCCTTAGCATCTAGTGTAATTTTAGTAGATGAAGAGGATTGATTCGAAGAGATGGGAGTGTTGATAGATTCAATGACGGGAAAATAATTTGAAGAAATGATAGGATCCATAGGAGGTAGAGAGGATGTAACAGAGTCTATAGGTTTGGAAGGTATAAGTTGTTCTACCACCCAAAGAGTATCGATAAGTGGAGAATTGGTGGGAAGTAAATGACCCTCAAGATCTAATTCATGATGTATAGATATAATATGTACATCTATATTGAAGACATGAATTTGGGTTAACATATTTTGATAGTTCTAGACATCAAAGTATTTAGAGTGAGCTTGGGCCATGATATATATGTCATCGTATGTTAGAGAAATCATACATGCTTGAGAATCAGGGGGAGTTTCAAAAGGTGAAATACCAATGTTGCTAAATGTATAAGGGGACATGATGAGAGGATCTTGGAATAATTTAGCTACTCTAAAGTCATTGTAAGTGAAGGCATATTCAATTTTAGATGGCTCTTCAACATTGTATGGAGGGGGAAAATTGGTAATCTCATCATTGATAGGAATAATATGATCTTGGGGTAAAAGAAGGAGGAATCCAATCTATAATATATGGAGTTAGATTCTTAGTATTACAAGTGTGCTACAACTCATTGGTCTCATCATCATCAAAATCCATAAGAGTAACTTGAATCAAGATTCATGTTGATGAACTCAGGTAAAGTAACATTATTGATTTTTAAAATTGTAAGAATTTGATATTGAGGCTTAGGATTGGGAAGCTAGATGCTTTATGGGTTGGGATCAACTTCATGTTTGTAACATTTTTTGTTATGTAGGAATTTAATACACTGACTACCAAAATATGTGATGTCCCTCATCTAATGAGTCCATGGATGACTAAGAAGAATGTTCTACGATAAAAGAAGATCAAGGACCATAAGATTTGTTCTAATAGTCTTAGTTACAATGGTAAATGAAAGATAAATGTAGCCAAGTGGTTTTTGATTAGTATTGTCAAATCCACAACAAGTAAGACAAGTTTGTTTAAGATGATCTTTGTTATAACCAAGTTGTTGAATGAGCCATAAGGATGTGACATTAATATTAGAACCTTCATCAACTAGAACTTTTTAGATAAGGGTGGTATTAATAGATACATAGATAAAGAGAGAGGGATAATTGGCGTGAAAAATAATTTCATCATTGATCATGTCCTCTTCAAGAAATTTAATGGAAGCCTTGAAAGAAGGACACATAGTCTCAATAGTATTGACATTGGTTTGTTGAGAATCGACAGAAGGTTGTTCTTCATATATGGAATATGGATCTTCAATTTCTTGAAGTTGTTGCATAAGAAATTTATGATGATAAGGTGAGGTGTGAACCAAATCCATAATAGGAATCTTACAAGGCATATAGTTGAGTTATTCAAGAAAATTCCAATGTGATTTAGAAGAAATAATGTGAGGTTTAAAAGGAGAATTATATTTATGAGGTATAGATGTGGTGGGAGGATCAAAAGGAGGAAATTGTTCCTTAGGTGCTTCTGAATCATCATGAGTGGTAGTGGTATCTTTAAGAAATTATTCTTCTAAAGATGGTTTCTTAGGCTTGGTAACAAGATCTTTGTGAGCTAGTTTATGATGATAATTAACCTTAGTAGTGTTGACATATTGAGAGTTTTTATAATATAGGTCATAATTGGCATTAATGTCACAAATATCCTTGACATTTGATTGATTATTTTTTGAATAAGATTTTGGATTATTAGAAGTAGAGGCTTTAAAGTTTTGTCATTTTTGAGATATGGCAGCATACTCTTGATGATGAAGTTTGATCATAGCTTCATGGTTGAGTGAGTCACTAAGCATATAAGAAATGACACTTAGTGAGCCCTCTATAAGATTCATGAGAATGTCCAATGTCAACATGGAACCAATAGAATGGATCAGGATCATACCACTTAGGAGGAGCATTGGGATAAGTGAAAGGTTTTGAGGGTAGTAAAAATTATTGCATTTATTGAACGTAAAGAGGTGTATGAGATGGTAAAGGAACATCAAATTTGGAAATTCTAGGTTTGATGTGGGGAATATTACTAGTGATAAAATTATATGTTAAAAAATATCCTTTAATAAGTTTATGATTGGGTTAAAATTGCTTCATAAGAAAGTCTTGATGCTTATCTTAGTTAATATATTCATTAAGAGTTTGAGGTGTAAAGGTTCAAACCTTTTATTGAAGAGTGGGAGTAAGAGCGGTAATAAAGAGTTTGAATAAATTATCATCAATCATATTATGATTGGATTTATGGGCTAAATATTTCCATATTTTAATAAAGTCATGAGTTGATTCATTGGGAGATTGTTTAGCATTTATGAAGTGACTAAGACAATTTTTAGGAAGATCATTATGTTGAAACTCTTTAACCAAAGTATTACCAAATATTCAAGTTGTCAAATATAATGTTGAGGAAGTTGATTATACCATTCTAATACATCACCAGTGAAAATTTTGAATAATAGTTTAGTTATGGCAAATGTATTAATTTGGATCCATTCTTTGTAAAAGTTACCAAAGGATTTGAGGAATGAAGCAGGGTCTTTAGTCCCATCATATTTGATAGTTAGAGTTATGTTACCAATATCAATGGAGATAATGAAGGGAGATAAAGGCTCATTTTGAATGGTTTAAAGCATCTTGTTATTTATTATGGTTTTATGAATGACACTCCTTAAGGCATCCCTAAGATGTGGAGGAATATAATTAGGATTAGCATGAGGATGAATAGTTAAAGGTTGACTAGTTACATTAATTAAATGTTGTTGAAGTTACATCATTTGGTTGATATTAGATTTTTGCATGATGTTCATTTGTTGAATGACTTTAGATAAGATTTGGTTTGTATCAAGAGGTGAGTTAGTGTTGGTTGAATCACTCCCCAAATTAGTGTTAGAGAGAGGATTATTAGAAGGAGGGTTATTAGTGGGATTGCTAAAGAGATTTATATCAATCACTCCTACATTGGTTTGGAAATTTTGATAAGTGTATTGATAAGTATGGAAAGGATTAGATCCATAAAATTCATATTGAGGTGTTATTTGCACCATGTTATAGTTTATAGATGAAGGAGGAGAAGAAGTGCCCCAATGGTTCTCTTGGGAGGAAAAGAGAGTAAAGAATGAACATCCCATATAGTATCTAAATGGATTTAGGTTGTCCATAAATATTATAATAGGAGACATTATTATTACTAAAGAGATATGAACAAGATGCAAAACTAGAAAAATGGGGAAAAAATAGGAAAAGTAAGAAACAAAACTAGGTTAACCAGATTGACCTAGTGTAGGAAACAAAGACTGCAAACTATACTAGGTCAACCATATTATTTTAGTACAGTGAATAGAAGCCATAAAAATTATAGGGTCAACCAGGTTGACCTAGTATAGTGAATAGGGAAGAGTTAAATAATTATAATAAGCTTGGAAATAAAATAAGACAATTTGTACCTAATCTAAGAAAGTAATTGTAGAAAGGAAACACACAATCAACTGAATTGATGCTGGCTAATTCAATTGATACACACAAATCAAAATCTTGCACTAATGTTGGATAATGTAAGATTTTACACACATAATTTATCAAAGAACAAGCAAACAACTTGAAAGTAAAGCTAGCTACTTGATCAACCTAGAATGTTAATTAGATTATTAAGAATGATTTTAAGTGTAAAGGGAGATTGGATATAAGTAAGGTAATATATAACAATCTATAAATAGTTTTAGGAAAGTTTAAGATGAAAAGGACTATAGTGGTAATGATACATGCTTGGTATTGAGGCCTATCCCTTCACTTCACACACCACAACAATAAAGGTAATGGGTGCTTAGCCAAAATATACCATTAACCAAGCTTTATACTTGACCAGATCATCAAGTTGGCTTCCCCCTTGGTGATGAAATCCAATTAGGTTAGCTTGGGTAGTTAAATATTTAAATACTTATTTATGTTTATGTGGTTTATCCATGTGTGAAAAATAATATAAATAGTGTAACTACGTGATTAATTTAAAATCCCCTAATTAGACTATGTGAGTTATTCTAGGCATGTAAACAATTGAAAAGAAATATGTGACTAACATATATGGTTTATTCCAACTTTGAAACAAGGTATAGTTGAGAAACTATGTAGACAATCATATAGAATAGGGTCTATAAGTTTGAACCTTTATTATGAAAGAAAAGTCTAAAAATGAACTAGGTCAGTCAGGTTGACCTAGTTATTTCAAAAAATACATAACATAGAACTAGGTCCACAAGATCGACCTAGTTGACTATGTAGAGGAAGTTTTTAAGATTACAAACTATGAAAGGAAAGTATAAAAATAGAAAGATACAAAGGAATATAAACTAACCTAAATTGTTTATAGATGAAAAAGAGAATATTGGTGATTAGGAACCTTGGAGAAAACTATCAAAAACTTACAAACTATGTCAAGATGGTCAATTAAGCAATACAAGAACTTGCTAAAAAGTACTAAAAATGAACTAGGTCAACCTATTAGGTCGAATAAGAAGTATAAAAATCTAAAAAACTTGCACTGGGTCAATATGGTTGATCTAATTATTCAAATAGAATTCTATAAGTTATAAAAACTATACTGGGTCAACTGGTCAAGCCAATTACCTATTCTTACAAACCTATGCACAAATATAAATAATTGGGTTGATAGGGTCGATCCAACACAGTAAAGATATGATAAAAATAATGATGAATAGAAATGAAATAAGTGAAATTAATATTTTAAGGGTTTGATTCACATTGGGTTCACCATAATGTATGTAATTATAAATGCATCATGTTTGTAAATCAATCCTGGATTAGATGGGATAGAGCACACCTACACTTTTGATTAGGGAGCATACAATTATTAAGTAGGAGCATGACCAATTTGAGGATCTTCTAGATCCAATTAGGGGATCACTTGTCACAACACACTGTGTGAGATAGGCTTCCAAAGCCTATAGTCTAACACAATCACACAACCCTAAAAGAGTTTTATGATTTAATATTTCACTAATCTAATAATAAAAGTAAATCTAATCTAGTACACACCAAAGCTTGTGGCACAAAGTGGGGGTTAGTAAAGCAAAGAAATCAAAACACGTATAGGGAAATTTAAATAAAGTAAGTATGAGTAACACCCTAATACATAGAATATGAAGAGTAATATTATTTGAGCCAACACTTATGCTACTTATATCTACTAAAAGAGAAGAGAACAAAGTTAGAATATACTTATCTGAATGTGAACCTATCGAGACTCAATCTCTCCCTTGGCCAAAGGGTCTTTGTAGGAGGTTGTTGTGGTTCGTAAGGATCACTTTGTTAGGCCAAATCATCTAAGACCCATCCATAAGACTAGATTCTCCAAAATAAGAAACCTAAGATAAATCTCCTCAAGTAGAATGGTGGAAGAGCAAATTATGAAGAAGAATGAGTGAATAATTAATCTTGATTGCATATTATAATAATGAATAAAATGAACTTATAAATATAGGTGAAAATTACCCTAAAATCATTTAGGAACATTGGTTGTGTTAGATCAACATAGCACATTTTCAGGCTAACTCACTAGGTTTGTGTTAGGTCAGCTGGGAGGCTAACAAACCAAAAGAGAAAAAATGTCTATAAACTATACTAGGTTGAATAGGTCAACCTAGTATGCTAAATAGGTAAAAGGGGTACCAAGAAAGAAAATGAAAGATAGAAAGAGGAAAAAGACTAGAATACTATGCAAGGGAGGAGAAATAACTTAGGGAAAGGATTTTAGGAACTAGTTAGATTGGTAATAATATGGTAGAAAGGGAAAACAATCCTACAAAGCACTAAAGGTCTTCCCACCCCTTTCTTGATTCACCCTTTAGGGAATGCACTTAGAGATATTGATTCTTGATGGGTTCCTATAAGATGTAAAGTGTCAGTAATAGATAAAAGATAAAAATATTATGTGTATACATGTTCATCATAAAGAAATATATCAGAGGTAAAGCATGGAGTTAGGGGGAATTAACTCAGGTCTCTTGATCATGTGTGAGATGTTTCAAAGGTTTAGGAATCATGTTTTTTTAGTATGTATGGAAAAATGGGGAGTTTGATGGCTCTGAGAGTGGTCAGGTCCAAGGATCATTGGACTATGTGTGGATGACATTGTGAGAGTGTGTATGACCCTTTGTAATTAATGTCAAAGGAGGAGAAAGTTATTGAGGGTCAAAGTTATCATGGGAGAAATTTCTTGATGAAATTATTTAGTTTGAGAGAGAAGTAATTTGTTGAGAGTAGTAATGTTTGAGAATGATTAGTTCATTTGTGGTTTGACATTAATGACAAAGGGGGAGTTTGTTTAAAGTTGTCATTGATGTTATTAATGTCAAGAAGGATTAGTAAGGTGAGAGTTGTCTTTGATGTCATATGCCTGAGGTCATTAATGTTTAAGGAAGTTTGAGGTCAAGTGTTGGTTTACAAGAAGCTCATTATGGTCATTGGTATGAGGTTGATTATTTGAGCTTGCTAGTATGGATTTGAGTGATCCAATGGAGTGTCTTGTCAAGAATAGTGAGGTATGGTGAAATTAGTGAATATGGGTATGTGTATTTATTCGAGGTAGTGTAAGTTTCATGTCTTTGGTGAAGATCTTTAAAGCTTCATGAGCTCAGAGAAAGACATTGTCTTCATGTCTTGTGTGTTTAAGAAGGCTAGTTTAGTCTTCGGTCATGACCTATATAGTTTAAGGAGACTTGTTCAAAGGATAATGGGAAATGATATGGATCCTATTTTAGATGTCTAAAGGTGAGTAGTGAGCTACAAAATTTGTATTAAAGATCTCAAAGTGGTATGGTACCTAGTAGGTTTGTGTGATGGACTAGTTTTTAAACATGAATATGGCTTGTAGAGGCATGATGGTGGTGATATAGATGTGTATGAGATTTAAATTATGCAATACAGTGTTAGATCTTGTGAGAAAGGTGTTGAGTTATTCATATTACTCTCAGAGTGAGCCAAAGGGGTAAGTTATTCTTTAGTGGTCTTCTCATAGACCTTATCTTAAGACCCTAGGTAGCATGATGAGGCATCATGATTAGGTTTGGATGCTTTTGAGATCATGTGAGCATGGTTTGAGGTTTGATATATATTTTTATGTATGGTGGTGATGTTTTAGGTATTGATTTGAGGAATAAAGCATAAAAAGTGGATTTGAACTCTCTCAAGTGCTAGAATGATGTGTTATAGACTTGAGAAGTTTTATCATGCTTGTCGACATGTGTGACTATTACATGGGAAGTTGATATCTTTGGGAGAGATATAAAAGGGTCCTAGAAATTATTTTCAAGTATTGGGAGTTGGTTTTAGGGGTAGAGCTTTATGAACAAATGTTAAGAATGGAAACTGGTCTAAAACCCTCATAAAACCCTCATAGTGACCTGATATGGAATATCTTGATTTAATTGGCTCTAAATGGATTGGATGACCTTGTTTGGTGATTGTAACATGTATAATAATCTCCTAGGTAGTGGCATTGGTATGATAAATGAGTGAGTGGAAGCTATAAAAATTCCCTTATTTCTTAGAAATTTTGTATATCAGGTAGGGTTGACTGAGTCAAAGTTTCACATTGGATGGAAGTTGAATATTGTGACTTATAATTCATGCCCAAGGTTTTTTATAAGAAGTTTAAAAAATTCAAATATACTAAACTGCTCATGGAAGTTGTACTATCACTAAAAAGTCCAATAGTGAAGATAGTGAGAAAAACTAGGTAAAAGTGAGAATGAGATTAGGGATGAGTTGTCATGGATTAAGAATGGATCAAATTGCATGGGGTTTCTGTTAAAAACTTATAACACATGTAAATATTGGTTATATGTTTTAGAGATCATTAAAAATATTGTTCACAAGATGACTTATCTAGTGAAGATAAGATAGTGAAGGTGTAAGTTTTAGAGATTGGTTTATATATTCCATTAAATATATATATATATATATATATATGTGTTTTAAGATGTTTTAAATATATATAAGGATAATATTTATGAATTAGGACTTATTTAATATTTCTACATAGATGTTGGAATGCATAATCATCATGACTAGTCCACAAGGCAGAATGGTAGTTTTGAGTAAGCAAGTGAGAGTGATGAGTTAGAGTCTCTCTGCACTTAGATAAAGAATAAAATGAATATGATGTTTTTTTTAGGACCTAAATAACATATCAATTCTTATAATACTTAAATTAAATATATGAGGTTGGATTATGGAAGCCAAAATGGCTTATCTAGCTGTGTAAGGACTATGAGAGAGAAGGTCAATAGATTGGTTTATAAGACCAATAATTGACACTATAAATTGTAATATATATATATATATATATATATATATATATATATATATATATATATATTATGATGTTATATATGTCACTTAGGAACTATTAATATTCATGATATGTATTATAAGTGTCCTTATAGGAGCTAAAGACAATATTCTTTAGGAATATGTTTTGGAGCATTCAAGTAGTTTTCTATGTGTTAGTAAGAATGATGTTCTTGAGTCATTATGCCTAGTATGGAAGTGTACCAATAATCATGATGTATTATATATTACATGGTATATTGTACATTCATTTAGAGTGTTGTAATTATCTTATAATTATGGTTGAAATTAAATTTCTAATGATTAGGTTTTGAGCAAATTGGCAGTTCTGAGTGAGATTTTTGATGAGGTATTTTTGAGTTTTTGGATCCTAAGTGATGGAGTATAATTAGATTTATTATGACCCTTGGGTCATGAAATTTCCATACATATGTGTATTTTTCCTATAATTTGTTTCTATAGACTGTTTAAGCTTCATCTTTGAAGATAAGGTTTCTAGTGTAATTAGGCCTAATGGTGATTTCAAGGTGTGAGCAAAGGATTTGTGACTTATTGATAATGAAGGAGGTTATTTGAGGTTTAAATTTAAGTTTTTTTTATAGGTTTTAGTTCATTGGTGAGGGACATATGGGCCATAGTGGTTCAAGTTGTTCTATGGAAAGGACAAACCTAATTATAATAAGGTCTCTAGTAGGCCTAAGAAGAAAAGGTGGTCTAAATATGTTTGGCCAACCTAATGGTGATCCTATTTTTATTTATTATTGTGTGTAATGTGTACTAATAAATGTTTTATCCTGACCTTGATGGATTAATATCTTGGCTGACCAAGAGTGTGAGTGATCTAGTGATGTGTATTTATACAATGTCTAATTGGGCTAATTGTGTGTGTAGTAGATAAGACACCTTTCACCAATATTCATTAATTCACCTTTAAAACACCATAATTTCATAAACCTACCATATTGACACCTTAAAAATTGGAATAAAATGATGTAAATGTTTTATGTTTTGGTTCAGATAGAAAATGGAGAAAAGGGCATCGATGTGTTGAAAAGAAGTTGTTTTACATTGATGTTGCTAATGATGAGGAATAACATGAGGAGGCTTCAAGGGAAGGGTTATAAGAACCTGAGGATGAATTTAAATATTCTCATCATACTATTTATTATCATGCACTTTTAGGCATTCGTACTCCTAAAACTCTTAAGGTGGTAGGGTTCTTTAAGAAACATAAGGTGATAGTGTTAATTGACTTTGGGAGTACACATAACTTTATCAATAATAAGTTGGTTTATAATTTGAATTGTTTCATTTACCTAGCTCCAAAATTTTAGGTCATGATTTTAGATGGTGGTATGGTCAACTATTCTATAAAATGCCATAGTATTAAGCTTTATATGGGAGACTATTTATTAGATTCCCCTATGTTTGTTATTTCCATGGGAGGAGGTGACATTGTTTTGGGAGTGCAATGGCTCACCACTTTGGGAAATATTGAGATGAATTTATATTAATTATTCATGATATTCCATTCAAAAGGAAGGACTTTTTAACTACATGTATTATAGGCTAAATATTCATAACTAGTTAGTTCCTACTAGATGACAAGTATTCTTAAAAAAGGTGTAGAAGGTTTTATGTCACACTTATTTTCCATGGAGTTTCAATCAACCAAGGACTCTACACATCTTGATTTGTAAAAGGTGTTGGATGACCATTCTATTTTATTTGGTGACATGCCAAAAGGACTTCCTCCAAGTCATGCACATGATCATTCCATCAAGCTCAATCTATGAGGTACACCACCCAATATTAGACCCTACAGATAT
Source organism: Torreya grandis (assembly GCA_037957365.1). Taxonomy (NCBI): domain Eukaryota; kingdom Viridiplantae; phylum Streptophyta; class Pinopsida; order Cupressales; family Taxaceae; genus Torreya; species Torreya grandis. Next base: position 5,422,018 of record JARHVA010000329.1, read on the forward strand.
CCATATACCCAAAAGAGTTAAATTGAAAATATGGTACAAGAGATGTTGGAGGTAAGATCATCTAACATAGTCAAATTTAATATTCCTCCCTGGTGGTCATGGTGTAGAAGAAGGATGATAGTTAGAGGATGTGCCTGGACAACAAAGAGCTTAAAAAATACACCATCAGAGATAAGTTTCCTATTCCAGTAATTGATGATTTAATAAATGAATTACATGGTGATATTTATTTTACCAAGTTAGATTTTCACTCTGGATATCATCATATTCTCATCCATAATGAGGGCATACCTAAAATAACTTTCAAAACTCATGAATACCATTATGAATTTATGGTCATGCCTTTTGGCCTCACAAATGTACCATCTACATTTCAAAGTTTGATGGATACTATTTTTATGCCATTTTTGATAAATTTTGTATTAGTGTTTTTTGATGATATCCTCATCTACAACAAAAATTGGGAAGACCATTTGAATCATGTGCTTTCAATTTTGGAACAAAATTAGATTTATGTCAAACCTTCTAAATGTTCTTTTGCTGTATAATAGGTGGAGTAATTAGGTCATATTATTTCACATGAAGGAGTCAAAGTTGATCCTAAAATCCAAGAAATGATGGAGTGGTAGGTTCCCATGAACCTCAAGAACCTTCACATATTTTTGGGGCTAATTGGTTACTATCATAAGTTTGTCAAAAATTATGGTAGCATTGCAGCCCCACTCACATCTTTACTAAAGAAAGACTCCTTCCAGTGGATTTATTCAACTACCAAGGCATTTAAACAATTGAAAATGGTTATTTTCACATCTCTAATTTTGGCTACTCTTGATTTTTCAAGGATATGGCATGAGGGCTACAATCATACAAGAAGGAAGACCAATAGGTAAGTGCACAAAGTTGGGGGATAAAAAGTGGCCTACCCACGGACATGATTTTTTTTAAATTTCATAAATATAAACTTTTGTAGATAATTTGAGATATATAAACTCCAAATTTGAAGATGGTGTAAAAAAATGAAATGTAGCTTTTTGATTCTAGTTTTTAAAACACTATTTTAAAAAAAAAGGTTAAATATAACTAGGTCAAACATCTAAAATTTGAAGAGGAACTCTTTTTTTAGAAAACATAGTAGATAGACGGCCATGACGTGCACCATTTAATATTATTTGAAACCCTTTGGGGGAAATTTAGATAAAATATTCTAGCATGTCACCTATATTTTTTTGTATTTTTTTAATGAATACTATTTTAATGAATTTTGCAAGTAAATAGATCCTAAAAACTGACAAAGAAATGGATAGTCATTTGTGCGACACACTTAACTACCTCAAAAAAATGAAAATTAATTTTTTTTGAATGTGTGTAGAATTAGGCATACTTGGTCACCATATAATTTATTTTTCACTTGGATCAACAAAAAAAAATTACATGAACATGCATAGGCATGTATGTTTATGGCAAGTAGTGGCCTAAAAAAGGCATAGCTAAAAATCAACATAATTTGAAGCCTTAAATTAGTCCAAATATTAAAAAAATCATATTTTTAGAAAGAGGAGAGCATGCTCATCTCATCGGTATCAAGTTTTTAAATTTTCATGTTGAAATTATTAGTGTATTTGGTAATCAAAGTTAAAATTTATTATTTATTTTCATACCTTTCAAAACTCAGCTATACATTGACAGTCCAAGCCTTTGGTTCAAGAATCCAAGCCATTCCTGAGTCAAAAGGCATGGGAATTAAATTTAAATTCAAATATCATGATCACCTTACTTAGTAACATGATCATATTAACAATGTGATCACGTTACATAATAATGTGATCACATTATATGTTCTCAACACCCTAAAACATGTGGGAGTTACACATGAATGCAAATTTGGTTAAAGTCTTATATTTAGTACTCTTATACTTTAATTTTTTTTAGTAAATATAATAAATTAGGGTTACTCAGCATCTGATAGATTTGGTATCATAGTTTAATGCCTTATGATGTGGAAAATAGTTTTTCAAAATCTAATCAGGTCAGTACTTAGGCATTTTTAAGGTCTAAGTATTGAATTTAGGGATTTCAAAACATATTTTTTGTAATTGATGTCCATTTTTGGTAAACATATAGTCATTTTTAAGGTTTTTGTGCCTTCTAGATTGATTCCTAACATTTATAAGAGTCTTAGGTTTGTCAAAAATGAAGTTTAAAAACCACTCACTTTAAAATTGATGTAAATTGGTGTGATTAGGGTAACATAGGTCACATTGATGACTTGCACACATCAAATGACCACTTTTTATTAATTTCACTTGTTCATCATCCCTCCCTCACCCCTATCATTTAATACTCATGCCTCATCACCCATCATCACTCTCTCATCATTCTTAATTTTCCATAATCACTCCCTTATTGAAACTCAATATCCCTAGTCATCTCTAATAGCTCCATCATCCCTAATTAATCCCTTATTGACCCTCATTATCCCTGATCATTCCTAATCACTCCCTTCTCATCTCTCATTGTCTCTCATCATTCACAAGAAATTAGGGTCACTCAACATTTTATAGAGTTTGTCTCATAGCTACATGCCTTATGACATAGAAAATAGTTTTTCAAAATATAATCTAGTTATTACGTAGAAAATTTTAGGGTCTAAGTATTAAACCAAAGGATTTTAGTACATACATTTTGTAATTGATGTTCATTTTTGGTAAACATATAGTCATTTTTTAGGTTTTTGTGTCTTCTAGATTAATTCTTAGAATTTATAAGAGTCCTAAGTTTGTCAAAATTAAAGTTTGAAAACTACTCATTTTAAACTTTATCCAAAGTGGTGTGATTAGGGTAGTGTAGGTCATATTGATGACCTATACACATCAAATGACCACTTTGTGTTAATTTCACTTGTTCATCATCCCTCCCTCATCCTTTATCACTTTATACTCATCCCTCATCACCCTTAATCACTCTCTCATCATTCCTCATTGTCCCTAATCACCCCCTCATTAACCCTCACTACCCCTAGTCATCTCTAATCACTCCCTTATCATTCATAATCAATCTTTCATTGACCCTCCCCATCCTTCATCATCCCTAATCACTATTTAATAATCACTCATCATCCCTAATCTCTTCCTCATCCCTATTCAATCCCTCCTCATCCCTAATTACTCCCTCATTAACCTTCATTATCTCTCATCATCTCTAATCACTCGAGATTATCATCCTTAATAATTACTTCATTGATTATCACCATCCATCATCATTTTTAATCACTCCTTCCTAATAATACATAATCAATATTTCTTCATCTATCATCATTACTAATTACTCCCACATTGACCCTCACCATCCCTCATCTCTCCATCATTGATCCTCACCATCCCTAATCATTCCCTCATCATTTGATATAAGTATATAATCTAAAGATATATTTGATTCCAATCATATATAATATTATCCATTATAATAGAAACTAACTCTTTTCTAGGACTTGTGTTACCAATACCCATTTGTGATATTCAATTTTATTACTAAATGAATTAGATGATCTTCCAAATTTATAGTCAATGAACATAAGTAGTAACACAAAATAGAGTCTAAATTTTAGTTCATCGAATTATCTTTGTTGTATAAATGACTTGATGAAACTTTATTTGGTTCTATCTTTGGTAGTTTGGTTTAAAAGATAAAATTAAACACAAATATCTAGTATAATTTTCTAATTTTGATAAGATTTGAATCAGATCCAAAGTTATTTAGTGTTTCCCATTCATGTATGACTTGAATATTGGTCAGTTTCACACATGCACGCCTTGTGTGTGTATTGTGTCCCAAATATTTTATCTCTTACATGAAAAATGAAAATTTATTCATGTTATCATAAAAATATGTTTCTACAAAATGTGACATTATTTCAGCATGGTGTAGATGTTCATCCCATGTTTTCTAAAGATTAATATGTCATCAAGGTAGATTAAAAAATGACATAGGTAAAGGTCTAAGGATGTCATTCAACATGTTGAAATGAATGAATTCATTAAATGAGTTAACATAAAATGAATAATGGTAAATATATGGTTGACCACATGGAAAGCATCATACACATCTAATGGTGAGATGTCACAAATCATTGCATCTTTAAAATGTTTGATTTTATAAACCAAGTGACACTACTATGTGATCTATTTCTCAAGGCTTATACTAGACCATACACTAGTGTATGGTTATGGATGATGTATAAATTTCAATTTCAATTTTTGAAAATATGCTTCAGGAGAAATTAAATTCTTCTTACATTGGAAATGATGAAGTGTATTGGCTCACCGTTGATCTATATTTATTAATGAAATAATATTTTTAATTCATATAATTTCTTGTTTGGGGAAGTAGAGATTTTTTAATACCATCCATATCATTGGGTTCATAATCTTTTATCTAATTACCTTTTTATAATGCTAGATAACTTGTATCCACTTCTCAAGATGTGAAAGTAGAGAGTTCATAGTGTGACACTCTTATTGTATTGAGTATTGAATTTATGATTTAATAACAACTTTATAATCTTGGAATACTTGTTTTAATCATTTAAAATTTATTTTACACTCTCCAGTATGATGACTCAATCAATAGACATACAAATAAAAGGCCTTCAATATAATTATTTGGATCATAAAATGTCCTTATATGGAAAGCAATTGATTGGTTTTAGGAAATCACATATCTTAGTGATACTCATGGATTTAATACCAATTTTTGGTGCTATAGTGGTTTTACTTCTCTTTTTTTTGTAGGTTTTTAATTATGAATTATATCATTTATAATAGGCCCATATGTTATCACATGTGTTAAATATTTATGTTTCAAATTTGCCTCCACATCATTTTGATCATTATGTCTTATATTTTATGCCATCACTAAACTCTCAAATTTTAACTCATAACATTGTTAAACCCCAACAAAATACCACCATAAAGGTATTGGATGGAATGATTAAGGATGAGGAGGGATGAGGAGGAATTGAGTAGAGATGATGAGGGATTCAATAGGGATGATGAGGGATGGTGAGGGTCAATGAGGGAATGATTAGGGAGGATGAGGGAGTGATTATGGATTATGAGGGATGGTGAGTATTAATGATGGAATGATTATAGGTGATGAGGGATGAGGAATGAGTGATTAAAGATGATGGGCTATGATGAAGTGATTATGAATAATGACGGATGATGAGGTTCAATTAGAGAGTGATTAGGGATGATGAGAGAGTGATTATAAATAATGAGGAAAGGTGAAGGTTAATAAGGGAGTGATTATGGATGAGGATTGATGATGAGGAAGTGATTAGGGATGATGAAATGATGATTAGGGATGGTGAAGTGGTGATTAAGGATGGTGAGAGCTAATGAGGAATGATTAGGGATGAGGTGGGAGTGATTAGGGATGGTGAGAGACAATGAGGGAGTGATTAGGGATGATGAGGGATGGTGAGAGCCAATGATAAATTTATTATGCATGATGAAGGAGTGATTAAATATGATGATGGATCATGAGGGTCAGTGATGTAGTGAGGAGGGATGATGAGGGATGATGAGTGAGTGATTAGGGAAGATGAAGGATAGTGATGGTTATTGAGGGAGTAATCAAGGATGATGGAGTGATTATAGATGATTAGGGATAATGAGATTAAATAAGGGAGTGATTAGGGACAATGAATAATGATGAGAGATTGATTAGGGGTGATGAGGCATGAGTAAGAAGTGATCAGGGATGAGGGAGGGATGATGAACAAGTGAAATTAACACAAAGTGGTCATTTGATGTGTGAAAGTCATCAATGTGAGATATGATACCATAATCACACCAATTTTCATCAATTTCAAAGTGAGTGATTTGTAAACTTTAATTGTGACAAACCTAAGACTCCTAAAAATGCTAGGTATCAATCTAGAAGGCATATAAACCTTAAAAATGACTATATGTTTATCAAAAATGGACATCAATTGAAAAAATTATGTCCTAAAATCCCTAGGTTTAATACTTAGACCTTGAAAATGCCTAAGTACTGACCTAATTAGATTTTGAAAAACTATTTTCCATATTTTAAGGCATTCAGCTATGAAAGCAACTCTATCAGATGTTAAGTCACCCTAATTTCTTATATTTACTAAGATAAATTTAAAGCAATAAATATAAACTTCTAACTAAATTTTCCTTCATGTGAAAAATAATAGGAATGTGGTCATGTTACCTATTAACCAACATTCACTCTATTTGTTTAAATGTGAAAAATAATAGTAACATGATCATGTTTTTGTTTTATAATAACGCAATCACATCATCTATTAACACGATCATGTTATACATTAATGTGATCACATTATGGCTTGATAATTACTGAGCCATAATTTAAATAACACGATCACATTAATTACATAATCTGATCACATTATGGCTTGATAATTAATGAGCCATAATTTAAATAACACGATCACATTAATTACATAATGTGATCGCATTATTTATTAATGTGATCATGTTACATAAAATATCTATGAAATTATCCCCAAAATGCATGCACTTACCAAACTAGCATTTGAAAGCCACCAAATTAAGGGAAAACATAGGCTCAAACCAATATATGAGAAAGAGATGATGGATATTCTATATGTAGTGAAGCAATGAAGATTGTATCTAATAGGTCATCACTTTTAGGTAAAGATTGATCATGATAGCCTCAAATATTTTTTGGAATAATGTTTATCATTTGAAGAACAATAAAAATGGGTGACTAAAATGTTAGGATATGATTTTGAAATAGTGTATAAGAAAGGAAAAGAGAATGTGGTGGCAGATGCCCTCTCTTTATGGGATGAATCAATTGAGGCATTACTATGCACCATGACCATGTGGCAGGTAGATTGACTAGAGGAAGTAAAATCAGAATGGGAGAATGATAGTAATACCAAGTATTTGAATCACAATTTTTAGCAGGGTTCTAACTAATCTAAAAAAAATAAATGGAAAGGGAACACATTATGGTATAAAGATAGTTGATACCTTTGTAATAATTCTCTCTTAAAACATAAAATTCTTCAAGAACTTCATTCCTCTCTACTTGAAGGACACTCGGTATTTTTGAATACATATCATAGAATCAAGCAATATTTATTTTGGGAAGGACTCAAAGAAGATGTTAAAAAATATATGGATAAATGCATGGTATGCCAACAAAATAAAGGTGAAACCATTAAGACCCCAAGTCTTTTGCAACATTATCCATCCCTATCCAGTGTTGGGAAGAGGTTTCCATGGATTTTATTATGGGGTTACCAAGGTTTGAGGGTAATAATGTTATCATGTTAGTTGTGGATAGAATCACCAAGTATGCTCATTTTTTATCCTTATCATAGCAATTTGTTGCTAGTTTAATAGCTTTTGATTTTATCAATATAGTTTAAAAATTACATGGAAATCCAAAGATCATTATAAGTGATTGAGATCCCATATTTACTAGTAATTTGTGGACTAAATTATTTGCATGTTTGGGTACTCAGTTAGCTCATAGCTCATCCCCTCATCCTCAATATGATGGATAAGTAGAGGTAGTGAACAAATGTCTTGAAGGGTATTTTCATTATTTTGTTTCTAATAAACAAGACAAATGGGTTCATTTGTTGCCACTTGCTTAATGGTGGTATAACACTTATTTTCACACTTCTTTTAAGATGTCTCCCTTTGTGGAAGTGTATGGGTATCACCCCCCATCCATCATTTTAGTTTTGATAGTGAATCTTAAGGTTTGATCTATTGAGGAACACATTCACCATCAATAGGAGATGTTAGTAAATTTGTGGGAGAATTTAACAATGACACAAAATCAAATGAAGTAGCAAGTAGATCAACACCATAGTGAATGGAACTTTGACATAGGTTATTGGGTCTTTATGCATTTGCAGCCATATAAGTAGATGTCTCTAAAGTAACAAAAAAAGGATAACAAGCTATCACATAAGTATTATGACCCTTACTAGATCTTGTAGAAAATTGGTAGTGTGGATTATAAGTTAGAATTACCCCCAGCCACTTACATACATATGATATTCCATGTATCCTGCTTAGAAAAATTAAATAGACATAGAGTTTCCACTCAGACTGAGTTACCTGAATTAGATGAAGAAGGAAGAGTCATTATATATCCTAAGGAGATACTTCACATGTACACTAAGTAACTATAGACCAGATCCATTAAGAAGTATTTGATCAAATGGAAGAACCTGCATTTTGAAGATGCAACCTAGGAAGATGAAACATTCCTATAGAAATATCCTAGTTTGATTCAACATTGAGAACAAATTTTTTTTGAAGGGGAGAGGCATGTTATGCCCCTTAACCTATAATGCATCTATGGATATGTGTGGCCAACTTGTGGCTTACACATCTTCATATTAGCTTGTTACATTTCTCAATGTTCTGAGTATGGTCAGCCTATGGAATAACCATGGCTGAGTAGAGTATATATATAAGGTAGTGGTTAGTATTTTATCATCATATAGTGAATTATATTCTTACTGAATTGTTTTGAAGGTTACCACATTGAAGTGGATTAGTCATAATATTCAATTATTATGCCCTTTCACTAATTATTATTGTGGATCTACTTATTTTTATCTTAATTCTACCATATATAATTCTACTAGTATGAATCATCTAAGTAATTTCCTTACAATATGTAATCTACCAAACATGTAATAAATAACATAGGAAAATAATGTAAAAAATCAATCATGTCATGTTTACGTTCTAATTTTTTACTTTTTGATTATTTGATTTTTTTTGTATTTATTTTAAATTATGGCATGCATCAATATAGTCAAGCAAATCCAAGTAGTAAGGCTTAAAAAATATAATAATGGGAGGGATTTGAATAATATATAACATATGGTAAGACATAACTTGCAGCAAAATGTAATAGCATGGAAATGTGGAATAAGTTAAAGCAAGTAGTGTTTCCCCCACTATAAATTTGAATGATAACCTCGTAGCTTAAAAGAGTATATGAGAGATGGAGGGGGATGTGGAGGAATCTATGTATATTCTCATAATTTAATGTGATTGTGTAGATGCAACATAATCTATAACTTGTATAATTAGTAAATACATAGGAGTGAACAATTAAGATAGAGAAAGGGACAAATCATAATAGATCAAGGGCTAGAATAATGACTAGTGCAAGACCATACATACATATGAATGGGAAGATAGAATAATAGATGACATAATCAATCAAAAAATCATCAAGAAGCTATGTACAATAGATTGTGTTTTAAATGCATGTGGAATCATCATACCAACCGCTCAAACATAATAATTGTGAAAAATTTGGACCCTCATTGGTAACTAGAATATTATGCGGTAGTTATGGTGCTACATTATTAGGGACACTCACACTTGCATGATATCTATTACATACATTATTTTACACATAATATATGTAACCAACTACATCATGTATTATAATTTGTGAAACAATGTATCATCCTTTGTATCACATATCTTAGAGCTGATTAAAAAATGGTTTCTTCTTTCTTTTCTTCTTATAAATGTGAATTATTATTTAGTTTTTCTATTCCTTGATGCTTAACTAATTTATTTTTATTTGGTACCCATACATGTGTACTATCAATTCTTTTACAATGTGAGCTAGTAAAATGCATTCACATATTAATACCTTCAATAGAGCTCCAAGGGATCATTGGTTACTTTAGAGTAATTTATTAGGATGGGGGGACCATGTGTCCTATTATCTATTGTATCAAATGTGATAACCCTTCTATCTATAGTTTTCTCAATATTTTATCACAATACATAATAATTATTATCTCTATGTCTATTAATATGATTATAGTTTAAAAAATGTCTTTCCCATACTCGTTAAAGGTGATGATAAGGATGATATTAATTATGAGGTATCTTGATTAATTTATTATCATGTCTATAAAATAACACCTAGTCGATCCTTGAAATTGTCAAACTTGATGGGTTGATTCCTATTCAAAGGAGGTGAACTAATGTAATTTGATGCCTTATAATTGATCCATGGTTGAACCTATTTATTATCCATATCCTTAAATAAAACTTTTCTTTATGAATGTTCTTATTTTTTACACTTTCCTCATATGTAACATTTGTTTGACTAACTTCCTTAGTTGTATATTGTTGTTGCTTTTTGATTTATAATTGAGATGTAATATTTTATGGAACGTAGGATTTAGATGGAAAACCATATATGAAATTTAAATTATCATGTTAAAGCTTCTTAGTATGTGAAATTTTATCCTCAAATGATGTAATATTTTATCACAAAGTTGGAATTCACTTTTAGAGATCACCTATTGTATGCATCATGAGATGATATTCTAGTAAGAATGGTAGTGGATTTGAAATATTCATTCATTGGTTTTAACTCACCATAATAATAAATATTTGTACCATTTATTTATATCACTATCTATAAAAACATCATTTTCATCATTGCATAAATTAGAACTACTTTTATGGAACCATTATTGTATAATTTGGAATCACTTTCTATGAAAGCATTATTGTATAGTTTATAATCACTTTCTATAGAAACCTCATTACAAAACTTGGAATCACATTATATAGAAGCATAATTTGGAATCACTTTATATGGAAACATCATTTCAAAACTTAGGGTTATCATCACATTTCTTCTCAATAATAACTTCATGTTGCATGCACATTTTATACCATTGCATTTTGTAGCCTTGAATAAGATGAATTTATTTATAAAACAACTATGGTAAACATGATTTATTATGTGAATTGATCTAATTTAGTTCATAATTAAGTGTGTATTGATGATTTTCATCTAAAATTAAACTCTTAGGAACACAAATATTTTCATTTTGTTGACTTTCCTTTTGTTCTAGTGCATCATTAACAAAATAATGTAAAAAAGAAGAAGGAAAATTAGGCTCTTCCATTTCAAAATTTATTTTTTCATTTTATTCATCACTATATACATCACTATTATACCAATCCTATTTATAATAATTATCATAGTCATTTATTTCACAATCATATTCTTCATCTACATAATTAGCATTATTAATCACACAAGCTTGGTTATTAGTCCATTCATTATCATAATATAAGGCATGTAATTGGTATAAAATATACGTTAAAAAGGGTGAGGTATATTATGGGTTTTATATTGGTCACTCATTTTGAATTTATCAAACCCTAAGACAAATAGGAGTGAAGACATAAAACCTACTCTAAGGGTCAAATAAATAACTGATCGATCCAAGAAAACCATAAGGATTTTTTATAAATAAAAAGAGGTTTTTTATTTAAAATAGTATATAAATAAAACTCATAAATAAATTTGAAAATAGATATACCATTACCCTCTATATGGAGTTCACTAAAAATAGTAAATTAAAAATTCCAAAAAACCGTATAGTATTTTGGCAAATAAAAATAGGTTTTTTATCCACTCAATATGACTAGAAAATTATTGAAAAAATTAAAAAATAAATCCATTTTGGATTGTATATTAACAAAATAAGGAATTATCCCAATAGAGGAATCCCTAGTATGAGAATAAGCATGAAACCTTAAGGCAAAAGAGAAAAAACATCAAATTTGCATCTATAAAGATGGAAACAAGTATAAATTAGGGTTGACTATCAAACCCTAGGGTATAAATATAAAAACCTATAAAAAATAAAGAAACCCTAATGAAACATAAGTTATATCATGTTTAGTACAATAAATAGGTTCACCAATTTGTTTTAACCTATTTTAGATTAATGTTAACCCTAATAATATAAAAACTATGTATTAATTAAAATTATTATGTACTAAAATGAAGCATAAATATAAATATAAAACATTGGGAATCATTTGATTATTTTACTTGATAAAAGTGGAAATTATAAAGATAAATAGATACTTGGCATTATTATATTTTGTGTAGGATTAAGACCATGTAAAGTAGTAGGGCATTAATGAAGATAGACTATGAGTCACTTAGACAAAGATTTAGAGTTTTGGGCTCACTTGGTCACTACCATTAGACTCTAATTATTATCTTCCATCACTGTGTTTAGAGTTTGATAGCTTTATCTCCATAAATATTGGTTTTTTATTCCATTATAGGCCATTGTGAATACTTTTTATATGTTTGTGTGTGCAATCCCAATGTCTAGTTATGTGCATAATACCCATAAATATGTTTCCTTCACTTCAAATACTAGGTCCAATGTGTTTTTGTTTGCACAACACCCCTAATATATTTATAAAATTAGGAAACCTTTTCTTCTTTCAAGTCTAGTCATCTTGGTTTTAGTCATGTCCATGCCTATTTTATATGATGATTTAGTTTGGGAAGGGTCCTTGAGAGGTTATAGTCCTAATTTTATATTTGTTTCACTCTTTGGGATAATTCTAAATTTAAAGAGTCTATTACATGAATTTGGTCTAGAAGGTTAAATTTGGGGCTTATTTGGTGGAACTATTTAAATTTGCTTAAAATAGATAAGTTTTAGTCTATTTTTTACTATGTTTTGAATCTCAATAAAATTTTCAATTCCAAACCATTTCACCTCATTTTTTTTGCAAATTATTGACTATTTCAAGGTTTTTGTTATTTTGCTTAAGTATTTTGATTTAGTATTGCCTTATTTTGGTTTATTTGATTGAGCATTTGCATCTGATTAACTTTTAAAATTCAATCTCTTAATGAACTATTAGAATAAATTGGCTCTTAGTGTTGATTAAATAGAAACATTTTATCTAATTTTTCATCACTCCCATAGGCCATTTTATGCTTATTCACCTGACCATAGACCTCCTAAACAATAAGGATTGAAATAAGTGTCACAAACCTAGTTTCTCATTTCATTTTTCCTTCTAGATCTAAGAGCCTAGGCTTTAGACCTTATGGATGCATGATATCTATATGCAATCAAAAATGCATCATGTCTATGAATTAATCCTATATTAAATAATATATATCATACTTACACTTTTGATTGGGATACACTTTTAAAGAGGGAGAATAACCAATATGGGGATCTACTTTACCTGATTAGGGGATCACTTGTATCACTTGTCATAACAAATCATGTTAGAAAGGGTTCAAAATCCTACAGTCTAACACAATCACACAACAATCCTAATAAAGTCATAAGGTTTAAAATGTTCACTCTATTCTAATATCAAGAAAGTAAATCCAATCTAGTACACACCAAAGCTTATGGCATAAAGTGGGGGTTAAAAGCAATAAAACAAACAATTAAACTAAACATCTATTAGAAAACATATACTCATGTCAATGTATATGAAATCCTAATACATGGAGAGAAGAATACAAATGCATTATCTATCCAATCTTACAAATGAGAAATAAAGTTAGGAATACTTGCCTTTGAAGACAAACCTACTAAGCCTCAATCTCTCCCTTGGCCAAGGTGATTCATAAGATATTGTTGTGGTATGTAAGGATAACCAAGATAAATCAGCTTTAGGCTACACAACCTATCTAAGCATCCAAAATACTTATCCACAAGATAAGATCTATATCTCCAAAAAAAGTATGGAATCTTAAGCTGTAATCCTCAAGTAGAATGGTCAATAAGTAGATTCTCACTCACACTTCTTTGCTAATAATTATTATCTTATGAATTGGTAGGAAATGAACTTGTATATATAGGTAGATCTTTCCCTAAATCCTCTTGAGAATGTCAGTTGTGTAGGGTTTACCTAGTTAAACTAGTGTGTTTTCAAGGACAATTCACTAGGTCTGTGTTAGGTCAACTGAAAGGATAACAAACCAAGAAAATGAAACATACCCATAAACTATATTGGGTCATCTTAGTTGGCCTAGTATAGTCGATAGTCCAAAAGGATGTTAAGGCAAGAAAAGGAAGATGGAAATGGGAAAAAGATTAGAGGAGGTGGGATTGAGAAGAATAAGCTTAGGGTAAATAGTTTTAAGAGATAAGTGTGTAGATGGAAAGTGGTAAAAGGGAAAACAATCTAATGAAACATCGATGGTTTGCCCACCCCTTTCCTGATACACCCCTTAGGGTATGTACTTAGAGAGATTGAGACTTGATAGGTTCTTACAAGATACAAAGTGTCAATAATCAATTCAAGTTTGAAAATATTATGTGTATATATATGCCCCACTCAAATCTCATCATGTGTTACATAAGTACAACATGGGATGGTGATTCAAGATAAAACATGATAAAACACAATGTTGATGCTAATTAAAGTGTAATAAGTGGAAAATAGGATAAATGAAATGACTAAATTGAAAAACACATAACTTTAACTTACCTTAGTGTCATAGATAAAGTGGATTTTAAGAGATGTGAAGGCATCTAATGTAGAGAACACTAAATGAACCTATAGAAGTTAGTGCAAAAAATAGCCAAAAATCATTTTTTTTGAAAAATAGACATAAGATAGTGGAAAATAATCTATACATCATCAAAAATATAATTCATTTTATGATTTGCAAAATGGATGAGTAAAAATAAAGATATAATCAAAACAAGGAATTTGTAAGACAATAATTAAAAGATTTGAATTTTGATAAGTGTTTTTAAAATAGGGGAAAAGAAAAGTCATTTGCTATTTTGACTTGTGAAAGAGATAAAAGAAAAATCTGGAGAGAAAACAAGTTAGGATGGTGAGGAGATGACATGTTAAATAGGGAGAGGCTCCATATGCAGTAATAGGTGTACCATAGGTATGCAACTAAGAATCTAAAATTAGTTTTTGAATTTTATATTAAATTAAGTGAATTTTTAGTAATTTTGCATTTTAAGCATTTATATATATCAAAATGAAGCAAAATTAGGTTCTAGGGGTAACAAATAGGAAGATGAGAAATGAGTTTGGAGGGTTTAGGTAGAAAGCAAGAAATTTGTGCTTTTTTCATAAAATGCAAGGGGTCAATAGGCTAAAAGTATTAGGTTGACCTAGTCGACCCAATAAGCCAAAGAATAGGTAGAATCCATAGTGTCGACCTAGTAGGTATGGGTTGACCCTATACATTATGTAGGTTGAAGGCTTAGTTTGGAGTTGCCAAGTGGTTTGAAAGGTTCAAAATGGAAACTCAACACTAGGGAGGGGAAGATAAGGGGGTTAACTCAGATTTTTGAGTCAACTAGATGAAAATATAAGAAACTTTTGGTCAAACTTGTTGACTAAAGAGCTAGAATGATACAGAAAAGCATGTAAAAGGTCGAAAGAGGGATATAATGGCCTGAGATGACCAAGTAAGATCAAGAAGGAAAAAAGACTAAAATTAATTTAAAATGAATAAAATAAAGTAATTTTAGGCTTGTTTTTGCTTTAAAATGTAAAAAGAATGTATAAAGAATATATTATGACTATACATGACATGGAGGAACCGATGCATCCTTTGTTTTTTCTTGGGTGCAGGGATGATACATATTTTGGTGACTTGTAGATGCAACATGGTTATTAAACTTGTTAGATAGGTTTTCATATGGAAATAGGGCAAAACTAAGATCCATAAGTCTAGGCAAGATAATAGAGATGTGATAGATCCTCCTTAGTGTTGACCTATTAGTCATGTTCTTTAGTTGTTGGGAACAATTGACTAACACCTTCAAATGAGAGGTGGCTACCATGCTATAGGATGTCCATGCCATCCTAGGGATATCTATAGTAGGATCACAAGTGATCGTAGGGATACCAAATAGTCTAGAAGAGAGGAGAGCCTTAGCCATGTGGGCTACAAGCTTAGAGATGATATTACCAATTAGGAAAGTGAGTGTGTTTGATGTCTATACATCATAGATTCTAGACATCTAGAAGGTTGTGATAGGCCTTGTGACACAATGGGTGCTATGTCATAAGTCAGATGAGAAGGTACCAATATTCATGGTAGCCTTGAGTAGGATGATCTTGGAAGAGTGAGTGTTATATGACCTAAGCTCAATCATCTAGGTCTAACTAGTACATGATATATACAATATGATAGTTAGAAGGTGAAGGACCATGGGACCAATCATATTGCTGATAGCTTAGATATATGAGATATTTCTTATGTATCGACTAGCTAGTTTACCCCATGTAGTTGATGATAGGTTACCTTGGGTGAGGATATGGAGGGAGGACTAGGTAGTGTGGGTCATGCCCCATATGCTAGTGTTTCATTTAGTGAGACATGTTGATATTGTGTGGTAACCGTATGATCACATAGAAACTACATGGGTGAGCTGGTAGACTATTGCACCAGTGACAAAGAGAATATAGGTAGTTGGACACTACTTCTAGTGGAGAAAGACACATTTAGTGGCACAAGTGCCAAGTATATGGGTATAACTCATCTAGTATCATTGATACTAATGCCTAAGTAGTAGGCTCAACATGTAAGGGATCCATAGGGGAGGAGAAGACTGGGGCCACTAGTGGTGAGGTCAACACTGAGGCCACATCAAGAGTGACCATGGACTAGTTGGGCATGATGAAGAGATAAGTAAGAGGATAGGGATGTAGATGTATAGATACTAGATGTACCACTACCAAATTCACATCAAGATGAGTAAAAATTACTAAGGACATGATGTCAATGGAGGTAGGAGGTAGAGGAGAGAGTGGAGACTATTACCATCCTAGATGACCCCATAGGTGAGCTAGAGGAGATGATAGAAAGACCACTCAGATGTAGGCTGAGACTGACATGAGCCATGACATCTAAGTTTAAGCTGAGGAGGTAACCTATAGAGGAGGTGCTATGATGTCACACAAATAGGGAAACTATACTAGGTGGTTACGTAGATGGTGAGACCATAGTAGCCAAGACATAGATAGGTAAAAATAAATTTGTTTCTTAAGTTTTATTTATATAGATAGATATTATGATATATGATAGTGATATAATATTAATCTTGTGTGATTTTATAGGTGTAGGTGATGATGATAAGGATATATGGGGGTCCTTAGTGAGGGGAGCACTCCATGACATCCTAGATGAGACTTTGTATCCATATGACCCCATAACACTAGAGGATTTGAGTGTACCATATACTCCAACTCAAGCAAGTTAGTTTAGATTAGTTGGAGAGATAGTGAATCAGATATAAACACAAAAGGAGAGGATGTAGTCACCAAAAATGATGGGTGTTGGGGAGCTACAAGCATGACAATCCCTAGAAAATGATAGTTGCAAATATGGATATAGTAACGTAGATGGCATAGATCTAGACCTAGCTAGTGGAGTCATAGATGCAGGAAACACACCTATAGGGATAGGTATAGGGATTGAGATATCAAATATCCTCCTTATATCATACCATTTGGAGGAGTCAAACCAAGGCCTCAACAGGCAATGTGGCTAGGCCATGAGATAGACATGATAGGACCCAACCATAGAGCTGGGGCATTGTATATGGTTGCATATATTGTATAAAACTCATGATATATATATATATATATATATATATATATATATATATATATATATATAATTTTGGAATTTTGTTGTTGGATGTGTATGTTGTCATCATGGTTGATTATGGTTGTTCATTATGGTTGAGGCTATGGATGCTTAAGATATATTTCATATATATATATATATATATATATATATATATATATATATATATATATATATATATATATATAATTTTGGCATTTTGTTGTTGGATGTGTATGTTGCCATCATGGTTGATTATGGTTGTTCATTATGGTTGAGGCTATGGATGCTTAAGATATATTTCATTCTAGCACATGTATTTAGCTTTTTTGTATATGTTATAGGAAATATATGATATGTTTTTTTCTAGCATTATGAAAAAAACAAATGCATGATTAAAAATAAATAGGCAAAAGGATTTGGGAAAATATAATCAATCAAGAAAATGTACTACACACTATTTCAAGATGGGAAATGTGTAATAAAAAAAAATGATTAAGTATAAAGAACCAAGAAAATGGAAAGACAAGATGGTAAAAAAGAATCTATTTTTAAACCAATGTGAATGATTTTTACACCAAATTAAAACAAGTAAAATCATACTAATATCATGTTTGGAATTATGAAAAACATAGTAATAAAATGGAAGGTATGTAAAAGGGCATAAATGGTAATAAAAATAAATTAACTAATTCAATAAATCATACTAAATCATGCTAGGAATTATGAAAGAAAAAAAATTACAAAAGATTGGTCTTAAATTGGTCATACTAATTCAAGCTGGGAAGTATGAAAATTCAAGAAATGGTTTAAATCTTACTCATAATTAGAAAATAAGAAGATAAAAAGGTGAACAAAAAATGAATTAAGCATAAAACATACTAAATCAAGATGGGAAACATGTAAAATGATGTGTAACTTCATAATCGATCGATTCTTATCTCAAATTTGACACATGTAATTTAGAAGGTGACTTGGGTATTGGAAAATTTTGTGAGGAGGATCGGGTCCTATCCATGGTCTTACACTATAACTCAATACAGATACCACAATTGAGGTGGAATAAATAAGAAAATCATGTAATCAAGGATGTGGGTAATAGGAAGGAAAATATGGTAATTTGTGATGATGGTTGGGTCCTATCCACAACATTAAAAAGTAAATCACAAATGAAATCCCAAGGAGAGTGATTAGTAGACAAAATAATATTTCTCAAGAGGAATATAAGGTAAATAAAGAAGGAAAAATGGAATGGAAAAAGTAAGACTTAAGAATCTTATGAGAATACCTTAAGAGGTAAGAGGCATATGAAGGACATGAGAAGACACTAAGTGACTAGTGGTTATCTATGTACAAAGAAAACCTATTTTCTATAGGTAGATTGGTATAAAAAAATTAAAATGGACTTATCTTCTCATGACATGTTCCCTGATCTTTAAGACCCATTATAGAGTCATCGGTCTACTACAAAGATTGGGTACTTGCATGAGAAAGTAGGTAGCACTAAAATATTTTTTAATTCTCTTCTTCTAATCTACTGGTATGCTGCACCCTAAAGGACCTCAACTCTACCATGAGGCCAACTGTGGAGTTTGAGATTTGACTAAAAGGAGATGTGCTTTAGTAATGTCTTTTAGTGTGATTTGAATTTTATGAATAATTTTGCCTTTTAATATCATTTCCTTTTATTTAAATGATTTGGATTTTAACTTTCTTTTGAGGAATTTTTAAGATTCCTCCTCCATATGGATTTGGAATGATCAATAATGAGAGAGATAGTGGTACACATGAATGAGATTTAGGCTAAGGCTAAAGGAAGCTAAGTAACCAAAGAAAAATATTGATTAAGACACTTAGGCTTGACAATGAACTATCATGTGATCTCAAGTATCAACCATGTATATGCTTAGTTTTCAAAAAAAAGAAGAAGTAAAAAAGGAGATCCAAAGGTAGACTGGTAAAAGGAGATAGTAATGCGATAGATTATTTCCTAACTGATCACATGGTAAAGGGAGATAATAATCAAGGGGAATAGGGTAAGTATAACCAAATCACTATGACAAATTATCTATGAAAAATAAGGATAAGAGAGAAAACCAATCACAAAGAGACAAGAATAGAGTTTTGAGGAGAACTCTAAGGAAAAGGGAAGGGAAAGCAATGATAAATAAAATGCAATCATATGAAAAAGCTAAAAGATAAGCAAGATATAGTACAATAAGTAAGAAATCATGATATAAGATAAGAAAAAATTTAACACCATATCAAATGATATAACAGATAACAATAAGATTTTAGCACACATCCAATCCAAATATAAATGTGAAATCACCATGCATGTGCTCATAAGTACTAGTAAATCTATCCACACATATTATCCAATACATCAAATAGGTCTCTATGAATATGTAATCAAACTTCTTCTAAGGTTTCATCAATCTTCAATGAATATTGGGAAAATACTTCTTTTATGATCTCCTCAACTCAAAAATTAGGATTGCTCAAAGGATTGTGCTAAGAAGGAAAATTAGGCAAAGGCTAGTTAGGAGAATCAATGGAAACAAGATCTATGGGAAGATAAGAAATCACTAGGGGGGAAAATGCATAGGTGAAGGATTCATAGGTGGAGAAATATTTATGGGAGAAGGATCCATAGGTGAAGGATTCACAGGTGGAGAAGGATCCATAGTTGAAGGACTCATGGGTGGAAAAGAATCCATAGGTGAGGGAAGGTCCACAGGTGAAGGAATCATAGGTAGAGGCATTAAAGCTAGTGAAGGGACAATAAGAGGTGATGGAAGCACTAGAGGTGGAACCCTAGGAGAAGAAAGAGGAGCCTTCTTATGGGAATGACCTTTGGGAGGAGTGGTAGAAGGTTTGAGAATGGCTATAAGGTGATATTTGAGATGTTTTTATAGGATGTGACAATTCTCAATATGATGGGTACCGTAGAGATGCCATAGACAATACACCTCACCATAATTGGGAGAATATTTATAAATTACCTTCAAGGGAGGTATAACTTTATATGATGATAGGGAAGAAGGATACAAGGTATCAAGATATTTCTGTAACTTACAACAATGGGTGGAAGAATGGTTCTTTATCCCATGGAAGAAACATAAATTCTTGTGAGTGGTTTCAGTAGAAGCACTCATGGAAGGAGGTATAAAAATAATGGAAGAAGCTGAAGAATACTCATTAGCCCATTTGGTTGTTAGAAGAGCCATCTTAAGCAAAGAAAGCAAACCATCACCAAGGGAAGGTGATGATGATGAAGGAATGGAACTAGGCTCAATGAAAGGAACAATAACATTAGAATTAGGAGTAGGATCAACAATATTTGGAGCAAGAGTAGGATCAACTATGATAAGAGTGAGAAGAGGTTCAACTATAACAGGCTCTATTAAGGGAGGGGTAGGATCTATAGAGGGTTTAAGGAGTGTCACACTAACCTCAAAAGGAAACCAACTATGAGGGTCAGGGTACCTATCAAAATGATAAGGATCCATCATAACATGATCTATGATCATAGTCCTACATGGTTCCTCAAAAACTAGAGGTGTCAGCACCATCTCTACCCTATGATAAATGGAAAAAATTCAAAAATTAGGAACTATAAGTGAAGAAAAATCATGAGATACACAAAAAAGTCAAGTAAAGAAGAACAATAATAGACAATCTTAACATCATGGGTTTGTACAAGACTACCTAACAATGGATCATCTAAAGAGTAGCTATAATTGTAATCTAGGGTGTGAAGATCAATGACATAGGTAGGAATAACCTTGTCATCTGATGAAGCATAGTGAATAGAATGACTAGTCTTGGTCAAGACTATATGAATGTCATCACAAGGAGGTTTGTGAGAATGAGGCTACAAGGAATCAAAAATCTATGAGATGATATGAGGTGAAAGATCATAAGTTTTGATCTTTAAAATAATCTCATCAGGCTCATCATCATAAAAATATAAAAGATTAGGAAGAATGTTACCAATAAGCTCAAGATGCCCATTATAATCATGGGTTGAATTAACATAAAAGTTAAGATGTTGATACTCATAGAATGGATCACTTGGAAAAGGCTCAAGAGTAAGAGTATTTAAGATACTACTATCTTAGAATTGTTCAAAATTCCAAGGGTTAGTGTCACATTGAATCCTATAAATGTCTCTATTGTGAGGGAATTTAATGTAGTGGCAGGCAAAAGAAGTGATTAATCTCATACAGTGAGTCCATGGCCTACAAATCAAGATATTATAAGAAAAGAGGAAGTTAAATATCATCATATTTACATGGATGATGATAGGTGGGATGGTAATGGGAAGCCACATGCAACCTAGAGGAGGCATTTGCCTTCTATCATATCCTTGGCATGTTCTACATGTGGACTTGAGATTTCATTTGAAATATCCAAGAATCTTAATGAAATCAAGAAAAGAGACATAGGTGTTGGAACCCTCATTAATCAATGTATGTTTGAATTGGATATCATTGATTTGGATGTTAATGAATAAAGAAGGATCATTTACTTGAATTAAAATCTCATTGAGAATCATAGAACCTATGGGGAATTATAGAGAAAGAGAAGTGTATATGGTCTTGTTAATGTTGATATACATCTCTTCATATTGATATAAAATACTATATTCAAAATTGGATAAAGTCACCTCCTATCCTTCGATGGGAGGATGAGGGAAACTCATCTCAAATAGGAGTTGCATGAGGTGGTTTTTATGATGTGGGGAAGTCCTCATAAGCTCCAAAAATGGAATTTGGGATGGGATATTAGTGAGCTCTACAATGGGATCCCACTCATCATAGCCCATAATAATGTTATTAAATATAGGTGCTTAATGGTTAAGGAGGTTTGTAGAAGGAGGAGCCAAAGTAAATTGGAATTTTTGTTGGTAAGAATGAGAAGAAGATTTGGAACAAGGTTGTAAATCATATTGAAATGATGAACTAGTTAGTTTAAGTTGATTTTGAGAATGAGAAAAATAAATGTTAGTAGAAAATTGATTATCATTAGCATTAGAAGATGATGAAAGAGTGGTATAAATATAATGGGATGTGTTATCCAAGGGAGAATAAAAAATTGGATCATCAAAAGTGATAATATCTTCTTTCCCCAACTCATTTAAATGAGTTAGAGAAGAATCTTGGATAACACAATATGTCTTATGGGAAGGAGTGTAGATAGGTTAGGAATCAATGAAAGCCACCACCCTTCACATATTAGTCATGTTAACCACATTCTCTTTGAAATTTGGTTTAACAAGACTTTATACATTATTGGTGGAAGGGGTGGGTTTGTCTTGGGTAGGTTGATGATTAGGTAAAGGATCTTTAAAGATAACTAAATGAACATTTGCTTTATTCAAGGATTGCATTTTATCATTTGATTTATAGTCCTTAAAAGCAATCTCATAGGCTTGTTGATGCTTACAGATAATTGAATCATGATTAAAATTAGGTCCAATAATAAAAAACATAGATAAATTATGAAGTCATGTACATGTCTCATGAGAATGACCCCAACTAGCATGAAACCAACAAAATTTGTTAGCATAATACCAAGATTTCATAAGATGAGTAGGGTCAAGTTCTCATGTAAGATGCCTGGGTAAACACTTAAATAATTTATCTAAGCATAAAGGTTTGTGAACATTGATGTTATTGGGTGAAGAGAAATGAGGACTAGTATATTTTCAAAAAGGAGCTGGTTCTGAAGAAGGGTTAGGAATGACAACTTGAACATTGTGAATGGTGTCATAAGAATTGGTAACACCATCATTGGTGATATTGTGTTTTTTTTTCTTAAGTAATATATAAAGACCTATATAAGGTTAGGGTGGCTTGAATTTATGCATTAAGAAATATTATATTTTATATTAGTCAATAGCCTCCTCCAAGGTACATGGAGAGAGAGTGTGGACTTGACATTAAAGTTTAGGAAAGAGAGCATTTGTAAAGAGATGAAAAAGGTTGTCATCCACCATGTTATGTTCACATTTATTTGACAAAGTCTTCCATATCTTAACAAAGGCTTGGGAATTTTCATTCTCATGTTTTTTGAAATTAATGAAATGGGCCAAAGTGTTTTCAACAAGATCATTAGTTTGGAATTCTTGAACTAAATCATTTACTAAGTCCTCTAAACTAGAAATGGAATGAGCTCTAAGTTGATTGTACCAATCCAAGGCATCACTCATGAGAGTTTTAGATAGGAACTTGGTAGAAACAAAGATGTTTAATTTGACCCAATCCTTGTAAATATTTATAAATGTTTTGAGGTGAAGAGTGGGATCGGTTGACCCATTATAATAAATTGTAGGTGTTATACCTCTTATATCAATGTTAGCAATTTGAGTAGTAACAACTTCATTTTAGAGATACTTATGGTTTTATTGATTAAAGGAGATTGAGGAATGATATTTTCTTGAAAATATAAAAGAGGAGGGGGAAAATTTTGGTTATGTGCACCCCAATCCATTTATTTTAGATGGGATTGAAGATTAAGGAGGTGGTTTTGCATTCTCATCATTTGATTTGTGTTATGAGCTTGAAAGGTATTCATTTGGTTTAGAGTTTGTAATAAAAGTTGGTGTGTTTGATTAACATTATAAGTACTAGAATTTGTATTTTTTTTGGTATTAGTCGCTTGAGTACCACTATTAGTTTTAGTATGAGTTTGAGAAGAATTGTGAGAATTTGAGGCACTAGTGTAAAAATTTACTTGTGAAGCAAAATATGGATTAGTGAATGGTCAAGAGGAAGAAGAACTAGAAACATGATTTCCTTGGGTATCAATTGATGAAATAGTGGAAGGATTAAGGATGGTGGACCTTATGAGAGCCCCTCTAGATGTATACATCACCATGTTAGTTGAGATACTAGGCATGGAGGTATAAGAGGTTAGAGAAGAAGATGTCATGGCATAAGGAGTTGAAATTTAAGGAAGAGGTTGAGAATCAAAGAAAGTGGTACCTCCAAATCCCATATAGAATTCAGGAGTATGTGAATGAGGCTCTTTGGTTTGACCACTAATCATGAGGCTATAAATGGTAGAATGATCGCTTCCTCTATGTTGAGGAAATTAGAGATAAAGAAAAGCATTTCAAGAGTATATTCTAACTTAGGTTGGTATTCTAATGATAAAAGAGGATTATGCTATGAAGAGATATGAGAAGGGGTCCCATAGTTCATTATGCGAGTGGAAATGTGAACATTACTAGCATATAAAATAGGATCTCTACTCTATTTATGGGAGATCTTATTAGGATTGGTAAATTTCATCATGTCTATTGACTATAACTCAGTGTCATCCAATAAAAAGTTTATGATGAAAGGGAAAGAAGAGAGATGAGAAATAAAAGGTCAAAAGAGGTGACTAAAACTATATAGGGTTGATCAGATCGATCTAGTATAGAAATAGTGACTATAAAACTATACAGGGTTGACTGGGTTAATCCATTATAGTGTACAAAAAGCATAAAAATCACTGGGTCAACTAGGTTGATCCAGTATAGAAGATAGGGAACTCAATAAACATAAAAATAGATTGTAACATGAAATAAAATAACTTTTAAAGTAATGAAAAGTAGTAAGCATTGAATGGAAGTAGACAGTCAATTGGATTAATGCTAGACAATCCAATTGAAACACATAAAGCAAAATCTTGCACTAACACTGGCCAATGCAAGCTTTTGCACTCATAATTGAACAAATATCAAGAAAACAAATTGAAAAGTAAAGATAACTAATTGGTTAACCTAATTGTTAATTAGATTATTAAGAATGATTTTAAATGCAATTAGAAGTCGATGATAAGTAAGGTACTAGATAGAAATCTAATGATGGTTTAAGGTAGTTTGGGATGAAAGGGAATGTAGTGGTAATGATACAGGCATGGTATTAGGGCCTACCCCCTCACTTCACACACCGTAATGATAAGGGTGTTAGGTGTTTAGATAGAATATACCATTAACCATGCTTTATACTTGACCAGAGAATCAAGTCAGCTTCCCCCTTGGTGATGAAATCTAAGTAGGTTGGCCTAGGGTAGATAAAATGTTTAAGTACTTGTTTATGTTTTTTTGATTTGGTCATGTGTGCATAAAATATAAATAGTGAAACTAAGTGATTAATTAAAAATACCCTAATTAGACTATGTGAACTATTCTAAGCATGAAAACCATATAAAAAGAAAGGTGTGAACTAATTATTAGCAAATATGAGGTTAATGACAACTTTAAAACAAGGTATAGTGTTGAAACTATATTCACAAAATATAGAATAAGGTCGATAGGGTCAAACCTGTACTACAAAAACAAAGTCTAAAAATGAATTGGGTTAGCAGTGTTGATCTAGTTATTTTAGATATCACATAAAACATAGAATTAGGTCAATCGTCTCAATCCAGTTTACTACGTAAGGGTAGTTTTGAAGACTAAAAACTATGAAAGGAGAGACAAAAAAATAAATGAAATAGAGAAGTAGAAAGGAACCTTGGTGGATCAGAGATATAATGAATGAAAATTATTAATGAAGAACCTTGAGGTATGCTTAAGAAACCTATAAATCAGGTTGATAGTATCGATCAAGATGTATAAGAACCTCATGAAAAAGTGCTAAACCTATAAGGGGTCAACTGGGTCAACCTAGTAGGCTAACATAGGTGTCTATAAAGCTATAAATCTATACTAGGTTAATTTGGTTGATTTAGTTGTCTATTCCTTCAACCTATGCATAGAGATAAAAAGTTGGGTCAATAGAATCGATCTAGTATGCCAAAATATTTTATACAAATTATGATAAAAATAAATTAAATAAATGAAGGTAAAAGTGAACAAATCCTATAATGATTAGTTCATGTCGGGTTCACCAAATGTAAGAAATCAAAAATGCATCATGTATATGAATTAATCCTAGATCAGATAAGATAGATCATACCTACACTTTTGATTGGGATACACTTTTTAAGAAGAATCATGACCAATATGGGGATCTGCTAGACATGATTAGGGGATCACTTGTATCACTTATAATAACACATCATACTAGGAAGGGTTCTAAAGCCTACAGTCTAACACAATCACACAACAACCTTAATAGAGTCATAAGGTTTAAAATGTTCACTCTATTTTAATAGAAAGAAATTAAATCTAATCTAGTGCACACCAAAGCTTATGGAATAAAGTGGGGGTTAGAATCAATTAAAAAAACTAAACTAAACAGGTATTAGAAGACATATACTCACATCAAAGTATACAAAATATTAATACATGGAGAGAAGAATACAAATGCATTATCTATTTACTCTTACAAAGGAAAAATAAAGTTAGGAATACTTACCTTTGAAGACAAAGCCATCGATCCTAAATCTCTCCCTTGGCCAAGGTAATTCACAAGAGATTATTATGGTATGTAAGGATAACCAATATAAATCAACTCTAGGCTACATAACCTATCTAAGCATCCAAAATACTTCTCACAAGATAAGATTTGTATCTCCAAATAAAATATGAAACATTAAGCTTTATTCCTCAACTAGAATGGTAAATAAGTATATGTTTTCTTTCACTTATTTGCTAATAATTCTTCTCTTATGAAATGGTGGGAAATGAACTTGTATATATAGACAGATCTTGCCCTAAATCCTCCTAGGAATGTTGGCTATATAGGGTCGACCCAGTCAACCCAGTGTGTTTTCAAGGATAATTCACTAGGTATATGCTAGGTTAGCCAAAAGGTTAACAAACCAAGAAAATGGAAAATACCCCTAAATTGTACTAGGTTGACCTAGTCAACCTAGTGCAACCAATAGTCCAAAAGGATGTTAAGGCAATAAAAGGAGGATAGAAAGAGGAAAAAGACTGGAGGAGGTAGGACTGAGAAGAATAAGCTTAGGGTAAATGGTTTTAGGAGACAAGTGTGTAGATAGAAAGTGGTAAAAGGGATAAAAATCTTATGAAGCATTGATGGTCTATCCACCCCTTTCTCAGTGCACCCCACAGGGCATGGACTCAGAGATATTGAGACTTGATAGGTTCTTGCAAGATAAAATGTGTCATTAATCAATAAAATTTTGAAAATATTATGTGTATATAATATCATGCCACATGGTGTGATCGTGATTCATCACAACCCTAAGACCCTTCATATATTTTTAACTACCAGTAGACCTCATGGATGTATAATATCATGCCACATTATATGATCATATTTCTTTTCTCCCCTAGGATGGTCTGTATGCTTGTAATTATTAAGCAAGGTTCAAGATGAGTGAGATTATGACAAGTGTGAGAATCTCACTGCATCATGACTATATAAGTCATCAACCCATGTAGATGCCAAATTAGACATTGAATGAGAAAATAGACATTGCATGGCATGAAATTTCAACTAGATGACATGCTGACATCCACATTAGCATGACATGAACATAAAATTGATGGCCATCTAGCTCATCAATACTATAATGGAGCTAGAAGGCTTTCCATTTAAAATAAACTATTTAAATATGTTCAAGTATTTGGATTTTGGGTCCATTCTATACAACTTAAGGGTGGAAAATTTCACTGACTTGTTTGAAGAAGGAAGATTAAATAGAACAACAAGTTTTTTAATCAAGATCTATAACAAAATAGTTAACATTGAGAAGAGATTATAAAATGGCTTCAATATAGTTATTTATTCATAGACTATTTGATCTCTTGGAAGTTATTAAAAAAATTCATTTTATTTCATTTCTTCCCTTAAATGGACTTGAATTAACTTTGTTTATCTATTATTTTGATTGAAAATACTTAATAATTCATATAATTAAATAGATTAATTATGTATTTGGCATAAAACCACTTCTTGATTTTTAATTTTATAAGTTTTTCATCCTCTCTTTTTAGGATTTTGTACTTAGTTGATTTTCATAGAATTTAAACTCTAATGACTACCTTATTTGAATTATAATAGATGGTCTATTTATTCAAAGTCTAATAGCTAGTTTTTTTTTTCTTGTATGTCCATATCATCTGAGGGGTAACCGCTTATCATCATCTTAGAGCTCTACTAATCTACAATGTTTTGGACCAAGAACTCACCCTATAACCCTTTAGGTGCTCAGGAATATGCCATGTGTCATGATCCCACTTTCCTAAACCTTGGGATAATCAAGACATAGTGGAAAAATGATCGACCTTCCAAGTGAATGAGATGATGTCCTATGGCATCATTCTACTTCACCACACCCTAAGATTAAGCCAGAGTAGTATGATAAAGTAGAGATCAAGTGAGTCCCTAAGATGATTCCACGTACAATAATTTTGGGGATTTAGGGTAGTCAGAGCATGAAATAATGATCAAAGAGCCATTGATATACAAGTGAGTGGGATATTTCCACTTTTAAATATCATGCTATATCATGTCTAAAGAAAAGTAAAGCTAATTAAGGCCCTCAATATGTAGTGAGTTAATAACAAAATGACATGTATCAGGATCCTTATATATTATTGACATGTTACATTTCTTGAGTATTAAGAAATGGACATGTGGAGTGACCTTCTTGAGGAAAATACATGAACCCCATGAATAATATTTGATCCTAAAATTAATGTCTAGCATACCCTTCTAGGACATTAAGATCCAAAAATTAGACAATGAGTCCAATAAGAATGGTATAATCATGAAAAACCTTATCTTATAGCATTGAAATAGTCATGTGATGTAGGTTCCTAAGTAGGTCAAATAGTGGATTTAACTATAATATTTGGCATGTGCATTGGGATTGAGTTGTAGAATAAATAATATAAATTTATCTTAATTAGGCAAGGCTATGAAAAAGTAGAATATGGCCAACTAGATAGCTCAAGGGGACCTTTAATAACTCTAACCACCTAGGATTCAATTTGAATATCATTTACCATAGCCTTGATCTTGATTTCATTGGGATTATTCATATCCCAATTCAAATTTGAGAAAATATGGGAACATCTCATTAAGTTTTTCCAACCACTACTTAGGGCATTGGCTTTATGATTCAATGCACTGAATGGCCTATAAAAGACTAGTTCTCCATTATAATGAGGGTTGTTACATTTATAATTAGAGATAGATTAGAGGAATTTTCCCTTATCATTTTCTTTTAATTTACTACTTTCTTATTTTATCTTTTATTTTAGAATGAGTTGAAGCCATATGAAGACATTTTCGGTAACTAATCTAATTAATAATAATTTTAAATTCATTTTCCATGAATTATATTCTATAAGAAAGCTTTGTGAATGATATTCATTGTCTATGCATGTAAATGGTGACTTTGCTTCCCTCTTCTACATAGTTACTTGGTCCTCAAACTCCTACACCATCTCAAACTATTGGTTATGCTATGTTGGCTAAGCATAGACTGGTTTCTCAAGAGATTTCATTATTTAATAGAGCCATAATTGTCTTCATTAGAAATCAATCTCATATTTCCTTTCTCCCTACTCTATCTATTTTTATTTTTTAATATATTTATTAGATTAGCATTAGAATAGTCTAAATTGTAGTAAGTTATTTAAACTTTATATAGACTGCATGTTTATCTTCCCATTTGTCTTATTTTATGTATTGTTAAAATTGATAGACTAAATAAAAGTGTCAACTAAAAATGAGTTCATTATAAAACATAAATGATCTAGTTATTCTAGATTCAATAGAGATTAAAATTTATTTCATAAGCCTCAGAGTGTTCTCCAAATAGGTCCCTTATATGAAATATATTGCATCAACCAATTGATGTGTCTAGTTCACCCTGACCTAAAATACAAAGACCCTAGGGAAGTTATCGCCTATCCTACATCCTTTTAAGAGAGGTGAAAGTTAAGAAGGGGAATCCTCCTAGGTGAGCCTTTCCTCTCCTCTTTTCCTCCTAGAGTTGGTCTGATGTGCCAAATAGACCATGAATATATTAGTACTATAAAGAGGGAATGATAAAGTAGTCTTTGATATTTATTCTTGATTTTATCTAACATATTGTAGGATTTGATTAGATAAGAGTTTTCATGGTTTATAAAACTATAAAATAGAAGAGTTTTCACAAGATAGAAGTTAGTTGAGGGTGAATTTGAGCTATTTCAACTCTTAAGACATAAGAAAACTAGGAATAAAAAAGGGAAGTATAATCCAAAACAAAATTATTAAACCAATAACTCACCCATTAATATAGTTTCTTTTATTACCCCTGTTTCTCTCCCTTAGAACCTAGTAATGGCTAATCCTACCTAGCTAGGAGGACGTAATTGTCTTATGAACATTATATGACTTACCCATGACCCGCCTAAAAATATTGAGAAGTTATTCCCAAGATATGTTCATGGTGGGTTAAAAACATCAGAGGAACACATACATACCTTCAAGAATGCCTTGATTAGAATTCAAGTCCACCATGAATATGCCACTTAAAATATATTCCATCATTATGTTCTGAGTTTGATATTTTTATCTACATAAATATTGGTTTTCTATTCCTCTACAGGTTATATGAGTACTTTTCTATGTTTGTGTGTATGATCCCAAGGTCTAGTTATATGCACAATACCCATGAATATGTTTCCTTCACTTCAAACCCTAGGTCTAATGTGTTTTTACTTGCAAAACACCCCTAATATATTTAGAAAATTAGGAAACCTTTTTACTTTTGAGTCTAGTCTTCTAGGCTTTAGTCATGTCTGGGCCTATTTTATCTGATGATTTAATTTGGGAAGGGTCCTTGAAAGGTTGTATTCCTAATATTATATTTTTTTCACTCTTTAGGATAAGTCTTAATTTAAAGAGTCTATTACATGTATTTGGTCTAGAAGGTTACATTTGGGGCTTATTTGGTGGAACTATTTGAATTTGCTTAAAATTGATAAGTTTTAGTCTATTTTTGACCATGTATTGAATTTCATTAAAATTTTAAATTCTAAACAATTTCACCTCAAATTTGTGAAAATTATTGACTATTTCAGGTTTTTTGTTATTTTACTTAAGTATTTTGACTTGGTATTATCTTATTTTGGTTTATTTGATTGAGCATTTGCATTTGATTAACTTTTAAAATTCAATCTCTTAGTGAATTTTTAGATCAAATTAGATCTAAGTGTTGATCAAATAGGAAAATTTTATCTACTTTTTCATCACTCCCATGGGCCATTTTATGTTTCTTCACTTGATTGTAGACCTCTTGAACAAGAAGGATGCTAACAAGTGTTACAAACCTAGTTACTCATTTCATTATACCTTCTAGATCTAGGTGCCTAGGCTTTAGACCTTTTAGATGCATGAGATCATGCCATGTGGTATGATTATTGGGATTGAGTTGGAGCATTAATAATATATTTTTATCTTAATTAGGCAAGGCTATTACCAAGCAGAGCATGTCCAACTAGATAGCTTGAGAGGACCTTTAATGAATCCAACCACCTAGGATTCAATTTGAATATCATTTATCGTAACCTTGATTTTTTATTTCATTGGGATTGTACATGGCCCAATTCAAATTTTAGAATAAATGGGAACATCTCATTAAGTGTTTTCAACCATTGCTCAAGGGTTTGGCTTTATGAATCAGTGGAATAAATGGCCTATAAAAGACTAGTTCTCCATTATAATAAGGGTCGGTCCATTTATAAGTAGAGATAGATTAGAATACTTTTCACTTTTCATTTTCTTGTAATTTACTACTTCCTTAATTTATATTTTATTTTAGCATGAGTTGAAGCTGTATGATGACCTTTTCAATAACTAATATAAATAATAATAAATATTAAATTCATTTTCCATGAATTATTTTCTATAAAAAATCTTTGTGAATGATATTCATTGTATATGCATGTATATGGTGACTTTGATTCCATATTCTACATAGTTAATGGGTCCTCAAACTTGTGTACTGTCTCTGCCTACTGGTTGTGCTATGCTGGCCAAACAAAGACTAATTTCTCAAGAGATTTCATTGTTTAATAAAGCCAAAAATGTTTTCTTTAGAAATCAAGATTGTCTTTCCTTTCTCCCTACTCTATATATTTTTATCTTTTAATGTATGTATTAGATTGGAATTATAATAGTCTAAATTGGTCAATTATTCAATCTTTATCTAGACTACATGTTCATCTTTCTAATTGTCTTATTTTATGTATTGTTGAAATTGGTAGATTGAAGACAAGTGTCAACCAATAGTGAGTTCATTGACAAACCTAAATGAGCTGATTATTCTAGATTCAAGAGAGATCAAAGTTTCTTTCATAAGTCTCATAGTGTACTCCAAATAGGCCCCTTATATGAGACATCTTGCATTAGCCAATTGATGTGTCTAGTTCACCATGACTTGAAAGATAAAGACCATAGGGAAGTTAACACCTAGCCTACATCATTTTAGGAGAGGTGGAAGGTAACAGGGTGAATCTTCACTAGTTGAGCCTTTCCTCTCCTCTTTTCCTCTGAGAGTTGGTGTGATGTGCCAAATAGACCACCAATAGATTGGTGCTAGAAAGAGGGCATCATAAAGTAGTCTTTGATATTTATTATTGATTTTGTCTATCATATTATAGGTTTTAATTAGATAGGAATGTTCATATTTTCTAAAACTTGAAAATATAAGGGTTATCACAAGGTATAAGTCATTTGAGGGTGACTTTGATTATATTTCAACTCTTAGGATATAAGAGAACTAGGACTGACAAAGGGAAGTATAATCCTAAACAAACTTATTCAACCAATAGCTCCCCCACTGATATAGTTCCTTTCATTACCCATTTTTATCTCCCTTAGGACCTAGTAATGGCTAATCCTACCTATCTAGGAGGAGGTAGTTGTCTTGTGAACATTATATGACTTGCCCAAGACCTACCCAAAAATATTAAAAGGTTATGCCCAAGATATGTTCATGGTTGGTGGGTTAAGAACATTAGAGGAACACATACTAACCTTCAAAGATGCCTTGATCATAACTCAAGTCCACCATGAATATGTCAAAGATTTCCTTACAATTTAGATGAGCCAGTGTATGGTTGGTATATAGGTCTCCTAGATGGATCCATAACCTCTTTGGTTGACTTTGAGATATGTTCAATAACCCCTTTAGGATACCCATAAACCCTACCATACTCTATCACTAGTTTGTAATTTATCATAGAAATCTAAATGAGCCCATGAGTGCTTTCAGTACTAGGTTTCAAAAGTTATATAAAATATAGAAGGACCCTTACACATAGACCGAGCTAGATGCTATAAAAACATACTTAAGGGCCCTAGACCCCATGACTTCCATGTTACTTAGGAGGACCCTAGAAACTCTTACATATTTATCCTTAGCCTATAATTAGGTAATTAATATTGAACAATAGATGGTACCCCAAGGATATGGTGTTGATCCCTTGCCTTCATTAAGATAATCCATTGATGAATCCAATAACAGGAGCTATGTATTCAAGTCTAAATATAATCTATAATTTGATTCCATTGAACCCCACACCTAATAGGAAACCCTATATTCCTCTAAATCATGTATTATCACACCCTGTGAGTTAAAAAATCATCCAATTACTTATAATAACATGGCTACCACTCTTAGTTCAAGCATTTATGTTTCCCCTAATAAAAAACATCAAGTTATTCCTTCTTTACTAAATAATTAGGTGCCTATTAGAAATACACATAAAATGGTACATCCTATTGTACATATGTTTTTAAATTCTATTACACTGATGGCTAACCCATTGCCTCAAGTAGGAAGTAATCAAAATTCCCCTGTAAACCTTGAGGTAGCTAATTTATATCAAATGATCTAGATATTGACTAATGATATGGTTAACTTGAACATATAGGTGCCTCAAAACCATAAACAAACTATGAATAACCCACCTCAACACATAAATTACAACTTTAAGAGGATTAATAGGTAATGGAACATAAGGCTCAATAATGGAAATATGCCTAGTCCTCTTGACAACACTAATCAAAATAGTAATAGTGCCTCTAATTTAGTAAACATGGTAGACCTAGCCTTAAAATATAATAAAACATGCTAAAATAGATTATTTTTAGTTTGCATTGGCCTCAAACATATTCCATTAGGATATGGATAACCTTGTAATAGTGCCTATACTAGATAGTGGTAAATTAGGCCCAAGTGGAGACAATTTGAGCACTCCCATGGTCTTGGAGACCTATGAATTTTTGTTTGAAAGTGACAATGAGCCTAAAGACAACCTATATGAGGTACGTTATTTTAAATGTATCCAAAGGGGGTTAGATAAAAATTAAATTACCGAGTCCTTTGACTACCTCTACTACTCTGAACAATATTCAAGTTCCCCTTGATTAAAACTCAAGTAATAACCCTACCCCCCTCCAAATACCTATTACCTCATATCAACCTATAAATAGTGTTTCACCTCCCTAAGTTGATAAACCACTAGAACAAAGAAAACATGGATATAAAATTGTATAAGACCTGAATAAAACTAAGGTCAACATAAAAATGATTAAGTTATTTTAAATGTCTAAACATAAAGACTTACTGCTAAAATAAATGTTTGCCCACATAAATAATGATGCTAATAACATTGTTGATGTTTATGTTGTTGTCTAAAAGTAAAATATAGACACTCCCCCTTTTCTAATAACAATAAAAAAATTGGCAAAAAATTATACATTTATTTGGTGGATTTAGGTGCTTTAAGGAATGTGATGCCTTATGCCATTTGGTAACAGTTGGGACTAACACCCACTAAATCTATTAAAAAATTGGTCAATTTGATAAATCAAAATTTAAAGTGGTTGGCAAGTTAATTCACATCCACATGTAGTTGGCCTCTAACACTATAATGAAACAATTCATTGGTATCTAATTGGTAAATATACCTGAGGTATATGGGATGCTTCTCAACTGAGATTAGTCTAAGACACTCAATGGGTACACGACCACTGATTTCTCTCACATGTGGATTCCATGGTGAGGCATGCCCAATTAGATTAGGATTAAGGGAGCCAAAGATGGATCAAATGATTAAAAAATATAATAACTTGATGAGATATTTTATGAGGAATCTAAAGTAGGGGTCTATGCACTTAAGAAGGAAGCAAAAGCTTATGGTGGATTCTACATCAATATGTTGAGTATGAAAGAAGTACCTAAAGTTAAAGATTTAGTTTAACTAAATGAAGAGGATATCCTTTATGTACCAAAAGTATTTTGAGTTTACAATCCTACCCAAACACACAAAATGGTTGAGTAGGGCCATTCATGTGAGAACAAAAAA
This sequence comes from Torreya grandis, assembly GCA_037957365.1. Classification (NCBI taxonomy): domain Eukaryota; kingdom Viridiplantae; phylum Streptophyta; class Pinopsida; order Cupressales; family Taxaceae; genus Torreya; species Torreya grandis. Next base: position 5,457,785 of record JARHVA010000329.1, read on the forward strand.
TGTAAAATCTGAGAGACTACCTAGGCTACCATTCTAGATAATTTTATGCTAATGTCTTCCATCGAGGATTAGACTATAAATTCATTAAAAAATAAAGAGGAGGGTGTATCAACCTTATAAATTTGGAAAGATAGAAAATAAGTGAACATGGTAATAGAACCCACCTTGAAAGATACACCACACAGAGCTAAAGATCATATATGGACCTTGAAGTTTGATGGATCCAAATCAAATATAGGGTGTGGTGCTTGGATTGAGTTCATCAACCCAAGAGGAAGGTCATATTTTTTAGCCTTATAAATAAATTTTGATTTCACTAAAAATGTGACTGAGTACAAATCCTTAGCACATGGCCTCAAATTCACACTAAGGAAGAAGGTGAAGAACCTAAAATTCCTTGGAGATTCAGAACTTGTGGTTAGACAAGTTAGAAGCCAGTACACTTATAATGACAAGCATCTTTATAGGTATGGAAGTAGAGTGTGGAACCTAATTTAATATTTAAATGTAATTAATATCTAAATGTTTCTTTAAATAAATAATTATATGAAAAATGTGTTAGAAACAACCGTAAGTACTTTGGAACCCATTACTAACTCTAGATTGAGGAGATTCTCTAAAGAGTTGGTCCCTACTCCTTAAATTTTAGACAACATCATAAAATTACAAGTCTTCAATGATGATCAACATATCATTGAATTCATCACTAACATCGACATACTTTAGTGCTATATCATTTATGAGGATGATAGGGAAGGGTTTAAACTAGATGAAGAAGGGGTCAGAAACTTGAGGACTGACAACACATTGAAAGGCATGGTGTCATTAGAGAGGATTTTTGACATTAGATATTAGGGTGAAAAGGATAAAATATCCCATAAAAATGGATTAAAAATAAACATGATAACCTATAGAATGTAGGGGAATCAAAACATGTACTTTTAGGCATAACTTGCACCTAGCTTCAAAAGCAAAGGATTGTGCAGGCCTTGAAAGATTTTGGTGACACTATTGCATAGAGTTATGAAGATTTGAAAGTGTTTGACACCTATATCCTTAGGCATATTATTCCTATGAATCATGGTGTCAAACCATTATACTAGAGGCAAATTCTAGTCAATCCATTATTGGAGCCTTTAATTTTCAAAGAGGTGTAGAAGTTACTTTTTAAAAAGATCATCTACCATCTTAGACACTCCACCTAGGTGGCCAACTTGGTACCCTTAAAAATAAGAATGGGGAAATTAGACTCTATGTGGAATTTATAAATTTGAATGAATCCTTTTAAAAATATAACTAACTACTACCTTTATTGGGTGAAGTATTTTAGATAATGAATTGCTCTTAAATGATGTCATTTATTGATGGATATTTAGGATATAACTAGGTAATGGTAAACTATGAAAATAGGATAAATAATTCATTTAAAACTAAGTGGGGTATGTTCACATATAAAAATATGTCATTTGGCCTAATAAATGTGGGTGCCACCTTTCAACAGGCCATGGCTATTATGTACAAGGACCTCATTAGGAGATGCATAGTCATATTCATGGATGGCCTAACTACCTTTTCTAAGAATAGAGAAGACCACAAAAAGACATGAAAAAAGTCTTACAAAGGTGTAGAGACCATGGAATATCCATAAACCCAAATAAATTCATATTTAGAAGAGGGTAAATTTATGGGACACATCATTTCTGAATGAGGTATTTCAATCCTAGAAAGAGTGGACACCATTCTAAAAGTATCATTTCCTAGTGGGAGAAAAGAGATGAAATCATTATTTGACAAAATCAACTTCATAAGGAATTTCATCTTAGGTTTCATAGAGATGGTATAAATACTAAACAACATGCTAAATAAAGATATAAATATTGAATGGATGACTGAAGCACAAATGGTTTTTCTCAAAAAAAGATGAAAATTGTAAACACACTAGTGCTTATCAGTGTTGACTACACGTAACCCTTTTAAATCTAATCATTCACTTCAAAACACACATGTTATTTTAACATAGAGGAGAGAAGTTGGAGATGAGAGGCATGTATCATTTATGAGTTCCCCACTCATAAATTCTAAGCTCAGGCACTCTACCATTGACAAGCAAGTTTTTACCTTAATCAAAGTAGTCAAAAAGTTTAGGCACTACATCCTATGTAGCAAAGTATTTGTTGTTGTGTTTGACCCACCCATTAAAGAAACATTGATGTAGAATGAGTTAGGAAAGAAACATGGGAAATGGATGGCCATCATATAATAATTTGAACTAGAGTTACATCTAATGAATATTGTTAGAGGTCAGGGGCTCAACAAGACCATGGTTGAGGTGGATCCATAGATTACCTACCATCAATATACAATACAAAATATTACAAAAAATGATTAGTATCAAGATGTGGTCTATTATTTTATAAATAATGAGTGCCTAGGCCACTTGAACTCCACTTAGAGGAGAGAATTACACCTAAATATTAGTAGTTTCATGATTAATTAGGCATGTTGTTATCTAAGATGTCTGAACAAAGTCAAATCTACTGAAATACTCATGGGTTTCCATGGGAATTATGGAATTGGTCATGGTTTAGGGAGTAACATAGCTCACTAAATTCCTAAATTATGTTATTATTGGCCTCATGTTTTCAAGGATGCACATTACCACGTGAGAAGCTACCAAATTTGTTAATTAATTATACATAAAGAACACACTCTAATTGATTTAAATTTTAAGGACTTAATGTATCTAAATCCTAGGTTGTTAAAGTATATGATTACAATAAATTAGGGAATAAATATGAAATAAATATAACCATTGATTTGTGAAAGAATTTACCTAATATGACATTTCTAAAAATAATAATTAATAACATAAATAAGTACTTAGTTATAAAGTGATTGAGATAGATGATTTAGAGGCTAAAAACTAGCACAAAAGATAAACAAGGTATCACAAACAAGATCCAGGTGTTAGAAACCCTCCTAGATGGTAGAATGGTACCTTGAATAGTATTAAACTATGTTAGTTTACTCCTTGCCATCTTAGTGTCCCTTGTGTAGAAAATTGTGTGATATTTTAGGTGCACCTTTCGATGAGTTTGATCTACCTATGCCTTTATGGATGAACCTATATTCACTTTTTGTGCACTATTTTCCACTAATTTGTGAGTAAACCCTAGACTTTCATGTTGTTAGGGTATTTAAAGAGTAAAAGTAGAAAAAGTGTGATGTTATTATTGACCCAATTTGACCCTGTAGGTCAAATTAGGACCACTATAGGAAAAAATTCATCTTTAGAGGTATATTAGGGGTCTAATTTTATGTCATGAGATGTATTATAGGTTAATTTATGTCATTTAATGTTATATTATCCTTGGTCCTTAGTTATTTTAATACTTTTAGTCTTAGGAGTCATTTTGAGGTTAAAAAGGGGCATTTAATGAGTTATACAAACTCTTAGGGAATTGTGAAGGTTTAAATGGATGATTCCAGGCCTAATGTGTCTTTTTATGTCTTAAGTAACTATTAATAACTAAAAAGTGGCAGGTTATTTAGAAAAAGATAGTTTTCTTGGAAACATGAGCATTTAATGAGGTGTACAAACTTGTACAACCTCCCATAGCTAAAGGAAATTTTAGGAGTGTCCCTTGGTCTTATACACACTTTTTTAGGTGATGATTTTGATCATAAGCTCCAATAAATGAAGATAACCACATATATCTCCTTCCACTAGGCTTGACAAGCCAAAATGGTCTTCAAGTTTATACTTGGTACAATTAGCAATGGAGGTTTCATGAAAAATGATATTTGGGGTGTATTATAAACTCATATAGATTCCATTTTATGTTTTGAGTTCAAAAAATGGTGGTCTGTGCTTTATGAAACATCTTCATGAAGTTGACTGTGTTTTTTTGCTCGCTAATCTGTGCACCCTGTAGGTTTTGCTCTTATTTGGGAAATTCCATACAATCCAATTACTAATATTGGTTTAAAATGATTTTTAATCCTTTATCTATTGTTTTCCATGATTTTTTTCACATTTGTAAATGATTTGATAGCTTAAACAACTTAGTTTGCAAGGAGTGAGGGAGTGGAGTTGTAGTTATTTTTTCTAATTGCTAGAGTTTTCTTCTATGTTATGGTTCAAAAATGAAGTGAAGTGATGTATTTTTTCCCATATATGTCTTTTCTTCATCTAAAATTACAAATACAACTTAAATAATAATTTTAAGAGCCAAGAGAGCAAGTAAATGCACAAAATAGCCATCTATAGTAGTTGTACAGTCTGCCACTTCTTAGGGAAACATGAAATGTGTGTTTGAGCATTCTATGAGGTTTGGAAGGTTTGAAAATCCTTTAAAAACATTTGGAATGGTGTTTATGATATTTAATGCTAGTGGAACCTCAATAATACCTTCTAATAAAACTTCTATCATTTTGGGACAAATTCTTAAAACTATTAAAACAAAGGTCCAAGCCCTTTTTTGAGGTCTCTTATATAGAGTTGCATTAGTTTCTAGAGCCTCCAAGTAAATTTTTGTTCAACATCCCATATATTTATATAAAATTAAAAATTAAGAGAGGTGTTTGAGTTGAGGAGAGTGGTTTTTGAAAACCCTCAAGTTGCTATTTGAACATTGAAATTCCATAGTGTTATCTACAACAAGATGAGTTGATAACAAGTTCTAGTCCTAATGAGTTGATTTGGTACTTAAGACTAGGTTGGAATGTATTTTTACACTAAATAACACATTATTAATATGGAAAACATCAAGTAGGTACATGGAATATGGTTTTCACTCACAAAGGATGAGTTAGTCTGTACAAATGGCTTAAGCACAGTCACCTACAACTATACTGCCTCCTTCAAAACTTAACCCAAAGTTGAAAATTAGACTCTACCTCCATATGTGAGTGTTTATAAATGGTGAAGGTGACATTAATGATCTAAAAATACCATCAATAGAAGATTATAATTGGTGTTATGTTCCTCAAACACAACTACAGGTGTTCCACCATTTGAGAATACACACCTACAACTAACTATAGGAACACACAGTCCAACATGTAGGTTTGAGATGGAACCACCAAGATTGGTAGATGAGAAATATTTTTAAATGTTTCATGAGATTTAATAATGATGTGTAACCTTGAAATAGAATAAAATACACCTATAAGGTCTCATCTTTCCCAACACAGTTGACAATGTTGACTAAGAAAGGCAGTGAGCATAAAGAGTAATAATTCTTAGTGTTGGCATTGTCTAAACATGAATAAATAGGTCCAAACCAATGTATGACAATCCTAGGGGACTCAAAATTGGTTTTTAAACATTTTATCAATCTCCAACTATGCAAGACACCTACAAGGACATTGATTTGAAGCAAATATAATCAGAAATGCTAGCATAGTCCTGTTTCAAGGGTTATTTTAAAGAGTTTGAAGTGTTTGATGACCAATTAAAGGATTAAGATCTTCATTTTTAGTACAGAGAGTCCTTGGGACTTGAGTTATCTATAAAAAGCCTCTTTTATCCCTAAAATAGAGGGCAATACCCCTTTTTTCTATCTTAGAGGCAGAACACTCTTGAAGATCAACAAGCCTATTTGAAGAGTATGGGGAAAGGAGAAGGTAAGTGGATGAGTTAGGGGATGATAAATCACTGAGGGAATATTTTTAGAGTTAATAATTCATGAACAAATGAGATTAAATATGCTTAGAGGAAATAAAATTAATAAGGTGCCTTAGGCTTTCAACTATGCAAGCAGATCTACTAGGCTTTGACTTGGCTAAAGCAAAAAGGAGACTCATTTTTCACTTCTACCATAATAGAAGAATTATATTACATTTTGAAATGTTTATGAGGCCATTTAAATTGATTTCAAGCATCTATAAATTTCTCTAGACAAATATTACACAGTCCTTATGAAAACCCTACATACACAGTCTGCCCTCCATAAGTCTACCTTAAAATTTGAAGAAATTAAGGGGTCTATTGACCTAGTCAAAGGATAATTTTTTGTGTAGAGTATATTTATGACTTAGGGAATATACTTTACCATTCAATTAGTCTAATAAAATATGGGAAGTTTCCTCTATTTTGTCTCAAATAGAGGACACTTCCCTTAAGTGTAAATTGGTAGGTTTTGGGGAAAAAGGGATGAAGAGTGATCCAAGGATCTAAGTGGAACTTTATAGGATATTTGTGGATATTTAATACATATAAAAAATAATTTAAAATCAATAAAAAAATAATGAATCCCAATATAATGTTCTAGAGTGCCAAGTATGTAGGCATGATTATTTGAGGCTTAGAGTCCAATGGGGGTCCAACTTCACTTCTAGCCTCTAGTGAGATTTATATCATATAAAATAATGCTTATAAGATGAATTTAGATGTGTATAATCCATTATAATGTATAATAATCATAATGAGGTCATTTTTTGGCTCAAGAAAACTTCAAGCCTATAGGGAATGGAGAAGACAAACTCGATAGGCCAAGTTGAAATGCTCATATCTCCCTTGGCACATTACATGGGGATTTAAGGAGTTTAGGGAGTTTGATTAAGGTCTTTAAATTAGATTTTATTGATTTTTTTTTAGTTCCAATGTCTAACCTTTATTAACAAAGCTTAAGAGGTCAAAATAGGCTTAAACCCTTGCAAGCCCTAGTTATTGAATTGATGGAGAAAGTGAGGATGATAAGCTGATATAATGGACCATTTTTACCTTTAAAGTATTTAAATTTTTGAATTACTCTCTCAGGATCCTCCCCACCCTTTTGAGTTGTACAAAATTGTACAGATAGGGTACTTTTGACTATTTTATGTGTTTTTTAGGTTATAAAAGGAGTCTATAGATGAAATAAAGTTTTGGGTGAATATTAAGACTTAATATAACTAATTATATCCATTTCATGCCTTTTAAAGACTCCTAATTATCTCAACTAGTTGCTTCATCTTAGCTAGTTAAAACTAGCATAGTGACCAAACTAGTGAGAAGGGTGGAAAACTTCAAGTGAGCTGATTTTAAGGAGTGATTGATGAATATAAGGACATGGAGGGTATTTAAAAATTTCATTCACTCCACCCCACATGTTTTCATGGAAAACTAATGAATTTTTAGATGCCAAGTGTGTAGGGTGCATGAAGGAAGAGTTATTTATACTATAGATGGTGATAACTCATTTTGGGAAAATTTGAAATGACTAGGACTGAAACCAATGCATGGAAAGGCAATTTTAAAATCATTACCTCTCATTAAAATCATTATACCTATCCCTAGTTAGTTTTTGTATGTTAAAATAGAGGGATAATCATGAAGGCAAATTTTTTGAGCCAATTAAAGAAAATTTATGCCACTTTTTATAAGTTTTATGCCTTGTATGGCCACTTGTCTCTTCTAAACTTGTATGGTTCATCCAAAATACTATTCTCATGTACAATTATCTAATTTTATCATCTTTAAAAGTTTACTTGTGACCTTTATACTTATCTCTTCTCCTCTCTCTCTCAAGTTTTATAAGAACTAACCATTTTGGCCTTTGTAACTTATGCTTCACCTGAGTATGGCAGAGACCTACTCATTTGCATACCATTTGATCAATAAGACTACTAATTTTTACCTCTTAATTATTTTTCATAGTGTGTTTTACTTATATTATTGATCTTGTTTAGTGATAAATATGATTTCATTAGCATGTTGTCTCATTATTTCACCCTATTTATACATGAAAAGCTTCTTCTTGTAGGGCATGTGAAGTGTTCTAAGAAGTGCCAAGGTTGAGTGAGTTAGTCTATTCACTAGTTCCATTCAAGGCCTCTTGTATATTCCTCCTAACCTAAACATTCATCTATAAACTCATAATGTAATATTGATGTGAGAAGATGTATATTGGAGAAGTGTATGTTTGGTTAGTCTCTTGGTTTCATGTGTAACATGTAGCTAGTTAGAATTCATCAACTTATTTGGTGTATCACCTCCCTTAGGATATTTAGCTTTTAATTTTCTCTCTCCATTCCCCCTAGAGTTTAGGTATATTAGCGATCCAAAGTGGTACATCAAGGGAGCTATCCATATTTAGATATTCATCTAATTCATAGGCTACCCACAAGCCTAGAGGTGTTTCAATTGTGCCACTTGGATGAAGAGAGTTAATACATATCCTCAAAGGGTGAAAATATAAGTGACAACAATTATCTAGGTAGGCTAGACATATTCAAAACCTCATTATGTTGAGAGTTTCTTATATACCAATACCTCAAAAGGGGATCAAGCTTGATGTAGTTCTCCCAAGTATTTATACTAATTTGGTGTTTATACAAAGTGTGAAATAGGTCTAGGCTGACCCTAGGTGTCTTAGGAATTGAAAACATATCTTTTAGGGTTGAAATTAGGCAAGGGACACTAGCATAGTCCCTTGGTCACTAACGCAATGTGCTAGTGTCCAAAGAATTGTGCTAGTGTCTAGGTGGTAGAACCTAGGGCAGTAGGGGCCTAGATCCCTAGGGGAAGGTCTAGGACTAAATCTAAGATATCTAGGGACGTGTAATACCTACATGAAAGATGGATAAATGTCTAAATAGGCCCTAATATAGGTCTAGGGTTAATATAGGGGTAGGGTGGTCTCAAGTGACACTCATTTCACTCAAATGACATTTTATATGACTAAATTTACCGCCCCCCCAACCTTTATTATATAAATGTAGAAAAGCAAAATGACTAGGATAAAGGAAAAAGAATCTAGGTTTGATTTTTTGAAGTGTGATACATTCATGTCTTATAAATGAAACATGTAAAAATCAATCCTTACTTAAGGAGTATCAAAATCAAAGACAAAACTAAGTAAAAAAATAAGAGAGAGGAAAGTAATGGATACACCTTGTTGGGTATGTGAATCAACACAAAAACTTGGTAACATCTTTTATGTGTGTTTAACTAGTGATCAAATTAGTGAATAGCTTAGACTGATTTGATGGCTTTCTCAATCCCCATGTGTAGGTGGCTCAAGAACTCAATCCAATTTTGAATCCATTTTTACCCACCCCTACTCATTAGATCATACATTATGAATAACTTGGATTGGACTGATGGGTTGTCTAACCCTCCTATGTAGGTGGATCAATAACTCAAGTAGGTTATGACTCCATCATTACCAACCCATGTGAAGTAGATGTATCTATTACTAAAACTATATGATGTAACTAAAAATGTGTAGGATGGATTTGGGGCCACTTAGAAACTTTGAAATGTAAAATGACCAAGGGGAATTTTGGGAACTCAGAAGTGTAGCTTAGGGACTACACAAAAATTCCAACCAGTGTAGATGGAATAAGGAATTAATATAGTATGAAACCTAGTGTAAATTGTGTATGAAGTATAAAACAAAAAGAATGACATGGAGTTATCATTCCATCTGAGATGAGCTAGTGTAAAACTAATCATGTGAAAACAATGTGTCATGCACATTCCCCTAATTATGATATATGTGTATATTGATTCTAGACTATTTTGTAGTAATATATGTCTATGTATTTATGAAACTTAAAAGGAAGTGATCATGTTGTGCATGATGATCCCAATCTAAGAAAAATTGGTATGATTATGTGCAAAATTGAGCATAAACTGGTCAAATCTAATAACCTAGGACTAAAACTATGCAAATCTAGACTATAATTATTGGGTTCTTCTATCAAATATGGATTTTCCTATTTTAGGGGATATTTAATAGTAGCATAGTTCCTTATATATTAGTGCATCATGTTAATTCCCTCTATAGCACACTAGTATCCTCTATGTTGTTTTTATACCAAATTGACTTTGATCTCTATCTGACTATTTTCCTAATTTTGAGCTTTGTCACTCAATGTATACATGCTAAAAACTATACTCTAAGTAAACTTGGATGGAATTATCTATGTGAAAAATCCCTATGAATTCACCCTCTTTTGAGGGGAGTCGTTATACCTATGTAATAATTGTCCTCAAAATAAAAGACCTACATGATGTGTGATGCATTGAAAATATATGATATCTATGTGATAAACTAATATAATGTGTATACATGACATCAAAATATAAAAAATTCTAAGCATAAGTAGGAAATATATGATGTTCAGAGTGCTCTTGCTATAAATTTGGTTAAAAATTGATCTCGCTGATGTTCAAATGACCCCACTATTCCACAACTTGCTCTTGTTGATCTACAAAAACACACACAAAAGAGAAAAATCACAATAATTAATCTCACCATTCATGTGCATAATCTTGCTATTACTCAAGGTGATCTCACTTATGTTTAGGATGAATTCATCATTTATAAGATGATCTCATTATTTGGTCTAGAAGACAAGAAATGTGAAAAGTAGAAGAAAAAAAGAGCAAAATATCCTTAAAAGAGGGCTTAAGTGCATAATTAGAAGGATAAAATGGTATGTGAGATGCATGGTCCCAACAATAATGCCAAAATGTATAATATGATTAAAAATTAAGTTAGTCCATACATTATAGATAAAACCCAAAATAAGCATAGAGGACACAATGTGCTAAGCCTACTCCCTTGAGGGGCAGTGTTATTGAACTCAAGAGACTAATTGAGAAAGTAAGACAAGAAATGCCTTCCAAGTAGTGTCTCTCCTTGAAAATTGGTCAATAAGCATGCTTATGCCCATATTTGGTGCTCCAAGTCTTTGTCAATGTGGTGTAGTGTGTGCCTCTATCATCTTTTACTTCACCAATGGCTTTGGTTCCTAGATTTTTCAATTTATGGGAATTAGTGAAGCTTATCTAATAGTATTTATACATAATAACTTTACACAATTGAGTCTTGTTTGAATCTATTCTTGCATGATAATTTTATCTCCAAGCATTTGAATGGAACCACTAGTGTTTGGCAGGGAGGTACATAGGGTACTAAAGCAAACCACTAAGAGGCTAGAAGTCTTAGGGCTTCTATGGGATACAAGAGATCTATAGTGGCTATCCAATTTACTAGCTTACACCAAGCTATAGATAGACTTGTAAACTAGGTTAGGGCTAGCATGATCAAGCACACAAAGGATGCATGTATCTAAAGTGGATCTAACAATACTAAAGCAAATAGCTAAGACTAGACTATTGATTTCACATAAATTATAGAAACAACAATGCTAGATAAAAAAAGCTAATAATTGGAATGCAAATCTAGAAACTAAATCACTTTTAGGCCAAATGAAAGACATTTTCAAGCAAGGATTCAAGAGCATGTCTAGTCTAGGTTTGATTTATCTTTCACTTTCAACACTATTTTTTTTCTAACAATGCAATGTTCTAGTTTAGCAAGAGAGAGATTGTTTAAGTAAGTTGTATAGATCATTTTGGTCATGTAGAGTCCTACTATGTACTAAAAAAATGTTTCCAATGCAAGTATAACATATAATGGAAAATATTTCAAGTAATGAAGATATATTTCAACCACATACACTGCATAAACTTTAGAAACTATTCTAAAAAATGCATAAACTAACTAAATCACTAAAACCAATCAAACCCTAGCATGTATATTCCATCAAATAATCAAAGAGAATCACTTTGCATAGAAAATTAACCTAATATCAAACTTAAGAGAGATGTTCAAACTTTATACCAACTAATTATCGAAGCTAGGAATCAAGAGAGGAAGAGGATTATGCTATGTGTGAGTTGAGTCTAGACCAAGAGCCAAAAGATGTAGAAGATGTGAAGGAGAAGCTACCAATCTATGGAAGAGCCAATGCAAGGATCACAAGAGATAGGTGAAATGGATTATTAAGGGAGAAAGGATCAACCCATAAGATTAAGGAACATTGTATATATCAATGTGAATTACCAAGAATAGTTGTAATAGAGTAGGGCATCCCCTATCACAAGGAAAACTATTGTGCCAAGTAAGAACTAAGAGAGATTCAAGGAGGCAACCAAGATTTGAGTATGATGATTAAGTTGGAAGATTAGAGAAATAATTTAGGAGAGAGTGAATGTAAATACTTAAATTAATGAGGAAAAAGACATATATCTCAACCTTAATCCACCAAACAACTAAAAACTAGTCATTTCTAGTCGTAAGGGCCCAAACAGAGCACTTTTGCATGTGTTATTCCTAGACCATGGCTTAATCCATGGATTTTTTAAAGGAAAAATGTGGCCTAAGCCATTTTTTGGGTCTAAACGCCACCTAGGGTAGTCAATGAGTTCCCAAAAGGGCCCTAGGGGGTTCCTAAAGATTCCATCTAGCGTACAAAAGAGTTGAGATGGATTAGGGATGTGTAGGGGATGAAGATATGATGTGAGAAAGGTCCAAGCAAGTGGAAAATGTCTCTAAGTGGGATAACCATGGTTGGTATTCTACATGTGAGCCAATGTGTAATCATAGAGAGGAGTAGGGTCATAGGAAGTATGATTACATATTCCCCTAAGGTACAAGTAGTTGGTATTCACATGAACAGAGAGTGTTTTGTAGTAGCTATAAGTCACACCAAAGCATAGGAAATAAATAATTAAAAAGATAAAGGGAAACATTACCTGTACTTACCAGATAAGGATGATAGTGGAACAAATTGATGACATGATCCATAGGTGAGGGTAAAAATGCCATGTAATCTAAAATACAACTCCATCTCCAACTCCAAATTTATCTCCTACAAATAAGGGACATAAGTGATATCAAATCAAATCATACTATCTATAATGACATTCACTAAGGTATCAGCCTTAGTGTTCTCCTTATGAGGTATATACGTGAACTAGACATCCTTAAAGAAGGAGAGTAAATTGCATGCTACCTTGAAGAGGGGAAAAAATAAAAGTTAAGGATGGCCTAGACACCAGTGAGTTGAGACATAACTAAGAATGAGTCAGAGAATAACTGCACATAACACACACCTAATTCATAGGCATTGGTCAAGGCACCAATGATTACATGATACTTGATGGCATTATTAATTTCACTAGTAAGGAAGAAATCAACTACAATAAACTCATATCCCCATAGATCATTTATAACCCAAGCCATAGCTACCAGTCCTAGGTTTCCCTAATTACTTCCATATGTGTGAACCACCATTGAGAGGTGCATTATGATGGGGGTTGAGGATGCAAGACTAATAACTGCTAAAAGGCAATATCAAATCAAGGAAGTATAAGTGATTTAAAAAAGGGAAATAAATAGTGAAACTAAGCCAAAATCATAGTGGTGGACCAACACCAACCATGGTAGGAGGTAAGATGAGAAAGTGGGGAGAAGTTCAAAGAAGATGAAAACTAGTTGACAAGACTAGAGCAAGTCCCAAACCACCACAGCTAGATAATAAACCTACCTACAACCATGATGATAAAATGAGAGAGGGATTTGGGTCAAATCAACTATAGAAAATTAGAAAAATGACTAACTAAAATAAGTATAGTAAGTAACTTCTATCCTTGGGTGCCCATGAAACTAGGCATGGGCCCAAGAGGTCAACAGGGACCTGAAAGGGGTCTCAAAGACCAAAATGGGGCTATAATAGGACCAAGGAAGCCTTAGATTAAAAAAATAGAGGAAACCACTATGATTAGAATGTGCCAAAACCCCTAAGATAGAGGTTTTATGATTTGGAATGCAAAAAAGGTAAAAACACCTGAAAAGGGCCCACAAAAAGAAAGAAAAAAGGTCAAAAAAGGAAAAAAATAGTAAAAAGTGAATCATTTTCACTCTTGTTTTCACTCTGAGAGATCCAAAAGAGAGCCCATGAGTAACCAAATCCCAAGTAGAACAAACAAGGACATTGGAGCATGCCACATATGCATAGGATGGTTCAAGTAAGTCTTATGAATAATATTTTTGCAAATTTTATTCATTTTTGGGGTTTGGGAGGCCTTAAAAATGTTTTGACTCATTCTAGACTATTTGGTGGATGAATCAGGGGAAACATGGATTTAAAATGATGGGCTAAAATAGATGAATAAAATGGTACTAGTGGAAATCCAAATCATGTCCCATGGAGCAAGAAACAGTGCCACACCCCAGGCTGTGGCTTTTCTTAGAAAGTTACGACTTGGGGTAGTGAGACCCTAAGATAGGCCTCAAGGAGCTTGGAAGATCCTAGGATGTCTTGAAAGGGACAAAATGGGAAAGAAAAGGGAGAAAAAATTAAAGTACATAAAAAAAAATGATTTTTACTTATGTTTAATCATTTTATGGATAACATACTAATCCATTTGCCTATTGCTTACTTATGTAGACATGTAGAGGAATTAGCATACTAGAGGAGGGAGAGGCCTCAAAGGTGAGGGAGTAGCTAACACATAGAGATAGACTATATGAGGTCACTAATCAGAAGAGAGTCCCATCATGGTTAGCCAAGGAGGTAGATGTTCTCCTTATGAAGGACCAGGATCACCTTTAGAGTGTAAGACTTTGGAGACTAGTACATGTGCCCTCATTGTGTTACTCCAAGGACCCAATGAATTCATTGGTAACCAATGGGTACTAGAGAGACATATGTTCTAGTTAGGGCCTGAGTTAGAGGCTATCCTTGGCATTGAGGATATATATCGACTCTATAGGGTAGAGTCGATAGGCATAAAAATAGATCTACCATAGGTATAGGATATATTTGTAACCAAGCTCTACTTGGTGGGAACCCACCCTCAGTAAAATAGACATGGAGTATAGATCACATAGCTATCATTGTACTAGATAGATATGTGTTCTAGTTAGGGCCTGAGTTAAAGGCTATCCTTGGCATTGAGGATATCTATCGACTCTATAGGGTAGAGTCGATAGGCATAGAAATAGATCTACCATAGGTATAGGATATATTTGTAACCAAGCTCTACTTGGTGGGAACCCACCCTCAGTAAAATAGACATGGATTATAGATCACATAGCTATCATTAAGGGTAAACAAATTAGGAAAATGATAGTGGGTACTATGGTTAGGAGGCTCTATACTTGATAGAGTATGAAAAAACTACCACTCTCTTGGATAAGGGGTATTTAATGCATAGAGGGAGGATAGAGATATGCCTAGGGCTAATATATATTAGGTAGGCTATACTAACACTTGGATCACATCTAATGTATAAGGGCAAGTAGATTGACACAACCCAACTTACTCATGTCCTAAGCTTAGGAGAGGATCCTACTAACATGACTGAGGACACTATGGGGTAGCAATATGTGCCCTACACTAGAGGAAGGAATTTCATGGGATGCATAGTTCATCGATAGGGATAGGCCTGTATGGACCACCTTAGTTCTGGATGTGGTAGGTATCTAAATTCATTATCCTTATAGATCCATGGTATGGCTAGAAGATGTAGGGTTAGAGCTTTATGTGGGATAGGAGGAGCTCTGAGGTCCATAAGGGCTAAACCATCATCTAGGGAGATAGGTTATAGTAGTACCAAAGAGATGAGCATAGCCCAAGCTATTTGGGTCTAATAATGGTAGGCAACTATGATAGATAAAGGGGGTAGTGGTAGAGATAGAAAACCATGGTGAGGGCCACCACCACTAGAAGTACCGTGACCTACAAGAGGGATGTAGAGGCCATCAATACTACCAAGTAAGACAATTGTATTTTTTAGATAACTTTATCTTTGTACTCATCCTTAGTGAGAGTTGGCATGTGACTAACACATGTGCTTTATGTGTGTGTATAAGAGATCAACCTAGTTAGACTAGACCCTAGGTGGAACTACTACTGAGGGAGCTATTATTTGATGTGGTAGTGACACCACTGATAGAGTGGATATTGCATCTATCAATGGGGGTAGATCCACATAATTGTTTTTGATCATTTGGTGTACAAGCCTCACCTAAGATGGTGAGGTCATAATACCAAATACCATAACTAGAGGTAGAGTTAGCATGGCATAAGGCAACCATGGCACGACTAGAGATGGTTATAACATAACATGAGGTAGCTACAGTGTGAGCTAAGGTGTGATTGGATAGAGTAGAGGATAAGATAGATTGACTATAGGCTAAACTAGCTCAAGAGTAGATGAGAGGAGCAAATGTGCCTAGAAATGAGGTAAACTAGTTGGAGACCCTAGAGCAGATAGTGGCTTGACTAGTCACTAGGTAGAGATTGAGGTCTCCACCAAAGGCACAACCACCATATATGTAGCCCAATCATAGGTTTATTGGGATAGTATCAT
This sequence comes from Torreya grandis, assembly GCA_037957365.1. Taxonomy (NCBI): domain Eukaryota; kingdom Viridiplantae; phylum Streptophyta; class Pinopsida; order Cupressales; family Taxaceae; genus Torreya; species Torreya grandis. Next base: position 5,473,944 of record JARHVA010000329.1, read on the forward strand.
ATATATATATATATATATATATATATATATATATATATATATATATCCATACACATGGAAATTTTGGGGACTACAAGCCTAGGGTTAGAGGAAGCCATGTGATGTACCTAGAGAAAAAACATGCATTATTTATGATATATATATACAATTGTTTCTCATTATTAGCACATGTGTGTATATGATTTTGTGTGTGATGTGTATTGATATATCCTACTAGATACATGTGATTAGATAGTATGAACTGCTAATAAAGAACCCATGTGCACACACATATATAAGCAACATGGAGATTAGTGGTGTTAGAAGAGAGGAAAGGTTTGCCTTACCAACATAGGAGACTTTCCTAGAGAGCCACATAGGCCATGGACATGAAATGTATTGAGTTGGAACCCATTGATTAGGTGCTACATAAGATCACTTTAGAGGGTCAAGGGAAGATAAGCCCCATTCTCTAGAGAGGTAGCGATAACAAAAGGGCCAAACCACTTGTGCACAAGTTTATCCTTCTTACAATTCTCCTTGCCAAAAATGAGGACCATATCACCTACCTTGAATTGATGAGGGCACACCAAATTCTAAAATTGGTGGCATTGATGGTACTAATAAGCATGGTTGTGCTCAAGAGTGGTTAAGCATCATTCATCTAATTGCTCAAGCTCAGTGAGGTTAGAGACATGTTCTTCCTCATTAGAGATAGATCCAAATGTGTTAACCCAAAGTAAAGGTATTAAGAACTTTAATGGAAGAACAACCTTGAACCCATACATGAGTGAGTATGGGGTTGCCCCTATGGCCAGTTAGAATCTACTCTGATAGGCCCAAAGGGTAGGATAGAGCATGAGATGCTAGTTCCTCTTAGACTAGGCAATGGTATGGAGAAACATCTTCTTCAAAGTTTTATTTGAAGACTTTGCTTTCCCATTTCCCTAAGGGTAATGGGTAGAGGAGAAGTGGAGCTTGAATCCAAAACATTCAATGAGATCACACATGTCAAGGCTTTAGAAGCCTAGGACATTGCCAGCCATAATAACATTAGGGACCCTAAACCTATAAATAAGTTGGTTCAGGACAAACTTGGCGATGGTCTTCCCATACATGCCACTAAGAGGTATGACCTTAACCCACTTCATAAAATAGTCAATAGTGGTGATGAAATAGTGATGGCCATCAAAAGAGGTAGGTTTGAACTCAATGAAAAAGTTGAGAGCCAAAACTGAGAAGGGATAAGGGTCTAAAATAGAATGTAAGAGTCTTGTAGGGGCATTAATGGCATCCCTAGTAACTTGGCATATGTTACACTTCGTAGCATATTGGATTTCATCCTTAACAAGAGTGGGACAATAATAGCCCATCCTAATAATACATTGAGTAATGGCTTGCCCTCCTAAGTGGACACCATAAATTCTCTCATAAGACTCCTCCAGCATGAGAGGAGTATCCTTAGGGGTGAGGTACTACATCAATACACCATCGAGACACTTATTGAATAATATGTTGCTAATGATGACATATCAAATGATGAGCTTATGGATTTTATAGAGTTCCTATGAAGGAGAATCGATGAGATAATATTGGGTCTCAAGGTAATGGATGATGTCCCAATACCAATCACACTTAGAAACCTTAGCATGATTGACTGAGTAGACCATCTCATCTAGAAAAGAATCATCAATAGTTCTACATTAAGATTGGGTAGTGGGTACTCAATAAGTTTTTTAGCTATAACCAAACCCTTGGTGGAATTATAGTTAATAATATGAAGGTTAAAGTCCTAAATAAGTATGATCCACCTTATAGTCCTACTAGCAAAGTGTGTTTTACTAAGCAAGTAGTAGAGTAGATCAAATTGGACAATCACATTGGTGGTTTGGCCCAATATGTAATGTCTCAAATTATTCATGGTTAATATGAGGGAGATTAATTGTCACTCAATAAGAAATTAATTAAGCTCAGGTCCAATTAGTAAGCGGGAGATGTAGTAAACAACTCTCTTTGTCAACATCATCTTTTTGACACAACATGCCCCCGATGCAAAGATCAGTGATAGAGGTGTATAATATAAACTCACAACCATCAATGGGTGCCATCAAGATGGGATAATGATGAATCATGTACTTCAATTCCTCAAAAACCACTTGGACTTCATTAGAACGTAATAATGACATGTTTTTACATAAGATATGTGTGAGGGGTATGGATTTGTGAGCATACTCCTCAAAGAAACATCTAAGAAAGTTGAGCCTTCTAAGTAAAGACTACAACTAAACAAGGTTGTGTGGGGGAGGCATCTCAAGGATCACCTTGATGTTCTTAGGATCCACCTTAATACCCCTTTATGAAATGAGTAATCCAAGAAGATTTCCAGTGGAGATGCCAAAAATGTACCTCTTAGGGTTAAGGCTAATGTGATACTCTCTGAGATGCCCAAATATGATCCTAAGGTATCTCACATGCTCACCCTACTTATAGGATTTATTGAGGAGATAATCGACATAAAACTCAATAATATTATGGATAAGGTTATGAAAAATGTGGGTCATGTCACATTGATACATGGCCCCAACATTTTTTAGATCGAAAGGCATGATGGTATAACAGAAGGTACCCTAAGGGGTAGTGAATTTCATCTTGTGCTGGTATTTAGGTGCAATTTAGATTTGGTTATACCCTAAAAACCTATCCATGAGGGACATGATCTCAAAACTAGTGGTGGAATCAACAATCTAGTCAATCAAAGGAGTAGGAAAATTATTCTTTGGGCAAGCCATATTGAGATCCTAAAAGTTGATGCAGATCTAAACCACTCCATTCTTCTTAAGAATAGGAATAATGTTGGAAAACCATTGGGGGTATTCAATAGCCTGGATGAAACAAAATTAGATGAGCTTCTTAGTCTGAACCTTGACTAGGTAGGAGACTTTAACCACCATTGGTCATTTATTTTGGTGAATGGGCTAGGTCCTATCATCCATAATAAGGTCATGGAAAACAATGTCATGATCCATTCCCTTCATATCATTTTATTTCTAAGTGAATACATCCAAAAATTCACACAAGAAGGTGACCAAAACATCTCATTCCTCTAGAGTAAGGCTACTACTGATCTTTATGATCTTTGGCCTTATTGAAGTGCCAATGTTGACATCTACAAATCCTTCAACATCTATAACATTGCCTTCCTTAAAACACTCAGGAATGGGAGGGAGTGATTGATTTAACACTTCAAGTTCAACCACAAGGACATTCATGAGAGGAATGCCAGGGGTTGGGCCATCAGTGAGAGAGATATCTAAACCAAGATGATCAAGGGGATAATCATGCTTACAATAACCCTACATGAGCTTGGTGTAAACCTTCTCTCCTTGAAATTTTTTTGTGCCATAACATGAATGAAATATCACTCAAGATCAAACTCAGTCACTCTAGTGATCTTAGTAGGAGATGCATTGAGAGAACCTATACTCTAATAGGAAAACTATGACACAAGGGAAAGTACAACATTTGAGGAGACATCCTAGAAGAGGTCTCTAAGGAGAGATGTGCCACCATAATATCATGGAGTGGAAGAGGGATATGACTGACATGTGCCAAAATTTAAATGAATGAATGTAGATTGGTACTCCACCAGATCACAATGCTCATCCTTGAAGAAATGAGACTCAGACATAGAGGGTGTATAAGAATCTACCAAACCCCATGAGGAAATAGCCAAAGCCTTAATTGAGGGCTTTATCTTCATTTGTATCAATGCCTAGGGATATACATTAACCTCCATTGTATTAAACTCACCTTCATGCACAAACTAAACCATGCATAATGTGGTTGATGTTATGGCTTGCATGGTAGTGGTCTAAGGATGGACAAGAATCATGTTGTATGAAAGATCAAGGTCTAACACATAAAACTTGATCTTGAATATCTTGGGGCCAAACTTAACCCAGATATTCACATTCCCCATGGCATAACTATGTCATTATTGAAACCATAATTATGACAAGAATTGGAGAGCTTCTTTTGATTGATCCCAAGCTTGTTGAACACATGCCAGGCATGATATTCAATGTAACTCCTTAATAAATGATGCACCATTTAACATGGTAGTCATCAATTAAGGTCTCAATATAGAGATAGAATTGAGGCCTCTTTCTAAGAACTAAAGAGTCTGGCTATTGTGTAGACTAATTACCTAGTGATTACCAGATTCATGAGTCTGATTAAACATTAATTATCAAGCCAGGGTGTGTATGCTTTTCAAGAGTGTTAGGACTATATATGCATTACTAATTCAAAAATTAACTTGCTTCTCTAGTTTTAGTATAATTAATTTATGATAAATTTACCAGATAGATATATTATGAAACTACTGTGATAGAATTATAAAACTATTCCACACTTATGCACCATACATGCATCACACCTATATAATCAGACTTAATAATAAAATCAACTTACACAACACACTAAAATTAAAGAGGGTCAGGATATTCACCGTGGCTCATTCTAAGGGGGGCCTTCCTCATTTAGAACTAAGATCCAATACCTCTTTGAGAGAATTCACAAACTTCTTACAAATTCAAATTTCTCATTACTCAATTTTGAATACAAATTCTATAGTTTAAAAACTTCTACTATTACCTTATCAAAATTATCTCCCTCCTAGTTTGATCTAGGTTCTACATTTAAATATAGAAGGTAGTTTATTGACTCTTAACTAAAAACACCAAACTAGGAAAAAATACAAATACTTAGAAACTATCCCAGTCAACCTTCAAGTAGTTAGTAAACCAAAGTTACTTGTTTTAGGTTTGACTGGGTTAGAGACAAGGTATACTATTTTGCTTTTTTATTTCCTTTTGTATTTTCTCATTATCCTTATCTTTCCCATATTTGGTAGCATATACAATATCTCCTTGCATGTAGGGAATCTGTATAACAACTATGATTCTTCCCAATCATCCATTTGGTTCCCCAAGATAGCTAGATGTGTCTACAAGATCTCCTCAATAATGACTCTATTTTGCATAGTGGTTGTAGGTACTCTGTAGTATCTATAATAAACCTATAGGTGAAGCCTATAGTTGATGAAAGTATCCTATAGTGACTATAGGCAACCTGTAGGTGAAGCCTACAGTTGTTATGGGCACTCTATAGTGGCTTCAGGAAACCTATAGGTGAAGCCTATAGTTGCTATGGGCATTCTATAATGACTATAGGCAACTTGTAGGTGAGGCCTAAAATTAATATGGGCATCTTGTAGTAGATATAGCTTAGCAAGATATTATATCCTTTCATGACCCTTCAAATATTTTTTCACTCTGCAATGGATACAAGCAATCTATATGTGAGGCCTACAATTGCTACGGGCATCCTGTAGTAGCTATGGCTTAAAAAGATCCTACAACATTTCATGACCCTTCAAATGTTTGTTAGATAAAGTCACACCAATATAACTCATTCAATGAAAATCATCAATAATTCATAACATAACACACACACACACACACACACACACACACACACACACACACACACACACACACACACACACACACACACACACACACACACACACACACACACACACACACACACACACATCAATGAACATAAAAAATCATAACTCCATTCATTCATTTGCATTAGTGATGGATAGTTATGGGTTTTACATGGAAAAATACATAGACTAATCATAGATGAGGATATAAGAGTAAGCAATTGGTGGCCTCATCACTCCCCTCTACTTAGCCTCTTACTTGACCTTGAACAAGCCTTGTTTGCATTCTAAAACCACAAATATTTTTAAAGTTTAGGGGTTCAGGAAAACTTGACCCTTTCAAGATGTAAAAACCTTTAACATTCTCAATGTGTTCCCATAGTTTCTTCTCTACCTCTCTATTAGCCAGAACATTTCCTTCCCAGTCAGGAATTGGGAGCCAGAATATAGGGGGTTGAAACATCAATCTGAACCATTGTATGCTACACTTCCTAATAAGTTTAATATACAAGTATCCTCTATGTATGGCCTCCCTAAGGTTTTGAGGGGAGTTTGGTTCCTTTATTTTCAAGGCATCTGAGAGAGTTCTTCCCATCTATGAGAGTAGGCAGCAAAAATTTGCCTTTTATCTCCTTCCATGAGACTCAAATAGTGGTTCTAGACTTCCACCTACTTTCTAACAACCTATTTCTGTGGAGCATTTGTGTTCATAAATGAGATCCATTCTTCCACTACAACATCTGAATCTTTGGATTCACCCCTAATCATTAGGGTGGCTTATTTCTCCTTTTCTTTATATTCTTCCATTTGTTTTCTTCTTCCAATTTCATTCAAAACATATGAAGGAAATACATTTAACATGGCATCCCCCAAATAGATGTTGGTATTCCATTCTATATCATTGGGAACAACATATTTGTGAATGTATAATTCACTTAGTTGGGCTTAAAGATTAGGATCAACATGTCTATACTCATTAAAGAAAGATCTTGGGTCATAGACCATATAAGATTGATCATTATAAATCCTATCATACCTAAATTTTAACCATTTTTCTTTGAAGTATACATCATACACCCTAGAAGGTGGTCTGCACTCCATTTGTATTTTAGTGATATCATGCATTATATTAACCTTTTATTTTAGATACTTGACCTTGGCTTCAGTTATTTCTATCTTTTCTTCCAAGTCCACTTGTTTTTCTCTAGATTCAACATATACTTGAAATCTTTGGACTAACTGCTTGTACTGAGCTTCATTATCACCAAATTATTCCTAAAGAAAATATAGGAGGTCATCATTTTATATACACATGGCAACTAAAAGATCCACATCAATGACTTCTTTTGTATTAGGTGTTGGTGTAGTAGGTAATGGAGGAGGAAATCCATGATCGAAGGGTACCAAATCTAGAGCATACTCTATTGTAAGAGGCTTCTGTGGCTAAGGTGAATGAGGATGCTATAGGTTCCTCCATGAATGTAGTTATAAGTTCCTCCACTATCTTCTCTTTATCCTTAGAGGGTTCTATAAACTCTACTACTCTCAAAAGCATTTCAATGCCTCATTTTTATTTTAGTTCTATTATCTCATTTCTAAGTATGTATATTTCCTCCATAGCTTGTCCCAATGTTTATAACTCCTAATCATGAGAAAATTTTTCTTGTTCTCTTCCTTTCTCCATAAACTCTTATTCAACTAATTCTTCTTCTCTTGCATACTTCTCTGCCTCTTTCAATTCCTCCTCTATGTATCTAATGTTTTTGAGGAGATCAATGTCCTCCTCAGTGAATCTAGATGGGAGAGGTGATCATTCTTTTTATTCTACCTTGGCAGATCCTTCATCAATATGTCATTATTCTATTTCAAATCTATTAGGGGTTTTCTTAAGCCTAAGATCTTTCCTTGGTTCTTCATCATCACTAATAGCTATGGTTAAGGAGGCTATAATGGTCTTTTATTTCTTCATCCTTTGAGATCTCCTAAGAAGAGGTCTCCTTCTTTTTGACACCATGGGTTTCTTCCCCTTGATTTTCAATTTCTTTACAGGAGGGGTGATTGATGGAGTTTGTTTTTCTTATGCATCAGTTGACATGGAAACTTCTTCTTGTCTAGTAGGAGAGAGTGTGGAGGAATCAATATAAGGTGTGGAAATAATGGGAGAAGGGACATGTTTTTGTGGCTTTCCTCCTCTATGTCAGAAGGGACTAAGACTAGTATTCTCTTCTTATTATTTCTTGTAGCAGTCTCAAATAGACCTTTAGTGGCTACAAGCTGACTAGTAGCACTAGTTCCCTCAACATCTTCCTAAATAGTTTTTTAGGGCTACCCATCAAGGGATTCCCTCTCATCAGTGCCCTCTTTTTTTTGGGGTGCAATATTTTCTAGGGCCAAAAATTACTCCTAAGTGAGGTCAAGTCTAAAAGAAGATACTCCTTGTTTAATTATGAGCCATATTAGGTAGTGGTGAGATAGGGTCATTTCAATGCCCTTCTGATATTCTTTGGACATTTTTTCAAAATATTTAATAAGAAATTTGGAACATTAATGACTTTATTATGCCTTAAATGATTTAAAATTTAAAATAGAGAGTGTAAATGAGGGAATACCTTCTCTCATAGGTCATGTAACTAATAATATATGATGTTATCTCTCTCTATTCTATAGGTAGGCTAAGTCTTTCCACACCTCCCTTCTTTAATACCAGTATTTAATTTGCCTAGAAAAATTATTGCCTAGCTTCTTGGCTATTGGGTCTATCCTACCAATTTTTCCCCATGCTTAGTAGCCCAATTAATTGGCTCACCAAGGTTTCATTAAATAAAACTATAATGCCACATATAATGGCTTGGTTTCCATCAAAAGAACCTAAAAATTCCCTCACAAGAATATTTGAAAAATGTTGTAACCATTCAAAATTGGTAGTCTAACCAGCTCTGTGGAAGACATCCCAACCGACTTGGTCTCCCTATAAGTGCCTGTGGTCTATGAAATCTCTCTGCACAACTGACCCTCCTATTTTAAATTCTCTGTTAGTCTCTTCAAACTATAATTAGTTTAACACTCTTTAGACCTATGAAAATTTACTTGTAGAATAGTAGGGGTTTATTCTATAATATCAAATGTGGGATTTGTAAATTGTAGGGTTTGGTTCATGAATGGTGAATGTAAAGTTACTAATTGCAAGGTTTGGATCAATAATGGTAGATGTGATGTTACAAGTTGAAAATTATGGTGTCTCAAGGGTTCTCATGGTACGTGAGGTTCTAACCCATAGCATTCTCCCCCCACTTGAGTTTTTACATGTCCTCAGGTGATGTGGAATGAGTAGGAAGTATAGGATAAGATGGGTCATCATGAGGAATAGAAGTGTAATTTTAGAGGTGATGTGATAGACTTTTGAATGAATGACTAAAGTCATAATTGAATATGTTTTATTAATACCATAAGTGATATATTATAATAATGAAGATAGTTTCAATGATGAAATATATGGCATACTTTTTAATAATGGTGTTCTTGATGTGATGCCTAGGGAGTGACATGTGTGTTGGCATGAAAATATTTGTATGTGAATGATTAATAGATGCAATGATTTGGTTGGCAATTGGAACTAGAGTGAAGTGTATCCTTTGTAAATTGATTGAGAGATCACTAGTGGTTAGGCATTGATAATACATGTAGCTCATGTGCATGTGATGTAGGATAGTCTATATGAATAGGGTTCTAAGACTTAGAGGATACATAATTGCTTTCATACCATAAGGTGATAATTGAAAATCTGAGTGATCTAAGTGATGGGATAGAAGATCTTAAGTAGGTAGCTAAGGGCATTACTACCTAGTGACCTTCATCTGTATGAACCAACTAATAAGTTTTTGGATGTTGCTTATACTTTGGAGATTTTGTACCTAGTGGGATTAGCTATACTAATTAGTAGGGTCTTCAAACATGGAACCTATGTGTCAAAGAAATATAAGATCTCACTAGTTAACACAATGAAATGATCTTCATAAAATGACCAGAAACTAAAAATAAATCATGGGTGCCCCTGTAGACATAAATTTTGGTCTATAATACTTCCACATGGAAATGGAAGTTTTATGCTTTGTTGTGGACCTATAGCTTGGTATTCAAGGGTAGTTTTAGGTAATAGATATGACATTTTATATCCTAATTCTCCTTCATTCTTCCACAAGGTTGTTTGATGACTTTCATGTAATTACCAAAAGCCAATAACCAAGCCATAGGTGAGAGCTATAGGAGGATCTATCTTGCATGCTCTATAGAAAGGTGAGAATAGGTATGAAAAAGTACTTAAAATAGATATATAAGTGCCCATATCAAGTTACAAAGTGATGGCTAAATATGTAGAAGGTGCCTATAATAGCTACAAAAATGCTCATAGCAACTGGAGAAAACCTATGTTGACATGAATGCTTGGGATTTGAGGGATTTCCCTCTCTACTTCCTTTCTCACTTTCCCTTTTTCATTTATTTTTGTTTTTACCCCTAAATAGCTAGCAAGCTAGTTTTCTACCTAGGTCCTTTTTATAGATATAGGTAGCTAACACACTAGTTTTCTACCCAAAAGCTACCAACAACACCCAAAAATGGGTTTTCATTATTGGGTTTTTTTACTCCAACTGATATTTATAGTAGAATGTTTATTCAAGGTCATTATCAAGTCATCTAAAAGGAAGACTAGTCAAGGACTAGGTGAAGGTCTCATTCATCATACTAAAGGAGGGAAAGGATGTCCTCCTCTCCTTCTTCATTTGAGTGTGGATTGGTGTTCCCTTTGTCTAGTGAGACAACATGCCTATCCAGGACATCATTGTATCCATATTGTAATTGATAGAATATGTGACTAATAAATTCTTCCTAAGTAGGTGGATTTTTATATAACTTGAGTCTATGGCAATTGACCAGTAGATATAATTTCACTAGATGAATGGTTTGGAGTTACACTGCTCCATTGTCAAAAACATGCTCAATCTCAAAAGGACCAAGCCATCTAGTATGGGGTTTAGCCTTGTGGTACTTATATTTAGAGTCAAAAATAAGGGCCCAATCTCTTATATAGAATTGTCTGGTCTTAATGTACCTATCATGCCATCCAATCTATTTTTACTATATAAGCTCTATGTTTTGTAATGCATGTTGTCTATATTCACCTAAGGCATTCAACTGTAGAAGCCTTTATTTCTAGGCTTCAAATATATCCATCCCAAGTTCTAGTGTTATCCATAAGGTCTTGTGCTCAAATTATATTAGTAAGATAGGTTTATTTCCATAGACCAACTCATATGGAGTGAAGAATGTAGTGGTCTTCCATATGATTCAGTAAGCCCACATAGCTTTAAAAAGCCTAGCCTCCCAATCATTACGAGATAGACTAACAGTCTTTGTCAAAATATTTTCTAATTCCCTGTTGGTGACTTCCACTTGTGCATTAGGCTGTAGATGATATGAATTTGATTTCTTATGCCTAATATCATATTGTTGGACTAAGGTAGTAATAAAATTAATAGTGAATTGGGGTCCCTGATCAATGACTATTTCACGTGGCACACCATATCTAGTAAATATTTATTTATAGAGGAAAGCTACCACTTTCCCATTCCTAGCATCTATAAGAGCCTTTACTTCCACCCATTTAGTGACTTAGTCAGTACATATAAAGATGTATTATTTGTTATTGGATTTTGGATCAAAAGGTCCTATAAAGTCTAGGCCCCATTTTTCAAATGATTCAAGCACCATTCAAGGTTGTAAAGGCATTTCATAAGAATGTGTGGGTCTCCTCATACATTGAAATCTATCACAATGATTAGTATACCTGATTACATCTTTATGGAGTGAGCACCAATAGTATCCTATATTTAAAATTTTAACTGTTGTCCACTTGGATGTAAACTGTCCTCCACAGGGTTCATCATGAAAGGATTTATGGATATCTATAACTTTATCTTCTATGAGACATATTTTGATGATAGAGTCAAGCCTAGTACAAAAAATGAATCTAGACAACCATGAATATCTAGCACTTGTGTGAATTAATGATCACCTTTATTTGAGGAGGAAGTGTTATGAAAGTAACCCTATTATAAGGTAGTTATCAATCACAACATACCAAGGTGTGGTAAGGGTGAGATAGAATAGGTTCTCATTTGGAAATGAGTCATCCATAATGGTAACTTCTTCATAGGTTTATAGGCATGATAAAAATTTAGCCACCACATTGTCCTGACTAGGCTTATCTATAATGGTGATATCAAATTCTTGTAATAAGAGCAACCAGATTATTACTCTAATTAGAATAGTTATTTTATTCATAAGGTACTAAATAAAATAGTTTTAATAAGACCTGGTACCATATGATGTAGTGATAGAACTTGTTGATAGCATAAACTACCACTAAGAACTCTTTTTCAGTAACAATGTAATTCAATTCTGTTACCTATAGGTTTTTGCTTAAAAAATAAATGGCATAATTGATTGCTTCCTTTTTTGGCCAAGAAAAGCTCTGAGGGAAGTATCTAAAGCATCTTTGTGAATGTATAAGGGAAGCTTCCAATCAAGACCATGCAAAACAGGGGTGGTGGTCAATAATTCCTTTAATTGTTTGAAGGCTGTATCACAAATAGGAGTCTAAAGAAATTCAACACCTTTAGTCAGAAGGGTGAACAATGGTGCTGCTACTTTACTAAAATTATTGATGAATCTCTTGTAGTAACCAACATGTCTTAAAAAAATCCTAACATCTTTATATTTTTAAGAAATAGGCAAGTTTTTGATGATGCTAATTTTTGTAGGGTCAGCATGAATTCCTTCAGTAAATACATGGTGGCCTAAGACAATACCTTCTATCATAAGCATGTAACATTTGTTATGACTAAGAGACAAATAGTGCTCCTGATAGTGTTGTATCACTTTTTCCAAGTTTTTGAGGCATTCATCAAATGTCTCTCCATAGATAGTGAAGTCATCCATATAGATTTCTACACATTCATTGGCCATATCTACAAAGATACTCAGGACAACCCTCTAGAATGTTACAAGAGCATTACATAGCCCAAAGGGTAATATAACATAAGCATAAGTATCCTAGGGATAAGTAAAGGTGGTATTTTCTTGGTCTTTAGGAGTAATTCTAATCTAGTTGTAACCACTGAAGCCATCCAAAAAGGCAAAATATTTTCTTCCCTGCTAGTGTGTCCAACACTTAGTCAATGAAGGGTAGAGGAAAGTGATACTTCCTAGTTGTTGTGTTGAGTTCCCTATAATTGATGCATATACACTATTCTCCATTTTTCTTTGGTATAATTACCAAAGGTGACACCCATTCACTATTTGAGATGTGATATATAAATCTAGCAATTAAAAGTATTTATAATTCCCTTTTGACTATTTCTCAAAGAGCTGGATTCATCCTAAATTATGGATGTCTAATTGGTTGGCACTCTTATTTGATTTAGATATGATGTGTGTATGTTTCTAGGTTGATTCCTTGCATATCCTCATAATCCCATGCAAAATCACATTAGTTTGCATGCAACATGCTAACTAGGCACTTTCCTCATTTAACTCCAACTTGTTATTAATAATCAATGTTTTCCTTGGAGAGATTTTAATTTATTTTGAGAGTGATTTCATTATTTTCATATTGCTAATGGATCTAGTTTAGTTTTAGCTATGAGATAGTAGCTAGTGGAATATTTTTAGTACAGATGCATCAAAATTATCTAAGTCCTAGAAGCTAAAAAATGAGCACTTAACACATTACAAGTGGTTGAGATATATAGGAGTTTGGTAATTATAATGAAGAATATTAGAGAGAATGGTATATTCCCCCTGATCAACCAATGTGCATGCATGGTCTATGGTAAATATAGGAATCAAAGAAGGCTTATTTGCCTCATCTTATTTAGCTCATAATGAATGCTCATGTATAAAAATTAGCTATGATAGAGAATAAAGGACCAACTTCTTAGTGTGGTTGCTATTAAATATCATCATGTTACCTAATCTATAACTGATGAAGGCATCAACTATGGCAAGCCAAGGTCATCCTAAGATAAGGGGTATCTACCCAAATTAGACTTAGGTTGTAGCATAATGAAATCTATAAGATACTCTCAAGAATCTATAATGATGACAAGATCTTCAATGATTCCCTTTGGTTTGACTGTAGATCTGTCATCCATTTCTAGTAGTGTAGATGTGGGATGATTATTATTTAGCTATAATTTATGCATAGTTTCAGTTGTCATTACATTTATTTCAGCCCCCAAGTCTATTAATGTGTTGGAAAACTACTGGTCATGGATTTGGACTATTAATATCAGACATCCTGGATCTAGATATTTCCTTGGTAAGGTGTTCCCCAACATGATGTCTACTCGCTGACCAATCACATGCATAATATTGGGATCTTTTTTTTATTTCATAGTTTTCATAGATAAAGGTCTCTAACAGCTTTGGAATATATGGGTACATCTTTGATGCCTAAAATAGAGGAATTTTGACACAAAATTTCTTAAGTTTTCAAATGAAATCAAACTTAGGTTAAATTTTATGGCATTAAAGGTTGAGACATTCTAGAAATGGGGATTATTTCATCAATAGCTTTATTTGCTACTTTAAAGAGTTCTTGAGGTGATGGAGGTGGGTTAGCATGTTATTCTAGGGTTTCATCATCTAAATCCCTTATTATAGGTGGTGTTAAGGGTGGGATAACTTTCCCTAAATGGAGGTGAACTTCATTGATGTTCACCATGTATGCTAGGTATTGAACAGACTTAATACTAAATGTGGGTTATACCAACTTATTTGTATTATTCTATATAGGTTGGGTAGGTAGCTAGTTAGGCTTGGGTGCAGTTTATGTATTGGGTATAAGAGTAAGAGGTTATTGTTTCTGTTGTGGAGGGAATACACCTAAAGAGTTTCTCCATGGTTGGTTAGGTCTCTAGGGTTGTTGCCACTAGTTTGTGAAAGGTGGGCCTTGGGGTGGTTGTCAAGCTTGTATCTAAGGTGAGGATACATTTTTTGGAGGCTACCAATAGGTGGTGGGGTAGATTTCTTGAGGTGGCTACAAGGTAGAATTAGGAGGTGGAATGTTCATCCAAGGACTAGTTCAATTAGGAGTAGCATTTGTAAATTGTGAATTAAAGGAGGTAGAATTTGTAAAAGGTAGATTTTGTCCCATACCTTGATAAGGTGGTCATTGAACCCATGGACTTATTTTTACAACATAGAAAACTTGGTCACTATCTCCTCTTATAGTATGTAGCTCTACTATTTTTGGTTCTTCAGTTGTGACGTGAGCTACTTTGTCCTAAAATTCATGACATCTACAATTAGCCTTTTTCTTCTTATAGTTGGGATAGTAAATGGTCAAGGCTTGATCCAAAGCTACTTGATTTTGTCTTGAGTGAAATATGTCTATTTGGGTGGAAAAATGGCTAAAGATAACCTATTTTATGTCTTATAATAGGTTACTAACCTCAATTTTTGATATGCCATTTGTAGCTATCAATGGGAGCTTGTTCACCTAACTTTATTTGTGGTAGATCTAGAATAATTCTTGCTCAGCTCTTTGATATTTGATAATGGTAGGTGATAAATATCCCCTCCACTCATTAGGTCTAGGTATTCTAGACAATCTTCTCTAACTCTTTTTAGGAAGATGAGTTTTAAAGGTTATTCTCCAAGTGCACTTTGCTTGAATTTTTGTGCACTAAACATGAACCATTCAACATAGTATTCCAAGGATTCATCCCCCTCTTGAGTCATCCTAAAGATGTCATTTATTTTATAAATTCTTCTTCTTTCATATTCCTAATACTTGGCCAAAAATTTCTTTTTCATGTCCTCTCAAGTGCAGACTGAATTATTATCTAGTCCCATAAACCAATAGAGTGCTTAGTCTTTGAGAGTAACTAGAAAAAGTTTTAATTTTTGTGCATCCTACCTATAGTCATAGATTCTATAGAATCAAATTTGAACAAGAATGTGTTTGGGTCTTCTGATAATGTACCTTTGAAATTGGGCAAGGCTGAGGGTGAAATATTTTTTATTTGTGTTACACCAATTACATCTAGAATAGGAAATTCAAAAGTAACTATGTTTGGAGTCCCATTGTCATCCACAAAGTCTCCTTCTTTGATCATGATGGATCTTCTTGTGAAATGGATACCAAAGGTACTCAGGATCTCATCCTCAAATTCTATGTCAATACCTTAGTTATCACAACAATAAATGTTTATCTATTGATCCTCAGTCTTTTATCAGTTGAAGGGTCTAAAGATTCTCCTGATCTTCTTTTTATTTGATCAAGAAATCCTTGTTGAAATGTTGTAAATATGTTATTCTTTAGAGGGTCTAGTTTGTGTAGTTCCTCTCCTTCATTTCTTCTTACTATCTCAACTAATGGTTCTTCTACTTTTGTTTCCTTTCTTAGAGATAATAATGCTTTTTTTGCAAGCTGTCTCCTTCATTCTTTAATGTTATCTTCTTCAAGAGCCTTCTAGATTATGGTATATTCTTCAATAGGATTCTTAGTTTCCATAGGTATTTGTGGTTCTTTCTCAGAAACAACTTGTGGATTATTTAGGAGGAATCTCCTTTGATAATCTCTTTCTATCTACGTAAATGTTATGTCACTCCTTTAGCTGTCCTATCCCTTTCTTCACAGAGTTATTTTTTTCATGTATTCAAGGGGGTTGTTTAGACCATTTTTTAAAAAATAATTCAAAAATAAAGGAGTGAAGAAATAAAAAAAATTACAAATTGAAATTATACTTCTATAAATCAATAAAAATTATCTACTAAAATGGGAAAATTATTATAGAAAGCAGGAAATGAAAGTAGGAAAATTATTCTAGAAAGCAGGAAAATTATTCTAGAAAGCAAGAAAATTATTCTAGAAAGTAGGAAATGAAAGTAAAAAAAATAAAAGCACACTTTACTAAAAATAAATCACTTTTGTAGGAAATAAATTCTAGAAACATGAATCTAGTAATTTATGCACTGTTTACTTCTAGAAATTTAGACATCTAGCATAAGACACCATAGTTCCCTCACTCGAGTTGCCTAGTTCGAACTATATGTTCAAGAACTTAGACATATGGAATAAGACACCATAGTGTCCTCAATCGACTTGTCTGGTTGGGTAGAATAATACATTAACAAAATAAAATTAATAATTAATTTTAAAATAATAATTGGTACCCTCCTTGGTAATGGTGCCAAAATGTTGTGTAGACTAATTATCTAGTGATTAAAAGATTCACGAGTTTGATTAAACATTAATTATCAATCTAGGGTACGTACACTTTTCAAGAGTGTTAGCACTATATATGCATTATTGATTAAAAAATCAACTTACTTCTCTAGTTGTATAATGAATTTATGCCAAATTTACTAGACATATATATTATGAAACTATTATGATATAATTATATAACTATTCCATACTTATGTACCACACATGTATTACACCTATATAATCAGACTTAATAATAAAATAAACTTACACAACACACTAAAATTAAAGAGGGTCAAGATCTTCAGAACAACTCATTTCGAGGGGGCCCTTCCTCATACAGAACTAAGCTCCAATCCCTCTCCAAGAGAATTCACAAAATAATTACAAATTCAACTTTCTCATTACTCAATTATGAATACAAATGCTATAGTTCAAAAACTTTTGCTATTACCATATCAAAATTATCTCCCTCCTAGTCTGATCTAGGTTCTAACTTTAAATACAAAAGGTAGTTTATTGACTCTTAACCAAAAACAACAAACTAGGAAAAAATATAAATACTTAGAAACTACCCTAGTCAACCTTCAAGTGGTTATTAATTGAAATTACTTATTTTAGGTTTAACTGGGTTAGAGATAAGGCATACTATTTTTTTATTTTATTTCCTTTTATCTTTTCTCTTTATCATTGTCTTTTCCATATTTTACAACACATTCAATGTCTCCTTGCATGTAGGGAATCCATACAACAACTATGATTCTTACCAATCATCCATTTGGTTCCCTAAGATAGCTAGATGTGTCTACAAGATCTCTTCAATAATGACTCTTTTGCATAATGGCTATAGGCACTCTATAGTAGCTATAGGAAACCTATAGGTAAAACCTTCAATTACTATAATTTGTATAGGTAAAGCCTACAGTTGTTACAAGTATTCTACATTGGCTATAGGCAACCCATAATTGAAGCCTACAATTGCTATGGGCACTCTACAGTGGCTACAAGCAAATTAAAGTTGAAGTCTATAGTTGTTATGGGCACTCTGCAGTGGCTATAAACAACCTATAGTGAGGCCTAAAATTTCCATGGGTATCCTATAGTAGCTATGGCTTAATAAGATCATGTAGTGTTTCATGACCCTTCAAATGTTTGTTAGATAAAGTCACACCAATATAATTCAATCAAGGAAAAACATTAATAATTCATAACATAACACATATATATCAATGAACATACAAAATCATAACTTCATTCATTTATTTGCATTAGTGATGGATAGTTATGGGATTTACATGGAAAAATACATAGACTAAGCATGGATAAGGATATAAAAAGTAAGTAATTAGTGGCCTCATCACTGGAAAAGAGGTAGGGTCAAAATATAAGATAGGAGAATGAGGGTGTTTGAATGCATCAGAGTTAAACAAAACTTCAACATCATCCCATAATGAGCCCTTATGAGAGATACCAAGCTCATCAAATATGAGGCCACTTTGCTCTAGAAAAAAGAGAATAAGGTCCTAAATGGAGATCCCAACTCAGAGGCCCTATAACTCCTCTATGATAGAGTAAGGATACTATCAAGCCTAGAAAGGGATGTTACAACAAAATTCAAACTTGACTTTTGGATTCCCCACTCCCATGGGCTGAGGCCCAACACCACTAGTCTCTCCAACAAGCTTGGTGACCCAACCTAAGCATGTGTTGATAAAGTATTCATACCCCATAGAGGCTATGCCAATAGCAACAACAACCTTTCTATGATCATGTTTTGCTTTCCCTCTTAGGTCGACCTGGGAAGAGGAGTCAGAAGAGTTAGAAGAGCAAGAAGGAGAATGAGGGGCCTTAGCCTTTGATTTCTTTTTTTTCTTATTCTTCTTTTCCTTTTCATGGTTAGGTATAGGCTCCTTAAACACATTTAATTTGTAGTTGGGTTCCACAAGAGGAGAACTCTGAGATGGAGGAAAGGCTTGTGCACCAGAATTTTGGGTGGCATAATTGGCATCATCATGCCCCTCATTTGATGGAAATTAAAAAACTTGGTAGGTTCATAAGGAAACACCATCTATTATTTTATTGTGATTAATTTATAATCCTTCTTTTTAGCTAGCATCTTACTCAAAGCATTCACCTCATGATTGTCCTTCTTATCCTTCTTCTTAAGAGGAGAATCAATGACACCATCAATAGTTGTATTACAATTGTGATCATGTAAAGAGGATGAATTTTGGGTTGGTACATGATACATGCCCATGCATACCTCAAATACTTCAATCCTCAGATACTCATTAATAGATTCATCATACAAGGTGGGCTCACACTTGAGGACCTCAAGGTGAACCTCTTTCTTTAATCCTCATGTGAACATGCCATAAAGTTGATCATCTGAGAACTTAGTTCTAAATGTATGGATGGATGAATGCCACCTATTCATAAAATTAAAGTTTGACTCACCCTTGGCTTACACCATGGAGGTGAGTGATTAGATTCCAAGGTTAAAAGGTCTAGAGATATCAAAGTATTGGAATAAGTCATCCAAAAGGAGACATAAACTAGAGAGAGAATCTAGAGGTAGATTCTAAAACCACACAAGAGCTTCAACTCAAAGAGAATGAGCCATCATGAATGCTATAATATAATTTATGAGACTAGAGTCACAAGTCCCATTAAACTTAGGCAATTCAAGGATAGGAGTAGGGGAGGGAATAACACGTACCCAAGGGGCTAGAGGATTCTGATGGAGATCCTTATAGGTGTGGTTGAACATAGGCTAGTGATGAGCTCCAAGAGGGGGCTCATGATGGTAATGATGTTTCATATGCCCATAAACATCATCATAATCATGATCATGAAGAGGATGATGTCAAAGTAGTTCCTAATAGAGAAGCCACTCATACTAGAAATCATCTCTACCATGGGGTGGGGAATGACCATAAGATAGGAACGTTCTTGATGGGGATGATGGGAAGATATGGCATACTCATTGAAGCATTCATGATGACCAAAGTACCTATGATTTTGATCATGTACCATTAGATGAGGGTCAACCAGTGAGCACTAATTCTCTTGATAGACATCCCATGGATCTCTAGTTCGTAGGTGATGATCAAAATCATCATGCTCATTAGAAACTCTAAAGGAAGGGCTAGGAGTATGGGAGGACTCCCCATGATGGGGATACCTTGCCAAGTTGGAATACCTATGACCCATAGCATAGACATGAGGGTGTTTTTTTTTTAGAGTCTCCTACCAAAAGAGAGGTGGAGAATTCATGTGAGAACTAGTTGATGCACTCAAAATTGAGTGGGTGTAGGCTCTATCTCTAAAATAAGTATATCATCAAATCCTAGGGGGAGAAGGATGTAATTCATTCACCTAAAGGCATCTACGGTAATCATAAATGATTGTACATATCTCATTTGGTCCCAATCATGAAAGGGGATCCTCATCACCTCAAATAGGTGAATGAGATGAGACATGAGGTTGAGATGAGACATCCTTAGATGAATGAAGATCAGATTGGTGAAAAGGAGACTAAGTTTTTTGGTTATAGATCTACCAATCTTGTTCCCTTGATAATGAGAGAGGGTCTACACCACCATGTTAGGTTGAGGGAACCTCATGGATCCTATGGTGTCTATGGCATTCTATTTTAGCCATGACCTGCTCATGAGTAAGCTCAGGGATGAGACCCTGAATCTGACAGGATTAACATCCAAAGGGTGGGAAACTAGCCATGGATGCAATAAATAAATATAAACATAGAAGACAAAAAAAAATTAGACTGATGGATAACTAATAGAGAGAATGACTCAAAACCAAAGTAGGATAAAATAACCAAGGCAAGAGTTGAAACACAACTAAAAGTAAAGCTTAATAGCTAATAGAAGGGATTTGGCCAAGAAATCTCTAAATGAGATAAAAATAGCATTAGACCATATGTGAGGTCCCATTGGGCATGCCAAAATGTATCTCCAATAATATGAATGGAACCACTAGTGTTTGGCAATGGGGTCCACAGGGTACTAAAGCAAACCACTAAGAGACTAGAAGGCTCAAGTATTCTATGGGTTATAGGAGATCTATAGTGGCTATTCAATTTATCAGCTTACACCAAGATATCGATAGACTTGTAAACTAGGTTATGGATAGCATGTTCATGTGCACAAAGGATGCAGGTATCTCTAGTGAATCTAACCATAGTAAAGCAAGTAGCTAAGACTAGACTATTGATTTCACATAAATTATAGAAATAATAATGCTAGATAAAGAGAGCCAACAATTTAAATGTAAATCTAGAAGATAAAGCAATTTTAGGCCAAATGAAAGATGTTTTAAGTAATAAATAAATTTTCAATCAAGGGTTCAAGAGCATGCCTAGTCTAGGTTTAAACAATCTTTCACTTTCAACACTATTTTTTCTAACAATGTAATGTTCTAGTTTAACAAGAGAGAGAGAGATTGTTTAAGCAAGTTGTAGAGATTATTTTGGGCATGTAGTGTCCTACTATGTAATAAAAAATATTTCCAATGTAATCATAACTTATAATGGTAAATATTTCAAGAAATTAATATATATTTCAACCACATACAATGCATAAACTTCAAAAATTATTCTAAATAATGCACAAAATAACTAAATTTCTAAAACCAATCAAACCCTAGCATGCATACTACAATAAATAATCAAAGGGTTTCACTTTGAATAGAAAAATTCCCTCATATCAAACTCAAAAAATATTTTCAAACTTTATACCAACCTATTATCCAAGATAGGAATTAATAGAGGAAGAGGATTAGGCTGTGTGTGAGCTGAGTCCAGACCAAGAGCCAAAAGTTATGGAAGAGGTGAAGGGGAAGCTGCCAATCTATGGAAGAGCCAATGAAAGGAGCACAAAATCTAGGTAAAATAGAGTCTTGAGGGAGAAATTAGCAACCCACAAGCTTTAGGAACACTGTAGATAACAATGTGAATCACAAGGAATAGTTGTAATAGAGTAGGGCATCCCCTGTCACAAGGAAAGCTATTATGCAAGGAAAAAACCAAGAGAGATTCAAGGAGGCAACCAAGATTTGAGTGTGATGATCAAGTGGGAATATTAGAGAAATAATTTAGGAGAGATTTAATTTATAGGCTCAAATAAATTAGGAAAAAATACATATATCTCAACCTTAATCTACCAAACAATCAAAAACTAACCATTTCTAGTCGTTTGGACCCAAACAGGGCACTTTTGCACATGTTTTACATAGGCAAGAACCTAACCCATGGATTTTATGAAGGAAACATGCAGCCTAGGCCATGGGTTTCCTTTATAATCCATATCTTAGATACAAACACCACCTAGGGTGGTCGATGAGTTCCCGAAAGGGCCCCAGGGGGTCCCTAGAGAGCCCATCTGGCATGCAAAAGAGTTGAGATTGATTAGGGATGTGTAGGGGATGAGGATATGATGTGGGAAAGGTCCAAAAAAGTGGTGAATTTTTCCAATTAGGATAACTAGGGTTGATAGTCTACACATGAGCTGATGTTAAATCATAGGAAGGAGTAGGGTCATGGGAAGTATAATTACAATAACATTACACAATTCAAACTTAAAATTTATGTCCATGGCTCATTTATTTATAGATTTTTTGAAATTTTTATAATCAATCATGACCACCCATATTGAGATTAAGATTTGTGGCCATGAATTGATTAAATTTTTTAATGACAAGTAATAAATATGGTTATCAATATTTGGAAGAATGGAGCATTAATAAGGCATGTGTAGCCTTAATCCATAAATTTCCTTCCATTAATGATTTGTGGATGACACCCATGTGATGATGTCATGGGTGATGTTAATTTTAATAATTAATTTACAATAAATATATATTTAACAACTTTCATGAATTATCCACATAAGCTCCTAATTTGGTTTTGATTCACTTAAATGATTTTAATTAATTTTTTGTAATTCTTTGGAAATTAGTCATACATTTAATCAACATGGTTGTACATGTCAATTTACTAAGTCATAATTTGAAAATAGTATAATTAGAATAATATAATAGTTTCATATAAGGTAATACCCTAGTTAGGGTATTATAGACATAAATTGACACATGCACATGACATGTACAATTGAATTATAAGATTTTAGTGGTCTAGGACTTCATTTGATTGGTCATAATTTGAGTCAAAGTGAATTAAGAAAACATGATGATTCCATAAAGTTAATTTCCCCAATCAAGGATTAATTGATGATAATTGTCACCTACACATGATTTATGTAGATGTTTTAGATTTTTTTAGTGTTTTGGTCCAGATTGTGCATTGTTGCAAAATATCATTTTGATTTGCAATTTTAGAACAATAGTGATAAGAATTGGATTTATACATTTTGCCCCTATTTAATAAGGTGTAATGAGACATTTGGTCAAAGAAACAAATTTTCAAAGAATAAAAAAGATGCTTAAAATGATTATAATTATAATAAATAATTTTTTTCTCACTTTTCACTAAATTCTGCATGAGTCATGGAGAAATGAGGTTACAAAAATGCCCCAAATAATGGTGACCCATGATGCCCCCTCGAGGGGAGGACATAAAAATTTAATTTTGATGGGTTATCCCTCAATAAAAATAAAAATAATCACATAATTTAGCAAATGAGGTGGAAAATTGGAACAATTAAAAGAAAACAATTTGAAAAACAAATAAATGGGGCAAAAATTAGTGCCCAAGGAAGATAATTGGGGTAAATATAAGCCCAAGGGGTGAAAATTTTACTATATTTTGACCCTTGGAGTTAAAAATTAATAATTTTTACCCTCCACTATTGAAAAGTTGAGCTCTGATATTTGTACATAAGGAACTCGAGGAAAATGGCCAACATCCTACACCACCAACACCTTGGAGAGTGCATGCAATAGTACCAATGAACACTGGGGAGAAAAGCATTGGTAGGTACCTTTTTTGGTATTTAAGTTTCACATTTATTGTATTTAATTATAGGTATAAGTATGAGGTTTGGTGATCCTACCATTTCTATAAATTTTCAAATGGTGAGGTCACCCTCGATAATGGTGATATTGCCATTGAGAATAGTGATATCACTAAGTCTTTAGTAAGGTCGAGAGTAAAAATGATAACATCACCCTTGAATCATAAATCTCACTAATTTTAGTGTAAATTATCAATCAAATGGTGGGAATGTTAGGTCCAACAGTGAAAATTACCAAAAATGGTGATATCACCCTATTGAACAATGATAATGCCCTACAAAATGGTAAATTTGTAAATCCATGAAGGAAAATGGTGAGGTCAATCTATGGATTAATGGGATATCCTTGATAAATAAAAAGATCATAGAGAAAATGATGAGGTCACCAGAAGGACCAAAATGAAGTAGAATAAGAGACATTGAGGCCAATAAAAGATTAGTTTAGGCCCAAAATTAGAAGAAATTAGGTAGATGTGAATAATGAGAAAAAATGATTGACCTAGTTTCTTGTGTGTTGGATTGTAGGAACAAGTCAGGGTGATTACATCATAGGAGTGATAATATTGATTACTATAACATTAGGGTATATGGATTTATGAGATCATGGGTGTAATCAAAGTAGTGGAGTTATATCACTTGGTGTGGTTGGCAGTGATTTGTGTAGATCAAACCTATCTTGGATCTTTTGTAGAAAGGTGGTACTTTGAGATCTCTACATTTCATTTATCAACCAAAGAGGCCATTATAAATTTAGAAGATGTTTACATATATTATAGGTACCGATGTATTGCCATAAGAATACCTAGATGTTGATAGGCCAACTAGCTATTTTGGAGGACTTGATTAGTGTGATAGATCTAGAGGTCTTCAAGGGGAACATAGAAATAGATGCATTGGAGAACCTCACTTGGCCTTCAAATGGTGGATTAACATTAGTAGGGGAACCAATAATGGTACCAATACAGGGGATAGTTCCCCTAGAGGTAGTCATCTTGATGACTTTTATTAACAACCTTTTATTATCGAACAAGAATATATAGTTCTTCCCTCTTGGCCTAATTAGAGTATTATAGGAGATGCATGATTACCTAACATAGTTTGGATGGGATCCCATCATTATGTTCCAATTATATAGATACTTAAATATGATAACCTATTGAAGAAGGTGGAGTATCAGCCATAACACACTAGTCCATGTTTGGGCATGGGAGCATATAGCCATTGAGCAGCTAGTGGGGCTAAGATATTAGTGGGGCCTAGAGGATCTAGTGGTTTTTAGGTGGCATCTAACAGGGCCAAGTTTACACAGCCATCTTGGATAATTGCATTTTTATAGAGGAGTGATAGATGAGATGTTTAATGATGATTTTATTTGGTGACTATATTTATCAATAAAGTGGCTCTTGATTAAGGACCTATGTGTGATCAACTTTATAATTACACCATTCTATATCATAGGTCACCATGACTTCATGGTAGAGCATTATAGACCAAATCAAGTCTAGTGATAGTTTGGATTTTAGCAATATATCCTAAAGGGTCCCCATTATTTCACTCATATGACTTGGGAGATCTAACAGTGGGGGTTTTAGTGCCCTGAGACCAAGTTATGATAGATTATGGTAGGGTATAACATATTTTATAGGAATATCTAGGTGGGATGGTAGATCCTAGCATGATTATAGATGCTTGCACAACATGGTGGATTGGTGTCTAACCTATTCACTTTACCAGACCATGGCCATAATAACTAATAATACATTAGCAATGGGTGTGATAGAGGAGGGATGAGGGTCAATCCCTAATATAGAGATAGGTTTAGGTACCAATTCAACCAACCATACCACATGCCATTCCATTACATGTAGTTCATGCCTAGGTACAATTAGATATCCTAGAGGATACATATATGTCAAATTTAGATGGGTAAGATATAGATAAAGGCACTAGGTGGTAGGTATAGTGGAGGTAGGGACATCTAAGATAGGGATAGGTTTAGGTTCAATAGAAGCAGGGCCCTCCCACATAGGTAGGTCTGGATAGGACTAGGCATTGATTAATAGGCTATAGGGTGAGATCATTTCTTGATTATAAAAAATTATAGGCTTATAGAGTAATATATTGGGGTTATGTGCATAGTTTTTTATTATACAATTGGAGACAACTAGGATATAGAGGCTTTTTGCATCCAAGGATGTAAAGATTGTTACTCTAAGGGGATAGGTGGCATAGTTAGTAATGGTATAGGCTCAGTTAGCTACACACAATGTTGAGATTTAGAGAGTGACTAGTGAGTAGAATAGAGATCAGGTGGATGGGGAGTGATTTATATTTTAGGTATGGAGGCTCATGAAGGAGTGAGATGAGGCTTGATAAGACATGATAGATAGTGGTTCATCGAGAGCCTTTGTTAACATCATTATGGCCAAGGATGATGCCTTATGCATGAAGGGTGATGTCCTACATGTCAATGATGAGATATCTTATTGGTGTAAGTTATATTAGGTTGCAATAACTATGGAGAGGAGAGTTCCATCCTATAGAGATTATTCAAGATCCTAATGGACTACTAAGACCTCTAGGTATAGACATGCTACGAAATCAAAGCACTTAGTGGCATAACCATCTTAACAATGAGTACTCATAGGGCCACTAGAGAATATCTATACATCTCATATACAAAATAGAGCTAAAAAATTGAATTTTATTATGACCATCCCTTGGGGAACTTTTATGAAAGATCTGAACCATGCCTAATGCTAGAAATAGTGGTGGACAAGCTGGTATAGATATTCTCTTGATGTATAAAACATTATATATATATATATATATATATATATGATTTTTTTTTTATTTCATTACTACTTGTACATGGACTTTTTATATTCTTTGTGTCACATGATGTTTACATTGATTTTTCTCTTGTTATGATATAATGGTATATGTTAATGTTAGGAGATGCATTTCCTTAGTTAGAATATGGATGTTGATGTATTTTTTGTAATGGTTGATGTATTAATATATGATATAAGATAATTTAGGAGATGCACATCCCAAACTAATCATATAAATAGTCAATATGACTCAATGTGTATGCCATGAGATGCATGTTCTGCATAGAGATAATTGTTTATTTCTAATGTTTGGCTTAGGATATCTTGTTGAGGTAGTGGATATGTAGGATAGTACTTTTATAGATGATCTTCAGTGCCATATCATCTATTGTAATTTGGAATACTTGGTGTTGAATTTATAAAAAAATGAAATTATGCATCATAAATATGAATAACTTATAATAACATCATATTTATTTTATGAATTGACCAGTTTAAACATGAATATTTATAACTAAAGATAATGATAAAAACTACCAAAACCAAAGTTACAACTATTTATGTTTGAACAAAAAACAAAGTAAATAAAAAGATAAAAATAAGGTAAAATAAAAAAAATGTAACTAACTCAAAATCCATATACGAATTATCAAGATTTAAGTAGGAACAAGAATGTACTAAAAACAAACAAACAATAAAACAAAGCAAGGACAAATTGTTTAAACATCCTGAAATCAAGATATGAATAATCAAGACCCACACATTAACAAGGTGTAAAAAATAAACAAATAATAAAATAATTTAAATACAAATGTAAACAATTCAAGCCTAGGGTAAGGCTAGACTAAATTTTTTTAGGAAGTGTATTCAAATAAAACAAAAAAAAAACCCTAAATAAATAAGTAAATAAAACACACAAAAACACAAAAATAGGAATATAAAAGACAAGAAAAAATACACAACAAAACACCAATAAATAAATATAAACAGATAAATCAAAATAAAACACCAATAAAAACACAAGAAAATACCAATAAACAAAAATCAAACAGCACAATTAAAAAACAAATAAATAATCCAAGGCAAAGAAAAATGTAGTAAGAAAACTATTCTAAGCACAAAAAAACAAACAAACATAAACAATGGTTACTTGCAATGTTAGTGTAGACATAAAATAAATTGTTTATGTATGTGTAATAGAGGCATTATTATTTGTGATGAAGTTATTCCCTAAGCTAAGTGACAATGACATAGGTACAAAACATACAAACAATGGGTACAAAGTTACCCCCAGTCTATAGGGAAACAACAAAACACAAATAAGATGACAAAGATTGACCCTAGGCTATAGGAGACAATGAAACAATTAAATAAAATAGGGGGAAGATAAGAAAAGGAAGGGGTAGATGAGATTACTTTAGATTTACTTGGCAAGTGGATGATACCTACATAGTTCTATGGAATCAAGATCCAAAATGAACTTCAGGCCAAATGTAGTTCTCCCAGGATATGGGATAGAATACAATTGATGATAAAGAAATATGATTAATGTATAGAGGAAAATGGGAAAGGTCTCATAAAATGGTAAGTGCATTTAAAATGAGAGTCATTTATCAAAATGGTGAGAGTGTAAGAAAATCAAAGGGTGAAATAATGCCTTTACTTCAAATGAACAATGCACACAATGGTGACTCACAAATCTTCAGAGCATGACTTGGGTTTCTCTCAAAATAATGAGAGCACTCAATTTCAAAATAGAAGAAGGTACATGGTAATGTTTTAGGTATTTTATTTTATCATTTTATAATGGTTATAAGATAAATAATGGAATGAAAACTAAATATAAACAAAGGTACATGGAACTACATAGCTGAGGAGATGCACTTCCATATGTAATATCCCAAATGATAAGTAAATCAGTTGCAATGGGGAATGATACCAAACCAGCTACAATGGGGCTTGATAGCTAAACTGACTACAATTGGGATCCATATGAAGGTAAAAATAAACCAAGCATTTCTAAAATAAGAATATAATACTATTTAGTGTTAAATAAGTCACAAGGAACCATCCAATAGGCAAAAACCATATGTTGACATAGCCCGGTACACTTGTTTACAAAAGAAGCTACAAATATTGTTGGAGGGCTAGATTGCACCCTAGCTGAGCAAAGGATTTTTCAAGTCGTCTACCCAAATATAATCCAATATGGGAATGAACATATATAGTGGGTTACCTACTCTTGGATTAGAATTCTAGGATTTTTAATGAGGCTAGCTCCTCTGATGAATCACTTAGCTCATTTCCACTAAAACCTAATAATTGTTGGGGGAAAAGGGAGAGAAAGTTATATGAAAGGTAAATCTAAGTTAATGTCGATGATGCACCTAAATTTATTGCCCATCCACTCTATTTGAAATTATAAAAACACTAATGAGACAAGTAAAATACTAAATATATAACTCCAAATATCTGTTGTGCATCAGTATTTCATGTAGAGGTTCACCAAGTGATCAAAACTTGAGGGAAGTGATGGAGAGGTCTGATTCAAGGCATTAACTAGTCAATGTGTCCACATGCTAGCTTCAATAAAATGACATTAAACACTAAACATGACCTATATAACAATATAACTAGTAGCTAAGTGAGATCAAGACTTGACAAGGGAGATATTTCTAACACATATGCAAATCAAACTGACATTAACACACTCACCCAGAACCATGAAATCTGAAATAGTCATCTATTTATCTCAAGAGATTACAAAGATCAATCTTGGTAGAGTCTAGTCATGCCCAAGAGAGGGATTCATTTCAAGGCTTAGAAAATTGTATATATAGTAGAATGGGTTGAGAGAGATGGGGATCATGTGTGGGAAAGTAGAGAAAGGGTCATAATGATCAAGGATGAGATTATCATTAGAAGTAATCACAATAACCACTGCATTAAATCCTTCTTAAGCTCCTCATTTTATTAATATCACTGTAACTATTTTGGCATAAAGTAGTGGAGAAAAGGTCATGGAGGTTATAAATTCCACTATGAGAAATCATGGATGGTTGTTTGAATCTCCTCTAGCTCCTCTACATTAATGCCCTTTATTGCAAGGATAAAATCCTCATATCATGTACCTGGCATCGCCATGATTAAGTCTATTTTGAATAGCTATATGTACATGTTCTATGAAGATACGACCATGTTTCAAAGGATGAGACACTCCACCATATCTCATTTATGTTTGTATCTAATCCAACTTGAATATATATTTTTGCTATAGGTTGAAAACCAATCTAAATTATTAGTTTTCATGTAGTTAATATGTCAATGAAGATCCACAAGTTACATAGTCTTATTCTAGACTATTATTAGGTCTAAATAGACCTATCTTGTATCTAAGCTTTAATGGAAACCTTATCCCTTTGAAACATTGATTTGGTTTGACCATGATTGTATTTGATTTCCATTTTAGCCCTTGGCTTTTGACTTTTAATTTTATTTGTTGATCTTAATTTGGGTTCCTTAAAATTTGCCACCTAACAACTCTTAATTCATCTTCAGGATCTTGTTGTCAACCCCATGATTTAATGTGCTTATGTCACATGGTAACCTCACATTTTATCTGAGGTCCTTGATCTTTGATCTTATACGTACTGTCAATATTCTTGATTTTATTGAATGCATGTAATCGATCTCCTTCTACTTGATCGAACATGTACCATTGATATGTTTGGTCACTATGATCATGCCACTTGACACCATTGCATTTAATCTTGAGATCCTATAAATTATTGACCCATATTACATCATTAGATCTTAGATACATGATTAAATTCATGTCATTGGATCTTCTTCGATCCACTGACCTTGTTAGGTGGCCTCTCACCATTGGATCTTTGATGGGATTAAACCTAGACCATTGATCTTACTCCAAGCTCTTTTTGACTTATTAAATTTGTGTGCACCATAGATCTTCTACCTAAGCTCCTGATATCTTGACATCTTTCAAATCCTCATTTAACCTTAAGCACATTTGAATTTAAATGGCTATTTTATGAGTCCCAAACTTGATGTCTGTACACACATCCCACTCTACAAGTTCAACTTTGGAAGATTATATCTTGAGATAACAAGATCATCAAGATATGAAATTTGTAAAACATGATCTTGGTATTAAAGACATCATGTCCATGTGATATTTTGGCTCTGAGAGGCCTCCTATGTGAAATTATCAAATGTGTAATCAAGCTTATCTATTTATCCCTACCTGACATACAAATGATGGCTTGACTTCTCAAGGCCTGTGTTAATCATTTTTATCTTAATCAAGGACACTAGGGGCATAAAAATGAGCTAAAATAGTGGTCATTAAATCTTTAAATTATAAGGTTGGCATTTGCATTGTGAGGTAAAAATGTTAATATTTCTAGTGACTCTGATGGATTGACCAACCTATTGGTCATGAAACCTAGACACTCACATGAATTTTTTGGCTCATGACACAATGGTAAATTAAACCTTGACTACTAGAAACCTCTTGACAAAGACAACACATAGAAAATTAAGAAATAAAAAACACAAAAAATAAAAGTAACCTAAACAAAGAAAGAAAAACAAACTAATATGCTAGGACAACACTTGGAGGAAAATAAACAACTAATTATGTACAAGAAACCTAGTTAACTAAGATAAAACATGTTCCACTTGGATCAAAAGGAAAATTTATAAACTCAATTAGTCCAAGAAATGGTACAAGTTTCAAAGGAGGATGTTTCTTGAATATGACCCTTAATGAGTCCCTCTTCTTGCCTACCAACTCTTTTAGCATCTCCTAGAGTGAGTCATCAACAACAAACTAGTTACCAATAAAGCTAAACTGGTCTTATTCTTTAGGATCCTTCTCATACTACTTATCATCTATAATATTTTCAAGTGACACCTTATCTAAGTATTATCCTTGAGTCCTTTTGGCCTCATGAGAGACCTTGTTCTCTTTATCATCATCTATAAACTCATCAAGATATTTTTGGAAGAGCTTCATTTACTACTACCAATCATCTAAGAGTGGTTAAAAATTAGGCTAAGGTATTGAGTCATCTCCAAGAAAAAAAACTTCCATCTTAGTTTCAAGATATTCCTCTAGGACTACAATCTTTTGAGAAATGACTTGAAATTATTCTCCTTCATCCTTGATAGTACACTTTACCTCATGTACATCTTTAAAATAATATTCAATATGTTTCACTTCATTCAATAAGGTTTA
Organism: Torreya grandis; assembly: GCA_037957365.1. NCBI lineage: Eukaryota > Viridiplantae > Streptophyta > Pinopsida > Cupressales > Taxaceae > Torreya > Torreya grandis. Next base: position 5,505,796 of record JARHVA010000329.1, read on the forward strand.
ATTGTTCTTATGTTCACCAAGGGGAGTCCTTATGGTTATTTATTCTTCATAGTCACTCATGACATCTTCTTGATCAACTATGACTTGAGATCTTTTCTCTTCACTTGTTTCCCTCAAGATGGGTTCTTTTTCAAGAAAGGGTAAGGTGGAAGGTTGATGGATAGGATAATGGGTTTGAGGTGGAGGATGAGATGTGATGAGGGGTTGATAAATTGGGGATAGAGTATGAGGTATGATGGATGGTTCATGGATGGGTTTAGGAATGGAGGGAACCTTCCTACACCTTAAAACCTTGTGAATGTTTGAATTAAAAAAAAAATATTATATGGAAATAAAGTTGAGTTGGGAATGGAAGGATCGCCTTCTTCCATAAGAATTTCATTTTCCTTGTAGCCTTCTTGAGGATCTTCAACAGTTACAAACTGCTCTTCAACCTTCATAATTGGAGACTCCCTATTATTTTGAGAACATATTTGGATAAACATCCAAGATGGACAAGCTAGAGGTTATTTTTTACCCTTTTGATTTTGTTTCTCCTTCTCATGCTCACCCAAATCATCATCATCAGCTATAGGTTTAATTTGATTTTGAATGTTTACCTTTTCAATAATGGGTTCTCTCTCCATAAGAGGCATAAAATATCTTTAGAGTGACTCCAAGAGAGATGAGATATATGTGACACCTCCTTGGTCCAACTATTTATCTTCAATAGTCATGTGCTCTTCCTTCTTTTGTATATTATTCTAGATGGATTTTTAAGATAGAAATGACTTAAACTCCTTAGGATGGGGGTGGGGATTGCATAACTTTAGATTTGGTTGAAGTCATTATTTGGTTCCAAGATTGGAATTTGGGCTCATGGTTTTCTTGCATAGTGTGCATTGTGGCTTGAAGAATGAAAGAAGGTATGTGCAATTGAGGTGATGTTGCCTTTACATTTGCTAATGTCTAGTATAATTTTTTTTCTATAGCTTCAATTTGCCTAGCAAGGGAGACTTAAAAACTAGACCTTGATTGTTAATGATGGCTATCTCTTTCAACACAAACATGCCTTTCCTCCTAGACTTTCCTTTGGATAGATTTCTATGAGGGGAAGGTTGAGAGGAGCTGGGGGGGAATTATGATCACCTTGAAACTCATTTAATGAGGGATTATGAGTGATGATGGGAAGCTCAACATGAGGCTAACATGGAGTGAATGAGGGAAGGTAGGATGTGTAATGATGTGTTTGACGTTATTCATGGGCTACGAACTTTTCCTCAATATTGGAGATGAGTCCATCTATGTCCAACATGTCACTACTGCTTCTAGAACATCCTCTCTTAATGAAAGGCATCCACTCCTCCTTTGCCTATTACACTAAAGTTTTGATGCCCTTAATGACATGTTTTGGAATTTCCTACCCATACCTCTTCAACATATTAATTTTTATCATATTCCTCTCCTGGTCTAATAGAGATTTTTTAAGGCTATATATAGAATGGCTTGGGGTATGAGTAGGCTATTCAGGAGTGTCATAAAACTACCATTGTTGATTAGAAGGGTAAATAGGCTATAAAATGGGTAGATGAGACTCATATAAGGCTTGATGATCTTTTTAATAAGGGGAATCATCATAGGACTAGGAAGGGACAATAATATGATGGACTAGCTACTCATAAGGAGGATCAAGGAAATACTCTTGCATGTATAACTGATATAGGTCCTCATACTACTGGTGAGGATCATAACAAGTTATATATGGATCATTTTAAATCTACTAATGAGGAGAGAAAATATATAACTCTTCTCTATAGGATGTTACAGCCTAGAAAACATGAAGATAATTGAAACCATGAATAAGAATATGCCTCTTACCTTGAAATAAGGAATTCTTGAAACTACTTCTGAAGATGAATGTGCTACAAAATTAATTTAATAACTGAAATTAAATCCCATCAAGCATGCTAGAACTATTGGAGGCATAGATTTTACCCTAACTAAAAAAATGATTGTTTAATTCCTTTACCCTGAATCTAGTCCAACATGGGAATGACCCTAGGTTGTGGGTTACCTACTCTTGGGTCATACCTCTAGGATTTTTAATGAGGATAGATCCTTTGATGCATCAATTAGCTCATTTCCACTAAAACCTACTAATTTTTGGGGGAAAATAGAGAGAAATATAACTAAAAAGTAAATCCAAGCTAATGTTGGTGATCTACCTAAATTGATTGCTCATCCACTCCATTTAAACTTCTAAAAACAGTAACAAGACAAATAATAGACTGAATCTACAACTCTAATTTTTTTTATGCATCATTATTTCATGAAAAAGTTTACCAAGTGATCAAAACCTAAGGGAAGTGATGGAGAGGCCTGATTCAAGGCACTAACTAGTCAATGTATCCACATGCTAGCTTCAATAAAATGACATTAAACACTAAACATGACCTACATAACAAGATAACTAGTAGCTAGGTGAGATCAAGAATTGATAAGGGAGAGATTTATACCACATATAAAAATCAAACTAACATTATCACACTATACTATAACCATGAAATCTAAAATAGTCATCTATTTATCTCAAGAGGTTACAAAGGTCAATATTGGCAGAGTCTAGTCATGCCCAAAAGAGGGATTCATTTCAAGGCTTAGAAGCCTATATTTATAGTATAATTAAATGAGAGAGATATGGATCATGCATAGGAGAGTATAGAAGGGGTCATAATGTTAGTTATAAATATACTAATTGGTTCAATATAATATAAAAAATATAGAAAAATAATAAGATTATAGAAATGAAAGTGTGAAAGACAACTTGAAAGGGTCAGGTTTATGTCATTTTCACTACAATGTATGCAATGGTAAATGCAACAAATTTATAATGTGATCGTGATTCATCACAACCCTAAGACCCTTCATATATTTTTAACTACCAGTAGACCTCATGGATGTATAATATCATGCCACATTATATGATCATATTTCTTTGCTCCCCTAGGATGGTCTGTATGCTTGTAATTATTAAGCAAGGTTCAAGATGAGTGCGATTATGACAAGTGTGAGAATCTCACTGCATCATGACTATATAAGTCATCAACCCATGTAGATGCCAAATTAGACATTGAATGAGAAAATAGACATTGCATGGCATGAAATTTCAACTAGATGACATGCTGACATCCACATTAGCATGACATGAACATAAAATTGATGGCCATCTAGCTCATCAATACTATAATGGAGCTAGAAGGCTTTCCATTTAAAATAAACTATTTAAATATGTTCAAGTATTTGGATTTTGGGTCCATTCTATACAACTTAAGGGTGGAAAATTTCACTGACTTGTTTGAAGAAGGAAGATTAAATAGAACAACAAGTTTTTTAATCAAGATCTATAACAAAATAGTTAACATTGAGAAGAGATTATAAAATAAATCTAATAAGGAACCCTTACCATTAGAAGCAATCAAAACAACCACTGCATTAAATCCTTCTTGATCTCCTCATTATATTAATGTCACTGTAACTATTTTGGTGTGGAGAGTGGAGAAAAGGTCATGGAGGCCAAAAATTTTGCTGCAAGCAATCATGGATGGCTGCCTAAATATCCTTGAGCATGTTTTCATTAATTCCCTTCATTGTAAGGATAAAATCCTCATATTCATGTACTTGATAGAGCCATGATTAAGACTATTTTGAGCAACTATAGGTACCTTTTTCTCAAAGATATGACCATGTGTCAAAGGATGAGATGCTCCATCATATCTCATTTATGTCTATATCTAGTCCAAATTGAATATATATTTTTACTACAGGTTAAAAACCAATCCAAATTATTTGTTTTCATGTAGTTAATATGTTGATGAAGATCCATAGGTTGCATAGTCTTATTCTGGACTATTATTAGGTCTAAACAAACCTATCCTGCATCTGAGCTTTAATGGTGACTTTATACCTTTGGAACATTACTTTGGTGACTTTATACCATTTGAGCCCCTAGATTTTGACTTTTAATTTTAGCCATTGATCTTAATCTATGAACCTTAAAATGTGCCACCTGGAAGCTCTTCATTCATCTTAAGGATCCTACTATCAACCCCATGATTAATTCACTTATGCCATGTAGCAGCCTCATATTTTATCTAATCTCCTTAACCTTTGACTTCATGTACACCATCTATCTTCCTAATTTTATTTAATGCATGCTATCAATCTCTTTATACTTGATTGAATGTGTATCATTGATCTGCTTGGTCACTATGATCATGCCACTTGGCACCATTGCATTTAATCTTGATATCCTCTGACTTCTTAATCTAGCTAACAATGTTAAATATTAGATGCAAAATCAAATTCACACCTTTGGATCTTATTATACCCACTAACCTTGTTAGGTTTTTGATCACCATTGGATCTTTGATGGGATTAAATGTAGACCATTGATCTTGCTTTATGTTCTTTTTGACTTATTAACTTTGTGTGTACCATATATTTTCTACCCAAGATCCTGAGATATTTACATTTTTCAAATCCTCATTCAAACTTAGACATATTTTAATCTAAACGGCTATTTTATGAGGCCCAAACTTTATGTCTATGCACACATCCCACTCTACAAGTTTAACTTTAGAATCTTATATCTTGAAATAACAAGCTCATCAAGATATAAAATTTATATAACATGATCCTGGTACCAAAAAAATAATGTCCATGTGATCTTTTGGCTTTGAGAGAACTCTAAAATGAAATTATCAAATGTGAAACTGAGCTCATATATTCATTCCTGCCTGACATGCATATGATGGTCTAACTTCTCAAGGCTTGCGTTAGTCATTTTTCTCTTAATCAAAGACACTATGGTAAAAAAAATCTAAAATAGTGGTCATAAAATCTTTGAATAATAAGGCTTGAAATTTGTCTTCTGAGGTAGAAATGTTAATAGATATTGATCAAGTTTAATTACTTCATAGAATAATCTTTAGATGAGTACAAAATGCTAGTGAATCATAATTAGGATCATTATTGGTAGTGGATACAATGGTCCAGGTTACAATGGTCTAGTTGAAATTAGAATTAGTCTAGGTAGAGTGAAATAAAAATGGTCTAAGTTATAATGGTCTTGGGTTACAATGGTCTAGAATGAAATGGATAGGGTGAAATAATATAGGGTATAATGATTCAAATTACAACAGTCCAAACTATAAGTATACTGGAAAAATAACTAATTTTAGCACAAGTTTCCCCCAAGTAAGGGATCTTATAGGTAATGGTTTAAAAGAGGTTGTCAAGTGTAGAAACACTTGATATGTAAAATATTAATTGGTTCTAAGAGCTCTTCACCTAATGGAGTAGCTAATTTGTATACCCTTGAGATATAATTTTTTATAACCACATATGGGCCTAGCCAATAAATTTTAAACTTACCCTTCTTATTACATTCAACATTAGTGTTCTTTTGATTCTATTTTAAGACTGAGTCACCTACTTTAAACTCCCAATGGAGAATGCATTTGTTATAACTATAATGCAACATGTTCTGATATGCTCTTAAGTTATCTAGGGTAGCTAAACTCTTACCATCAATAATATTGAGATATTTCAACATGGAAACTATATAGTCTTTATCATTAACATATTCTCTAAAGATACCAAAAATTAAGATATCTTGACCTTAATCAAGATAATAACATCTATACCAAACACCAAGGAATATGGAGTGGCCTCTATAGGGGTATGATGACTAGTACAATAGGCCTAAAGGGTAAGAAATATTTACAAGTGCCAATTACATCCAATTTCATTGACAATATTATTAAGTATTATGACAATGGTTTTATTAGATGCCTCATCTTGACCATTGCCTTGTGGGTTATATGGTGTGGAATTTTTGTGTTTAATTTTGAACATGGTACATATGGATTTAACATCCTTGTTCACAAATGAACCACCATTATCATATATAATTTAGGTTAGGATACCACAATGATAGATGATATGGTAATGGATAAACTTGGTAATCTATTTTCCAAATATGTAAGTGAAAGGAATTACCTTGATCCACTTATTAAAATATTATGTGGTAGTAAGAATGTGTTAGTGGCCATCAAAAAATGTTGGGTTTATTCTCCCAACAAGATTGATACCCCATTTATGAAATGGCCATGGTGTAGTGATCAGCTGTAGTGGCAAGGAAGGTGCATGTATCAAATTACCATGTTTTTGGTAGGTAAAACATCTCCTAACATAATTATAGGCATCTATTTACATCTTAAGATAATGGTACCCTATTTTGAGGAGTTTCCTAGCTTAGATTACACCATTAGTGTGGTCCCTACACATTCTTTATTGGACCTCTTTAAGTGCTAACATTTATTCTCTCAAATATAAACAATGAAGAATCATTCCATCATAACCCTTACAATAAAGTGTGTTTACAAGGAGGGTATAATGGGATAGGTGATGGAGTATTTTCTAATGATTATGTGAAAGTTTGGAAGGAATAATTGGTCATAAAAATAATTATAAATGTCTTGGTACCAAGGAGGTTTAGGTGGGAGATTGGGACTGATCATAATATAAACCCTCTCTAAATCTGGTAATACATGAGTGGGCTACAGAAGGTGATCGATGAGAAATGAATACTCTTTGACATCAATAGTAAATTGTACCATGGATTGAATTATTTCCATTACATTAGTTGATTTGTTATTGGCTCGTGGTACCTATTCAAATTGCAGGGAATTGAAATGCGAATTGAGATTGTCTACAATGATCTTCTAGGGTAAAAACTTTTCATCTTGAGTTTGATACTAGTTTTTGGTCTAATTAATTATTATTTGAGAATATCCATAAACCATTAATTATTAGATATCCTATTGTATTGCAAGATGAATTCCTATAATAAGGACTTCATACTCAACCATATTGTTGGTATAGTTGAAGCTAATATGAAATGCCTTGGGAATGAGGTCCCCTTATGGTGTAACTAGTAAAATGTTAGCTCTAGATCCATGTGAAGTGAAGGAGCCATCAAATTATAATTTCCATTGTTCAAGTTCATGAGCCACTTATTCTATTAGCATGCTATAATCATCTAAGAAATCAAATGTGACTAGTTGAGTATCTATAATAAGAGATTTAATAAGTTGATTTATAATGACTTGCCCCTTAATAAATTTTTGATTACGGTACTCAATGTCAAATTCACTCCAGAGCATGACTCATTTATCCATGTGTCCTATAAGATTTATTTTGGATAATAAATATTTGAGAGGGTCTACTTTAGTAATGATAATATTTTTATTATTTAGCATGTAGTGTCATAAATTTTGGGAAGCCAATACCATTGAAAAATAAGAATTTTAATAGGTGTATAATTATGATTGTATGATATGAGTGTTTATCTCAGATAATAGACTATATGTTCCTTTCTTCACTCATCATGTTGGGCCAAGAGTTCCCCTAGTGCATTTTATGTAGCTGAGATATACAGAAGTAATGGCTATCTAGGGGTTGGTGGTCTCAATACTAGCAGGTTCGCTAGTATGTCTTGAGTTTTGAAAATGCTTACTGACATTCAATATCCCATTAAAATGCAACACCTTTCTTCAAGAGGTGCATAAAAAGATGACACTTGTCTACCAACTATGATATAAACCTAAAAATAGATTAGATTTTTCCCTATAAGAAGTGGAGCTATTTCAAATTACAAGGTAGAGGAATTTCTATAATGGCCTTGACCTTAGTAGGATCCACTTCAATCCCTCTCTATGAAACAATAAATCCTAGCAATTTATATGAATTAACACCAAATATACACTTCATAATATTGAGATGAACCTTATATTCATGAAGTTTCTCAAATATTCTTCATAGAACATCAGGATGTTTAGCACATGTTCATGATTTTGATAGAATATCATAACCATAATCCTCAACTATATTGTACATCATGTCATGGAAGATGAAAATCATGGCACATTGATAGGTGGTATTATCATTCTTAAAACCATAAGGGATGACTTAATAATTAAATTTTCCCCACGGTGTGGTGAACATAGTCTTGTGTTGGTCCTTTGGGGATATCTTAATTTGGTTCTATTCAAAGAAGCCATCTATGAAGGATAACATGTCATACCTAATAATTGAGTCAAAAATCATGTCGATGTTAGGTAGAGGTAAATCATATTTAGGACACACTTTTTTGATATCTCTAAAATTAGTAAAAACATATATGACCTATGGCTTCTTACTAACTAGGAACATATTGGATAACCATTCAGAATAGTCTAGTGGTTTAATGAAACCGACTCCCATTAATTTTTCTAGGTCCTTCACTAAAATAACAATGTGTGGGTACATCTTTCTCAATTTTTTCTTGACCAACTTAGCATCTAGGTGTACCATAAGGTGATGCATGACCAAGGTAATGTCTAGGCCAAACATTTTTGAGTAAGCCCATATAAATGTATCAATAAAATACCTTAAAATAATGATAATATATTCACACTCTTCGTATATGAGGGATGATCTCACATAAAAAATATTGTGATCTTCATAAGTTCCTAGATTAAATTTTAGTTGTATTCTCTATAAGGAGCATGGAACCATTTTCTAAAATTATGGGAAGTGTTTGACACTGATCCTCTTCTTCAGTCAATGGTATGAGTCCCAAAGCTCATAGTAATGAGAGGAATCTAAATCTATTAGTTCTATTAATGTCCAATTAAAAAATTTATTTGGAAAGTCTAGAGAAAGATTCTCAAAGTATTTATGATATTCCAAGGTGATATAAGCACTAGATGTTGAGATTGGACTTGGTGGACACTACACATCCTATAGAGATGAGCAAAACCCCCATCGAAGAGTGCTAGAACCAAGTTTTTTACTCAAGAGATTGTATTTTTATTTACTATTTACCTAATCAAATAAAACCTCAAATATTTTTTCACCTGAAGATATCGATGTTTTATCTTTTATATGACTAAGAAAGTTTTCCTACTCTCTAAATGAGGTAGTAGGGTCTAATGATAAGTCGAAGCCGTGTTTGTGATCACTAGATGGCAATCCATTTCTAAGGCCCATATATTATCAATAGATTCCTCATTCTAAATATCATTGAGTGGTATAATAAAATTTTATTGGTCCCAATCTCTAAGGTTTGGATGGAAAAGGTAAGTGGATAATGAGATGTGATAGTCTTAATAGAATTGGAATCAAATATGTCAGTGTTAGATTATAATAAGTGTTATAATGGGACATTATGTCTTTGTTGGATAATTATTCATTAATTGATAATGAGTAATCACTATCAAAATACATGAGGTCACCCCCAGGTGGTATAAATCTATGATCTTGATTCATAGTAAGCTTACCAGTAGATAAAAGTTAAAGAATACCTTGCTCATGTGGCCTTAGGACTTTAATTTCATAATATAAACTATCCATAATTTGATTAGGGATAGGGTACTTATGATTTTGAAAATAATTGGTGAGGTCATCAATATACAATCAATATCCTTCAGTAAAGGCTTCTTGATCCTAATTTGGTGAAGTGGCTAGTACAAATACCATTGGTTGTTTCTATCTATTTTTATTCTACCAAATCATGTTGGGCCTACAAGGGATTTCATAAGGTTTAGGTCTTCCATAATACTTATGAGATTTGAGAATTTTTATAATATTAAATGCATATTTCATATGGTATGTGGAGATGTTAATGTCCTTAACACTAAGCTAGTTAACAAAGGCTATGAGAAATGGATTGGATGAAATATAAGCAAGACCACTAGGGTTGAATTAATTAGATTTATGTGGTTTAAAAATTATTTATTTATTCTTTTCAATTATAAATTAAGATCTAGGGAAGTAGTTATAATTGTGGTATTTAGCCTCTATATGTTTGCAATATTGATATGGCTACAAATCAACATAAATAGTGACCTCAATTCTTGAATGGGGGAACTTGAGGCACTAGTGCAGGGTAGAAGGGATGACTTATTCATGGATCCAAGGATTAAAAAGACTTAAATTATAAGGTAATTCAATGTTCACAACATGGCATAGGGTATCATGTGTTACAGGCCTAATAATGATTGATAAGCAAATAGTCCTTGAAGACTCTCTTTTAGCATTATCACACTTTGATCGTGATTATTTTAGGCTACATTTCCTTGGTGGTATATCTAAACTATTTTATTAATTTATCAAAAATATATTTAGTCCTAAACCATTTTATATAATAACCCACTTGATCTTATGGTGAGAAATAATGACCTCAATATGTATGGGGTTATTATGGCTAGGACTAAGGGAAGACATATCTCATTAATCAAATGTAATTTGTTGGATCAGAGATAGATGCCCCATACATGTTTGGAATTGGGTAGGGTTAATGTATTTAGGAATAGTGGAATATTTAAGGAATTCATTTAGTGTGGTCTTAAAAACTTCCAATGTATGCAAGATATCTAAGATAGAAATTTGTGCAAAAGTTTTGCTTAGTTGGTCCTGAATACTATATGACTTCTCATTGGTATGATGAGAGGGTTTGGAATTATCCAGTAAAGTGGTTAGTTTAGGATTATAAGGAACAGGGTTCACATTTGGCTCAGTGTTGGGGGAAGGCAAAGGGTCTTGAAGGGTAACTTGTGAGTGTCTTATTGTAACTTTGTAATTTTGAGTCGATAAGGAGTCATTACAATTAGAAGAATATGATGGTGGTCCAAAAATATTAACCCACATAAACTAAGGCATAATGGAATTATTTTAATTTGGTGTGGTGCTACTTAAATAAGAGGGTATAAACCCTAAAATAGAGGGACCAACACTTCAAGAAGTTTTGGGAAGTTCATGGGTTTTAATTGTAATAGTGGTAATGTGATTACCATAAATATGCACCATGGTGTTATTATAATCATATGGAATAGTTTTATAACCTAGTTTATTAACTTGGGTATTATAATCCTAATTATGATTATGTTTATTCAGTTTTTGACCTTGTCCTTACTAACATTGGCCCTAAACTTGATTATGATTGTTCCACTATTACTATTGATTGTGTTTGGGAAATGGGTCTTTTAAAATGCCCATATCCTAATTAGTTTTATGCATAATGTATTTCAATTCAATTTATCCACTTTAAATTAGTTCCTATATATGATGCCTCAATTATATGTATTGATAAATGGCATGGCTAATAACATGATAAAAATTACAAAACTCATCTTCTCAATACCAGTCAGGTTTAGGTCGATCTTCAAAAAATAGTTTTGGTACAAGGTATAGAATCAAATTGGGTATCACTAGCTTCTAGAATACTACCTCAATAGGTTCTCCTAGTTTGTTGAATGGTCTATATTTGTTAAACCCTCTATGTGGAGGTGTTTTTTACAAAGCAATTGGTGGATTGGGTTATACATTTGGAATTGGTAGAGACTACACTATTTGTACATGGACTGATTATATTACTCCATTACCCACCATGTTCTTGTTCTTATTAAAAACCTTAGGTTTATCTATAGTAGTAGCTTGAATAGGTGATTGAGTTTGATTAGATGTTTGACCCTAAGAATATATTTTCATAAGGCCTTTGGTTATAAATACCTTGTCAATATACATACCTTTCTCAATAATTTCCTTGAATGTGTTGGCATAAGTGAGTCTTAGATTATGAGCTAATTTGGGGTTTAAATTATATGCAAATATATTGATGTACAATCTATCTAGTAAATTATGTTGAAAGAAACTAGTTAAAGCTCTCCACCATTATAGGTATGTTATGAAGCTTTCTCCATATTGTTATATTACTTTGCATAAGTTAACTAGTATTAACTCATGCTCAATGCTATAAGATAAATGGTTGATAATTTTTTATAATAGATTATTCCAATCTATCACCAATCCTTTAGGAAATTTGAGGAGCCAATCTAATGCTTGTCTAACCAAACTGCATGGAAATAAGCAGAGCAAATAAACAATGTTGTAGGCTACCTCTTGGCATAACACAAAAAAGAATTGAATGTGTTCTGAAGGGTCACCCTTCCCTTTGTATTTATCAAACATGGGTGCCTCAAAATGAGGTGGAAAGGGGACCTAAAGAATGATTAAATCAAACAGATAAGGACATATCTTGTCAAACTTGCAATTCTTAACCCGATTGCATGTTTTAAGTCTTGTAACTATTTCCTTCATCAAATTCCACTCTCGCATATTTGGTGCATTTTTTGGTGGAATATAATTTTACTAGGTAGGAATGTAGCCCCCCTATGTGGTCTTATTAGGGATATGAACCCTTTGTCTAGAATTTTGGTTTTGACTTACCCTTTGATGTGAATAGATCCAATGTTTTTGATGTAATAGATTTTATTGTTGATTCATAAATGTTTGATACTGATTCTTATGAATATGTTGTTATAATATATAGGAGATCTACTAGTTATGGGGTACTTATTTTTTATTTACTAGTGAGAATTTTCATTGTTAGTTCACAAGGGGAACTTATTGCATTTGAGAATAACTTACTAAAGTGTTTTACAAAATACCCCCAAACTATGATTGTGATGGATCTTAATTAATGTGATGTTTAAAATGGGTAAGATTCTCTTTATGATTAAAAACATTATGATCTATATCAAGTGGAACTTGATACAAAACATATATAGCTTTTTTCTACTCAAGAGAATCCACAAGGTTCACATCAGATGTAGGATTGACTAAGACTTGATGCGTTTGGTCTAATGTTTATTCTTATTTCCTAAAAGTGGTATTATAAATTGAATTTGTGGATAAATAAGTTCTTAGGTCTATGACAAGTTGATACACATACTGTTGACTAATTTGTTGGATCTTGATAGCAATATCTTGATTAGTTGGAGAGGTCTCCACAAGTGGTTTTTTCCCCTTGCTAGTGGAATCAATATTGGATTTTGTAACATGATTAAGATGTTTTTATATATTTTGATCCTCTAGTCGAACAAGTGTATAAAATTATTCCATTAGGAAATTAGGTGGCATTTTATCTCTTGATTCTATTAACTTGAGGAGAGATTCATCTTTGCCCTCTATAGGTTGTTATTCAAAATAACTATGATCAAATTCTAATATCATTGGAATTTAGTAAAACATGATAGAGTGTTATTATCCATAATAATAATGTTATTCCTTGTAACTAGGGCCATAATAGATCCCACTATGAGTATGCCTTTGTATGTTTGAAGATGGGTTTCTATGTTTTCAAAGTGTTTTGAATTATGGTTTACAAAAGTTAAAAGGTGTTTTTGGACTCTTCGATCAAACAAATACAAGTTGAATTTAGATCAATAATTATAAATTAATGGTGTGATTCCACACAATTATAATAAATAAGTTATGAGAATACTCAACCTTGGTTGGTTAAAATTGGTGATTTAGAAGAGGGTAGAATAACCTTAGAACTTAGGGTACATGCTAGCATAAGAAAACCTAAGTTCAAAGTATGTTAATACCATAAAAAAATTGAGCACAACTGTGGTAGGTTGTGATTAGAAAAATTATAAGAATAATTTTTAGATCAAGAAGCTTAAGATGTGAATTAAAAAATTAGGATGCAAATTAACACAATAAATCCTAAGTATAAAACCCAAAATAAATGGGTAGTAAAACAACACACCATGGAAAAGAAATTCAAATGGTCAAGAAACTTATAGTGTGAGTGACCATAAGATGACCTAAGTTTAAATAATAATATAATGAGAAAATTCTAGATAATAGACTTCAAACCAAAAAAAAAATTCACCCAAGTTACTCAAACCAATAGCAAAAGGTGAACCACCCAATCCCAAGTTGTAGGCAAGAATCCATCATAGAACAATTGCATTTTGGATTAAAACTTAGAAATGTGAAAAAATCAATTTTTGGGGTAAAAGGACTTAATATTTGCAAGTGATGAATAGTCTAGACTCAAACGAACAACATAAAAATGCTTTTGGTAAATACAAACACTAATTATTTGATTCATTCTTAAACAAGGATAAAATGTTTTGAATTGATTTGAACAACATAATGCCTCTTTGTTCAAAATATATTATGTCTAACAAGTGTTTGGTTTTTGGACGTATTTTGGTATACACACAAATAATTTTTTAGATTCAAAAGATAATGCAAGTAAACAAGAATAAGAAAACACTAAAGTGTACATCCTATCCTAAAAAATGACAAGGTTGGTTCATACTCTTGGATTCTGTTGATATACTCCTTGAGAGGAAATAAGTTTTTACTCTAATAAGTGTAGATGCACATTAAAAGTAGGGTTTTTAGGCCCCCTCTTCTCTCAAGATATCGTACAGTGACATGGAACTAATAGTACTCTATGGTAAATGATGTTTATCTAAAAAATATTATTTTTGCACATTCTAAATGTTCCCATATGTGTGATTAACACTAGGGTGAAACATGTCATTTGGATCCAAGCTAATTAAATTGTTGTAAAAAGGTATTTTCCTTTTTATAACCACTACATCCATCAATTACTTAGTGTAGTGCAATGTCTAGATTAGGCCATTATTTTGAGGGTAGTAGTTGCTAATAGAGTTAGTTTAACTGCTCAAATTACCATCCCAGAGATTCACCATCTAAATTTTTATAACCCATCATGGAGTGGGGTTGAAATAATGATAGGAGATGAATTCCTGGGTAAACACTTCCCTAAATAACTTATGGGGAGGTGATGAAATTCTACCCATAAGTTAATATGTAAGAAATAAAAATATAAAAGGACTTTAAAGGTCAGTTTGGGATCACCCAAGTCACTTATATCTTGGGGAGTACCTTTTAGACAATCCTTTTATGCTTAGACTAAGTGAAAAAAACAACAATTAAAGCACTTTTAGATCACCCAAGTTCCCTAAAGGGGATGGGGGGAGAGCATAGGTGCTAAAATTATTTTGCACAAATAAATATCAAGTCAAAAAACTTTGAAACTAGTCTTAATAACAAACAAATGACAAAAAAGGAAAAGACTCTTAAGAGTCCTAAGCTATGAAAATTATTCAAATATGATTGAAATTTTCCTTTATTTTTGGAAAAACTGAATGAGTGAAGTGTCTTAATTATGCAAAATAGAGTGTTAGTATTCCAAAAAAGGGTGTATGATATCAAAAAAGACTTTGAAACTTATTGTTTTAACTCTTTGGATTTTTTATATAGGGTGATCTTGTAATTTTTCATAGTGACCTCATTATGTCCTCATCATTCCACATGGTGACCTTGCTATTGATAGAGTAATCATGCCATTTCACAAAGTGATATCACCATTCCTCAAAGTGATCCTACTAAAAGTTTGGTTAAAAATTGATCTTGTTGACATTCAGATGACCCCACTATTCCATAGCTAGATATCATTAATAAATAAGTCAATCTCACTAATCTAAAAAAACACACAAAACAAAAAAATCACAACAATCAATCTCACCTTTTACATGTGTGATCTCACTATTACTTAGGGAAGTATCATCATTCCACAAGGTGATCTTTTTGATGTTCTAGATTAATTCATTGTTTATACGATGATCTCATTTTTTGGTCTAGAAGATAAGAAACATGAAAATTAGAATAAAAAAAGAGCAAAACAACCTCAAAAGAGGGTCTAAGTGCACAACTATAAGGATAAAATGGTATGTGAGATGTGTAGTCCCATCGAGCATGCCAAAATGTATAAAAAGATTACAAATTAAGTTAGTCCATGAATTAGTACAGAAAACCCAAAATAAACATAGAGGACACAACGTGATAAGCCTACTCCCTCAAGGGGCAGTGTTAATGAACTCAAAAAACTAATATGAAAGTAAAACAAGTAATACCTTCCAAGTAGTGGCTCTCCTTAAAAAATGGTCAATAAGCATGCTTATGCCTATATTTGGTGCTCTAAGTCTTTGTCAATGCAATGTAGCATGTACCTCCATCATCTCTTAGTTCACCAATGGCTTTGGTTCAAAGATTTGTTAATTTATGGGAATGAGTGAAGCTCCTCTAATAGTATTTAAGAATAATAACTTTACATAGTTGAATCTTTCTTAAAGCTATTTCTATATGATAAAATTACATAATTCAAGATTAAAAGTTATGTCTATGGCTCACTTATTTATAGCTTTTCTAAATTGTTCAGAATCAACCATAACCATCCATATTGAGATCAAGATATATCATCATGAATTGATTCAATTTTGGAGGGACAAGTAATAAATATGGTCATTAATATTTAGAAGAATGGAACATTAATAAGGCATCGGTAGCCTTAATCTAGACATTTCCCTCCATTAATGCCTTGTGGATGACACCCCTATGATGATGTCATGGGTGATTCTAATTTGAATAATGAATTTCTAATAAATATATATTCAACAAATTTCATGTATTTTCTACTTAAGATCCTAATTTGGTTTTGATTTACTTAAATTATTGTAATTAGTTTTCTATAATTCTTTAAAAATTGGTCACACATTTAATCAACCTAGTTGGAAATGTCAATTTACTGAGTTATAATTTGATTGGATTATAATCAAAAGAAGACGTCAGTTACATACAGGGTAGTACCCTAGTTAGGGTATTATAGATGCAAATTAACACATGCAGGTGATGTGTGCATCCAAATTAGAAGATTTTAGTGGTATAGGACATCATTTTGCCTAGTTGTAATTTGACTTGAAAAGAATTAAGAAAATATAATGATTTTATAAAATGAATTCCAAAATCATGAATGAATAGATGAGAATCAACACTTGCACATGATGTGTGTAGACATTTTAGATCTTTTTAGTGTTTTTAGTCTAGATTGTGCATTATTGTAGATTATCATTTTGATTTGCAATTTTAGAACAATAGTGCTAAGAATTCAATGCCTACAAAATGCCTCTGTGTAACATAAGTGGCATTATCACTTTCTAAATGGTCTATATCATAATAATCTAAGTTTTTCCAATCATTTTATTCATTTTTATTAGAAACATCTAGATTATTGATTGATCTCTTGCCATTTGAAATTGTAGTCCACTATAGCTATACCTTGCTTTGAAGACTCTGTTGTTAGAAACCCTCTTTTGAGAATGTATGTTTGCTTACCCTGATTCTGAATGTTTAACTTAAGTTATTTCTCTTTTTTTAACATTACCCATGTATCTAGATATTTTTCCTTGATAAACTATATATGTGAATGATTTGCCTTAGTATGTTACATAAATCCCAATCTTTGCTGACCAACATTATCAACTGTAAGACTAGGAGAATTTATTCCTTGGGCATGTTTACCCAACCCTTAACCTTGATAATTAAACTATTGTATATATTTTTTACCAAAACCATACTATTTTAAAAGTGGGACCTCATTTTGGAGAGGTATATTTGTATCCTTCACTTACTTTACATGTGCTTGTTGTACTATTTCTTGCTCTAATTTTGTTTTTTGAACCTTTTATTGTTTTGAGTTATACTTTGGTAACAAATTTTGTATTGTTTTTGAATTTTACCCTTTTTGAATATGTTCCTATATCACTATGGATTTATTAACTAATTTATATTTTATAGATTCCTCATTAATAATGATCAATGCCAAATATGAATTTGTGTGATGACCATGCATTCTATGGTATGCATAATAGTATCTAGATATCCTTACTAGATGTAGAGGAGGTAGGTTGATAAACTTAGCTTTAATCATTTGATTTACAATATCACTTGAGCTTCTATTTGATCTTTCAGTAATTTGTGAATCAATAGTTGTAGATTCACTTTGGTATAATTTCTTATTTTGATATGTAACATTGTTTGCCACAAATTAATTAGGTGAAGATGCATATATATGATTGACATTAATGTGCCTTGGAGGATTTTTTTTTGTAATATAATTTTACAATACTATAATATTTTCATGTAATAAATGATTATGATTTTCCAATTCTAAAATTAGCTTTCTCATACTAATAATTTCATCCCTTAGAGTCTCACTAGTGCAAACCCTAGTTGTTTTTGATTAAACATGAAAACACACATCTTAAATTAGAGATATGGGAAGGGAAGGATTTTAATTATATATACACTAAGTATATACATTTTAAATAGTATTATAGGCTTCCTCACCTCTTGGAGGAGTAATAACATGGACTTAGTTATAGGGAAAGTAGATATCATCATCTTGGAGATGAGGAGGAAAAGAATCTTCTTTATCCATGAAATTTGGCAATGAAACTTGGAAGAGGGATGTTAAGGTAGAATATATTAGGTCTAAAAACCCTAACACAACCACTAAAAATAGGGAAAAAAGGATATAAACCCTAATAGCATCTAGGGCTAGGGTTTTAAAGGGTCCAAGTATAATAAATCAAGGAATAAATATGCAATTAATATAGCCATTGACTTGTGTAAGAATCGACTAATATGATATTTATAAAAATAGTAAAAAATGACACAAATAATTACTTATCTTGAAACTTACTAAGACAAATGATCTAGAGGCTAAAAATTAGCACAAACATTGATCAAGGTGTTACAAATAGGATCAATGTGTCAAAAACCCTCCTTGATAATAGCACAGTACCTTGGATAATAGTGCACTATTCTAGTGTCCTCCTTATCTTAATAGTGTCCCTTGTGTATCAAATTATCTAATCTTTTGGGTGTACCTATGGCTAAGATTGATCTGCCTATGCTTTTGTGGACAAGCCTAGATTCATGTCTATACATTATTTTCCACTAATTTATGAACAAACCGTAGACTTCCATGTTGTTAGGGTATTTAAAGAGAATAATTAGAAAAAGTGTGATGTTATTTGGGTAGGGTGGACATCCTCAACACCCTATTTTGTTGAGATTTACCTAGATACCAATACCTCAAGAAAAGATCAAGCCTGATGTAGTTATCCCAATCTAAGTATTGGTGCAAGTGTAAGTGAATGCTAGTATGAGTGTCAACTTGAGTGATTTGAGTGGGTTTTTATACTAGAAATATGTGTAATCTGAGCTTAGGATGGTTGCATATGATTGTATGCAAAAGTAGGATAGAATAGGGATCAATGACCTTGATTGTGACCACTTGTTCTGAGATTGTTTATGAGTATTTGCATCTAATTTCTATATAGTGGGTAAAGGGATAAAATTAATGTATTTATATTGATTTGGTGCTTGTGTAGAGTTTGAAATAGGTATAGGATAAATCTATGTATCTTAGGAATTATAAACATATCTTTTGGGTTTAAAATTAGGCAAGGGACACTAGCATAGTCCCTTGGTCACTAACACAATACGCTAGTTTCCAAATAATCATGATAGTATCCAAGGTGAATAACCTGGAATGATAGGGGCATATATCCCTAGGGTAAAGTCTAGAATTGATTTAGGGATGTCTAGGGATGTGTAATACCCACACAAAGATGGATAAGGGTTGAAAGAGGCCCTAATATAGGTCTAGGGCTAAGCTAGGGGTAGGGTGCTCTCAAGTGACACTCATTTTACTCAAATGACATTTTATATGACTAAACAAACCATGCCACTATATTTAGTCATTGATTCTCATCCATTTTTAAAGTGGGGAATTAACTTTGTGGGGGCCATCAATGTTAATTACTCTATTAGACATAATTTTATCCCAACCACAATCAATTATTGCATGCATTAGACTGAAGCTAAAACATTCACAACTAAAGTGGTGATCAACTTATTTAAGGACCACATCATCACCAAGTTTGGTATGTCATTTATTTTGGTACATGATAACCTTGATTTATCCTCACTATAATTTTCTCAGTTGGCTTATGAAAACCAGGTAATTCTTAAATTCTCATCCAATTTCTTCTTATAAGGTAATAGTTTAGCTAAGTAAACTAATAATAACTTACTATATGTGATGAATAAATGCTTGAAGAGGAATCTTAGAGATTTTCATATTGTTCTAAATTTTTCAAGATGGTTTGATAGGATTAGGATCAAGTCTTCTCTAGGAACTTCCCCATACCATCTAGTATATGGCCAAGACTTGGTCTTCCCTATAAAACTCATAATCCCAACCTTAATATTCATTAAATATTACCTTGCAGATGATAAAAAGATAAAGGCTCACCTCTAAAACTTAATACAGCTAGAAAAAAGTGTGATGAAGCCCTTCTACACTTTAGTAGGCATCAAGGAATTGTGAAACACTAGTTTGAGAGCTAAAAAAAAGCCTTTTAAATATCTGATTTAGTCCTTATTTGGGATGAGACACATGAAAATAAGGTTCAACACAAAAAAATTGATGCCTTTTGGCTAGGACCCTTCCAAATATTTAAAATTATGGGCAAAATTTTTTTTCACCTAAGGTCTCTAACTAGAGAGGATGTTACATTTCATGTAAATGGAAAGTTCCTCAAGCACTACTTTCAAGCTTAAACTGGATTGGGTGGTCCTATAAATAATTTTCTTTCTACTTCCTTATTTTCCCTTCGTTACTAGTTTTGTTTTTATGTTTTTTTGGGGTCAGTTTTTTGTTTGTTTATCTATTTCTATTATTGGGTATGTTCCCAACTATTTTATCTTATGGTTTCACATTAATCAATGACATGAGGCAGAATTAAATTCCTTCAAGTAGGTAGCACAAGTGACATTATAGGTACTCAAAGATTTGTGGAATTATATTTAGTATTCAACTTAGTTATAAAAGATTTAGTTGTTTGCCTATGTTCTAAATGAGTTTGTGTTTAATAAGTTAGGGATGGGTTTTCTAACTCATGAATATATTCTCTCTAAACTAGTCACAAATGACACTTTAATGATATCTTAATTTTCTTGAATAAAACTATTGCATCCAAGTACTAAAAGGGAAATATATTTTTTATACATTTCATTTACCATGGTGGTCCCCAACATAGGATAGAAATGTTTAATAAGAGGCAAAAACAAAAGTAAAGCAGAGAATTAAAAAAACTCAATGTTTGGGTGATTCTAGAAACCTCTACCAGAGCTATGGATGCCTATTTGGTAATAAAATAAGGTTTTGTGTGGGACCAGAGGAAACTCCATCAAGGATATAGACACATTGATGATAGAAAAGTGATGTCTTGGTATTTGTTCCAAGGTATAATTCACTAGGTAGATGATCTTTATTGTAGAACCTAGTCCTTATAAATTTTAGAAAGAAAATGAATACACAAACACACAGTAGTCAATGATGTTATTTGATTTAAGATACATAGTCTTTCCCTTATCTTTGTATAATTTGTTTTAGGTTCTAGGAATTGGGATAAGCCAAAGATTTTGAGTTATAGGCAAGGTTTTAGTTTTATAAAATGCTCAAGAGTATTTTATAATAGATTCTTCATTTGTTTCTACTTGAACAACATGCCCTAATTTATTTAGAAAATTAGGGAACCTATTTTTGCTCTAGAGTTTGGTCTTATAGATTTTAGTTAGGTCTGGTCCTATTTTATTTTTTGATCTAGTTTGGTAAGGGTCCTTGAAATGTTGTAGTCCTAATGTTATATTTTTTTCACTCATTAGGCTAAGTCTAAATTTAAAGAGTCTATTACATGCCCTTGGTCAAAATGTTGCATTTGGGGATTCTTTGGTGGAATTATCTGAATTTGCTTTAAAATGATAAGTTTTGCTTTGTTTCTAATTATGTTTTGAATTACATTCAAATTTATAATTCTAGACCATTTCAACTCAAATTTACGCAAAATATCTGACATTACAAGGTTTTTCTTATTTTTCTTAAGAAATTTGACTTGGTATTATCTGCTTTTGGTTTATTTGATTGACCATTTGTATTTGATTAAATTTTAAAATTTAGTCTCTTAGTGAAATATTAAACTAAATTGGCTCTAAGTGATGATCAAATGAGAATATTTTATCTACTTTTTCATCTCTATTTAGTACCTTTTGTTCCTTTTGAATTAATTTGACTATTTATTCTCAATATTTTTGTGATGTTTTCTAAGTAGCATGGTTTATGTCTACTTCTGATTAAAGGGAAAATGGATAAGTGTACTTCATAATATCATTTTAAACTATATAACTTCATAAATAAAGGTTTAGTTTTGGCTTTTTTATTGGAAATTATTTGTGTTTTCTTTACAGACTTGTTTTGAGCTTTATTCTTACATTGGTCATTTTTCTTAGGGTTTGAATTTAAAGTATAATGGTTATGCAATTTACCTACAAGACAATGGTCATATAACCTTTCTCATGAGTCCCTAGGAAAGTGAGGATATGATACTTTTCATTCACTCACTATTTCAATAATTTTTAGATCAATTTATTTTTATTTTTTGAAAATAAGTAAAACTAAATAAAGGGGGAAGGTGTAGGTGAACCTAGATGTGGTTTGGTGCTCCGTTGATCCATATGTTGTGAGTAATCCTCTTTGGATGGGGAGGAATGACCTAAAAATCAATAAGATTTAACAAATTTGGATTAGTATGGTTGGTAAGTGGGTTGCCTAGTAAATGTTAGCTCCTAGAAGTATGAAACTTACTCATATGGTTGTCTACCCACTTGTTAAAATAAATTAAGTCCAATAGATGCTAATAATAAATGATTAAGGAAATAAATAAGAAAGTAATTTAATCAAATGATAAAATAATTTAATATTTCTTGATTCCTTTTGAAATAAACTAAGCTAATTTGCATAAAAGAAATACTAAGGTGATAATGGTCAGGTCTAGTTGTTATATTCTGGGACTATGTTGTGATAGATATTGATAAATAGGGGTTTTGATGGGCTTAAATGGGTATTTTTATCTTACAATTTTTAAGAAGAAAAGTCTACACAGAGATTGATGTCAATCTTTTATGGATCGACATAAGTTATGTAGAATCGATGTCGATCAATGTGTAAAAACATACTTTTTAACTTTAGTGGAATGGTTAGAATTTAGATAGTTATAAAGAGTTTTTGGGCTAGTAAAAGGTTGGTTTAGGCTCGTTAGGGTTAGAATGAAGCTCAAAACATCCAGACATAGGTTTTAGGCTCAAAATATTATGGAAGGTCGATGTGTGTTTGATGGCCAAGGAGTGTTAAAGTGTAAGAATTCAACATGGGTAGTTGAGGCTATGGGTAAGGTATGAAGACACTAAGAATAATATATGATAAGATAAGAAACTCTAAAATTGATTAAATAACAGTAGATACTTATCTGATGTAATAGTGGTGTCTTAAAAGTGGATGATAAGTTAAGACATAGGTTTTAGGCTCAAAATATTATGGAAGGTCGATGTGTGTTTGATGGCCAAGGAGTGTTAAAGTGTAAGAATTCAACATGGGTAGTTGAGGCTATGGGTAAGGTATGAAGACACTAAGAATAATATATGATAAGATAAGAAACTCTAAAATTGATTAAATAATAGTAGATACTTATCTGATGTAATAGTGGTGTCTTAAAAGTGGATGATAAGTTAAGACAACTTGGATGGAGACCTAGAAGAATCTAGGCATTATAACAACACTAAAGCCTTTAGTTTATCATTTGGTGCATCTACTTTATGCTTCTAGAAAAGTCTCTAGTGATCTAGTTCAACTCTTTGGTTCACTCAAAAGCTCATAATAAAATAATTACTCATACTCAGACTTAGCTTGTTCAACCTCCTGAGCAAAGGTCATGAGCAGACTTAAGTAATTGATGCTTGTCCTGGTCAACCAACATCATTCAAGGGATGACTAGTGTCAGTCATAGTATAATAGGTCTAACTTGTTAAAAATAGTATTTTACACTTACTTTTGGAAGTTGGGACCATTTAAAATGGTCCAAGTTGATTTAAAAGAGTGTGATCACATGGGTATAAATAGTCTAGGGATGTTAAAGAGTAAATTTTAGGGTAATAAATGGTATTAGGTGGTTAGGACTTAAATTTAAGGCAATAAATGGTCTTAGGGTAAGGTGGTGGCGAGTCAGCATGGGATTTGGTCTTAGGGTGAGGTGTAAAGAGGAGTTCATTAGATTAATTAAATAAATAATTAGCTAAATGTGGGTAGGGGTAAATGGGTATTTAATAGGGTTAAGAGGTGTTTCAACCAAATGGGGTCCAATGGATTGAAAGGGGTGTGTTACAACATCTAGAACCATTAGTGTATTTTTTTAGTGTCTACATTTTCCCCTTTTTGTTGTGCAGTTTGTATTAACAAGCTAGAAAAAACTAATGATTTGTGGAAGGTTGGATATCCCAAGTGTAGGAGGAGGTATTTGCCCTCAAAATAGGAATTGATGAGGTGAAATAAAGTCAGGATCAGGTTTGATAAGTGTATAAGTTGGTGACAAGGTTGGGTAGTTAGTTGGGAATTTAAGCATAAATGGGTATAAATAATGTGACTAAGTGTAATATCATAGATCATGCATAAACTAGGTTACCATTGTTGAAGTAGTTAGTAAACAAGGTTGCATTAGGACAAGTGATAGGGTAACCAAGCCATAATAGTAGGCTTAGATGATATGGGTAACACCTATAAACTCAAGTATCCTAGTTGATCTATATGTATGTTAGGGATCCAAAAATAGGATGTGATCCTAAGAAGACAAAATAGTCATAGGTGTTAGGACCACAAGGGGTCATGCTTCGATTCATCTAAAGGGTTGGATACAAAAGTAGCACGTGTTTGTCAAGTATGGTGAGGTAGTTATGCAATCAAAATGACCAAGGCAAGGTATTGTCGTAAAAAGTGTGAACTATAGGCTTAAATGACCAAGTTTGAGGTGATTTTCTTGGTAGGTTGGTGAAGAATAAGGTGTTCTCCAATATGTTTGGTTGTGTTTAAAATTTTGGTTTTTAGTGTTAAAATTGGTTGTCCAACTTGGTTTGGGCAAAAAGGGGACCCATTCTCTAATGAAAAAGTGCAATTTTGGTGGTTGGGGGGTTATGGGGCTTGAAAAAGCCCTAATTTTTATGACTAAAATTAGTTGACCTAATGTAGGCAATAAAAATGTTGATCAGTGACAAAACCATATAAAAGGGTGTCATTGATCAAAATTATCAAGATATTTTCTCTTTGTCTTGTGCAGAGTTGTTTTATGCTTGTGAATTTAAAAGCAACCATAGATGATTTATTGGGTGACTTGAGTGACTAGGAAATTATGTGGAGGCATGTGATTTGCTTAACATGGGGATAAAGTGTGGGGACCAAGTGAGGATGGATGTGAGCAAGGTGATTGGGTGGATTGAGTTAGGTAAGTGCCACATGGAGGAAGTGATAATGTAAAGTATGAGAGGGCAGGCATCAATTAGAGGTGGTGTGCCACTGAGGAGGTAGAGTTGGGATGAGGTAGGGTTATGTACTATTTGGTTTTGTGTTGATTTTATTGTATTTATGGAATTTAGTTGTTTTTAGGTCAGATAGATAGGTTAGGGTAGGGGTAAGGGGTCTAAAAAGGGTAGGGATAAGGATTAGGGTATGAAATTTTGGTTTTCAAGTAGGTTTTGGCAAAGATTTAGGGTTTCAGTCTTGGCCCTAATTTTAATAGTGACTGACTTAGATCATGATCAACTGATGTTGGTCAATAAGGGGTTGATTATGGTCAACTAGTGACCGGCATCGATCCTTGTTTTAAGGCAAAAGGGGATAAACACTTGATTTTGGGTTTGATTTTGATGAATTTTAGAAGGGGTTAGGTGTTATTTTGGATGGTTTTTATGTGTTTAGAAGGTGTAAGGGGTAAGTTTTAAATGTTTGGTTTAGGATGGGTAAGGTTAGGGTTTGAAGGGTTGGGTAAGGTGCAAAATGGAATGTGATTTAGTTTTAGATTTTTTTGAAGTGTGAGGTTTGAGTACTAGGTTAGGGAGGGATTAAAAAGGTGTTTATAGACCAAATGAGCTTATGGGGGTGATGAATAGTGAATTTTTATATAGGCCAAATGAGCCTAAGTGTAGGTTAAAATTAAGTCTAGTTTGAAGTTATTATTTATATGGCTAAGCTAAGTGAAAGGTTATAAAATATTGGTTGGTTTTTAGGTGTATCTTGATTAGGCAATTAGTTGAATGTTTGATGTTGTTTATTGATGGTTTATGGTGAACTAAGTTTAATAACTAACCTTTCAATCTAGGATGTTGTTGACTATGCAAGAATAAGTTTTGCCACTACTAAAGGAGTTATGGAGAGAGATGACAACTAAGGATTAAGCTCACTTGATGGTTATGGGTTTAGGAGGCATGCAATACTATCATTGCATACCCTAGGATGCAAGTATGTTGGTAGCCCTCATCGATATATGGTATCTAGATACCAAAACCTTCTAGATGCCTATAGGAGAGCTCATGATTATCCTCTAAGATATGTATAGGATCCTGAGACTATTGATACAAGGATGAGTGATTGAATCAATTAAAAATGATGAGATGGATGGGTAGATGGATCTTTTATATGGTGAGGATGCATTAGAGGCTCAGTACCACTCAACTAGATACAAAAGGTAGGAGATTGATGATGATTTTGATGTAGTCATCATGTGTTATGCTTTGCTAGATTCAAGTGGTGGGAGGTAGCCCTAGGCTCTATTTGGTTTTTTAGTCGATATGTATGAAGAGATGATGATATATACATGGGCACCATACTTTTTGACATAGGTGTATGTGAGATCTGGGGCTACTAGGTGCATAGGAGATATGATATAAGTGTGTGATTCTTGCTTCACTTTTGGGTATATGAGTAAATCACTATTTTGTGGCCAGTTGGATTGCCCTGGGCTACATGGCACCAGGATCAATTCAAAGTGGGTTTTATGTAGTGGAGGTTAGATTTGGAGATATCATAGGCATATGGTGTTGTATGAGATGTAACATGGTTTAGATAGTGGCTATATGTTTTGGTGGATGGAGATGTCATTTGGTGACCATATGTGAGTTTTCTATCATGGATGAGACTACGTGTACAAACCTTTTCCATTCAAATCTTCAGGTGGATTCATTGGAGGAGTTAACATGAAGTAGATCTAATATCCTTTGACTACATTTGGTGATAGTTTGGCTTAATGCAGGGTGACCTAGGAGTGTTCTTGAGATATAGATGGAAAGATGTGGAGGTGCCACTTCCCTTATCATAGCCTTCAAAGGAGGAGCCCCTTTTTGAGGATATATAATCTCTTATAGTATTCAATGATGTTAGGGTTATGCCAAAGTACATTATTTGGTGGTAGAGATGACACCCTATAGCTGCAAGTGGATATGGACGACATGGTCCTATTTTTGGAGGAGATGATGAACAAGATGATGGGTAGTATAATGTCCAAATGGAGAAGGCATCCCATAATCTACATACAATGATTGCTAAGAGGGATGTTGTGAGAGAAATTTAGGCTATGGCATAGGTAGAGTTAGACGTTATGACATAGTATAGAGATAACATACAAGGGTAGCTAACCACTATCACACAATAATAGGACAATGCATATGCTTAGCTAGCTATGATGAAATAGGAGAGAGATGGTATACAAGTGTAGTTAACCACTATGACATAGGAGAGAGATATTTTGCATGGGTAGTTAATCACTATTATACAAAAGAGAGATGGCCTACAAGTATAGTTGACCATTACTATAGCTGAGAGAGACACCCTGAGGTAGGAAGGAGGGGAACCATCATAGAGTGGGCTATCTCTAAGTAGGACTAGAGTAGTTATGGGTCCACCTTTGACTATTTATTTGACTAGGTACACATTTAAAGTTTGAGGAGCTAAGGTATTATAAGGGGAACATTATTATGAGGCTTCTAGATGTGCTTTGGTATATAGAGTACCTAACAAAGTATGTTGCATTAAGGAGCCCATGTAGTATTGCACTCAATGGTGGTAGAGGCCACATAACATTTATAGGTACACATACAGGTCATAAAGATGGAGAGGGTCCAAGGGATAGTAGTGGCTTGGTATCATAGATGATTGGTTATGGTGTTACATTATGATTTTGATTCTGGCTTGTGAGCCATTTTATCATGATGTATATGTCATTTTGAGATATTGACATGGACACTTATATGTATTGATTCAACACATGATTTATTTATGATTATTATTGATGATGATGGCTTGTTGTAGTTTATTATTTATGATGTCATTATGGTTCTTTTAATGTGATGATGGCATGTTTATATGATAACCAAGTGGCACGCTGACATGTTTGTGAATTCTCCCTTATAGAAATGTATGAATGATGTGGTATTTAATATTTTGATGTCTTTGATATAGTTGAATTTATCCATGTGATGTTCATATTTCTAGATGTTATGTGATTTGGATGACATGAATGGTTTAGATAAAAATGTCTAAGTATAGTTTTATTTGATTTTAGTGATGATAAATAAATGTTTGATTAATATCTCATGTATATTTTGATTATAAACTAAATGAGATTGGAGTTTGTTTCATACACAATTAAAAAAAATTATGAGTTTTATGTGATGAAATGTTTGGACTTTATGGTTTTTGATTAGATGGTTGATGTATATTAATGTTGATTTGATTAGCATAATGATTATGATGTGATTTGTTTGATAATTTGAAGAAAGAGATTATAAAACACCTAAGTTAATCATAATAAATCATGTGGTTAAATGGTTGAATAGAATATTTTCATAATAAAACAAATAATTAATGGTTGATCAAAGTGGCTTTCATGGTAAAATAGAATGTACATAACAAAAAAACTAATTGCTTTATGATCTGATTTTCTATTTGCAATGATTTAGATGATTTTGAGAGATGAAGTCTTGACATATGGATTTTGTTGGTTGAAATACTATATGCAAAAGGTAAAGGTGAATTAGGATATGATGAATCAAAAAATTAATACATACACCTTAATTGTTGTTTCAACAACCAGTCATGAAATTAGAAAAAGGAGATTAAATGCTTTCATTGGCAAAGACCATATCTGCAATAGGTAGGCTTATGCACATAATCCTATTGCTTGATTTGCATTAGTGTTAGTTAGTCTATTAAATAAGTGACTTGATCACTTTATGTAAATTAAGCTCCAAATCCATTGATTAAGAGGGTGAAATGTTGGAAGTACAATCACTAAGAAAGTGGGGTGAACTAGTGATGCAATATATTTCAAACTTTAATTGTAATCCTTTCAAACTCTTAATCAATGACCACAAACATTCATAAAGCATACAATATGTTAATAAAAATGAATAAGAAAGATGATTAAAGATCACACTCATAACACAAGATCTATTTGGGAAACCCTCTTGGGGAATAAAACCCACTCTAAAGCCTACAAAAACATGGACTAATTGTCCTATAAGATGATCACAAACATGAGAACTTTTAGTGAATCACCCACTTCACAAGGATCACCCACCCCTAAGTATGAAAAAGCACTCACTTGTTCTAGATGTTGAGCACCCACACAACACATTATGAAATCAAAAACTCTATAACTCTTATTTTAGATCAATATGATTGGAGAAACAATGTATAACACCTTTCTTTCAACTCATCACACACATTTAGACTTGATCATACAGAAAATACATCCAAATACCATTTTGGATCACTCTAGGTTTATTTTCTCATCCTCAATCTACTTTTTACTTCAAGACATCCACAAATCATACTCCCTCTGATCTCTTTCCTTCATCTATATATTTTTCTCTCTCAATACATTCACATCAATTCTAAAAACCATTGCCTTGGTCTCCACTCTTTATAGAGTCTTCATGAATATTATATTCTTGGTTAGTTATAAGACATGAATTAAATATTAATACTTTTATCATGCTAATACATAGCTTAAATCCATTGTCACATGTTGGCCATAGCATCCATGAGTCACACTTAAGTAGCTACACCTTTCAATTAGGCCTTAGTAGCCCTTATAGGTCTCATGGACAACTATTATCCCTTTAGCACTTCATCAAGAAAAAAAGAATACAGGATCAATTTAAAATAAATGGATCCAATCCATATGATCTAAAATAAATATTTATGTCAATACTCCCACCAAAACACTCTTCTGCTAAAGCACAATTTACTCAAATAGTAGTCTTGTACACAATAACACCATGAATGAAAAAATAGTAAACTTATAAGATCAATATATATATATATATACATATATATATATATATATATATATATATATATATATATACATATATATATATATATATATATATATACATATATATATATATATATATACATATATATATATATATACAGATATATATATATATATATACATATATATATATATATATACATATATATATATATACATATATATATATATATACATATATATATATATATATATATATATATATATAAAATTTTAAAAATATTTATAAATTATAATAATTTTTTTTGGATTCACCTAGAATTCCTCTTAAACTTTTCTTTTTACTCCATCATTAAATTCATCTTGGATCAAAAGATATAGCTCAAAAACTACAGACTAGTTTTCCCTCGTTAACTTAAAAATTCAAATTTTGGCAATCACTATGTAAATGATAAACATCAAAAACATTGAAATGATCTCATGCTTCATATAAAATTTGAAAAAATACACACCATTAATCTCCTCAGGAGTATCTTGGTCTTTAACCTGTAATCACTCACCATTGATCTTAGATCTATGCTTCTACGCACCCTGTACTTATGCCAATTGGTATTTATTCATGAAATATAAGAATTATTTGAATTATTGAATTAATTTGTATCATTTATCTCTGAATACACAATCATACACTCACCATTGATCTCTATCTAACAGGTTTCATGCTCACTGTAGATTTGTTGCTCAAACTCCATGATTATGACACATGTCATTATCACATGTAATATTGACTATTTACATTTGAACCATGCCATTGGAGAATTATATATTTATATTAAAGTCTCTATATTATATTTTTTATCTAATTAAATTCTCATCGTAGATCTTTGATATCACAAATTTGACTATGGGAAATTAGTAAATTTTGTCTGAGAGGCCAACTTTGCACCTTAATAACTTTTTATACACTCCATGTCTAGACCTAAAATTTGAAACACATGATATTCTCACATATGGAAATCCATACATGTATCAAAATAATCCTAAAATTTTCACATGTGTGAAATATTACATCATCAATCTACTCACTCATATTTATCTGTCAAGACGACTACTTGAGATTAGACATTCATATGATTGTTCTAATGAATTCCATTTACTTTCATAAGCAATTTAATCACTAATAACATCCCAAAAAGTCTTGTAACATTACCATATCATCACTATCATTCATAAATTTCCTCACTAAGTCAAACATGCTTCAAACCATCAATCTGATCACTTTGTCATTAATGCATTAGTACCACATACTCTCTTTGACATCAATGACAACCAAACATCAATGACTATGATAAAAAAAATCCCCCTTTGTAATTGATTTAAAATCACCCTCAGAATGAATTTTTAATCATTTTAATTTATTCATTATGATCTTTCTCCCCCTTTTACATCAATGACAAAGGGTCTCTTCCTCAACATGCCAAAAATCATTCCTCAACATTATGTATGAATTCAAACACTATTTAAGATGCTCAAGATACTTACATACTTTCAAGAATATGAATTGATTGATCCCCCTTTAAAATTTACCAATCTAAACTTGGGATTTTTTGATCTTTTGACTTGTCTACCTACATAACTCACAAGCTCTCTTTGCTCATGCATAAAAATTCAATACCTTGTCAAAATACATGATTTGGTTTGATCAAGTCATCATGTCAATCTTATTGAATTCACAACTATAGCAAACATCTTCACACTTCTATAAAGACTAAAGCATATTCATATATGATCCCCATTACATCATTAACATATTCTTCAAGCCACTCAAGTTAACCAAGTTAGCTCATGCTTAGCCAAAATCATCTTGCATATTATCAAATTGAAAAGAACATACCTTTGTACTGATTAACATTTTGATCATTACATAGAGCACACACACTTTATTCCACACATGAAAAATGTCTCATAAGAATAATAGGTAGATACACTCCATAATCATAGAGGGACTAAATATCCCAAAACTCAAGATACTCCCATATCTCCATGTTCTTACTTGACTTGCAGTCCTTCCTCAATCTTCAAATTGACTTTGAATGAGTTCTCAACCTTATTCTTTTCTTGTATCTTAGGATCTTACTTGATTTCATTGTCCATTTGGTAGATAAGGTTTGTTCCTTGATAATTTAACTTATTCCCTATTATTTTAGGACAAATAATCCACTTAGATCCTATTTTTAATTTTCCTCCTTAGGCTTCCATTCACTATGATTCCTCTTTATGACAAGAGAAGTAGAATATTGATCATTATTATATAACCTTGCTATGTGACTTATATTATAACATTTGAAACAAATGAGGTTTATTATTATAGATTTTTTAGTGATGTATTATAAGTGTGAAAGTGAGTGGATGAAGTGCCTTGATAGTTTAAGTAACAATGACAAAATGTGCAGTGTGTTTGTCTTAGTGTGCTTGAAAGAGGCTCGATTGATATTTTGTTTTGGCATGGTTAGAAATGATTATGGATGAGTATGGAGTATTGATCATGTGAAATGGGTCATATAAGAGGTTTATTATTATTTTATTACTTATTTTCATGAGTGGAATTCACTTGGTTCATCATTGTTTTCATATAGACCTTTTGGGTCCAATGGCAGAAAATATGAGTAGGCAGTTTGTTGACATCACCATTACCACATGTGGATGAGTCAAGGGGATTTGGTCATATGGTTGTGATCAAATTTTTACCTAGTTTATATATGATAAATTTTAGGTCATGAAATTAAGTAAAACATAAGATATTCAAGTGAAAATTTGGGTTATTAGGTAGTTTGACAGTGTTTTCCCATACTTAGCCAAATTTATAATATGTCAAGAAGAGCCAAGTAAGCATATTGATATAGTTATATTTCAAACGTGTATGTTTTAGGAGAATTTGATCATATGGGTTTATTCATTTTTTTCATATTTTATATGAACTAATTTTTGGGTCATATAATGAAGTGTATGAAAATATATGCATATTCAAAGTTTGCCTTCTAGGTAGTTTTTGACATAGTTGGCTCCATGGCAGAAAAAATTTGAGTGAGTAGATTAATGGAGTTATATCTCACATGAATAAAGGTTTTAAGAGTATTTTTATACATTAATATATTTTAATATATGAGGAGATCATATGGCTTAATTTTTAGGTTGAAATATTGATCGAGAAAAAAGTTATTAAGGAGCAAAAATGGCCTTCCAGATAGATAACATTAGTCCCCATACTTAGTCTATTTTGCTTGAAGTTAAAGATCAAGATCAGATGTAGATATAATGGTTCATAGGTGATCATAAAATTAATATCTATAGTGTGTATCAAGTCAAATAGCTCAAAGTTTTCAATGGTTAATGAAGTTAAAGATTGAGCTCCTTACAAAAGGATCAATAGAGCATGTTTGTTCCAAGGTCTCAGGAAGCAGTGAGATGAGGACAACTGCTCGATGTTTAAATAGTAATAGTGATTAAAATTCATGAAAGGTTACCAAGTGTCATTATCATGGGGGTTTTGAGTAAGATAAAATGGTGAACACTACATGATAAAGACCTGACTAATCTGTAGAGATCGACGGTGCACATTGAGTCAATATTGTAAGATTGCGAATAATGAGGTCAGCTGTTCAAGGTTTAACATTTAGTAGTGGCACACTATGAGTTAAAGGTAGAGATTCATAAAATAATAGATATGTTGCATTATTGATCTAAATTAGTGAATACATGATATGCATTTTAAATAATCAAGGTTTAACTATGGCCGTTTTTATTTAAATATTCAAATTTATGAAAGAAAAACTAGTGTCTGATTTTTGAGTCATATCTTTCAATATATGTAAAATTTGACCATGAAGTAAAAAATAAAAGTTGTAGAGGATTTTAAGGCACATCTAGAAATATGAATTTGAAAATATGAAAGTGTGTATAATCAAATTTATTGAGATCCAAAGATTACTATGTGTTCATTCATGCTCTGCAAGTAACTTGAGAAGGATATTTGAGCTCATTTTAATGTTGTTTTAATGTCTCATGATGAATTAAATATTTGGGAGTTTTGTATAATCCATGAGTTTGTTTTTTTTGCATTATGAAGGTTTGACAATTATATGCAGTATGAACAAAGGGTTAGAAAGTGACTATGTGTATAGAGAGTTGTTTGAGCAAATTATGCTTAAGTAAAAGGGTACTGTGATGGTTATTCAAACTTAAGGGGACATATATATCATGTGGAATGGGTCCATGTAGTTATAAATTGTTCTTATGTTCTTATTTTTCTCAAAGAAGAGTCAAAGAGCTGAATGGGTCATCAAAGGACCTAAAAGGTGACTTAGGCCTATTTGAAAGAGAGTTGTGCTTAAGTGTGACCCAAGTAAGATGAATTAAGGGTGAAGGCATGTGTTATGGATAACAAGTATTATTGTGATATTGATAATAATAGTAGATCTATACATGGTAAAACCAAGTGTGTTGGTTTCTAGACTTGTGTGAGACTTGTGTGTGGAATTTGTATTTGAGAACATAGTGTTGTGAAGCAAAGGAAAGGGTGGGTGCCCAGTGGATGAGTAAGAGGGAAGAGTAGGTTGATGATGGTGTGTATGACCTGTAGGTCATATTTTTTATGTCATAACCATGATCTATTAGGTTTTAAGATTGAGTGTGAGTGAAGGTGAAGAGTGATGATTAGAGGTCCATCATCAAGTGTTGAAGACATTAGTTCAAATGTGGATGTGTTCTTAGGTGTTATTGTGGTAGCTCAAAATATAGGGGGTTACATCCTTCTTACAAGGTGAAACTTATTAAAGTTCTAGTTGTTATGGTAGCTCACCTAGATAGGTGTAAAATATCCTTGTGGGATTGTAATCTCACTAAAATAAGGGATGGTAATTCCTTAATTAATTATAGCTGGTCTAAAATGGTTCTTTTTATTATAGGATAATAGTACAATTGCAGGTTCTAAATGGTTTTATTCCCCAATAGGGTTTCCCACATATATCATGTGGTGTGTGCTTGATCTTAAATTGTATTTCTTATTCATTGCTATGAATGATGTTATGCCTCATGAATGTATGTATGTATTGATTAGGAGTTTGTAAGGATTGAAACTGAAGTTGAAATATATGGGCTCACTAATTCACCCCCCTCTCAATGATTATACCTCTAACATTTCTTAGATTTTACATACCTTGTGATTGAAATATATGATGATTCCTTGAAGTTTCATGATTATGTACCTGATCATTTGGTCCCTTGATGAAGATATTACAAAATTTTGAAATATGTCCCAATCCTTGACACTTATAGAAAAAGATGTCATTATTTCCTTGTGAACTTCTTGACTATCTTAAGTGATGATTTTATTCATTCTTGTCATTATCTTGCTTATAATTCCATGCAAATTCATTCCTTGAGGATCTTTTACAATCTTTTGACCTATGACCAAATTAATTGCAAGAGTAACAATGACCATTGAAATTTGCATACCTTATAAAAATTGGTTGTTTGATCTTATTTGTCTTCATTATATCAATACCTTCATTCCTTGACTGATGATTGATATTCAAAGCCTTTATATCTTTTTGAGTTACATTCTCTTATTCTTATTTTTATCCAAGACCAGATCTATCACTAGCATGCTTTTGACTACCCAAAATGTTTTCAAGATTATACGAGCTCTTTTCATACTTCACAAATGACTTCACCTTACAAGATGTCTTATCTAACTCAACTTTTAATTATTCAATTTCAATCACATACCTTTAGCACTCATATTATTTGGTTTTGAGGCTTGTAGACATAGTTTCTAATTGACTATAGAGATGCTTGAAATTATATTCATGTTTTCCGGTATCATCATTCATTCTTGCTTCAAACACATTGAATTTCTCTTCATAGTCCTTAATTTGTGACATCATATTCTCATTCTTTTTCTTCTCAATTTTTAGATCTTCAAAAGCATTCATCAATTCATTCTTATTATCTAAATCATTAGTTGTATCTTTGCTCATAACTTGATTTAGTTTCATCTGCAAAGACTCTATCTTTGATTGATACATGATACTCTTTATGCTTATTATTTACTTCTTCATTAAGAGTACAAACCTAAGTTTCAAGATATTGTGTGATCTCATCATTATCCTTGACTTCATTACTCATTCTTCCTTCAAAAAGTCCAAATTTCTCCTCATAGGATTTGATCATAGAATCTTGATTTTTGTTCTTTCTTTGTAGTAACTTCATTCCTTCCATAGTATCTAGATAATTATCTTCAAGAGTGACTTTCTCATATTCTTCCTCTGAGCTATCTCTGTCAAAGAAATATCTAAGTAAAGAACATTCACCTTCATTATCACTGAAAGCCATGAACAATGTCTCTTTGTCCTCATTATGAAAACAATCATCACTATCAGATGAGTTACTATCTTCTTCATGATAAAGGCTCTTAATACCTTTGTATGGTTCCTTCTTTCCATTATACTTATTGAAGAACTTTTTTTACTTGCTAAGAACCTCGGATTTCTTGTGTTCATCCTCATGAGATTCCTTATAAGCTTCTTTGAGTTCAATTTTTTTTGGACATTTAGTTGTAAAATGACCAACTTTACCACATGAAAAACATTTAAAAGGAAGTTTTCCTTTATCTTATTTCAATCATGGATTTAATTTGATCTTCATTAAGATCAAAATCTTCAAGACTTAACTTTTTCTTCTTGGATTTCACGATCACCTTGAAGGCTGCTTCTTTTTTAGTGTTACGCCATTAACCTTTGGCATGTCTAAGGATATGTGTGGCTGACTTGTGGCTTACATACCTCTTTCATATTCTCATTACATTTCTCTATGTTCTTATTTAGGTCAGCCTGGAATAACCATGGATAGGTAGACTATATATAGGAGGTAGTGGTTAGTCTTTTATCATCATGTTAAGTATTATTCTCTTAGTAAATTATTGTGAACGTTGCCTCCTCGAAGTGGCTTTGATATAGTATCTAGTATTCTACTCTGTTATCAATTATTGATGTGTGATCTCTCATTTTTGCTTATTTTGTGTGAACATCTAAGTAATTTCATTACAAGTGGTATCAAATATTTGATTTGGGCAAGTTTTCTATGGTTTTTTTAGATATGGTGAGGTACAACTTCTAAGAGAGGAAGGAGTGAAAAAACATAACTTACAATCTAGAAAGAATTAATTTTTTTGTGTCAGTGTAGTATTATTTGAAATGATTTTTTGAAAAAAAGGTATGGATTTTTTTTGCTTTACATAATTACAATCATTAGATTCATCTTGACGAGAAAATCATAATGGTATATTCTACTAGTATACTTTTTTGGTGTTAAATTTTTTAGCCTAGTAGTCATTAGATTCATCTTGGTGAGGTGATCACAATGGTACCATCTCTTGGTACACTTTTTTTGAGGAAAAATCCCTCTTAGGGTTTATATATCACTTTTCCTTCTACAAGAGGAAGAAAAAAGGATAAAGAAACTCTTAAGACTTCTTCTACTAGAAACATGGAATCCAGAACTTTAGATCTGTTGATTTCTCAACTTCAAGATGACATAAAGAGCTTGGTCAAACATGATGAATTTATTGTAGTTTAAATTGATGTTTCAAGGATGCATACAGTGATTAATTGGGTTCATACTCAATTGAATTTAATCACTACTCAAATGGCTTCCCTTTTATCTTAGTTACAATCAAACAAACCTCCACTTCATCATTCAAGTCCTCCTCCTCTCAACACTAACAACTCCAATTCTAGTGTGAAACTAATGTTTCTAAAAGTGGACAAGCATAAGTTTTATGGTAAGGATCCTCTCACTTGGACTATCCAATTTGAGAATTTATTTGATCTACATCAAACTCCTAATTCTCAAAACGTGATAGTGGTGACTCTGTATCTAGAACCTGAGCAGTTCATTTGGTATCGTTGGTTGTGTGATAAAAAAAATAATGGTTTTCCTATTACATGGTCTATTTTCATTGATGAGTTATTGGCTCATTATAATAATAATGTATCTAATAAATACTTCATCTAGTTAGCCAAATTGCATCAAATAGGAATTGTGAAGGATTATATTCATCAATTTTAGAATCTATCCTTACGGGTGGAAGACATCATTAAGAAAAAATTGATTGATTTATTTTTGGGTGGTCTCAAAGATAACCTCCAATTTGAGGTTTAGATGTTTAACCTATCATCTGTGTTTGAAGATATCACACAGGCACATATGACAGAGTAAAAAGAGATATTCAAATGGAAAAACTTTAATATTAGTCATGATCACACCTTTCCAGCACCATCATATCCTCAACCAACTAGATTGACACCTTGACAAATTAAGGATAAGAGAGCCAAAGGGTTATGTTATGGTTTCAATAGAAAATGGAGAAAAGACAATCATCGTGTTGAAAATAAGTTGTTTTACATAAAAGGTGCCAATGAGGATGATGATGATGATGAGGCAATTGGTGAGGATGAAGAAGGTCTTGAGGAGGAATCTAAAGACTCTTAGCCTACTATTTCTTATCATTCCCTTTTAGGTATTATTACTCCCCAAACTCCTAAGTTGGTGGGTTTTCTAAATAAATATAAGGTCATTATATTGATTGATTCTAGGAGCACACACAACTTCATCAATAGTAAATTGGCTACTTGCTTGAACTATTTCATTTATCCCACTCCAATATTTTAGGTCATGATTATAGATGGTGTTACTATTAGTTGCTCAAGAAAATAACATAGTATTAAGCTAGCCATGGGAGACTACTTGTTGTATTCTCTTATGTTTGATATTCTAATTGGGGGAGCTGAGATTATTCTAAGAGTATAGTGGCTCACCACTTTGGGCACTATTGAGATGAATTTCTAGGAATTATTCAACATTTTCATTATAAGGGAAGGACATTTGAGTTAAGGGGATTAAGGGATAAATATACACAACTTGTTAGCTCCCATAAAATGACAAAGATTCTTTGAAAGGATGATAAAAGATTTCTAACTTTCTTGTTTCCCATGGAAGTTTAGCTAACTTAGCCATCTACACCTCATAATCTACAAGTTATTAATGCCCATTCAGTTATTTTTGGTGACATGCTGAAAGGAATTCCACCTAACCACACACATGATCATGCTATAAAACTTATTCTTTGTAGTAAACCACCTAACATCAAGTCATACAAGTGTCCCTATGCCCAAAAAAGTGAAATTGAAAATATGGTACAAGAGATGTTGGATGTAAGAATCATTCACCATAGCCAAAGCAAATATTCTTCACCACTTGTCATGGTGAGAAATAAATATGAAACTTGGAGGATGTGACCTAACTATAGATAAATCAACAAGTACACTATCAAAGATAAGTTTCCTATTCATGTCATTGATGATTTTCTAGATGAATTAAATGGTGCTCTTTATTTTACCAAGTTAGATTTGAATTATAGGTATCATCAAATATAGATTCATGATGAAGACATACACAAAACTATTTTTAGGACTCATCAAGGCCATTATGAGTTTTTGGTTATGCATTTTGGGCTAACAAATACACCATCTACCTTTCAGAGTTTGATGAATATTGTTTTTAGGCCATTGTTGAGGAAATTTGTTTTAGTATTTTTTGATGATATCCTAATTTATAATAAAACATTGGGAAGACCATTTGTACCATGTGAAACAAGTACTCTCAATTCTAAAAAAACATTAGTTGTATGCCAAACCTTCCAAATGTACTTTTGGACCTTGTGAGGTTGAGTATTTGGGTCATCTGGTTTCACATGCAAGAGTGAAAGTGGATGCTAAAAAAATCCAAGTAATGGTGGACTGGTTGATTCCTAAGACACTCAAGAAACTAAGGGGATTTCTAGGGTTAACTAGTTACTATCATAGGTTTATCAAAAATTATGGTATCATTACAGCCCCACTCACCTCTTTGTTGAAGAAAGACTCCTTTTAGTGGATTGATATAGCTACCAGGGCATTTGAATAATTAAAATTGGTTGTGTACCACTCTAGTATTGGCCACTCTTTATTTTTCTGTGGTTGAATGTGATACATCTGGGTATGGTATGGGTGTTGTACTCATGCAATAAGGCATACCACTTAAATTTGAAAGTTATCAACTGAAGGGTAAAAATCAGCACAAGCCCATTCATGAGAAGGAAATGATGGCCATTTTGCATGTAGTCAAGCAATGGAGGCCTTCTTTAATGGGTCATCACTTTTAGGTAAAGACTGATCATGGTAATCTCAAATATTTTTTGGAACAAAGGTTGTCATCTGAAGAACAATAAAAATGGGTAACTAAGATGTTAGGTTATGATTTTGAAATAGTTTACAAGAAAGGCAAGGACAATGTAGTGGTAGATGCACTATCTAGGAAGGATGAATCACTTGAGGCATTGTTATGTG
Organism: Torreya grandis; assembly: GCA_037957365.1. Taxonomy (NCBI): domain Eukaryota; kingdom Viridiplantae; phylum Streptophyta; class Pinopsida; order Cupressales; family Taxaceae; genus Torreya; species Torreya grandis. The sequence continues at coordinate 5,546,216 of JARHVA010000329.1, forward strand.
CTATGACCATTCTAAAAGTAGATTAGCTAGAGGAAGCATGATTAGAATGGGACAATGATAGTTTTAATTTTTATTTGATTCAAAATATTTATCAAGGTTTAGGTGGATTTGAAAAAATCACATGAAAGGGTAATGCATTATGGCATAAATAAATATTATACCTATTTAAGCATTCTCTTCTTAAACAAAAAATCTTTCAGGAACTTCATGCAAATCCAATTGGGGGTTATTCAAGATTTTTTAAAACCTATCATATAATCAATTAGGATTTTTTTTTGGAAGGACTCAAGGGGGGTGTCCAAAAATATGTGGCTGAATGTATGATCTGTCAAAAAAAATAAAGGAAAACCCATCAAAATCGTAGGTATTTTTCAGCCTTTATCCATCCCTAGCCAACATTGGGAAGAGGTGTCTATGGATTTCATTACAAGATTACCGAGATTTGATGGTCAAAATGTTATCATGGTTGTGGTAGATCATCTTAGTAAGTATGCTACATGTTTATATATAACCCATAATATATTTTGGTTTTTTTTTAGACATGGATTTTCTTATATAGGTTTTTCTTTATGAAGGTAAAACCATATCACATTAAGGTTAAATAATGGTTGATATAGGTTTAAGAGATAACAACCATGGGGATCCATCTTATAAGGGGCATAACGTATCCATGAGAATCATGCCATGGGTAGAGCCTTGGTACCCATGCTTAGGATTAGGCTAAAACTATGATGGATAATCATATGATTCTTTGCTTTAATCATTTGTCCTTAAAATAAGGAGATGAAGGTGATAAGTTTGTAAAACAAGGGATGAACTTAAGTTAAACACAAGGTGATTGGAAATTTATCTTAAAAAAAGAATGAACATAGATGCAAAGCATTGAGGGGCTCAAGTTCTAGTTTTCCTTCAAGGAATGATAACTATTAAGTTCTAGACCCATACTTATGTATGATGATAAATGGTCCAAGCTAATTAGGAGCAAACTTTCCCTACTTGTTTCTTTTCATGTTAGTTATGTGTTGATTTTATTTTAAGATGAGGTCACCAATGTTGAATTCTCATTCTTTTAGGTGGTTTTTATAAACATGTTTGATTCTCTCTTAATAAACATGAAGATGGTTAAGAGTGGCCAAATGACATTCGTCAAGTAGCTTAAGTTGGGTTAGGTGTTCTTGATGATAGTCCTCTTTTGAGAGCATATATTTTAGGGATATGAAAAGGGAGGGAATTTGTACTTTGAGAGGAAATACAACCTATGTACCATAGACAAGTGAGAAAGGGGTGGCACCCATAGGGGTTTCAATGTTGGTTCAATATACCCAAAAGGTAAAAGGAATGTGTAAATTCCAATCCTTACCAAATTCATTGACCACTTTGGTGGGTATTTTATTAAGGGTTTTGTTAGAGGCTTCAGCTTGTCTATTAGCATGTGGGAGGTATGGAGATGAAAAGATTAAATTAATGTTGAAAGTGTCACATAACTTGCATACTTTCCTATTTTATAATGACTTGCCATTGTCGATGATGATTTTGTGAGGAACACCTAAGTGGCATTTGATATGATGATTGATGAAGTCAATAATTTTGTTGTCTTTGGTTGATATGAGAGGAATAGCCTCCACACATTTTGTGATGTATTATGTCACAGTGATGATAGAATAATGTCTCTATGAAGAGTGAGGGTTGATCTCACCAATAAGATCTAAACACCATTGAAAAAGGACTTAAAGGGCATGACTGGGAACATGATATAAGTTGGCATGTTATTGACACTTGACACACCATTTGACATAGTCACAATATTATTGGTTGAGGGTAGGATAATAGTATCCAAGGTGAAAGATGTGATTAGTGATTACTAAGACACTAAAGTTCCCTCCAAAAATCCCATCATGAGTTTCCTTGATTGTAAAAGGGATTTATTGGCTATAAAGGAACCTAAACAGGAGAAAATAAAAGCCTCATTATGGAGGACTCCCCTAGTAAGGTATAATGAGTATTAATCTACATGAAATCTCATCTACCATTCTTAGAGAGGTCAGAAGAGATGATGGCTAAGGTGAGGTGGTCAAAAAGTTACTTATACTAAATATCCAATTAGGTTTTTTCCACATTGTAAATGAAAGGGAGGTTCATTTTGGTGTAAGAGGGTTGGTTAAGTCTATGAATGGTGACAAATATTTTAGAGTTTTAAGGTTCAAGGGGGATATGAGAGGAAAGGGAAGTCATAGTGTCAACAAACTTGTTTTTCGAATGTGGAGTGGCTTGGATAAGGTATTGATCAAATGATGTCAATATTACATCTACTAGTTGTTAGTATTTATGGAGAACATAATTTTTACATTGGTAAGAATAATTTATATGATTAAATAAAATTTGGGAGTATTTGAAGATGTTGATCAATTTTACTCCAAAGGACAAAGTTATTTGGAGACCTAAAACTAAGGCTTCATATTCAACCACGTTGTTGGTGCAATCAAAGTCAAGTTTGAAGGATAAGGGAAAAGGCTCACCTTTAAGGGGTAAAATGATGATTCTAGAACCCCCATCATATTGACATTTTGATCCATCAAATAACATGGTCATTTGGTAATAAATGTCTTCTTGGGAGAGAGTTACAATGGACTCATTAGGAAACTCAAGGTTAGAAGGTTGGTTGTTAGTTAAATGGGCTTAAACCAATTGATCGATGATGATTTTCCCTTTTATTGATTTTTGTTGAAGGAACTCAAGGTCAAACTCAACTAAAATCATGAGCCATCTAGCCATATGTTAAGTTTGATATGGATTAGAATGCATGTACTTGATGGGGTTGGTATTTGTGATGATAAAGGTTTAATGATTGAGGAAGTAATGATAAAGTTTGGAGGCCATGATTACCAAAGTGAGGAATAAATTATTGGTATGGGTATAATGAGTTTCATACTTTAAAGTGTTTAACTTATATAATATACTACTTTTTATTTATGTTGATCATCATGATGTATGATCATGGCACCTAAGGAATGGTCTATGGTGGAAATGTAAAGGTAGAAGGGTTGGTCCTCTTTCAGAGGAACAAGGATAGGTGGAGAGAGAAGGTATATTTTGAGTGCTTCAAATGCCTTTTTTTAGTCTTTATTATACTTAAAGGATCTATCTTTATTAATAAGGTGGTGAAAGGGTTGACATCTATTAGATAATTAAGAGATAAATTGGTGGATTGACTAAATCTTACCCTAAAAATTGTGGAATTGCTTAAGGTTAGTTGGAGGAGGCATGTCAAGGATTGTTTTGACTTTGGTGGGATAAACTTCTATTCCATGAAGGTAAATGATAAATGTGATGAGTTTTCTTGATAGGACCCTAAAGATGCATTTTTTTGGGTTAAGGCAAACATGGAATTTGATAAGGCAGTCAAAGATGACTTTAATGATTGTAAAGTGGTCTTGGTAAAGTTTGGACTTACCAAAGAGGTCATCTACATAGTCTTTCATGATTGTGTGGATGAGGTCATGAAATATGTAAGTCATGGCACATTGATAGGTTGTACTAGCATTCTTAAAAATGAAAGGCATAACCCTATATAAAAAAATTCCCCATGGGGTGATGAAGGTGATTTTATGTTGATATTCTAGGGTGATTAAGATTTGGTTATAGATCAAGAATCTGTCCATAAGAGATAACATCTTATGGCTAATAGTTAGATCAATAATTTGGCCAGTGCTTGGTAAAAGAAAGTCATCCTTTAGATAGGTGATGTTGAGGTCATGTAAATCCATAAAAATATGAAGTCCCCTTATTACGTTAGTGGTAGGAATGACATTCAAGACCCATTATGGATAGTTAATGGGTTGTATGAAGTTAATGGACAAGAGACGATGTAGATCCTCCTTAACAAGGAAGGAAATTTAAGGGTGAATCTTTTGAATATTTTTCCTAATAAGCTTAGCATTGAGGTTGGAAAATATGTTGTGGATGATAATGGAAAGGTTGATTCTAGGCATATCACTATAAGACCAAGCAAATGTTATGCTATGGTCATGTAGAAAAGACGAAAAGTCTTGATGTTTTAAGAAGTCTAAAGATTAGCCATTTTTTGATTATGTAAGGATTGTCCTGAGTGCTCAAGTTGATATCAATGGTAGCTTCATTAAACATGGTTGATGTCTCATGTAGAGGAAATTATGAAGGGAGTAGTCTTCATCACCAAGGTAGTTGATAATAGAATCATCATCCTAACACTAGATGGTATTAATGGTGGGGGAATCATCTAACACCATCTCAAGATGAGTCAAAGGAAAGGTTTTGGTTTTCCCATGAATTTGATAGGTTAGGGGGCCAAAAATATCCATGTTAATCCCAAAATAAAATTAGGAGGGATGAAATGAGGGTCATTAGAATCTGAAGAAGAAGATGTAGGTGAGGATGGTGTTTCTTCCTCAATGATTGAGATGAGAGGTGTGTTGGTCAGTTCCTATGGTTGGATAAATTCAAGGCCCTATTATTCATTAGGCTTTTGATTTTTACATGGGATAAACTCATGTGGTCCATGCTCATAATTACCTAAATGGAATAATTTTCAAGCACACTGATGAAGGTATGTTTGGGCAAAATCTAGTTTATCCAAGAAGGAAAAATTAGAGGTGAATGGTTTGATAAAAGGTGAGGTGTTAGAATCCAAAGGTGGTTGATCAATTCCCCCATAGATAAAGTTGGTTTGATGGTTGTGATGTTTGAAAGGGATGATGGTTCCAATGTTATGATCATAGTAAGGTTGTTGATCAAGGTTTTCATATTATTGGAGTAGGAAGGGTATCGAGATTCAACAAATAGTATTATCTAATTGAAAGATGTTGGAACATAGATTATAAGGGGTCTTTCATAGGGATTTAGGAAGAGTACATGGTTGATATTGTAGAAGCTTCATTAGTGGAAGTTAGAAGGGTTGCATCCTTCAAAGGAATGAAGATGTCATTTGGGCAGTAAGACATGTTGCATAACTTAAATGGATTAGGGTTAAAGGGGATGATGTGAAATAGACCCTCATACTCAAATTTTAGGCATCTGTGCAAGGTTGAAGGTACACAACACATGGTTTGAATCCAAGGGCATCTAAGTATTACATTATACTAAAATTCCCCTTATACAACATATAATAGATCAACGAGAGTTTGAGGTCCTAAGCGTATGTGAAGGACAACTATTCCTAAGGTGGCTACCATAGTGTCATTGAAAGATCATAACAAAATAGTGGTTTGGGACATGATGTTTTCAGTAATCTTGAGTTTATCATAGGAATGGGATGAGATTATGTTGATATTGGCTCCCCATCAATCATGACCCTTTTGATTTGGGTTTGATTGATTTGGGTTGTGATGAAGAGGGTAGGATCTAGATCATCTAGGTGGATGGGAGGTATCTCAAAATATTGAAATGTGATAAGGGCTGATACTTGGAGACCTTCAACAAGGGATGTTATAGGTCAAGTATCTTTGAGTTAGACCTCAATTGATTATAAAGCTTTATCATGGCTTTATGGTGTTGAGTTGAGGTTTGGACCAATTTATACAAGGTCATATTCACTGGGGTTTGGTGAAGTTGTTTGAGAAATGACCTATATATCCATCCTAATGGGTTGGATTGGAGTGTACCCAAGATAGAAATATTGGGTTTTGGTGAAGGTAATTTGGGTGCTTTTGTAGAATAAGGATATGTCCAATGGATATATACTTTATATTTTTCCTTATCCTTTTGACTTTTTAACTGAGTGACCACATGGATGGTGTCAATTTGGAAATTAGGTGGTTTGGTAAGTTTTTTGGTTCATCCTTACTCTTTGATGAGAGCTTGGAGGTAGGTTTATGAGAGGTGTTTTTTTTTTGTTTATAGGTAGTCTAAGAGGAAGCTATTTTGTCAAAAGGTAAGTTGTGTCATATAATTTGTGGATTATGTCCTTAAGAGATTTTTAGTTCTTAGTGTCATGCATAGGTATTCTATGGTATGTATAAATTAGGTTATCATTAAACCAATCTGGTTTTGGTCTGAGAGGGTTGAATGGCTTAATAAGAGGTAGGGTTATGTTGGAGGTTTGTCACAACCTTCATAAGATAGTAGAATAGGATTATAGCAATTATGTTAAGAGGGTTGAAATCTTTGTTTTGGTTGTTGAGGTTGGTATCTTTTCAGGGGTAGGTACTATGAGTGGAATTTTGGTTGACATTTATGAAATGTTTTTGGTTGATGGTTTGGGGATTAAAGGTTTGGTGTTGATAGGTGTAAGTGTGGTAAGAAGATGAATTTGAGTTTATGGTCTCTTTTTTGGAGGGCTTAGATTCTTCAACAAAGTGGAAGGGTGAGATCCTAAAATAAATAAGGGGTGTGGCATTAGTATGGAGGGTGAAGTTGAGATGGGAGGAGAAATGGTTTTAGGCTTTTGAGTCCTAAGTGATTTGATCTTACTCTTTTATTTGGGTTGTTGGTCTTTAGGTTGGGTGTTAGGTTGTGGAGATAAAAGATTCACTGATGCAAATGGAGGAGTGGAGGAGGTTGCTAGGTGTAAGAGTAATCGACATCAGCATGATCAACCGACGTTGATCATATTCAGTACACAGGGCAACCGACATCGGTTAGGAGTCAGCCGATGTCAGTCACCTCTAAATAGATAGGGACTGACGTTGGTCACCTGTGTATTCCAGAACTATTTGTTGCATGAATAGTTAGTTTATTGAAAGGCTAGTTTGCATGTAAAGACTAATTTTAGTCTTGGAGCTGCGGTTTTAATTATTATAATTAGAAGTCTAATTATTATTTGTATGGGATCTATTTAAGAGACCCATGGGCTGTATTGTAACTTGAGGGATCAATATAGAGATCCTCCAAGAGGTTGAATCATAAGGACTTGCATAGGCAAGGACAAGGGTTCTTCTAGGTGTGAATGATCTAGGTTAGTAGGAGTGCAAGACCAGGTTGATCTGCAGGTGTGCATGATCATGCTAGATCTACATGGTATGTAAGATCAATTGATCTTACATGTGTAAGTATTGTCTTAGTTGATCTGTAGGTGTGTGTGTGTGTGTGTGTGTGTGTGTGTGTGTGTGTGTGTGTGTGTGTGTGTGTGCGAGATCTAGTTTTGTAGGTGTGCAAAACTAGGTTGATCTACAGGTGGCAGCAAGATCAGGGAGATCAGCAACACAACAAAGAGTAAGATCACTGAGATCTACTTGGAGTACGTTGTGTACTTGGACTAGTAGATGCAACAATAGTTGTGTTGGTTGTCACTTACTAGTGGACTGGTAGTGATTGTCACTTACTGGTGGAATGGTAGTATTGTTACTATTGGTGGAGGTGAACAACAGCTCTTGTGTTTGAGTTATTTATTATGACCATAATTGAGAGAGGAAACTCTTGAAGATGAATTACTGTACACTTGGTGTGGGAAGCTTGAAAGGTGTGGAAGAGTGTGGCATCTCTTCATTGTATTCCTTCTAGATGAGTATTAATACAATTGTGTATTGTCTCTCATATTCTGTGTTATTTCTTATTTCTAGTTACTTATTACTTCTGGTATAATTCCATGTTTAGTTGATTATACAAAGGTAATCATGTGTGCTCTTAGGAGTAGGTAGGTCCTGACAATTGGTATCAAAGCTTTGTGAACCCATTTCCTATCAATTGGTATCAGAGCTTGGTTAGTGATACTACTAACAAGTGGTATTGGAGAGGGTCCATCTGAGTTTGGTTTAAAGCTTGGTTCACTAACACCTTGGTTTTAGAGTGTGTTAAGTGGTTTTTGATTATAGGTCACTCATAGGGGTTTCTATTGGAGTGGGAGTATAGCAATGGCAGAAGAACGTAAGCTGAGAATAAAAGAGAATAAAAAGAATAATCAATTACTAATTTATGGAAAGAAAGAGCAGGTAAAGAAAGATTACTGGTTGGTAGGAGATTAGCATGAAGGAATTGAAGATGCAGATGTTGTAGGTATTGATGCACGGGCTGCTCTTGTATGTTCCTTGGATAAAGTAGAATCTTGTGTTTTAGATTCTATTGCCTCTTTCCATGCAATGCCAAATAGAGTATTTTTCTATGGAGACTTTGGAAAGATTTATTTTGGGGTTGGTGTGCCTTGTCAAAGTATTGGCAAAGGCGAAGTGAAGCTGAAATTGTAGACATGCAACATATGGGTGTTGAATGGTGTCATGCAGGTCCCAGTTCTGAAGAGGAGGCTAATCTCTGTAGGAAAGTTGGGTGATGAGGATTACAAAGTTACTCTCACAGTGGATTCTTGGATAGTCACCAAGGATGCACTTGAATTAGCATGTGGTAAGAAAGTAGGTACTCTTTATCTATCTACTTGTATTACTGATTCTCCTTCTGTTGCAAAGACATGGCTTTTTAGGCTTGGTCACATGAGTAAGAAGGAGATGCATGTTCTTAAGAGGAAGACTAATGCCTTTGACAAACTTAAGAACTAGAAAGCCTTAGTGTTCATGGAAGGGATGATAGATAGAGATTAGCTCAAGGGGCTAGACATTTTTAGGCAGGGCAAGGTTGATTTGGACAAGGTTTTGATCCAAAGTATGCTCGTGGGTGAAAGTAATCACTCACAAGAGAACACAGTTACCGATGTTAGTCAGGTGAGAACTGACATCGATCAGATAGGCACTGACATCAGTCATGTACAGACCAGAGTTGGTGATGTCAGACAGGTAGACACCAAAATTGATTGGGTGGACACTAGCGTTGGTCAGGGAACCGACATCGGCAGTCAAGGCAGTCGCAGGGAACCGATGTCAGTCAGGTGCAAACTGGGAGGTGACCGACGACGGTCACTAGCAAAATGGATTTTGGGAAGACAACAAGATATCAAGGTGTCTCAAATGCCCATATGTGTTAGGTTATGGAGCTAAAATCTTCACTGTATACAAACATGGAGGAGGTTGCTGAGTGTCACAATCACCGGCATCGGTTAGGCTGACCAACGTCAATCAGGGGTGGATAGGAAGCTGCCAACATCGGTCATTGATCGGCTGATGTCAGTCACTTCCAAGTAGATAGGGAGAAACGTCGATCATTTGTGTGTTTATAGAACTGTTAGTTTCATGAACAATTTGTTAACGAACTAGTTGTTTGCATGTAAAAGACTATTTTAAGTCTTGGAGCTGTGTGTCTAATTATTGTAATTAAAAATCTAGTTATTGTTTATATGGGATCTATATAATAAACTCATGGGAAAGTATTGTAATTAAGGTAAGGAAGAGATCCTTCCATTTTTAAGATCATTTGAGTTGTAGGTTGTTGTAAGTTCATGGGAGATCTACTTGAAGTACTTTGAGTACTTGTGTACTGGCAGTGTTATTACTGGCTGGTGGAGGTGAACAACTCTGTGTTTGAGTTGATTGTTGTGACCATAATTGAGAGAGAGAACTCTTGATTGAGAATTACTGGGAGTCTTAGAGGTGTGGGAAGCCTCAGAGGTGTGAGAATATTGTGGCATCTTCTTTATTGTATTTTCTTTCTAGAATGAGTTGAATACAAGATTGTATTGTCTCTCAAATTTTGTGTTGTTAATGATTTCTTTGTTACTTGTTATTTCTGGTTAAATTTCATGTTTAGTTGCTTATACAAAGTAATCAATTGTGCTCCTAATCCTGACAAAGTGGTATCAGAGCCAAGTTTTACAGGAGTAGGTTTACTAACACCTTGGTTTTAGAGTGTGTTAAGTGTTTGTTGATTATAGGTCACTCTCAGGTGTTTCTGATTGAGTGGGAGTATAGCAATCATAGAAGAAAGTAAGCTTAGAATGGAGAAGTTTAACGGCAAGAATTATCAATTATGGAGGATGTAGATAGAAGATTATCTGTATCAGAAAGATTTGTACTTACCATTGGGTGGGGTTGCATGCAAGCCCACAGATATGAAAGATGAAGAATGGAAGGTTCTTGATCGAAAGGCTCTAGGATCTATAAGGTTGAGCCTTGCATCATCTATGATTTCCAGCTTATCACAGGCTAAGACAACGATAGAGTTGATATAATCTTTGGAAAATTTATATGAAAAACCCTCAGCTTTGAATAAGGTATTTCTTATGAAGCAGTTATTTAATTTACAAATGTTGGATGGTGGATCGGTACATATTCATCTTAGTGATTTCCATGGATTAGTAAATCAGTTAGTTTCAGTCAATATTGTTTTTGATGATGAAATTAAGGCTCTCTTAATCTTGTGCTTATTACCTAAAAGTTGGGAGAGTTTGGTAATGGCAGTTAGCAATACTGCGTCTACTTCAAATATCTTAAAAGTTGATGATGTTGTGAGTGTAATCTTGAATGAATAAATTCGCAAGAAAAGCACAGGTGAATCATCAGGGAATGATTTGAGTGTTGAAAGTAGGGGAAGGCAAAGAAAGAAGATTGAGCAAGGGAGATCAAGGTCAAAGATAGGCAGAAGATCCAAATCCAGGTATGGCAGAGTAATCTACTAGAATTGTGAAAAGGTAGGGCACATGAAGAAAGATTGTAGGTCAGTTGAAGATCAGCATGAAAGAACTGAAGATGCAAATGTGGTAAGTATTGTTACACAAGATGCTCTAGTATGTTCCTTGGATAAAGTAGAATCTTGGGTTTTAGATTCTGGTGCATCTTTCCATGCATCTCCAAATAGGGAATTTTTTCATGAATATGTCTAGGGAGACTTTGGAGAAATTTATTTAAGGGATGGTAAGCCTTGTCAAATGGTTGGAAAAGGGAAAGTACAACTGAAATTATAGACGGGAAACACATGGGTGTTGAAGGATGTCATGCATGTCCCAGTCCTAAAGCAGAACTTGATTTCCATAGGAAAGTTGGGTGATGAGGGATGCACATTAAATCTCACAGTGGACTCTTGGAAAGTTTCTAAGGGTGTACTTGTTTTAACAAGAGGTAAGAAAGTAGGTACTCTTTATCTATCTACTTGTATTATTGATTCTCCTTTTGGTTTATTTACTTCAGCTGTAGATTCAAAGATGTGGCTTCGTAGTCTTGGTCACATGAATAAGAAGGGGATGCATGTTCTTGAGTCAAAGGGTAAGAGTTCAGATTCAGTAAGCACAGATTGAGATTTTTGTAGGCAATAAAAGAAAGTGAGGTTTCTTGTTACTGATGCTATAAGAAAGGATCAGGTCTATTGCACAAAGAGGAAATTTGATGTTTTTGACAAGAATAGAAAAGCCTTGGTGTTCAAGGAAAAGATGACAGATAAAAATTAGTCACAGGGGCTGAATAATTTTGAGTAGAGCAAGGTTGATTTGGACAAGGTTTTGATCCAAAAAGAGCTCGCGGGTAAAAAGTCATCACTCACAGGTAAACATAGTTACTGACATCGATCAGGAGGAACCAACGTCGAATAGATAGGTACCAACATCGGTCATGTGTAGACCAGAGTTGGTGGTGTTGGGCAGGGTGGCTATCGACATCGGTCAAGGAACCGACGTTGGTGACTAGTGAAGACTAATGTTGGTCAAGAAACTGATGTCGGTAGTTAGGGCAGTCGCATGGAACCGATGTCAGTCAGATGCAGATTGGGGGGTGATCGAGGTCAGTCACTGTTAGAATGGATTTTGGGTGGACAACAAGATATCAAGGAGTCTCAAATTCCCATAAGGAGGACTGAAAGTGTAAGTAAGCCTCAAATTTGTTGTTCCCCTTCTTTTGATTACTTGTTGCTCACTGATGGTCAAGAACCAAGAAGTTTTAAAGAAGTAGAGCAGGTAGAATCCCAAAAATAGTGGGAGCATGGCATGACTCAAGCATTTTATTCCTTAGAGAAGAACCAAATGGGAGATTTGGTAGAGTTTCCAGTCAAAGAGAAAGCACTGAAAGATGAATGGATTCCTAATTCAAAGAAGAGAGAGAATGGACATGTGAGATGGAAGGCCAGGGTATATGGTCTTGAGAAAGCTACAGGACAATGGAGGTTTAACCATTATGTTTTCTTTACCAAGTTAGATAATATTAGCTACATTATCTTGTTACTATATGTGGTGTGTATGCTTGTTGCAGGGTCACACATGCAGGGAGTTGTTGAGCTAAAGGTAAAGTTAGTTTAGAGGTGTGTCATGAGGAATCTGGGAGCAGTAAGATTCTTTGGCATGAGTATGTCTAGAGACATGGAAGGTCACAAGTTGATTTTGTCTCCAGATGATTGTGTGAATAAGGTAGTGGCGAGGTTCAAGATGTGGGATGTAGAACCAGTTTACACACCTATGGATGGACATTTCTCATAACAGTGTCCCAATTCACATAATGAGGTTAAGTGCATGGTATGTACTATACCTGAGTTTGCCCAAGCAGTGGGTGTTGTCAGTGAGTTTGGGGTCAATCTGGGAAAGAAGCACTGGAAAGTTTTTTAGTGGATTCTCAGATATCTGAGAGGGACCAATAGCAGGTATACATGCGATGTAGGGTCAAGCACTTCTCTACATGGGTATGTAGAATCAGATGTGGCAGGGGACTTGGATGACAGGCATATCACCACAGGGTTTGATATGCTGGTTGGTCTTCAAGATTGATCTTGAAGAGGGATACAAGCTAGGAAATAAAACTAGATGATGTATAGGTACGAGTAGAGGTGCATTTGTTTATCTCCAAGTGGGAGATTGTTAGGTTGTGGAGCTAAAAGCTTCACTATATGCAAACATGGAGGAGGTTGCTAAGTGTCATAGTCACTGACATCAGTTAGGCTGACCAATGTCAGTTAGGGGTGGATAGGAAGCTACTGACATCAGTCATTGATCGTCTGACATCGGTCACCTCCAGATAGATAGGGACCGACATCAGTCACCTGTGCGGTTCCAGAAGTGTTAGTTTCACAAACAGTTTGTTAACAAACCAGTTGTTTGCATGTAAAAGACTGTTTTAAGTCTTGGAACTGCATGTCTAATTATTGTAATTAGAAGTCTAGATATTTTTTGTATGGGATCTATATAATAGACTCATGGGCATGTATTTTAATTAAGGCAAGGAAGAGATCCTTCCATTTGTAAGATCATTTGAGTTGCAAGTTGTTGCAAGTTCATGGGAGATCTACATGGTAAGTAAGATCATTTGAGTTTTAGGTTGTTGCAAGTTCATGGGAGATCTACTTGAAGTACTTTGAGTACTTGTGTATTAGCAGTGTTGTTACTGGCTGGTGGAGGTGAACAACAACTCTATGTTTGAGTTGATTGTTGTGACCGTAATTGAGAAAGAGAACTCTTGATTGAGAATTACTGGGAGTCCTAGAGGTGTGGGAAGCCTCAGAGGTGTGAGAAGATTGTGGCATCTTTTTTATTGTATTTTCTTTTTGGAATGAGTTTAATACAAGATTGTATTGTCTCTCAAATTCTGTGTTGTTACTGATTTCTTTATTACTTGTTACTTCTGGTTAAATTCCATGTTTAGTTGCTTATACAAGGTAATAAATTGTGCTCCTAATCTTGACAATATGGAGGACTAAAAGGGTAAGTAAGCCTCAAATTCATTATTCCCCTTCTTTATACTACTTGGTGCTCACTGATGGTCATGGACTAGAAATTTTTGTAGGGGCAATGCAGGTAGGATCCAGGAAAGAGTGGGAGCGTGGCATGGATGAGGAATTTGATTCCTTGGTCAAGATCCAAATGGTATTTTTGGTGGAGTTGCCAGTGCAGATGAAAGCACTGAGAGACGAATGGATTCTGATGTTAAAGGAAGGAGTGAATGGACAGGTGAGATAGAAGGCCAAGTCATATGGTCTTGAGGAAGCTCCAAGACAGTGGTATAGGTTTGAAAGGTGGATGACAAAGCATGGCTTTAGTCAATGTCAGTGTAACCATTGTGTTTACTTTACCAGGTTGGATAATGGTTGCAACATTATCCTATTACTATAGGTGGTTGATGTGCTTGTTACAGGTTCACACATGCAGGGATTTTCTGAGCTAAAGGTAAAGGTAGCTCAGATGTATGCTAGAAAGGATTTGGGAGCGAAAATCTTTGGCATGAGAATGTCTAGAGATAGGGAAGATCATAGGTTGATTTTATCTCTAGATGATTGTGTGAAAGAGGTAGTGGCAAGGTTCAACATGCAGGATGCAGAACCAGTTAGCACACCTATGGATGGATAGTTCTCAGAATTGTGTCCCCAATTTACATGATGAGGTTAAGTACAAGTGTACTAGACCTGAGTTTGCCCAAGCAGTGGGTGTTGTCAACAAGTTTGGAGCCAATCCAGGAAAGAAGCACTGGACAATAGTTTAGTGGATTCTCAAGTATCTGAGAGGGACTAGCAGCAGGGATTCATGCTATGCAGGGTCAAGTTCTTTTCTACATGGGTTTGTAGATGTGGATGTGGCAGGTTACTTGGATGATAGGAGTATCACCACAAGACATATGTTCACTATTGGTGGATTGGCGATTAGCTAGATTTTAGAGATGCAGATGGTTGTTGTAGTCACAGTGACTAGAAAAGATGAGAACCCTGTAGGTATGTTAACTCAGTCGAGAATAAAGGAGGAGTTGAATCTTCATTCAACTTCTGTTGGTCTTCAAGACTGAACTTGAAGATGGAATCAAGCCAGGAAACAAAAATTAGATGATGTATAGGTATAGGTACAGGTGCAGCTATTTATCTCCAAGTGGGAGATTGTTAGGTTGTGGAGCTAAAAGCTTCACTGATGCAAATGGAGGAGTGGAGGAGGTTGCTGGGTGTAAGAGCAAATGACGTCGGCATGATCAACTGACATCGGTCATATTCAGTGCATAGGGCAACCAGCATCACTCAGGAATCAGCTAATGTTGGTCACCTCCAGACAGATAGGGACTGACATCGGTTGCCTGTGCATTCTAAAACTATTTGTTGCATGAACAGTTAGTTTGTTGAACAGCCAGTTTGCATGTAAAGACTAATTTTAGTCTTGGAGCTGCATTTCTAATTATTGTAATTAGAAGTCTAATTATTTTTTGGATGGGATCTATTTAATAGACCCATGGGCTATATTGTAACTTGAGGGATCACTGTAGAGATCCTCCAAGAGGTTGAATCATAAGGACTTACATAGGCAAGGACGAGGTTTCTTCCAGGTGTGTATGATCTAGGTCAGCAGGAGTGCAAGACCAGGTTGATCTGCCGGTGTGCATGATCATGCTAGATCTACATGGTATGTAAGATCAGTTGATATTACATGTGTAAGTATTGTCTCAGTTGATCTGTAGGTGTGTCTGTGTGTGCGAGATCTAGTTTTGTAGGTGTGCAAAACTAGGTTAATCTGTAGGTGGCAGCAAGATCAGGGAGATCAACAACACAACAAGGAGCAAGATCACTGAGATCTACTTGGAGTATGTTGTGTACTTGTATTGGTAGAGGCAACAATGGTTGCGTTGGTTATCACTTACTGGTGGACTAGTAGTGATTGTCACTTACTGGTGGACTGGTAGTATTGTTATTATTGGTGGAGGTGAACAACAGCTCTTGTGTTTGAGTTATTTGTTGTGATCGTAATTGAGAGAGGATAATCTTGAAGGTGAATTACTGTACACTTGGTGTGGGAAGCCTGAAAGGTGTGGAAGAGTGTGGCATCTCTTCATTGTATTCCTTTTGGATGAGTATTAATACAATTGTGTATTGTCTCATATTCTGTGTTATTTCTTATTTCTAGTTACATATTACTTCTGGTATAATTTTGTGTTTAGTTGCTTATACAAAGGTAATCATGTGTGCTCTTAGGAGCTGATAGGTCCTGACAATTGGTATCAGAGCTTTGTACACCCAGTTCCTATCATTGGGTTTATGGTGTCAACTCCAATTTTAAGGGTAGATGAGTTAGGTTTTGGGTTGGAATAACACCCAAGTTCTTGATTGGTTTGAGTGGGGTAGTTGGGTTTTTTTTTCTTGTTTTTAAGGTAGTTAGGTTGGTTGATTTGGTTGAAGGTTGAGATGTGGATGAGTTTACTAGTTTGGTTGAGGTGAGGGTGGTTATGTTTTTTGAGGTTGAAGGTTGGGTGATTAATAGGTTTTTTGGATCCTTTGTAGGGTATGGAAGTCCAATATAGTGCCAAAATATAGCTTGATCAAGTTTTGGTTGTGATAAAAACTCAATATTTTGAACCAATATTGAAAATGGTTTATAGGTGGACTTGGCCTCCTTAGGAAGGGTATGCAAGGGGAGACTAAGTGTTTGAAGAAGTGGGATGGTTATGGTTTTTTCTTCCTTAGGTATGGTGTCTAGAATAAGGGTGATTTGTTCCACTATTGAAGGAAGTGGAGTAGGTATGATGTCATATTCCTTAGTTGAGATTTCTAAAGGAAGGATGGGTGGTACCTCTATAGAGGAAAGTGAAGTAGGTATGATGTCATCTTCCTTAGGTGATATTTCCAATGAAAGGATGGGTGGTTCCACTATGGAGGGAAGTGGAGTAGGTATGATGTCATCTTCCTTAGTTGAGATTTCTAAAGGATGGGTGGTTCCACTATTGAGGTAAGTGGAAGAGGTGAGATCATTTGGGTTGGTTCTACCAAATTGGGAAGTGGAATAGGTGAATTTGTTTGGGTTATGGATTTTTCAATTGTAAGTCCATTAAGGACAATATTTATGGTATGAACCTCATGGTTATGGGAAGTTTTTGCATTTTTACAATCATTATTTGAAGAATGCAAGTGTTTTAGAAAAGGTTGACAAAAAAATCTCAAGAGCTTGGTTTTGAGGTATGTTTGGATTATCCATTACAAGTTCCCCTTTATCAATCAAGTCTTGAACTATGTTATTAAAGGTCTTTCACCTATCAACATTGTGTCTGATGATGTGATGGTAGTTTCAGAATTTTTTCTCTTATACCAATTTGGTATAGGATGAGATGAGTAAAATTATTGACGGGTTTAATTTATGGAAGTTAGATTATTGATGTCTTTAATAATTTTTCCAAAACCAAAGCATAAGACTACCCTAAAAAAGTGTATTGGTTTTGAACAAATTAGTTTTAGGGTTTTGGATTTTGGTTTTGATTTGAAGATGTGGATGGGTTTGAATGGTTTACCACTGGAGGAGGAGTCATATTAAGGATAATGACATTGGTTGATCCTTTGGTTTTGGGCTGGTTTGAGGGTTTGAAGGAAGTTTTGATATCTTTAAAGTTGACATTTTTATTTTTAAGCTTTAATTTCCCTTCATCAATCATTTGGATTTCTAATTTCCTTGCCATGGTAAATGCTTCATCAAAGGCACATAATTTTTTAACTTGTAAGGTAGAATAAATGTGCTTGGCACATGCCCGAGATAAAATTTCAATCAATTTTAGTTGAGGTAGGGAAAAGGAATTTTGGTTGATTAACCCCTCCATCAAGAAACAAAATACAAAATGGATTCATCCTTAAATTGGTGAATAGAATAAAAGTTGGTTATGGACACTTTTTTGGAAATATTTATGGAGAAGTGATCCAATAAATTTTGTGTGAGTTGGGTGAAGGAAAAGAGGGAGTGCCTAGAAATCAAACTATGACAATCCAATGTGGGTCTTGCTAAAGGCATGGGGAGGGTTTGAAGTAAAATATCAACATCATAGGTGATTATATAACATGCATGCCTAAATTCTCTTAAATTTTATTGGGAATCCTCCTTATTTTGGAACTTCGTGAGTTTAGGAAGTTGCCATTGCACAGGGTAAGGATGAATGAATACATAAGGGTGGATAGGCTCATTACAAATTTGGTCATAAGATAAATGGTTGTGAGCTCCAAAAATGGATGTCTCTAAAGTTATCATTTTATCCATTAACATATTGATGAGGTCAGTTTGTGGTGCATTCCCATAGTTGTAGGGTATGTGTTTTGTTGTTGTGATGATGAAATGTATTACATGTTTGAAGGTTGGGTGGATGCCACATATTGATAATTAGTTATGAAAGGTTAGGATGATATGGGAGGAATATATCCTTGTTGATTTGGGACATATCCTTGATTAGGTGAAGTGGATAATTTTTGATGCATGGGCATGGTTGGGTTTGGTTGTCGAATGTGTGTGGTTACCCTAGTACTTATAGGTGGAAGAGTGGATGGTATGGAAACTAATAAGTTTTGAAATGGTGTGGATAATGTTTGAATACTTTGGTTTTGGGTGATAAGAGGTGGGGAAACCACATTATTAGATGGAATCCCAATTCTAAGTGGTGTATGAGTTGTCTTTGGTTGGGTTAAACCTACATTTAAAGGTTTGGTTATGAGGTTAGTGAAAGTTGAAGGTGATTGGGTATTTGTTGGTGGGGTAAGAGAAACTTGGTTTTGGGAAATATTAGGAGATGGGTTACTTGTAGAAGATGAGGATTGAGTTACCATAGATTAGTTAGTGTAAATGGTGACAATTGAAGCCTCACCCATAAGGTAAGTAGGCATTCCATAAGTGGGTTCCCTAGAAGGAAACAAAGTAGGGGAACAATTGGAAATTATGGCAAGGTAATGTTGGAGGGAAATTAGGTTATTTTAAATGAGGTTTGTGAAGTTCATTTCCCCTCAAGAAAAAATTAGGGAACATCAAGAATCCTAAAATGTTTAGGAGAGATATCCACATCTAGAGTGTGTTCCATAGATGGAGAAGAGGAAGAAGGTTGGTGGTGAGGTTGGTTTTAGTTGGCTTGGTTTCTAGATTGATACCATGTCAATACCATGAAATAAAGTGGTATAAGTTTATAATTTGATGGAAATAAACTCACTAACTCAAAAAGAGAGCAATGAAGAAAAGTCAATAAGATCACACACACTAAAAGTAAATTAGATCCTAAGGATTCTTTTTATCTCACTTTGGGCTTATGCATTTAGTTTAGAATTTTGACACTTCACTTAGTTTTTGAAATGGGTACTTTAGAGTAAATTTTTACTCTAAATTACATTTGAGTTTTAGTCAAGCACTGCAGTTTTGATCGCCACATACCGTGGCCATGGTGGTAAAGTCTCGAGGTAGAGCACGGGTTTGATAATTTTGATTCAATTTTATCTAAGTGTTGAAGTGCAGTGGAAGCTGCCACATGGTGTAGTCTGAGCATGGAATTTTCTTTCCCCTTTCGTCTCTTCATTTCATTTTGCGTTAAGTGTTGAGATCATGTGGAAGCTGCCAAGTGTCACTTTCCAAAACATGCAATCTACTAGCTAGCATCATTTGAGGATCCTTTCTAAACTTCTAAGAGGGCCACAGAACATGCCACGTATCCAATAGCAAGAAAGTAGAAGTCACCACGTGCCAGCATCTGAGCGTTAGTTAGTTCAAACATCTAGCAGGTGCTTGGGTTTAACATTTTGGGTGCAACACCTCAGGTAATGTGCAAATGGCTCGCAGCATTGAACCGTTGAACCATTTTCTTCGGTAGATAGTTCAAGGGAGTGTCCCTAAAATCCAAAAGGGTCAAGCCCCATTTCCAAAAGGTAGTAAGAAATTGCTTCATTTTTGCTTAAGTATCAAAAAGTAGCTGAGGCCACCACATGTTGCTTTCCAAGCCCCTTTCCACTCCATTTTTTAAAGTAGTGGAGAATGCCACGTACCCCTAGTAGGAGAAACGAAAGATGCCATGTATCTTCTAAGAAGCCTCAGAAGCCACCACGTGTTGACATCTGAGAGATCATCTTTGATTTTCATTATAAAGAGCGTGGTGGGTCCCAAGTTTTATTTCAAGGGTAAACGGAAGCTGCCAAGTGTCATCATCCAGAGGAGCCTAACCTACATCCCGAATATTTCTACAAGTAGAGCTATAGAAGAAAGCGAAAAGTGCCAAGTGTCATTTTTCAGTGCCTTCTAAGTAATAAGATGATTTTCGAGGGAATTGACTAAGTGTCCTCTTCCTTTTCAAAAGAGTAGGGTGTTTTGTGTGTCCATTTTCAAAATTGAGTTGGAGGGAAATTCAATGAGAGTTATTTCTGGTAGATGGAGTAGTTCACTGGGTAGATTTTTAGGGTTTACAAGAATTAAAGGGGTTGTCTATTTGTCCCCTAGGAGATTAAGGTGGAAAAGATAGTTGTGCGGCCTAGTAGGTGATGAAATTGGAAATTTAGGCACAGAAGGAGGTACTAGATAGGAATTGACATGCTACAATTAGGGCAGCCACTCTTCTCTATCATGGCCTTTTTGAGGCATTGAATGCACCAAATTAGGACGTATCTAAGGCATTGAATGTGCCAAATTTCAAATTATTTTTATCTGTGTATCTGAGGCTATAAAATAAGAATGGTAAGAGACCTAAGGGGGGGAACCTCATATAGTTTTAGACTTTCAATGTTTTTGACCAGTAATATCATTTGCTTTTGTTTCATTTTCCTAAGTTGAAAGATTTATATGTCTATGTGTGTTTTTGCATCTTTTGTATGATTGGAAGATTCAATAAGAAAATTGAACACTATGCCTTTGTCGATGTTATCTGTGTCATTTGCAAAGTAGTCTATACTATAGATTTTCTAGTGTTGTGATTGGAAATGTTATTTGCTTTTGTCTCATCTTTTGGAATCTGAAGTTCTACATAACTGTACTTGACTTCTATGCCTCTTATGTGATTGGAAGATTCTATTAAGAAAATTGAACACTATGCCTTTGTTGACAATTCTTGTATCTCAACAAAAGACTTCCTTGTTGTGAGCCTCTATTTCTATTATTTCAATCTTTTACATTGATCATGCACTTGGCTGCTCTTAAATGTAATTGAGTCCTATAATAGTCTCACTGTGCTCACGTTAGGATTAGGATTATACTCAGGTGCATCACCATAGTTAGGTTTCAATTCCTGCATTTGCATTTCTATTTAATTTCCTATCCTTTTTCCCCAAACACTCGATACAAAAGAAGAGACCAACTTCTCTAAAATCTAGACATTATTTCAAGCCGCATTATCCCATAGCTTTAAACTTCCCATTGTTGTTGATTAAGATCAAGTGCAATTTTAGGACATCAACAGTTTTTGGCATGCTCGATGGGACTAGTCTTGAAGTTTCTTTCAAGACTGCGTGAACCAGAGAGCTACAAGGAGTCAGAGCTGTGGACCAGTCACCAAATCACAATCTGCTACAAATCTAGGTATTCTTTTACCACCTCTGGTAATTAGTCCAAGAAGAAGAGCTAACCAGTTTTTACCAGTACAAATATGGGAGCCCCTATACCCCCAATGAATTATGCAAGCTAGAACACTGGTAGCCCCTTAATCCTCCCAACACCACCAGCTGTTTGGGACCCTATCCTAGTAAATGCTTTAAAAGATCTACCCAAATTTAGTGGGCAAGACTCAAAAACACCCATGGAACATCTTCAAGATGTATCAGATGTCTATGCCATACATGGTGTCATAGAGCAAAATGTGGGCCTAAAGTTGTTAACAACCTCATTCAAAGGGAAGGCCTTAGAATGGTATCAGTCTTTGACCCCAAATACCATATCTACATGGGACTAGCTCAGAGATCTATTCTTTGAAAGATTTATAGAGAAGGGTGATAAGTCTTCTTTGTTACAACAGTTAATCACCATTCAAAGGGGACCACAAGAGGACATGATTGACTTCAACACCAGATTCCAAAAAACTTGGGACAAAATCCCCATTGTAGCTAAACCACCACCTTGTATGGCCATAGTATTCTATCTCAAGGCTTTAAATTTAGATATATTTATTATGATTCAGTCACAGGGAGGACACACCTTGCCAGCAGCTTATGACCTTACAGTCAGAGTTGAGAATCATTTAATTGATTCTGGGAAGTTGCCTCAAAGGCCTCCCATGCCTATATTCCTAGAGATTACCTTGCCCTTAGAAGTCCCTAAAGCTGTAAGCCTACCTATGTCTATGTATACTTACCCTCCATCATCTGTGAAGCAACTGGTCCCTGCACAGTCATCTGAGATGGATGATATCAAGAGTATACTAAGGACATTCTTCAATGAGTTGATTAATATGAAGAGGCAAAAGAATACTTTCCCTAAGCCTCCTTACCAAGGCTATCAAGGAAATAGGTTTTCATCCCAACCAAACCAATATCAAGGCCCTCCAAGACAAACTAACCATCAACCAACAAATCAATTAGTTGTAGTTCCCATACCCTCCCAGACCATTTCTCCCAACCCAAATAGGAAGATGATTCCAGGTCAAAATAATTATGTGGACGATACTAATGCTTGGTTTTTTCCTTGCAATGAAGCTCACACACCTAGAGATTGTCCTAGAGGTAATCTACAACAAAGGGTGGCTAAGCAGAGAAGAATGGATGGTCAGTTTGCTAGTACAAGTAGCAATCAAGCCTACCAGTCTCTCAGCATGTAGAATTTAGTTCTAGTGGCTCAGATGCAAGGAATGTCCTTACAAAAAGAGGAAGAAATAACCCTGAAACATGCTTTGTTATCATGGGTAGATGATGAAGAAGTAGTTTTCTTGAATGGAGCATCTACGTCCTAAAGGCCAGTAGTGCAATCTGATTATTACAACAAGTCAAAGAGGAGGATGGTGGAGTAGCTTGAGATTGTAAGTGGTCAAGTCAAGAATAATTCTCCATATCAAGGGCAAAAGAACACTACTGTTAGAAAATAAGTGCCTTAGATGGTATGAGATCAAGGGATCCCTGTCTAGATTCAAGAAAACATGAGGTACCCTTATTACCAAAAAACTTAGTCTTTGGGACCAATCAATATAGTGGATCAATTAAAGAAAACTCTGACACAAGTGTCTATATGGGATATTTTGGCTATCCCTAAACAAAAGACACTACTACAAGAAGATCTACAAGGGAAAGCAATGCCCAAAGGTGTTATTACCAAGGGAGGACCTGCTGGAAAGGAAAATCTCAAAGATACGGTTCCTCCAATGACAACAGCCTTTGTGAACGATGTAGCACAAGTAAGTAAATCCAAGCCAGAGCCTTTTTATTTGACTCTAATAGCTAGAAAGAAACTCATACATAATGCATTGATAGATTCAATAGCTAGTACAACTATGATGCCCAAGCAAATAGCTGATGCCTTGGAAATAAAATATGAACCCCTTGCAAAAGGAGTTATGCAGCTAGATGGCAAAACAGTGCAAACCAAAGGGAGAATCAAACAACTCCCATTACAGTTATACACATGTCCCAATATAATTTTAAACCAAGATATAGTTGTCATTGATATACCTCCCATCTTTGGTTTATTTTTATCCAGATACTTTACAGCAAAAATAGGAGGATATATGTCCCTTGACTGGTCTCACCTCATCCTGAGAACCAGATATGGTTCAAAGATGAAAATTCTATCTGAACCACTATCCAAAGACCATATCACCAATGAAATAACATTAATATTAGAAACAAATCGTGCCATGTTAAATAAAGAAGAAAGAAACTTTGTCGAAGAACTAGGAGACTAGACTGAGCATGGTCAAGAAGAAGAAAACAACCAGTTGTTGGCTATGATGCATAGCGACCCGTATGGGAACTATGAATCTACTGGCTTGGGCACGTATGTAATTTTTGATGAGGACCAAGTGATCCCAAATGTTATAAGAGAAGAAGCACCTACTGTTCAAGATTCAGAGGTTTAGACTTTGAATTTTGATGGGGCTAGAAGTAAACATGGTGCTGGAGCAGGAATTTGTCTTACTGCTCGAAATGGTGATAAAATTTTAAGGGCTATCTGATTCCAATTTGCTTGCACTAATAATGATGTAGAATATGAATCTTTAGTACATGGGCTCCTGTTAGCCAAGAAAAAAAGAATAAAGAATGTAAAAGTAAAAGGAGATTCAGAACTAGTAGTGAAGCAAATACGAGAAAAGGCAGCAGCCAAGAATGTGAGAATGAGATCCTACAGGCATAAGATTTGGGATTTGATAGAAGATTTTGAAGATTTTAATATTTAGATAATCCCTAGAAGTCAAAACTCTGAGGCTAATAGGATGGCTCAAATTGGCTCATAGTTTAACCCAGCAACTGGCCTATTGGTTAACAATGATTCAATAAAAGTTATAGTGAGGCCGACCATCTCAGACAATGATGAGCATTGGCAAGTATTTGAAAATGATGCTCAGGTAGTCTCTTTCTTACAACAATTAGATGAGTTTGCGGATGAATTGCAAACTAAAATTGAAGAGGCATATGGTGATCAGATTATACAATTGAGGACTAATAAGCTCCCTAAGGGATTGATCACCTTAGAAAACTTGTTTGGCCTAGAGGATGTAAGCCTGGAAAAGAAAAGGTTCCAGGTAGATAAAGCAAACTATTCAAAGGTAGAGGTGAGTGATGGGAAGAGACTAAAAGTTGGGAATTCTACAACTTAGGAAGAGAAGGAAAAATTAATTGAGTTATGCCAAAAGTATGACAGAGTCATAGCTTGGAGCTATGAAGACCTTCACGGATACAACAGAGACATTATCCAACACACAATAGAATTGACTGAAGGGTCCAAACCCATCAGATAGATCTAGAGGCCAGTGAATCTGAGGATTGAGCCTCTAATGGTAGATGAGTTGTAGAAGCTTTTAGATTCAAAAATAATATTTCCAAATAAACACTCAACCTGGTTATGAAATCTAGTCCTAGTTAGGAAAAAGAATGGAGATGTAAGGCTGTGTGTAGATTTCAGAGATCTAAATAGAGCATCTATGAAAGACCACTATCCCTTGCCCTCCATGGAGCAAATTATGCAAACTGTGGCTAGATCAGAGAGGTTTTCTTTACTTGATGGTTTCTCCTGGTATAATCAGATTTGGCTAGCTGAAGAAAATTAGTACAAAATTGCTTTCACCACCAAATGGGGAACATTTGCTTATGCAAAGATGCCATTCGGCCTATCAAATGCAAGAGCCACCTTTCAACGAGCTATGGATATAGCTTTTGGTGAACTAATAAACAAGGTCATCTTGGTCTATCTGGATAACCTCACTATTTTCCCAAAAAATGCTGATGATCATTTTGATCATTTAGAATCTATCTTCAAGAAATGTCAAGATTTTGGGATATCATTGAATCCCAAGAAATGTATTTTTTTTGTATCTCAGGGTAAAATATTGGGACACATAGTATCTAAGGAAGGAGTTTCTATAGATCTTGAGAGGATCATAGCTATAATGGACCTACCTCTCCCAACAAATAAAAAGGCAGTCCAGTCCTTTTTAGAGAAGATCAATTTTGTCAGTAAATTCATATCTAATTTTGCAGGCTTGGTTAGACCAATGACACTCTTACTAAAAAAGGACCTAGCCTTCAAGTGGACTATAGAAGGAAGGCAAGATTTTTAGGGGGTCAAGAAGGCTATCTCAGTAGTCGCATTGCTTAAGAACCCAAATTTTTCCAAGCCCTTTGTAATGTATGTCTATGGAGGAGAGTCAAGTATTACTGCTATCTTAACTCAAAAGAATGATGGGCTAGAAGGAGAGCACCCAATAGCCTTTTTCTCAAGAACTCTCAGAGAGTATGAGACCAGGTATAATTTTGTGGAAAGATAGGCCTATGCCATGGTAAAAGCCCTTAAAAAATTCAGGCATCTAATATCAGGGAACAAAATTCTAATACTTGTGGCTCACTCAAGTGTCAGGGAATACATCATGGAAGGGGAAATTACTGAGAAAAGAGCCAATTGGATCACTAATATTTTTGAATATGATGTAGAGGTCTAGCCCACCAAGCTAGTTATAGGTAGGGGACTATGCCAATATATAACCCAAGAGCTTGAAAAGCTGTTACCTGAGGAAGTAGAATAAAAAGAGAGACAGAGATGGTGCTAAAATTATAAGAGATTGATCAGGAATCTTGGGTCACAAACAGGATTCAATTTATGAAAAATGGGGTCTATCCAAGAGAACTCCCTCAAAACAAGAGGAGATATTATATAATACAGGGAGTTCATTTTGCTTTAATTGAACAAGTCCTTTTCAGAAGAAATGCTGATAAAAAATTGTTAAGATGTATAAAACAGGCTGAAGCCAAGAGAATACTACACGATATGCATCATGGCATATCAAGGGGGCATTTTTCTTCAAAGAACATATCCATAAAAATAAGTGAGGTAGGATATTTTTGGCCTACTTTATTTGTAGATTGTTATTAGCTGGTTAGAAAATATCAATCCTACTAGTATCATATGGGGATGAGGAGGAATGTTGCCATGCCCCTTAGTCCTATAGAGGTGGATGAACCTTTTGCTTAGTGGGGCCTTGACTTCATTGGAATGATCAATCCAGTGTCCAGCATGGGTCACAAATGGATATTGACTGCCACAGACTACTTCACTAGATGGACCGAGGTAGTCCCACTTAAAGAGGCAACAGAAAATGTGATCCTAGATTTTCTAGGGGGTATCACTACTCACTTCGGGGCTCTCTACACCATAATTTCAGATAATGCTAAAGCATTCTTGGGGTCTAAGGTATCTGACTTTGCCTTGAGACATGGAATATATATGAAAACTTCATCTAACTATTACCCTTAAGGTAATGTTCTAGTAGAATCAACCAACAAAAACTTGATAAGAATCATCAAAAGATTAGGGTGGAATCATCACAAAGAATGGCATAAAGTGCTTAATCTAGCACTATGGGCTGATAGGATCACACCTAAGTAGGTGATTAAAATGTCTCCATATGAACTGGTATATGGAAAGTCTACTGTGATCCCCTTGAGCTTGGAGATCCCTACTCTCTAGCTGATCAATCAAATTGAAATTGAAGAAAATGGCCCCATGTAGGTCAGGCTTGCATAACTTTTAGAAGTTCAGGAAAAAAGGGATATGGCTCATGATTCATTGATTAAGCATCAGGGAATGGTCAAAAACTATTTTGATAAAAGGAATTCAAATCCTAAATTTGAAGTAGGCTCAATTGTGTTAAAATGGGATGCAAGGGCTACCAATCCAGGTTAGCACACCAAATTTGAAGCATTATGGACTGGCCCATATAAAATTTGCACCTACAAGCAGAAGAATTCATTTGAGCTAGAGTTGATTGAAGGAGAACCTGAAGAGATTCCTATAAATGGAATCCATTTGAAGCATTTCAACTGACTTGGGTCTCTAATGTATTATAATTTAATGTTTTCCCTTTCTTGCTTTGCTTTTCATTGTTTTCCCACTTTTCTTTTAAATAAATGTTTTAAGCACATGTTGACGGCTCTGTTGAAGCTATAATTTTCACAATTTTGATCTAGCGAAAGGTGGAAGTTTCTTTTTGAGTAGGCTCAAAATTCCTTAGGGTCACCAATAACTGTAGAGTAAATTTTTACTCTACGTTGCATTTGATTTTTAGTCAAGCACTATAGTTTTGATCCCCACATACCATGGCCGTGGTGGCAGAGTCTTGAGGTAGAGCATGGGTTTGATAATTTTGGTTCAATTTTGTCTAAGTGTCGAAGTACAATAGAAGCTACCATTTCGCATAGTCTGAGCATGGGCTTTTCTTTCCCCTTTTGTCTCTGCATTTCATTTTGTGTTAAGTGTTGAGCTCACACAGAAGCTGCCAAGTGTCACTTTCTGAAACACACAACTTACTAGCTGGCATCATCTAAGGATCCTTTCTAAACTTCCAAGAGGTCCATAAAACATGCCACATATCCAATAACAAGAAAGTAGAAGTCACCACATGTCAAAATCTGAGAGTCAATCAGTTTAAACATCTATGAGGTGCCTGGGTTCAACTTTTTGGGTGCAACACCTCGGGTAATGTGCAAATGGCATGCAACATTGAACTATTGAACCATTTTACTTTGGTGGATAGTTCAAGGGAGTGTCCGTAAAAGCCAAAAGGGTCAAGCCCCATTTATAAAAGGTAGTAAGAAATTGCTTCATTTTTGCTTAAGTATCAAAAAGCAACAGAGGCTGCCATGTGTTGCTTTCTGAGCCCCTTTCCACTCCATTTCCAAAAGTAGTGGAGAATGCCACGTACCCCTAGCAGGAGAAATGAAAGATGCCACATATCTTCCCAAAAGCCTCGAAAGTCATCATGTGTTGACATCTAAGATATCATCTTTGAGTTTCATTATAAAGAGCGTGGTGGGTCTTGGGTTTTATTTCAAGGGTAAATGGAAGCTGCCAAGTGTCATTATCTAGAGGAGCCTAACCTACATCCTGAATATCTCTATAGGCAGAGCTATAGAGGAAAGTGGAAAGTGCCAAGTGTCATTTTCTAGTGCCTTCTAAGCAATAAGATGATTTTCAAGGAAATTGACTAAGTGTCCTCTTCCTTTTCAAAAGAGCAGGGTGTTCTGTGTGTCTATTTTCAAAATTGAGTTGGAGGGAAATTCAGTGAGAGTTATTTCTGGTAGATAGAGCAATTCACTAGGTAGATTTTTGGGGTCTGCAAACATTAAAGGGGTCATCTATTTTCCCCCTAGGAGATTAAGGTGGAACGGATAGTTGTGCGGCCCAGTAGGTGATGAAATTTGAAATTTAGGCATGAAAGGAGGTACCAGACAGGAATCGACATGCCACAATCAGGGCAACCACTCTTCTCTAGCATGGCCTTTTTGAGGCATTGAATACGCTGAATCAAGATGTATCCAAGGCATTGAATGCACCAAATTTCAAATTATTTTTATCTATGTACCTGAGGCTATAAAATAAGAATGGTAAGAGACCTAAGGGGGGAAAACTTCATATAGTTTTAGACTTTCAAAGTTTTTGACTAGTAATATCATTTGCTTTTGTTTCATTTTCCTGAGTTGAAAGGTTTATATGACTGTGTGTGTTTCTACATCTTTTTTATGACTAGAAGATTCAATAAGAAGATTGAACACTATGCCTTTGTTGATGTTATCTATGTTATTTACAATGTAGTCTATACTTTAGATTTTCTAATGTTGTGATTGGAAATGTTATTTGCTTTTGTTTCGTCTTCTAGAATCTGAAGTTATACATAAATGTACATGACTTATGTGCCTCTTATGTGATTAGAAGATTCTATTAATAAGATTGAACACTATGCCTTTGTTGACAATTCTTGTATCTCAGCGAAAGACTTCCCTATTGTGAGCCTCTATTTCTGTTATTTCAATCTTTTACATTGATCATACACTTGTCTGCTCTTAAATGTAATTGAGTCCTGTAATAGTCTCACTATGCTCAAGTTAGGATTAGGATTACACTTAGGTGCATCGCCATAGTTAGGTTTCAATTCTTGAATTTGCATTTATGTTTAATTTCCTATCCATTTTCTCCAAACACTAGATACAAAAGAAGAGACCAGTTTCTCTAAAATCTAGAGGTTGTTTCAAGCCGCATTATCCCATAGCTTGAAACTTCCCATTGTTGTTGATTAAGATCAAGCACAATTTTAAGACATCAACAGTTTTGGGCATGCCCAATGGGACCAGTCTTGAAGTTTATTTCAATACTGCATGAACCAGAGAGCTATGAGGAGTTAGAGATATGGACCAGTCACCAGATCACAACTGCTGCAAATCTAAGTATTCTTTTGCCACCTCTGGTAATTAGTCCAAGAAGAAGAGCTAACCAATTTGTACCAGTACCAAATATGGGAGCCCCTATAGCCCCAAGGAATTATGTAAGCTGGAACACTGGTAGCCCCTTAATCCTCCCAACACCACCATCTGTTTGGGACCCTATCCCAGTAAATGCTCTAAAAGCTCTACCCAAATTTAGTGTGCAAGACTCAAAAACACCCATGGAACATCTTCAAGATGTATCAGATGTTTGTGCCATACATGGTGTTATAGAGAAAAATGTGGCCCTAAGGTTATTAGTAGCCTCATTCAAAGGGAAGGCCTTAGAATGGTATCGGTCTTTGATCCCACAAACCATATCTACATGGGACCAGCTTAGAGATCTGTTCTTTGAAAGATTTTTAGAGAAGGGTGATAATTCTTCTTTGTTACAGCAATTAATCACCATTTAAAGGGGACCACAAGAGGACATGACTAACTTCAACACCAGATTCCAAAAAACTTGGGACAGAATCCCCGTTATAGCTAAACCACTACCTGGTATGGCCATAGTATTCTATCTCAAGGCTTTAAATTCAGATATATCTATTATGATTTAGTCACTGGGAGGACACACCTTGTTAATAGCTTATGACCTTGTAGTCAGAGCTGAGAATCATTTAATTGATGCTGGGAAGTTGCCTCCAAGGCCTCCCATGCATGTATTCCTAGAGATTACCTTTCCCTTAGAAGTCCCTAAAGCTGTAAGCCCACCTGTGTCTATGTATACTTACCCTTCATCATCTATGAAGCAATCAGTCCCTGCTCAGTCATTTGAGATGGATGATATCAAGAGTATGCTAAGGACATTCTCCAATGAGCTGATTAATATGAAGAGGCAGAATAATACTTTTTCTAAGCCTCCTTACCAAGGCTATCAAGGAAATAGGTTTTCATCCCAACCAAACCAATATCAAGGCCCTCCAAGACAAACTAACCATCAACCAACAAATCAATTAGTTGCAGTTCTGACACCCTCCCAGACCATTCCTCCCAACCCAAATAGGGAGATGGTTCCAGGTCAAAATAGTTATGTGGACAATACTAATGCTTGGTGTTTTCCTTGCAATGATGCTCACACACCTAGAGATTGTCCTAGAGGTAATCTAAAATAAAGGGTGGCTGACCAGAGAAGAATGGATGGTCAATTTGCTAGTACCAGTAGTAATCAAGCCTACCAATCTCCTGGCATGCAAAATTTAGTTCTAGTGGCTTAGATGCAAGGAATTTCCTTGCAACAAGAGGAAGAAATAGCCTTGAAACATGCTTTGTTCTCATGGGTAGAGGATGAAGAAGCAATTTTCTTGAATGAAGCATCTACCTCCCAAAGGCCAGTAGTTCAATTTGATTATTACACCAGGTCAAAGAGGAGGATGGTGGAGCAGCTCAAGATTATAAGTGGTCAAGTCAAGAATAATTCTCCATCTCATCAGCAAAAGAACACTACTGTTAGAAAAGAAGTGCCTCAACTAATATAAGATCGTGGGATCCCTGTCCAGATTCAAGAAAAAATGAGGTATCCTTATTACCAAAAAACTCAGTCTTTGGGACCAATCAATATAGTGTACCAATTAAAGAAAACTCTGACCCAAGTGTTTATATGGGATATTTTGGCTATCCCTAAATAAAATACACTACTGTAAGAAGCTCTGCAAGGGAAAGCTATGCCTGAAGGTGCTGTTACCAAGGGAGGACCTGCTAGAAAGGAAAAGCTCAAAGATATGGTTCCTCCAATGACAATAGCCTTTGTGAACGATGCAGCACAAGTAAGTAAATCTAAGCCAGAGCCTTTCTATTTGACTCTAATTGTTGGAAAGAAATTCCTGCATAATGCATTGATAGATTTAGGAGCTAGTACAACTGTGATGCCCAAGCAAATAGCTGATGCCTTAAAAATAAAATATGAACCCCTTATAAAAGGAGTTATGCAGCTAGATGGCAAAATAGTGCAAACCATAGGGAGAATCAAACAACTCCCATTGAAGTTATAAATATGTTCCAATATAATTATCAACCAAGATATAGTTGTCATAGATATACCTCCCATCTTTGGTTTATGTTTATCCAGAGACTTTACAACAAAAATAGGAGGATTGTCTCTTGACTGGTCTCACCTCATCCTGAGAACCAGATACGGTTCAAAGATGAAAATTCTATCTGAACCACTATCTAAAGACCATATCACCAATGAACTAACAACAAGATTAGAAGTAGATCATGCCATGTTGAATAAAGAAGAAATATATTTTGTCAAAGAACTAGGAGACTAGACTGAGCATGATCAAGAAGAAGAAAATAGCCAGTTGTTGGCTATGATGCATAGCGACCTGTATGGGAACTATGACTCTATTGGCTTGGGCACGTATGTCATTTTTGATGAGGACCAAGTGATCCCAAATGTTATAAGAGAAAAAGCACCTACTGATCAAGATTCACTCTAAACTTTGAATTTTGATGGGGCTAGAAGTAAACATGGTGCTAGAGTAGGAATTTGTCTTACTGCTCCAAATGGTGATAAAATTTTAAGGGCTATCTAATTCCAATTTGCTTGCACTAATAATGATGCATAATATGAATATTTAGTACACGGGCTCCTATTAGCCAAGAAAAAAGGAATAAATAACCTAAAAGTAAAAGGAGATTTATAACTAGTAGTGAAGCAAATATGGGAAAAGGCAGTAGCCAAGAATGTGAGAATGAGATCCTACAGGCATAGGATTTGGGATTTGATAGAAGATTTTGAAGATTTTAATATTGAGATAATCCCTAGAAGTCAAAACTCTAAGGCTTACAAGATGGCTTAGATTGGCTCATAGTTTAAGCCAACAACTAGCCTATTGGTTAACAATGAGTTAGTAAAAGTTATAGTGAGGCTGACCATCCCAGACAATGATGAGCATTGGCAAGTATTTGAAAATGATGCTTAGGTAGTCTCTTTCTTACAATAATCAGATGAGTTTTTGGATCAGTTGAAAACTAAAATTGAAGAGGCATATGGTGATCAGATTATACAATTGAGGACTAATAAAATCCTTAAGGGATTGATCACCTTAGAAAACTTGTTTGACCCAGAGGATGTAAGCCTAAAAAAGAAAGGGTTCCAAGTAGATAAAGCAAGCTATTCAGAGGTAGAGGTGAGTGATGGGAAGAGAATAAAAGTTGGGAATTATGCAACTCAAGAAGAGAAGGAAAAATTAATCGAGTTGTGTCAAAAGTATGACTGAGTCATAGCTTGGAGCTATGAAGACCTTCATGGATACAACAGAGACATTATCTAGCACACAATAGAGTTGACTAAAGGGTCCAAACCCATCAGATAGAAATAGAGGCCAGTGAATTCAAGGATTGAACCTCTAATGGTAGATGAGTTGCAAAAGCTTTTAGATTCAAAAATAATATTTCCAATCAAACACTCAACCTAGGTATCAAATCTAGTCCCAATTAGTAAAAAGAATGGAGATGTAAGGCTGTGTGTAGATTTTAGAGATCTAAATAGAGCATCTCTGAAAGACCACTAACCCTTTCCCTCCATGGAGATTTTTTTTCAAACTGTGGCTAGATCAGAGAGCTTTTCTTTACTTGATGGTTTCTCTGGGTATAATCAGATTTGGCTAGCTAAAGAAGACCAGTACAAAATTGCTTTCACCACCAAATGGGGAACATTTGCCTATGTGAAGATGCCATTCATCCTATCAAATGTAGGAGCCAACTTTCAATGATCTATGGATATAGATTTTGGTGAACTAATAAACAAGGTCATCCTGGTCTATCTAGATGACCTCACTATTTTCTCAAAAAATGCTGATGATCATTTTAATCATTTAGAATTTATCTTCAAGAAATGTCAAGATTTTGGGATATCATTGAATCCCAAGAAATGTATTTCTTCTATACCTCAGAGTAAACTATTGGGACACGTAGTATTTAAGGAATGAGTTTCTATAGATCCTGAGAGGATCACATCTATAACGAACCTATCTCTCCTAGCAAATAAAAAGACAGTCCAATCCTTTTTAGGGAAGATCAATTTTGTCAATAAATTAATATCTAATTTTGCAGGCTTGGTTAGACCAATGACACTCTTACTAAAAAAGGACCTAGCCTTCAAGTGGACTATAGAAGGAAGGCAAGATTTTTAGGGGGTCAAGAAGGCTATCTCACCAACCCCAGTGCTCAAGAACCTATATTTTTCTAAGCCCTTCGTAATGTATGTCTATGGAGGAGAGTCAAGTATTGCTGTTGTCTTAACTCAAAAGAATGACGGGCTAGAAGGAAAGCACCCAATAGACTTTTTCTCAAGAACTCTCAGAGAGTATACGACCAGGTATAATTTTTTGGAAAGATAAGCCTATGCCATGGTAAAAGCCCTTAAAAAATTTAGGCATCTGATATCAGGGAACAAAATTTTGATACTTGTGGCTCACTCAAGTGTCAAGGAATACATCATGGAAGGGGAAATTATTGAGAAAAGAGCCAATTGGATCACTAAGATTTTTGAATATGATGTAGAGGTCTAGCCCACCATGCTAGTTAGAGGCAGGGGACTATGCCAATATATAACCCAAGAGCTTGAAAAGCTATTACCTGAGGAAGTAGAATCAGAAAGAGAGACAGAGATAGTGCTAAAATTACAAGAGATTGATTAGGAATCTTGGGTCACAAGCAGGATTCAATTTATGAAACATGGGATCTATCTGAGAGAACTCCCTTGAAATATGAGGAGATATTATAGGATATAGGGAGTTCATTTTAATTTAATTAAACAAGTCCTTTTCAGAAGAAATGCTGATGGAAAATTGTTAAGATGTATAGAACAGGCTGAAGCCAAGATAATACTACATGAAATGCATTATGGCATATTAGGGGAGCATTTTTTTGCAAAGACCACAGCCATAAAAATAAGTGAGGTAGGATATTTCTAGCCTACTTTATTTGCAGATTGTTATTAGCTAGTTAGAAAATGTCAATCCTGCCAGTATCATATGGGGATGAGGAGGAATGTTGCCATGCCCCTTAGTCCTATAGTGGTGGATGAAACTTTTGCTCAGTGGGGCCTTGACTTCATTGGAATGATCAATCTAGTGTCTAGCATGGGTCACAAATGGATATTGATTGCCACAGACTACTTCACTAGATGGACTGAGGCAATCCCACTTAAAGAGGCAATAGAAAATGTGATCCTAGACTTTCTAGGGGGTATCACTACTCACTTCGAGGCTCCTCGCACCATAAGTTTAGATAATGCTAAAGCATTCTTGGGGTCTAAGGTATCCGAATTTGCCTTGAGACATGGAATATATCTAAAAACTTCATCTAACTATTACCCTCAAGGTAATGGTCTAGTAGAATCAACCAATAAAAACCTGATAAGACTCATCAAAAGAGTAGGGGCAGATCATCACAAAGAATGGCATAAAGTGCCTAATCTAGCACTATGGGCTGATAGGATCACGCCTAAGCAGGTGATTAAAATGTCTCCATATGAATTGGTATATGGAAAGTCTATTGTGATCCCCTTGAGTTTGGAGATCCTTGCCCTCTAGCTAATCAAGCAAATCAAAATTGAAGAAAATGGTGCCATGCAGGTCAGACTTGTGGAACATTTAGGAGTTCAAGAAAAAAGAGATATGGCCCATGATTCATTGATTAAGCATCAAGGAATGGTCAAGAACTATTTTGATAAAAGGACTTCAAATCCTAACTTTGAAGTAGGCTCGATTGTGTTAAAATGGGATACAAGGGCCACCAAGCTAGGTCAACACAACAAATTTGAAGCATTATGGACTGGCTCATATAAAATTCGTGCTTGGAAGTAGAAGAATTCATTTGAGCTAGAGTCGACGGAAGGAGAACCTGAAGAGATTCCTATAAATGAAATCTATTTGAAGCATTTCAACTAACTTCAGTCTCTAATGTATTATAATTTAATGTTTTCCCTTTCTCACTTTGCTTTTCATTGTTTTCCTACTTTTCTTTTAAATAAGTGTTTTAAGCACATGTTGACGGCTCTGTTGAAGCTATAATTTTCAAAATTTTGATCTAGCATAAGGTGGAAGTTTATTTTTGAGTAGGCCCAAAATTCTTGAGGGTCACCAGTAACTGTAGAGTAAATTTTTACTCTACATTGCATTTGAGTTTTAGTCAAGCACTGTAGTTTTGATCCCCACATACCATGGCTGTGGCAGAAGAGTTCTGAGGTAGAGCACGGGTTTGATAATTTTGATTCAATTTTGTCTAAGTGGCAAAGTGCAATAGAAGTTGCCACATGGTGTATTCTGAGCATGGGATTTTCTTTCCCCTTTCATCTCTTCATTTCATTTTGCATTAAGTGTTGAGCTCACGTGGAAACTGCCAAGTGTCACTTTTTGAAACACGTAACTGGCTAGCTAGCATCATCTGAGGATCCTTTCTAAACTTCCAAGAGGGCCATGGAACATGCCATGTATCTAATAGCAAGAAATTAGAAGTCACCATGTGTCAGCATTTGAGAGTCAGTCAGTTCAAACATCTAGGAGGTGCCTGGGTTCAACTTTTTGGGTGCAACACCTTGGGTAATGTGTAAATGGTACACAATGTTGAACCATTGAACCATTTTGCTTCGGTAGATAGTTCAAGGGAGTGTCCCTAAAAGCTGAAAGGGTCAAGCCCCATTTCTAAAAGGTAGTAAGAAATTGCTTCATTTTTGCTTAAGTATTGACAAGCGGTGGAGGCCACCACGTGTTGCTTTTTGAGCCCCTTTCCACTCCATTTTTGAAAGAAACAGAGAATGCCATGTACCCCTAGCAGGAGAAATGGAAGATGCCACATATCTTCCCAGAAGCCCCAAAAGCCACCATGTGTTGACATCTAAGAGATCATCTTTGAGTTTCATTATAAAGAGCATGGTGGGTCACAGGTTTTATTTCAAGGGTAAATGGAAGTTGCCAAGTGTCATCATCTGGAGGAGCCTAACCTACATCCCAGATATTTCTACAAGCAGAGCTATAGAAGAAAGCAGAAAGTGCCAAGTGTCTTTTTTTGGTGCCTTCTAAGCAATAAGATGATTTTTGAGGGAATTGACTAAGTGTCCTCTTCTTTTTCAAAAGAGCAGGGTGTTCTGTGTGTCCATTTTGAAAATTGAGTTGGAGGGAAATTCGGTGAGAGTTATTTCTAGTAGATGGAGCAGTTCACTGGGTAGATTTTTGGGGTCTACAAATAGTAAAGGGGTCATCTGTTTGTCCCCTAGCAGATTAAGGTGGAATGAATAGTTGTGCAGCCTAGTAGGTGATGAAATTTGAAATTTAGGCACAGAAGGAGGTACCAAAAAAGAATTGACATGCCACAATTAGGGTAGCTACTCTTCTCTAGCATGGCCTTTTCAAGGCATTGAATGTGCCAAATCAGGATGTATCCAAGGCATTAAATGCACCAAATTTCAAATTATTTTTATCTGTGTATCTGAGGCTATAAAAGAAGAATGGTAAGAGACCTAAGGGGGGAACTTCATATAGTTTTAGACTTTCAAAGTTTTTGACCAGTAATATCATTTGCTTTTGTTTCATTTTCCTGAGTTGAAAGGTTTATATGACTGTGTGTGTTTCTACATCTTTTGTATGACTAGAAGATTCAATAAGAAGATTGAACACTATGCCTTTGTCGATGTTATCTATGTCATTTGCAAAGTAGTCTATATTGTATATTTTCTAGTGTTGTGATTGGAAATGTTATTTGCTTTTGTCTCATCTTCTGGAATCTAAAGTTCTACATAACTATACATGACTTTTATGCCTCTTATGTGATTGGAAGATTCTATTAAGAAGATTAAACACTATGCCTTTATTGATAATTGTTGTATCTCAGAAAAATACTTCCCTGTTGTGAGCCTTTGTTTCTATTATTTCAATCTTTTACATTGATCATGCACTTGTCTGCTCTTAAATGTAATTGAGTCCTATAATAGTCTCACTGTGCTCAGGTTAGGATTAGGATTACACTCAAGTGCATCACCATAGTTAGGTTTCAATTCCTACATTTGTGTTTCTATTTAATTTCTTATCCCTTTTCCCCAAACACCTGATACAAAAGAAGAGACCAGCTTCTCTAAAATCTAGAGGTTGTTTCAAGCCGCATTATCCCACAGCTTGAAACTTCCCATTATTGTTGATTAAGATCAAGCACAATTTTAAGACATCAACAGGTACTAAAATAAGTAGTCTATGGATACTTTTAGATTTGTTTAGGCTCAGATTTTTTATATTAGAATTGATACATGGCTTGGTATTGGGGCCTACACCCTCACTTCACGCATTGAAATGTAAGGGTGTCAGGTGCTTTACCAGTATATACTTGATATCCATAGTTTATACTCATTCAACATATTAAGTTGGCTCTCCCCTTGGTGGTGAAATCCATGCACAATATTTTTGGTGAAGGTTACTGTTAGGTGATGAAATCCTAGTTGATTCCCTTATGTCAAGGTTTTGATGATTTGATTATGTAAGTGATTTGGTATGTCTTTGAAAAGAAGTGATTGCTACACTATTGATTTACCCAATTAATTAAGCTATGTGACTTAAGTAGACATGCAATCAATGTATGCAAGTTTGATTTTAATCACAAAATAAAGTTTCAATTTATTTTAATGAATACAAAACCTCTAAATGCAACCTAAGTGCAAGATGATAGTGTAAGACCTAGTCCTAGGCTGATTAGCTTTTAGATTTAGGAAAGATAGAAAACAATAAAAATGCCTTTTTACTTTGAAAATAAAGAAAGAACAAGAGATTTTACCTTTTCATTTAAAATTAAGGAAAGCAATTAATTATGATTTTATAAATGAATAAATGCAAGGAAAAGCATGTTAAACTTTCAAAATAAATTACATGATTTATTCACTAATGCAATTCTAAATGTCCTAAAATGACTATGAACCCAAGAGAAATTAGGGGTCCCATCGGTTGTGCCAAAATATTTCACTAATTTTTATATCATTTTCTTTTTATTTTATGAAAATAAGTAAAACTAAATAAAGGGGGAAGGTGTAGATGAACCTGGATGTGGTTTTATGCTCTATTTATCTAGATGTGATTATTCCTCTTTGGTTAGGGAGGAATGACTTGAAAATTAATAAGACTTAACAAATTTGGATTAGTATGGTTGATAAGTGGGTTTCCTAGAAAATGCTAGCTCCTATAAGTATGAAACTTACTCAGATGGTTGTCAAACCACTTGTTAAAAAAAATTAAGTCCAAAACATGTTGACAATAAATGAATAAGTAAATAAAAAATAAAGTAATGTAAGAGAATGATAAATTTTTTTAAGATTACTTGATTCCTTTTGAAGGCTTAAATTTATAGGGCATATGGGATTCTCTTCTCTTAGGAGGGAGAGGGCCTTTACTTTAGGCTCTCGACCAATGGGAGAGGGACCCCTATCTAAACTCAAATCCCCCATCTATATGGCCCCATTAAACTCAACTAAACATATATGGCATGGGGCCCCATTAAACTCTATATGGCCCCATTAAACAAAGATAATTTGCATAAAAGAAATACTAAGGTGATAATGGTTAGGTCTGGATGTTGTATTCTGGTACTATGTTATGATATGGATTGATAAATAGGGGTTTTTATGGGCTTAAATAGGCCTTTTTAGGTTGTTTTTAAGAAGAAAAGTTTATACAAAGATCAATGTTGGCCTTATGTGGATTGATACCAAATGAAAAATTGATGTTGGTGACTATGTAAAAACATAGTTTTTAACTTTAGTGGAATGGTTGGATTTTGGAGAGTTTTGAAGATTTATTGGGATGGTAAAATGTTGGGGTAGGATTTCAAGGGTTAGAATGAAGCTCAAAAATGTCTAAATAGAGGTTTTAGGCTCAAAGGATTATGAAAGGTTGATGGGTGTTTGCTGGCAAAGAAATGTTTAAGTGAAAGAATTAAACATAGGTAGTTAAAGCTATGAGGAAGGTATGAAGACATTAAGAACAAAAAATGATAAGATAAGAAACTCTAAAATTTATTAAATAATAATAGATACTTATTTGATGTAGCAGTGTTGGCCAAGAAGTGGATGGCAGGTAAAGAGAACTTGGATGGAGACCTGGAAAATTTTGGGTACCGTAATGGCCCTAAAAATTTAGTTTATCCTTTGGTACAAATCCTTTATGCTTTTAAAAAAGTCTTTGGTTCTCTAGTTCATGCACAAACTCACAATAAAATGATTACTAGCACTCAGACTTAGCTTGTTCAATCTCTTGAGCAAAGGTCATGGGTAGACTTAAGTAATCAATGTCGATCATGGTCAACTGGCATTGGTCAAGGGATGACCAATGTCAGTCATGATAGAATAGGGCCAACTTGCTAGAAATAGTGATTTGCATATACTTTTGGAAGTT
The DNA here is from genome assembly GCA_037957365.1 of Torreya grandis. Taxonomy (NCBI): domain Eukaryota; kingdom Viridiplantae; phylum Streptophyta; class Pinopsida; order Cupressales; family Taxaceae; genus Torreya; species Torreya grandis. Next base: position 5,585,989 of record JARHVA010000329.1, read on the forward strand.
AGGACCATTTGAAATGGTTTGAGTTGGTTTTAAAAAGTGTGGTCACATGGGTAGAAATAGTCTAGGGAGGTTAGGGAGTAAATGTTAGGGAAATAAATGGCATTATGTGGTTAGGACTTAAATGTTAAGGTAAGAAATGGTCTTAGGGAAAGGTGGTAGTGGTTTAGCATGGGACTTGGTCTTAGGGTGAGGTTTAAAGAGGAGTTTATTAGCTTAATTAAATAAATAATTAGCTAAATATGGTTAGGGGTAAATGGGTCTTTAAGGGGGTTAAGAGGTGTTTTAACCAAAGGGTTGAAAGGGGTGTGTTGTAACATCAAGAACCATTAGTGTGGTTTCCTAGTGTCTACACTCACTTTCTTTGTTCTCTTTTCTTTCCTTAGTCATTTTGATTAGATCTTTAGAGTAGGGAGGATCGTGTTGCATGGCATAATCCTATGCCCCTACTTCTCCGATCCCTTTTAAGCTTCTTTGACTAACCATAAAACTCCTAAACAACTAGGATGTTATAAAGTGTCAAGATATTGGTTATTCACTTCATTGTGGATTCTAGATATATGAGCCTAGGCCTTGGATATTTTAGATACATGAGATCATGCCATGTGGAATAATCCCAATTCATTGCAACCCTAGAACTCTTTGTATATTTTCAACCAATAGTAAACCTCCTAGATTCTTAGTATCATGCCACATGGCATGATCATGTTTACTTTCTCTCTTAGGATGGTTTTTATGCTTGTTAGTCTTAGGCAAAGTCCTAGATGAGGGAGATTATGACAAGTGTGAGGATCTCATGGCATCACAAATATACAAGTCATCAACCTAAATAGATGCCAAATTAGGCCCAGAATGAGAGAATAGACATTGCATGGCATAAACTACCAACTAGATGATATGATGACATCCATGTCAATATTACATGAGCATAAAATTGATGACCATTTGGCCTGTCAACATTTTCATGGAATTAGAATGCTTTCCCTTTGAATCAAAATATTTAAATATATTCAAGTCTTAAAATTTTGGGTCTATTAAAGATAGCTTAACGGTGGAGAACTTCACTAAATTATTTGAATAAGGAAGGTTAAATAAAATAACAAGTTTTTAATCAATATCGATAGAAAAATGGTTAACATCAAGAAGAGATTATAAAATGACTTCATTATATTTATTGGTTCATAGACTATTTGATCTCTAGGAAGTTATTAAAAAAAAATCATTTCATTTCATTTATTCCCTTAAATGGCCTTGAGTTGAACATGTTTATCAATTTTTTTGATCTAAAATACTTGATCATTCATCTGATTAAATGAATTAATTTTCTTTATCAAAAAGCCCCTTATCAATTGCTAATTTTATAAGATTTTTGTCCTCTCTTTTTAGGCATTTATACTTATTCAATTTCATATAATTTGAAATCTAACAACTACTTGATTAGAAGTCTAATGACTAGTCGATTCAAAATCTAAAAGCTATTTTTTTAATTTCATGCAGATCCAGATCATCCAAAGGGCCACCACCTATCATCATCTCAAAGCTTTACTAATCCAAAATTCTTTGGACCAGGAAGTCACACCACATGACCCTCTAGGTGTATAGGATCATGCCATGTGACATGATCCCACTTTACTAGGCCCTCAAGATGATTAAGACATAATGGATAAGTATTATATATTTTTGGTGAATGTGATGATGCCATGTCATATTATCCAACTTCATTGTGCCCTAGGATTAAGCAATATCATCATAATTATGTAGGGATATAGTGAGTCCCTAAAATTATGCCACATGGAATAATCTTATGGATTTGGGAATGTCAAAGCATGGAATAATGAGTGAGGACCTATATATATCTGAGTGAGTGGGATCTTGCCACACTTCAATGTCCCACTCCATCATGTCAAAAGAAAAGTCAAGGCAAGAAGGGCCCTAAGCATGTGGAAAGTTAATAAAAAATTAATGCGTAGTGGGATCCCCATATATTATTAACATATTGGCTTTCCTAAGTAGTGAGAAGTGGACAAGTGGAGTGACCTTATCGATGAAAATACTTGGACCCCCATGAATAATATATGAGCTTAAAATTGACACCTATCTTACCCTTGTAGGCCATCAAGATCCAAAAATTAGACTACAAGTCCAATTATATCGATATAATCATGAATAATCTTGCCTTATAACATCAAAATGGGTCATGTGATGTAGGTTCCTAAGAAGGTCAGATAGTGGCTTTAATTAGAAGATTTAGCATGTGCATAAGAATTATGCAAAATCATAAATGGAATATTATAATATTAATTAGGCAAGGTCATTACTGAGTAGAGTATGTCCAATTGGATGGCTTGATGGGACCTTAAAGGACTCCAATTGCCTAGGATTCAATTTTAAGATCAATTATTGTGGCCTTGATATTGATTTTATCAAGATTGTGCATGGCCCAATTCAAATTTAAGTAGAAATGGGAAAGTCTCATTAATTGTTTCCAACCACTAGTTAGGGGGTTGGATTTATGACTAAATGGACTAAATGGTCTATAAAATACCAATTCTCTATTGTAATGATGGTTGGTCCATTTAGAGTTAGAGATATAGTAGAGGAATTTTCCCTCTTCATTTTATTATAATTTCCTAATTTCTTACTATAGATTTTATTTTAACATGAGTTGAGGTTATATGAAGACCTTTTTTATTATTCATCTAAACATTAATGAATCTTAAATTTGTTTTCTATGAATTATCTTCTATATGAAAGTTTTATGAATGATATTCATTATATGTGAATGTCTATGGTGACTTTATTTCCCTCTTCTACATAGCTACTTGGTCCATAGACACTTACACCATCTTTGCCTTTTGGTTATGCTATGTTGGACAAATAGAGACTAGTTTTTCAATATATTTGTATATTTAATAGAGCCAAAACTATCTTCATTATAAATTTCTATCATCTTTCCTTTCTCCCCACTCTCTTTCTCTCTTTTATTTTATTTTTAATTTGTATTACATTAGAATAGTTTGAATTATAGCTAGTTATTCAATATTTATCTGGTATGCATGTTCATCCTTCTGCTTGACTTCTTTTATGTATTTTTAAAAATTGGTAGAATGAAGACTAGTATTAACCAACAATGAGTTTATTGACAAACTTGAACAATCTAGTTCTTTTATATGTAATAGAGACCAAATTTTATTTCATAATTCTTAGTGTACTCATAATAGGCCCCTTGTATGAAATAACTTGCATCAACCAACTAAGATGTCTAGTTTTCCATGAATATGTAGACAAAGACCTTAGGTAATTTTCTACCTATCTTGATTCCTTTCAATAGAGGTGGAAGGGAAGAGCGGAAATCCTCACCAGTTGAGCCTTTCCTCTCCTCTTTTCCTCTTAGAGTTGGTTTGTTATGCCAAATAGACCACAAAGATAATGTTGACAGTAGTTTTGTGCATATAAAAGTGGAATGAATGTGGGTTGAGCTAACCCCAACCACTCCCCATTGAATGATTGAGAATTGATTACATATCCAATAGTTTGAAATAGGAAATTCAAACTACATGTAATTACAACCATTAGGTGAAAGTGTGTAATAGTGATCCTTGAATGTATAAAACTTATAATCTAATTCTTGATACTTGGAAAATGAAAACTCTGGCTTAGACTTGAGGTGCTTAGAACTTGGCTAAGACTTACTCCATGTGACTGATTGGTAAATTTAAAAGAATAGGGTAGTTCCTTTAAATTTCAAAGTTTTTAAGTATCATTGATAGATATTTTCTAGATGGGTAATATTATTACACTTATTTTGTATTTATGTGAGACATTTAGGTAATTTATCATGTCATAGACATGTTAAATAGATGGTTTGACCCCATATGAATTATTTAAATTTTAAATCTCACCATTACTTGTTATAGGATGGAAACAATAAGTTCGGATGGTATTATATGGATGGTACCATATGAGTCTGGTAGTTCTATCTAGGAGAGTAGAAAAAATGATCTAATGATCTAGGCATGTTTGAGTATGAAAATTGACTAGATTGGCATAAACATGAGGAAATCATGTAGGTGAATAATAGAAACTAAAGAGGGTCAAACCCATGGAGAGTATGTGGATGTGATATAATGGAAAATAAGAGACATGTATGTATTTGCATTATAATTTTTTTGAGAAAATGGATCAAACAAGCATAATTTATTAGAAATAATTACAAATTTAAAAAAATAAACAAAAACAAGAGAGAATAGGAAGCAATCATCATATGATTAATTAATTATCACCATCATCTTTCTCCCATGAATTTTATTTCCAATATTTTTTTGATATAGCTCCAAGACAAATTGACCAATTGAGGTATTATTAGATTACAAGTGATATGACTTCAAGATTTTAGATTATGCAATGGACTCAATGGATGTAAATTATAGTGATAATGGATTCAAATGTCAAATAAGGTATGCAATGAAAATGGTTTAGATGGAAATAAATTAGGTAGTATGATGGCTTCAAAAGATTTCTATTCATTCCTTCATTATTTAATTGTCATGGCCAAGAGCATAGCATGGTTTATATGAGAGAGGGAAGGGTGAATGGAGGGTCCATATTCAAATTTGGGGCTTGGGAGATAAATGGATTACAAATTTCTAAGTAATTTAAAATTCCTTGGAGGATAATGTATTAAATGAGCTCATGAATTTAAAATTCATTAGAAATCCCTAAAAAGGAGGTTATGGGTTCTATAAGGATTAAGGAGGATTCTAGAGATCTTTAAGGGGTTTAATAAGGTTTGATGGAAGTGTTACATGGGGATTAAGGACTAGGATTGTAGAAAATCATGCTGATAGGTGGATAGGGGTTAGTTATGATTTTAGAACTTTAAATTAACAAGTGGTCATGGAATGGGATTATTAAGTTAATAGGATAAATAATGGGAAGTTAATAATATGTGAGATATATAAAGTTTAGTATGGTATAATAATTATAAAGGGGTGGAGGAATAGACTATTGACTAGGATAGGATTAGTGAGTGAATTTCTAGTTGGAATAATAGTGACATTAGATGAAGAATTAGGTCAAGTGATATATTTTGCCTCTTTTTAAAATGGCATTGTGAATAGCTGAAGTGAAAGGAGTAATGGTCTTTCAAATAAAACCCATGCATGAAATTTAATAATATGAATGAGGTTAATTAATAATTCTGTCTCGAGTGGACATGCAGGGAGGAACAAACTGTATGACCACTCAAAAAAATATGAGGGGTGGGAAATGGAATAAAATGAAGAGGGGTTGGGATGCCCAAACAATTAAGTAGTGAGATGTAGTTATCATGATTCCCCAAGAAATGATACAAGGGAATAAAATATGACCAATGTTACAAGTTTAGGACTAACCCCATATGGGATTCACTATAAAAATAAATAACTACCATTTATGATGGTTTCTAAAGCAAATATCTATGCCAAGGAAAGAGGCAGAGGGTGTCTATGAATAAGTTGAATAATCCCTAAACAAATACATATGTTAGGTAAATATTTAGACCAAGATAAATAGGGTCATAATAGTGAGGTGAGTCTTAGAAATGACACATACTAGGGAGAGATATGGGCTATGATAAGACAATAAGGTGATGGATGATGAGAAAAGTATAACTCAAAATGGTTGATATAGAAAATTTTGAGTGACCTCAAGGGAAGGTAAAATACAAGATACAAATGGCCAAACTGTCCTTGTAAACTTATTAAAAAATTCCAAGCACTCCCTGTATAGTCTGAATAGACTTTAGGACAATGTAGTTTTGACTCACATGATGCTATATAAGAAAAATGGTGGAAGGATCGAAGGATGGATGAAAATGAGACCACATCGATGAAAAATAATGTGATAAAGGAAAATTATGATTGATTCAGATGATACCGATAATAAGGACAAATACAAGGGAATAATTAAGTGATCAAAGGATCCACAAGATTTTGGCATTTTTTGAGCAAAGACACATGTCTGGGAGATCTCCAGATCTCTAATAGACTATGTCATTAATTTGATTATTATTACTCAAAAAGTGATTGATTATCGACACTTGGGAGAGAAATGAATTGATTGAAAGGATGATGACTAGAAAAGCTTAGCCAAAATGATTAAAATGATTAGGGACATAGAATAGAATGATGGATTATGTGAGATAAGGGTAAGGAAATTAGGCTCAAATGTCATATGAATGGATTAAAATTATTTTCAATAGAATGGATAGTAAAGTGTAAATGACCAAGATAGATTATATGAGGAGGATAAAATAGATAGTGTTAGTTATTAGATACATGATCTGACTTATATGTTTGAAAATAGGATGTGATAGGTAGCTTATGATTAAACATAGGATATAAGTCTTGGAGAAATGATTGAGAATTATAAGTGAAACATGTTTGACATGATTAGATTAGGTGGTTGGATAAGTGATCAAGGATTGTGTGATGTGATGTGATGTATTAAATCCATATAATTGCATGTAATCCATCTTAATGTTGCACTAGTTAGGATGCATTACGACATTAGTATATTCATGGTGACATATTACCATAGTACATACATATAAAAATATGGATAAGAGGGAACTCTATAAAGGACATCCAAAGAAAATTTTTGATCCAAAAATTAGAAGTTTTGATTGATATATATTTTAAGAACATGAAAATAACATAGTAATAATGAATTCTCTGAGAAGAGATGTTTTATTACTCAAGATTGAAAAACAACTATATGTTTATCTCTGGGAAGAGATGTCTAATTTCAATTTCAGGTTACATCTTAATTTATACACATTTTTAAATTAGGAGGATGTTGTGGAAGGTCACAAATCTTTAGGGAGATTAAGTGGTTTGACTTCCATGATTTAAAACAATACAAAATTTAAGGAATTACTATTTTTAGAATGCACTACTAAAATTAAAATTTGGGGAAATTCCATTGAGTTTTTGGGGGTAAAAAACCACCAATAAAATATTGGTTCCATCTCACCATGTTCTCCTCATTATCAGCTTTCCAACAGTTTAAACAGGGAGTCAATTAGAGTCACGGTGCAAAAATTATGGCTCTTGGAAGTTTTGTCATCAATTGGGGTAGAAACGTCACCTAAATTATTGCCCAAATCAATTTTATAATAGATAATGGGAATTCATAGTAACATACTTGTCCCATTTTTGCTAAATATTAAAAATATTTGATACATTATTAAAACTACAAACAAATCAAAGTGGAAAATGACCACCTTGTAAGATGCCACAATGTCACAGATATGTCCAAGGTGACAAGCATAACAAGTGGACCATTACACCAAGATAATTAAAAAATGAAATAAAAATGGAAATAAACATGTATTATACAATATTTAAAAGTAAAAAAATCAATCAATCAAACATACAACAAATAAGAAAGCCTTATAAAAGTGATATGGGATAAGTATGTATAATATGATCATACCTGGTGCAATATGTTCCCTGAGGACAAGGTGAGCATTTCAAGATTCAGTTGAATCTCATAAAATATTATGTGTAACCTCAAAGAGGGATGATTATGTGGTAATGACATTATTTAACAAGGATGTGAGATGGATGCATAAGTGGGTAATGGAAATTAGGGAGGAATGTCGACATAATTTTGAGGTTGGTAAAAGAAAATCCATATAGAAGAATCAAGTCCAACTACTTTGTGTTTGGGATATGAAAAAATGGCCAATGATTTAATAGGGAAAAAGTAGATTAAATTTTATAGATAAATCTTCAATAGACCACCTTATTTTGATATTTATTATCAATTTTCTCTAGATTTATATAGATATTACACATCCACCACCATAGCATGCACATCCATATATACACCCTTAGGACCAAGGTTAGGGGAAGATGAATGAATGGGGTGGAAGTGTGAGATGATGGTAGTGGAATAATATGAAATTAAATTACTCCAAGTATGGGTGATAATTAGGAAGAATATTCTTATAGATTGAGGATTCTTCATAGTGATGTTAGAAACCTGGCTTTCATCATCGTGCTTATCCAAAGCACTAGGATCCTAGTTTTCACCATTGGAGGACTTTATTTTTATTTTTATTTTTAATGCAACTATATGTAATGATTTACAAGTTTTTTTTGATGATTTATTTCAAGGATTTAGGTATAGAACATTTTGAGCTATATTATATTCATTGGCTCATCTAGTTTATCTCCTTCCAATGTGGCCAATTGATATGCCTTAGATCCATACTTATCAATGATAATGTATGTCCCTAACCAATTGTGCTCAAATTTGCCTTTTTATCTCAATCAACATTAGTATTATTTTGATTTTATTTGAGAACTAGGTCATTAATTTCAAATTCTCAGGATCAGACTTTATTATGATATTGACATTTTAGCCTATTTTAATATGATTTAAGATTATCTAGGTATTTTTTTATGTTTTTCATCTAATATCCCTATCTCTTGTAGTCATTTGATATTATATGAGTTATTTATGATCATTCACCCTTAATGATATATGAAAATAAGGGAGTTTAACCTCAATTGGTATAATGGATTTAGTACCATAGACTAAGGAGTATGGAGTGGTCCCAGTATGTGTGCAGACACTAGTTTTGTAAGACCATAATGCAGGATATAACTGAAAATGCAAATTTCTTCCATCGTCATTAACAACATTTTTGAGGATTTTTATGAGCATTTTATTTGTGTCCTCAATTTGACCATTGCCTTATGGTTAATATGGAGATTTAAAATGTTTCTCAACGTGATACTTATTACATAGAGATTTAACTTATTGGTTTTTAATAAATACTTTTCATTATCCAATATAAGCAATGGAGAGATTCTAAATTCATAAATGATATGGTTTAAAATATACTTAGATATTTAATGGCCAGTGGTATATATGAGTAGCATAACTTTCACCTACTTGGTGAAATATTCTATAGTTGTGATAATAAACTTATGACCATCTGATGAGGTAGGATTGATCTTGAAAATGAAGTCTAGTCCCCATTTTGAAAAGGGCCAAGGACTCATAATAGGTTATAGCTCTTGAGTGAGAACATGTATGATATCTCCATGTTTCTAGCAAGCCATGCATTTTTTCACATATTACTAAGCATCATGATCTATTTTAGGCCAATAATATTTGATCTAGAGTAAATTATTGGCCAAAGCCATTCTAATGACATGGCCTCCACATACTCCATCATAGACCTCCTTGATTGTTAAAATAGCCTCATCTGAGTTCATACACCTCAAAAACATCCTATCATAGCCTCACCAATAGAGTATGCTAATATGGATAGTATATCGGGAAGCACATTGGATAAAGTCTTTTCATTAGTGGTGGTTAATATTTGGTAGAAGGGTATTATCATGGAGGTATGTATATGTCCTGGTACCATGGTTGATTAGGATAAATGATTGTACATTTTTTATGACAAGCCATAGTCTGATATGAAGGTATCAATAAATATTCAATCAATAAGTGCCCTTCAAGAACATGTGTTGGCATGTCTAACAAGGACCTAATAGTATCGATTATATTTGTTGATTTTTTACTTCCTTTAAGTATCTATTCAAATGTTATGGACTAAAAATTTGTCTTAATTTGGTTAAACATTAGTTAATATGGAAATAAATTATCGTCCTTTTTTTTAAATTCTTCATTGACCTTCTTGATAATGAACTGAGAATCACCAAGGGCTTGAAGATGCTAAATATTCCAAGAAATGGGAATTTAAAGTCATGCGATTAATGCTTCATATTTAGAGATATTATTGGTACATGGAAAAGATGTCCTAAAATATTTTAGAATAAAATATCTGAGTTGAAACCAAAATGATTTTGGCTCTATATCTTTGAGTGGTGAAAGATCCATCAAAATAAATCTTCCAGACTAGTAATTCTTCAATGATCAAGATAGACTCATCTAGGAAGGGAGTTACTAATGGTTTTATATCTATTATAGGATCTGATGTTAGTTAATCCATAATTATTAGACCATTGATGGCCTTTTAATTTACATATTCGATGTCAAATTAATTCAAGAGCATAATCCATTTGGCCATTCTTCTAGTTAAGGTTGATTTTGACATGTACTTAAGTGGGTCAATCTTAGTAATGAACTTTATTTGAATGTTAAACACATAGTGTCTAAGATTTAAAGAAGTAAAGATGGTATCCAGAAATGCTTTTTCAATGGGTGTATAATTAAGATCATATGACACAAGTTTCCTGCATAAATAGTAGATGGCTCACTCCTTTCCTCTCTCATCATGTTGTGTTAAAATGGCTCCTATAGCACATGGAGTAGCTAATATGTATAAGATTAAAGGATTTATTGATACTGGGAGTGAAAGGAATGGAGGCTTTAATAGATATTACTTGAGGTCATCAAATGTTTTTTGGCATTTTGAATTCCAATAAAAATGAGCTCTTTTCTTGAGTAGATGAGTGAATGGATGCCATTTGTCAGTTGATTGAGAGATAAAATGGTGAATGGCTTGTAGTTTTCCTTGAAGACTATGAAACTAATTTAGGTTGGTAGGTAGAGGCATGTCTGTAATAACTTTGAATTTTATAGGAGCTACTTTAATTCCTCATTATGATACTAGGAAGACCAAAAAAAATTTAGAAGTAAAGCCAAATATATAGTTCTTAGGATTCAAAGGCACCTTATATGCCCTTAACCTCAAAAATATTCTTCCTAAGTCTAAGGGATGCTCTGATTGTGCTTTTAACTTGCCCAAAATATTATTGACATAGTCTTCTATAATATTATGCAACATATCATGAAATATGACTGTCATAACCCTTTGATAAGTGGCCCTTACATTTTTTAGACCAGAGTGTATTATTTGGTAACAAAAATTACCTCATGGAGTAATGAAAGTGATTTTATGATTATCTTCAGGAGTAATTTTGATTTGATTATATCCAAAAAAATTGTCTATGAGGGATAACATTTCATATCTAGCTATTGAATTCACTATCATGTCAATGTTGGGCAAAGGGAAGTCATCTTTCAGACATGCCTTGTTGATATCCTAGAATTTAGTATAAATGTGGATTCCTTCTTGTGACTTTTCAATAGGGACAATATTAGAAATCTACTTGGAATAGTTAATGGGATGAATGAAACCTGATTCCAATAATTTTTTTAATTCTTCTTTTTCTAGTAGTGTTACTTTAGGGTGAATTTTTTAGATCTTTTGTTTAATCAATTTAGCATTAGGATGGACTACTAATTGATGTAACACCAAAGTGAGATCTAGTTTGGGAATGTCTACATATCACCATGCAAATATGTCTATGAACTCTTTGATAAGATTAATAATGATCTCCCTTTCTTCAAGTGTAAGACTTAATTCCAGTTTGACTATTTTAGGATTTTTTAAAATTTAATGTTTACTTTTATGACTTGAATGACTTAAATCTGGGGCTTATTCCAGTTTTTCAATGATTGGATACAAGTCAGTTTAACAATATTCTTCTTTCCTTATTTGATTTAAGTATCCACTTTGTTCTCCAAAATAAGTTGAATCATTTAGATTAATATTGAATCCCCATTTTTGGTATCCTAAAGGCATATAATTATTAGCTCCCATATATTTAATTGTGGATTCATTACTTTAAAAGGTATCAAATGATGGATCTTCATGTTGATCATAGTCAATCAAGTTAGGGTAGTAGAGGGAAAGATTGATGGTGTAGATGGATATGTTAGGGAATAAGTTTTTGGTAGCTAAGTCTTTGTAGAGGATATAAATGGATCTTGTCTTGATCTCTTCATTAAAATTCATCTCTTTAGGAATTGAGGAAGTATCTGTGATGTCATCATGAAGACTAATTATGGGTATCTTATACCATATACCAAGTCATTTTAGATATATTTGAACATCAATATGCTATAGAATACCTCATTCTATATGATTAATCCTCTACCCTTTTAGTTCATATTCTCAAGTAACTTCTTTTTATCAATATTCCTCATTTTGAAAACATGGGAAAAAGTCTTCTTGGATTATCTAAGAATCATCTAGTTCTTCAAAATGTTCTTCTAACAATATTACTGAGCTCACAAACATAGTTAACCCAAACTGATAAGTAGTTGGTTTAATATCTTTTATAGCAAGGGACCCATAGTTGTGTGGAGATAATGGAAGGTTACATACACAAAAGGTTTTGTATTCATATTCTCCACATCCTTTAGAGATAATTATAAAATGGGTGACCTCTAGTGGATTAGAGGAGGGAAATGTAAGACTATCTAAATGGACACATTTTTTAGTTATTGGATCATATGGTGAACTTTGTGTGTTTGGGAAATAAAGGCCATAGTTTATATTTTCCATTTTTTAGCTACAAAAATGTTCAGTGTCTCCTAGGATTGTGACCTTCATTCCTAAATGTAGGAATTTAAGACATTGGTGTAAGGTGGAGGGGACAACTTGCATTTCATGAATCTAAGGGTAACTCAAAAGCATATTATATAGAATATCAAAGTCTACTACATGAACCAAAGTTTGATGGACAATGGGTCCCACTACTACAGGAAAATGGATAGTGCCTACTAATGATCACTCATTATCATCATAGGATTTTATTATGACCAGTGTAGGCCCCAAAGAGAATTTTGAATACCCTAAGTTTTTGAGAAACTAAATATTACACAAATTTAAAGTAGATCCTATATATATAAGAACTCATGTGAATTTATGATTAGCTATGGATACTTCTATGTACAAAGGATAGTTATGATTTGGGCCAATGGGTGACATGTCCTAGATATTGAATGTGATATGTTGAGATTGGGAAAAGTGAACCACCAAGCCTTAAAATTGGCTAGTATCAATATCCATACGAACTTTTAACTCATACAAGATACGATTTAATATTTACCAATGAACATAAGAAGTTTTGAGAAGATTCATAACGGAAATTTGGGTTGGGGTATTCTCTAATTGATGAATAATATCATGTGTTCTTTTGGGAGTATTTGATTTTTCCTTAGAAATATTAATATTTTGAGAATACTTGGGGGTGAGTCTTTAGGGGGTGATCCTAAGATGATTAGTTTACCACTTATTGTAGTGACTACACAATCAGAGGTAGCCTTATTGATTTTAAGGATGGGGGAGGTGGACTTAGGGGTTCTTGAGGGAATTTGACTTTAATTTTGATGGTATTAATATGGTTATTATAGTGATATGGAAAATTATTAAAAGTGGATGTCTGACCTTGATCCCTTGGTGCTCTTTTTTATTTTTGATCATGATTAGAGAATGGGTCTTCATATATGCCTAACTATTATTTCTTGGAATGAGAAGAATTATTGTCTCCTTCAATTTTTACTTCTACTTTATTTATCAAATCTTGGGTGAAATGCTTTAATTTCATAATTTTTTTAGTATCATGTCCTTTAACTCATTGATAATTCAAAAATTAATTTTTTTAAATCAAGACATGGTTTATTATCATCTAAGGGTCTGAATTTTAGAAGAGTTATCATTTTGGTAGTAACTAATTTCTATAAAACTATCTCAACTAGTACACCGAGATTTATAAAATTCTTGGCTTCCCCCTTGGCACATTAATGTTTGATACATTTTGATTTTTGGTGGTGAAGGTAGATTTTTACACTATTTGTACATGTTTTTAATCAGTGACTCCATATCTAAACACATTCTTATTTTTATGAAATGCCTTAGGTTTATTAGAAGAAGTGATGCCTTGATTTTAATCATTTTGTGAGTATAATTTGATGGTCCCTCTTTCAACAAGTGAATTTTCAATTCAAATTCCTTGCTCTATTATCTCATCAAATGAATTTCAGATTGAGATTGATATTAACCATTTCCTTTTTTGGGACATTGCATGGAAAATGGATAGCAAGGCTCCTCCATTATTTTAGGAAAGAAGCAAAGATTTCTCCATTTTTATTCTTGGTATTATATAGGTGATATTATGTTCAATATTGAAACAGAAATGCCTTAAAATTTTTACTTAGATAGTTCTTCAAATGATGTGATAGACACTTTAGGAAAATGCATAAACCATTTATGAGTTGGTCCTATGAGACTATTTGAAAAAATCTAAAGTAAATAGGCTTCATTATAAGTAACCTTATGAAATGTTATGAATAATTCTTGGACATGGTCATGAGGATATCCCTTTCCATTGTATTTGTCAAATTTTGGAATCTCAAAATGAGTGGGGAAAGGCATTTCCAAGATACTTATATCTAGAGGAGATGTACAAAAATCCTCATATCTATATTTATTTGCTTGTGCTCAAGGGTCTATTTTTTGAAGAGTTTCCTTCATCACTTTCCACTTATGAGAAAAGGAGGGATCCATTAAGGGATTGGAAATAATGGTTGATTTGTAATTTGGCCGTAGGGGGTCAATGTTGATGTGTGTTGAAGGATCTTTGATTGTTTTCCTTGGGGATGTGAGTTTGTGGACTTCTAAATGGATTTGGGAGGCTAATGAGTTTTTTTTTTGGGTGAGTTGATCAAGATAATATTCTAAGGTGTATTTTCCTTTACCAGCCTCAATCCTAGTGGCTTGAGGGACTACTTCCTCATTATCTAATTCTTGCTCATGATCCACTAGTTTAGGATTCTCTTCTTCTTGATTTATTGGATCATGGTGGGGAGGAATATTATGATGAGGTGGTATTTGGATTAAGTTACATAACATATATGGATTAAATTTAAAGGGTAATCAATCTCCTACTCTAATGAGGTGTATTAAGAATTGGTCTCTTTTTTCATAAATATATTAGTCAATGTGATTTCTAATCTCATCATTGCTAAAGAGGTCTTTATTTGTTTCATCCTCTCCTCCAAGGTTATGCATATCACATTGATTCTCTTCATTATCTATATTTTGCTCACCTAGTGTCCTTAGGATATCATCTTCTTGGTTTGATCCTTATCCTATTCTTAGGTTTTGAACACAAGTTTTAGGTGTCATTATAAATGGATGTGTATACACATAATATTTTCAAACTTTATAAATTATTGATTCTTTCTCACTTGAAATAACCTGTCAAGTCTCAATCACTTTGAGTGCATGCCTTAAAGGATACACTAGGAAAGGGGTGGGTAGACCACTGGTTCTTCAAAATATTTTTTCCCCCTATAACACCACTTGAAATCAACACAAACGTTCCCCTATACACTTCTATAAGCTTTGACACCTCCCTTACACACTCCTCTAAGAAATTTACTACCTTGTTCAACCCTTACCTAAGCCAAAAACCCTTTTTGACATTAATCAAATAATGTCAACCTAAGCTAACCCTGTATTTAAATTAGTATTAGCACATTACCAGTCTAGGTCATACTTGGTCTACCTAGACCAAGACCTAACTTGATTTCATCAATTAATTATACAAGGTCAAATTGGGTCGACCCTATCGACTAAACTTTTGAAAAGGTTTAGAGTTAGATTCATCTATATATACATATTCATTTAACCATTTCTTATATAGAAATAAGAGTCAATTATTCATTTGCATTTCTTTACAATTAGTTCTTCCACCATTCTACTTGAGGAGTCATTACTTAGGGTTTATGCTTGGAAAAAAGAACTTTATCTTATGAAATCTTAAGGTTCTTTAGGAGGTCCTTGGCTATAGTCCTTTTCCCATCCTTAAATTCTTTAAAAATACACAAAAACCTCTTTCAAACCACCTTTGGCAAAGGGAGAGATTGAGTCTTGATTGGTTCATCTTCAAGGCAAGTATCTCTAACTTTACTCCTCTATTTTATTAGATACAAGTAGCATAAGTAATGGATTTTGAATGTATTTCTCTCTCCATGCATTAGGTTTATATCTATACATAGCTTAACTATAATTATTTTATGAATGTTTAATTTCATGTTTATTACCCCCATTTTGTGCCATAAAATTTAGTGATCACTAAGTTAGATTTTATTTTACTTTTCATATACTTAGTGAATAATAGAAAATATAGGACCTAACTTAGTTTATTGCATGGTGTTTCTTGACTAGAGGTTTTAGAAACCTCTCTAGTGATGTTATTTTAATAATAACCTCCTGGTTAGGTCCAACAGATCCATCTTGGTCATGAAATTGAACATCTAAATGTATCAATAAGTAGAAGTGTAAGCACGATTTATCTTCTCTAAGGTAGGATTGATTTTTAGGTCAGCTAGATTTTCCCTTGTATACAGGATGTGTGTATTGAATGGGTTATATTTAAGCTTGCATTTTAAGATGAGATGAAAAATCATGTGTTATGACGAGGTCTTCTATTGATCAATAAGATGTATTAGATATGAACTATTATATTCAAAGTGACTAGGACTTATGATAGGGTAGGATTGGATTGGATTAGGGTTTATGATATTAGACTGGATATTAGACAAAGAAAGGACTAGAATTTAGTCAATATGGATGGATACTAGTAATATTCTAACTCTATTAGGATCTAAATTAGAAAAAAGATGATATTTGATAGGTTCTTGGATTAGAACAAGTAGGATGATGAGTAGATGGGTGCTAGTTACAAATAGGCAAGATGATAAGATGATAAGATGCTAGATTGAAAATGGTAGAGTAACAAGTTGATAGTATGTGGATATATTAATGGGTAGGGGGATAATGAATAAAGGAAAAATGGATAGGGTAATAGATGAATATCTAAGATCAAGGATTTATGTTTGATATTTCCTTAAAAAAGGTGTTCCTTGGGAGGGTATGACCAATATAGAGCTCAAGTCTGATGATCAAGGTCTATAGATGTTAGAAATGGATTGAATGGTAAATAAATGGTGATTATGGTTAATTAAAGCTTATATATGATGCATATAACCTAAGTATAGCTAGGTTTTTACTTTTGGTTTTTAGGTAGAACACAAATAATACTACTAACTCATAATACTCAAACAATCAAACAAGACACAAAACCTATTAACTAGTAAATTGACTTAGGAGTGTAACTCGACACCCACCGCACCTAATGAATTCATAATAGAGGTGTTATATTGGTTCCCCATTGCATAAAATCCAAACCCTCTGTACCCATTTGTACATGGTGAGCCACTTGAGGGATTTTTTTTCCCCAGTAGTGGAGTGCCTGTTATGGCTGAAGATCCCAATTTAGGCTATATAGGCTTACTAAGGGAATCTCTAAAATATAGAAAGTATGTGGGGATAGGATCCATATAGGGTATATAATAATTATGTTAGAGATTTAACTCCTCACCTTCACAATATCCTATATGGGGTTTCTCACTTGGCCTAAAAATAATTGTTCCTAATAATTATACTTCTTTAGAACACAGAGTCTGGTTTGATGCATGGTGATAAAATCCATGTCACAAACCCTTAAGACTACTGACAAGGGCATGTGGATCAATTCCACATCACATTTAATCTTATAAACTAAAAATGTGGAGGGTTTATTACTAGTTTTTGATCCTCTAGGATTTGATACAAGGATGTAGGGAGGAAAGCATACAATATTGTAGCCCTTGAGTGACACTTAGAAAAGAAAAAATATTTATTAATTGATTAATTTAGATGTGTGTAAATACAAGATAATATAAAAACACAAAAGTGATAATAATCAAGTTTTTAAACCATGTCTTCAACTGACATTCTAAAATAAAATGGGTTAGTGGTTTTAACCTTTTAGTAATTTTGATTGTTAACTTTGAGGGGTGACCTACAAGAAATGACATTAGTAGTTTTGACTCACATTATTCAATAGGTAACTTGAAAGTTAGGAAAAAAACCCTATCTTATTTGTTATTTTATTATATTAAAAATTTAAATGACACAAAACAAGTAAAAATGATAATGAAAAATAATATTTAATTAACTATACAATGACACAAATTAGCAAGATGATAATTAAAAAAGTAACATTTAATTATATAAGGACACATTGAAAAAATATAAAAAAAAAGCATTCAAAATGTTAGGAACAATGATGAGTAATTTAGACTAAAAAAACATTAAAAAAAATACTAAACTAAAATGAAATATATTTTAAAGATGTAGCCTCGTAGGCTATAGGGTAAATTTTAAGAGCCTTTATCAAAAAACCCTTGGATATCATGGTGAATCTATGTAAAACTATTTCATAGGCATGAAAATTTTGATATGTGTGCTAGAAAATCCACTAGGAGGAAAGGAAAATGTTTTGGATTTTTATTTATCCATATAATTATTTGATAACACTAGATAAACACCACTGAATGATAAAACTACATGATGTAACCAAATGATATAGCTAGACAATACAACTAGACGGTGCTACCAAATGGTGAAATTGGATGACATTATTGAATAGTTTTATTGAATGGCATTGTTGAATAGTTCTATGAATGGTAATGCCTAACAGTGCTACTGTACATTTTGATGCATGGGCACCACAAGGAAACATAGGTGAAAATATGTTAAAAGTGTTCAATTTTATCATTTTTGTTTGTATGGTTATAATGGAGTATTTTAAGTTACGTAGGCTATTTTTGAGTCCTTAAGAGTCATTGGAGTTTGAGTTTGTAACCCATTTTGTGTTTTTTACCAAAAGTCCATTTTTGAAAATTTAAATTATCAATTAGCCTTTTGTGTGGGTTTAAAGGTCTTTCACAAATGGGAACTAATATTTTATGTTGAAAATGGATCTTAGATGATCTTAGTGGGTTTATTAAGATGTCTCCCAATGTGTAAGTCTTGATACTCCATGTAAATTCAATAAAAAGGAAAACTTATGATAGTTATGTTGGCCTTATATGTGGGAGTTGGTATAACAAGTAGTTACCATGAAAAGTTGGAAAAAGGAGGAGATATAATAGGCATGTATAAAATAGGAGGGGGTGTGAGAGTTAGTATAGTGAATAGGAGTTTCGTTAAAAATGATCAAATAGAGAAAGAAGAGATCAACTATGTTGTCTATGGAGGATAATGATATGACAGGGAGTCTTGTTTGTAAATACATATATAATATCAAATAAAATGTCTTGTTCTATCTAAGAATATCCTAAATTTGGTAATGGTGTGATCATAGAGTAGTTTAGGATTTTTAAAATGCCTATTAAGTTCTTGAAAGTATTCTTACTTATTAGTTGCAAGTGTATGTTTTAATAATGGTCTGTTATAATATTTGAAAGAGGTGTCTACCTTGAAAGACAAAGAGTTAGGAGGAAGCAAAGGTCCTTTGGAGAGTTAGTGAGAAGGCTTTCTAAAAATAATAATCTTTTATACTATCATTATCTTGTCAAAGAGTTGGAAGAAGATCAAGATTAAAAGAAAGAATTATATTATTATAGAATTTTTGTGTAAATATATGGATTAAGGTTTAGACAAGAATAAAGATTGTTATAGGTTTGTCTTGAGTTATTGATATATCCTGGTAAGGATTTAAATTTCCATTTTTATTTCTAATTATTTTGTATATGCATGATAACTTGTAGAGCATTAGATTCAAACAAAACCCTCATTTTTGTAATCACAAACAAGCAAATGCACTTAAAACTTTGTATTTTTGGTTATTGTGAACTTATTAATGTGGATTATGTAGATATAACTATTATATAATATGAAGGAATGCTAAAAAACATCATCCAAGTATTATAAGTGTGAAAAATTGTCTATAAAACATTTGAGGCCATTTTGATATCTTTTGACTTGATATAGTCTTAGTTTACACCCAAATTTATTGAATTATTGTCTTTTAGAGACATTTCATAATTGTTTTAACTAAATCATATTTGAATAAGTTTATGAAAGTGTGGGAAGATCTCATGCAGGCATCATATTTTTTTGGAGTGATTTAAAATTTAAAATATTAATTTTCTAGCCTCTCTACCTTGCATAGTCCTACCCAAACTAAAACTAGGGTTTCAAAATTATAACTCATATATATATTATTACAACCCTTAAAATTTCTTGAAATATTTGAATTTGGTGTAGCTTATCAAGTTATTAAATATTAATGAGGTTTTGGACTAGTAAAAGTTTGTACTATATGATTTTCCTAATTGTGTTATTATACTAGACCTAAAGAGGCTTAATTGGTAAAAGAGTTAGTTGAGTTAGTTGGGTTGCATGGAGAGTTAGATCATAAAACTTAGAGTGGAGTTGAATAAGGATAACATGTACTTAAAAATGTATTTTTTCTAATCAAAACCTTTTTTATTGTTTGTACCTACTAGGTTTACATGTTTTGAGGGCTAATAAAGAAAGAGGCTTGAAGAAGGAAGGTGTAGTTAAATTGAGAGTTTTGAATTAAGGATTATGTTGTTGGATTAGATGTATGTAAGAGATCCAATGATTAGTTATATGTCCTTATATGCACTATAAGGATATATAGAGTCATTGAACCTTGAATGAGATCTTTAGGCCTTGAAACTATGACAAAGAATATGCAAAGTTTAGAGGAAGATTAGAGAGTATAGTTTTGAGAGTAGATTATGAGATTATGGGGATGATGATAAGAAGGACATAATGTAGATGAAGGTAAAGAGTGATATATATTGAAAGAGAGAGTGATAATTATATGTAAGAAGGAAGTTATTGAGTTCACCAAGGTTCATGAACAAGAATGGTGTCTAGACAACAAAGTACCTTTAATGAAAGAAGGTGATCAGAGAACAAAGTCAAATATCAGAGTTAGTGAAGGATTAAAGAGGCTGAAAGATTAGGCTTTATATATATATATATATAAAATTAAAATTATTGTATGCATATTTACTTTTATGTTTAGTACCCCCATTTTGTGCCACATGCTTTGGTGAGCATTAGGTTAAATTTTAATTTACTTTGTCATTTACTTGTGAATAAGAAAACATAGGACCTAGTTAGTGTTATCATATGGTTTTGATTGACTAGAGGCTTTGGAACCCTCTCTAGTGATATTGTTATGTTAAGGGACCCTTTGGTTAAATCTAGTGTATCCATATTAGTCATGACCCAAATTGTCTAAATGTACCAACAAGCACAAGGGCTAGTGGGATTTATCTTCTCCAAGATAAAATTGATTTGTAGATCAACTTCTTTTTCCCTTAGATACATTCTAGTGAACTTGACATGAATTTAACCATTGCAAGTTTTCCTTCATGCCTTGATTTATTATTACCTATTATCTATTTTTATTTTTACAATATTGGATCAAATATGTCGATACAATCTAACATTTTATTCATATGTTTAACACATTCATTATGATTGACTCTATATTTTTATGTGTAGGTCAAATTTAATAATAGGTAACTAGATCAATCATCTCTTCTCAGTTTACTTATTTACATACAAGTTTTTAGACTCAGTCTGTATGCAATCAAAAATGCATAAAGTCTATATATCAATTCTAACTTGAATAATATAGATCTTACTTACACTTATGATTAGAGATACATTAGATAATCAGGAACATGACCAATATGTGGATCTATTAGACCCAATTAGGGTATCTCTTATCACAACAATAATAATAGGGAGGGATCTAAAGCCTCCAATCAAGTAAAATTAACAAATAACCCTAATTAATCCCTATGTTTTCATATTCACTAAACTAATAACAAGTAAATTAAAGTCTAATCTAGTGCTCACCAAAGCTTGTCACATAAAGTAGGGTAATAAATAAATAAAAGAAAACATGCATAGAAGAAATATACTCACCTCAATGTATATGGATTCCTAATGCATGGAAAAAAATTACAAATGCATATCTATCTACTCTTAAAAATTAAGAACAAAGTTAGGAATACTTAACTTTGAAGAAAAACCCAATGAGCCTCAATATCTCCCTTGGCCAAAGTGCTTTGCAAGAGGTTGTTGTGGCATGTAAGGATGCCAAAGATAAATCAACTCTAGGCTACATAACCTATCAATGCATCCAAAAGACTTCTCTACAAAATAAAATCCATATCTCCAAATAAAATGTGAAACCCTAAGCTTGATCCTCAAGTAGAATGGTGGATAAGTAGATGCACAATAGCTCTTACTTCTTCTCTTCTCTAAATAATGGTGAAATGATCTTATCTATAGGCAGATTTAACCCTAAGCCCATTCTAAAAAAAATATCTGATAGGGTCAACCCAATCAACCTAGTACTATTATGGATAAAAATTCACTAGGTCACAGGCTAGGTTGGCCAAGAGCTGACCTAGACCCTAAATGAATTTCACCCATAAGAGTACAAGGTTGACCTAGTCAACCTAGTACTATAAAAAGTTGAAAGGGGTTTTAGGTTAGGAAAAGGGGGACAAAAGGTAGGAAATTATTGGAGGAGTATACAAGAGAGAATAACAAACTTAGAAATATGGCTTTAAAGAGATAAGTGTGTATATAACAAGTGGAAAAGGGACAACAATCCTGCAAAGCACCAATGGTCTATCGACCCCTTTCTCTATGTACCTCTTAAGGCATGCACTTAGAGAGATTGAGACTCAATGGTTTCTTGAAAGATAGAGAGAGTCAATAATTGATTAAAGTTTTAAAATATTATGTGTATACATATGCCCCATTCGAATCTCATCACATGTCACCTAAGTGTAACACAAGATGGTGCTTTGGGAATAAAATATGATGACACATAACATTGATGCTAAGTAAAATGTAGTAAAGAGAAAAATAAGATAAATGAAAGGATAAAATTAAAAACATATACCTTTATATACCTTAGTATTATATATAAATAAGGAGACTACAAGAGATGTGAAATTATCCAATGTGAGGAACATTAGGCAAACTTGTAGAGATTAGTGTAAAAAAGAGTGAAAAATCAAAATTTTTGGAATATAAGAATATAGTAATGGAAAACATTCTCTATGATGTCATGATTCTAGAATGTTTTATGGTTCAAAAAAATGAGTGAGTAAAAATAAAGATATGATCTAAACAAAGAATCTAACGATAAATATTTGAGAGGTAAAGAATTGTGAATAGTAACTTTAAATAGGATGAAAAGAAAGTCATTTTTTATTGTTTGACTTATTTGGAGAGAAAAATAGAACTCTAAGAGACCAAATGAAATCCAAAAGATCCAATATGGTGATGAGAAGATAGCTGAGATGAAAAATATTCCTAGCAGCCATAATGGGTGTAGCATAGGTAGGCAACTGAGAATTTTAAACTTGTTTTGAGTATTTTATTTGAAATTAAATGTTTTATATAAATTTTTAATTTAGACCATTTATAAAAACTAGAATGAACCCTAGAAGGTTTCTAAGCTTATTAAAGGCCAAAAGGGGAAATGGGTTGAAAAGAATTAGAGTAATAAATGTTGAAGGCATTTATTACAAGTAGGGAAAAGAACCAGTAATCTAAATCAAATAGGTCAACCCAATTGACCTTGTTTGTTGAAAATCCTAATTCCATACTGAGAACTTAGTAGGCAGGGGTCAACTTAATTTGTTTTGGTAAGGTGATGACTTAGTAACTTTGTGCCAACTTAGTAGGTTAATCCACTCTATCAACTTAGTACTAAGGGGAAAATGAAAGGGTTGACTTAGTTTACTATGTCTACAAGGTTGACCCAGTACTATTTGGTCAACTTAGTATGTGACTAAGTGGCTGATATAGTACTAAAATGTGGGAAATTGGCTAAAATAGTATGTTAAAGGCCTAGTTTGATCAAGTAAGAACCTAAATGGCCAAGTAAGCTAAGAACATGTGAAATTAGTCAAAAATGAATAGGTTAAGGTAAATTAGGTTTGTTTTTGTTAAAATTTAAAAAGAATGTAGTGATATGAAGGTCTAATACATCTTTTGTTATTTTATGGTTATAGGGGCATCATAGATTCTAGAAACTAATGGATGCAACATGGCTACTAGACTTTATGGAATGTTTGATAATGGAAGACCAAGCTAGGTTAGTCACACTAGGCCTAGGAGGTATCATAGAGATGTGCTAAGTACCACTAAATGCAGATCTTGTAGTCATGTTCCTAGGAGTCTAGGAGTGCTTGACTTATACCTTTAGGTAGGTGGTGGATGAGGATACCATCAATGTGGGTATCACATTAGATGATATCCATAATATTATTGGATTCTAATAGGAGTTACATTAGTGATAACATAGATACTAGATGAGTAGGAGAAGATACAAGCATTAGCTTGATGGGTGATGTGCTTGGATAGGATATATCTAAGGCTAAGTGTGAGCCCATTTGATGTGTATATAGCTTAGATTTCATATATCTATAAGGTGGTGATAGGACTTGTGATAACATGAGTGTTATGTCACAAGTCAAATGATAATGTACCACTATATGCAATAGCCTTGTGCTAATCTATTTTGGAGTAAGGGCATTATATGATCTAGGTTCTATCATCTGGGTGCATCTCATGTATGATATGTTATCTAGAGGGAAAAATACCATGGGGCTAATGATTTTATTGAGTACATAAATATATGAGAGGTTCTCGATGTACTGACTAGCTCGGTTACCCCATGTGGTTGATGATCGATTATCTTGGGTGCAAATATGAAGATAGGACCAGGTGGCACGATCCATGCCCCACATGCCAATGCTATATATTGTAATAGAAGAATATATTTTATGGTAGTTTTATGGGCACATTATGATAGTTTGGTCAAGTTAGAGGATGGTGGTACCAAAATTGGTATGAGTGCAGATTATAGGCCACTATACTTGGTGAATAAAGCCACAACTAGTGGCACATATACTAGGATAGTTTAGAATCCCTCACCTAGAAACTACTATAATGGTTCCCACATGAAAGAGACCTATGGGGGAGAGGAGGAGAGGGACCACCAATTGTGAGACCAAAAATTAGATCATGGAGTGAGAGACCATAGACAGGTCAAACATGATGGCCAATAGCTAGAGAGGAGATGGATGTGGATATAGGGGTACCAAAGGTACCAAAACCAACACCATATTAGGAGGAATGGTGACCACCTAGGTCATAACATTGATGGAGATGCTAATGATGAGAGAGAGCACAAAAATTGGTCATCTAGGACCACCCATCCATCGGCCTAGGGCAGAGCTAGTCCATAGAGGTACCACTGAGGTAGAGCTTAAGATGAGCACAGGTGGTGACCCCAGGGTTTGCATTGGCTGGGACACATCCTATGGATGATGTAATTAAGGGATGCGATTATGGAGAGATCATGCTTGATAATCAAGTAGATGGGGATAAAGTGATATGTGACATTTAGATAGGTAATAAATCATTGAAATTATGCTTATATTTTTTTGAGATAGATTATAGATAAATAGATTTTGAGATATATTTATGATCTAATAGCTATCTTGTTTGAATTTTGTAGATCCTATGGAGGAGGAGGAGACCATATGGGGATCCCTAGTGATGGGAGCACTCCATGAGATCATGGATGAGGTAATGACACCATACAACCTTTCCAAATTAGATGATCCTATGGTACTATCTACCCCAACTCAAACAAGTTGGTTCAAACTAGTAGGATAGGCCATGAGGTGATTACAAGCATGTGAAGATGAGGGAAAACTATCAATAGGGGTGGTAACAAGAGAGGCATAGGCATGGTAGACCTTGGCTCAAGAGAGAGCCATGTATATGGATACCATGTGTCAGCAAGCACAAGTACAAACTCGGGTAGCAAACCTACAGGGACAGGTGATAGGTTTAAGATCTTAGACAACCACTTTATAGTGTACTATTAAGAGGGGGTTATCTGGGGAATCTATGGGAAGTATGGCTAGGCCATGAGATAGATAGGATAGAGCCCAGTCTTAGAGTTAGAGAAATGTATACTTTTGTACTTTGTATCAAAAATACATGATATATATAGAGATATCTTATTTTGATAGTTGGATGTTGATCTTATGTATTTGTATTATGGTTGTGGTTATGGATGCATATATATATTTATTTATAAAACATGTATTTAGATTTTATTGTATATGCTATAAGAAATATATGTGGTGTGGTTTCTTTTCTAGCATTATGTAGGACACATGCATGGTTAAAAATAAATAGATGAAAAGACTTGGTAAAATATAATCAATCAAAAACAAATGTACTACACACTATTTCACATTGGGAAATGTGTAATAAAAAAAGATGAATAAGTATAAAAAACTAATGATTGGTAAACAAGAGGGGAAAAGTTTGTTTTTAAACCATGACAAAGCTTTTGGAACCAAATTATAACAAAAAAAATCACATTAAATCACATTGAGAAGTATGAAAATAATGTAATAAAATGGAAATCACATGAAAAAATAATGGTGAAACAAATAAATTAAGCCAATCAATCATACTAAATCATGTTAGGAGGTATAAAAGAGAAACGAAATTGGTAAAATGGTCTTAAATTATTCACACTAATTCAAGTTGGGAAGTATGAAAAACTTAAGAAAAATGGTTGGATTCTTACATGCAATTGGAAAATAAGAAGATAAAAGATTAATGAAGTAAGCATAAAACATACTAAATCAAGATGGGAAGCATGTCAATGATTTGTAACTCATAACCAATCACATCTTATCTCATATTTGACACATGTAATTTTATTATGACTTGGATATTGAAAACATTTGTGAGGAAGACTAGTTCCTATCCATGGTCTTACACTGCAACTCACAAAGGGAACACTAATGAAGTGAAAATATAGTAAAAATGGGGTGTTTTTAATGGTAATGTGAAGATGTGGTAATTTATGAGGAAGGTTGGTAACTATCCATGGTCTTAAAATGCAATTCAAAAATGGAATCCCTAGGGAAGTGATTAGTGAACAAAACAATATTTCTCAAGGGGAAATATGAGGATTGTAGGCGGTGAAAAAGGGAATGTAAAAATCATAACTTAGGCATATTATGAGAATACCTTAGGATAAATGAGTTAAACTAAGGACATGAGAAGACACTTAGTGAATGGTGACCATCAATATATAGAGGATATCTATTCACTATATACATAAAGCTATCTAGGCAAATAAGTGTGATACTAAGATCAACTCATGTAGGTAATTTTGAATAAGAAAAGAAAAATAGACATACCTTCCCATGATGTGTTCCCCATTCCTTAGGACCCCTTAAAAATTATTTGGTATAATTTGAAGATTGGGTACCTACATGAGAAAGTAGATAGCACTAAAATATTTTTTTATTCTCTTTTTTTAATCTACTGGCCTACTACACCCCAATGGACCTTCACTTTATTGTGAGGCCAATTGTGGAGTTTGCGATTTTACTAGAAAAATGATATGCACTTATAATCACATATTTTAGTGTGATTTGACTCTTAAAAATTTGTAATGTTACCTTTTTAGATCATTGCCTTTGTTAAATGATTTGGCTTTTGAATGTTTTTATGGCTTTTGTAAGATTCCTCTTCTGTACAAACTTGGAATGACCATTCATGAGAGATAAAGTGATACACACAAATGAGATTTAGGCATAGGGTAAAAGAATCTAATTAACCAAATACAAGACTGACTAGGACACTTAGGCTTAACTATGAACCAACATGTTATCTCAAGTCTCAACCATGTATATGCTTAGTTTATGAAAGGGAATAAAGGGGAATAAAAGGATATCCAAAGTGGATCAGTAAAAGGAGATTATAATGAGATGCATTTTTTGATAACTAATCACTTGGTAAATAATGAGTGACTAAAGGGAACAAGGTTTATATAACCAAGTCACAATAAAAATTATTCGTGTCTATAGAGATAAGAGAGCAAATAATCATTAAAAAGAGAACAAGGGAGCCATAAGAAATGAACTCACGAAGAAAAAGAAGGTACTAAAAAATAAGAAATACATAAGATAACATAATTAAATAATAATCAATATAAAATACAAAACCAAAGTCAATAATGCAAAGGTTCCTTACCCTTTAGTCTTTTTCTTGATCTCTAGACCAAGCTCATTAGGTTCTTCACCTTGTCTAGTAGCCCTATTTTGCTTGTTTTCTTGATTTTATGGAAAAATTACAATGATTTTATAAAATTAATTATATTTATAAGTACCCTCTATTGAAATCTACCTGTGTACAAATTTTTAGTATCTAAACCCACCTATAGACCCCTTTTCTAGTCACTACTCTTCCCTAATTAGACTTCCTCAAGCCTAAATACAAAACAGTCATCAAAATACCAAACTATTTTATCCATACACTCTTTAAAACTTAAAAATATGTTATATCACCTCAAATAGGCTCTGATTAAAAAATTTGGGGAATTTTGGATGGTTATAATTCAAGATATTGCTAAAACCCTAGTTTAGGGTTTCTAGGGGCCTAAGATAATGTGAGAGCACAAAATTTTCCAATATGGTAATTTTATGGGGTTTCAAAGGACCAAATTTATTTTTTGAGCTCTGTCTTGACCTTAGGTAACTTCTCCAATCATTATCAAGTGTTTATCTATCCACTATCTACATTAACCAACTCAAAGTATGCTTGACTATATTCTAAGAAAGTGAACAACTCATAATAATATGCCAATAATAGGGTCAATAAACCTCAAAAAGCATTAAAAACACTTAATTTAATACCCCAAAACTCTTGAAAATCAATTAAAAGTTCATTCTTATCCTCAAAATGAACACATAGTCTCAAAACAATAAGCCTACTATAGGAAACAGGGGTTTTGTGCTAGCTTCCAATCACCAAAAAATTCCCTGGTCATTCCTTCAAGAATATAATCTTAAAAAAACATCCAACTACCTATAAAAACATTGAAAACATAATGCCATTTGATATAATTACTACTCCATAAATTTAAGCATAAATTCTATTGTATAATGAATGGTTCAAGAAATAGAGTCAGTTTTACATGCACCCTAAAACATCAGATGATATTATTATTGTTTCTAGAAAACTACAATCTCAAACAAGTTCAATAATCTTTAAAGGACCATAGAACAATTCACAATTTCCTTTTGATCATTAATATTAAAATGACGTAGTCTTTATATAAGAATAACTTGTCAAACAAGGGTCTACCAATTTATTGAATATGGCTTATCTTTTTATTTTTATCAAATATTGTCACTTCCAAACATGCATAATTGATTAAAAATTGAAAATCCTTACCTTTTGTATGAATACAACCATTTGTAACTACCTTGGAGAGGTTTACCAACGATTATATGACAAGTTTGAAAGGTGACCAAGCACCAACATTGAGTTCCAAGGGCTATACCACTTTTAGACCTTGTCCATGATTCAAAAGGTCTAAAATGACATTTCAAACATGTTTACATTCTTGTTTAAACCTTAACATACCCCTTTAAGTCCTAAACACACACAAAAATTCAATTTTTTAACATACTAGTTTTGGTAAGAAAACCAAAATTTGAATATTTAGACTAATTAGATGCACTCCTAAACTACCAAACTAAATAATAAGCATGATTTGATCCTTCTAAGGCCATCCAAGGAATTATTAAACCTACATGAATCAACAAACTAAAATTTGACAAAATTTGTTCCCTAAAAGTGATGCTCCTGCATCATACTCCTAGGGAAAGAAAAAAGAACTCATAAACTACTATCCATGAGTGATTCTAGAGTACTCCCTCACTTCTATATGTCATGTTCAGTCATCCACATGGAATCTCATATTGGATGATTCTTCTATTTGACCAAATATTTGAAATATTGCTTGTCTCTAGTCTTTTTGATCACCTGCTTATCGAATATACACTTCATCTCCTCTATCTTAGCCTTAGGCAACTACCTTGCCCAATCTTGTCCTGTTGTATCTACATCATCTTCTATTTTTTATCCATCTCATTATTTCTAAGGTTAAAGTTTTGAAACATTAAATATAGGTGAAATTTTAACTCCACTAAGCAACTCTAATTTGTATGCATTATTTGTAAACTTCCTAAGAATATTGCAAGGACCTATCTTCTTCATCTTTAGCTTTTTGTATTTACCCCTTGGGTACCTTTAGTTTCTAATATGATCTAAGACTAAGTCCCCAACCTATAAATTCACTTCTCTTTTACTCAAATTTTCTTGTTTCTTGTACTTGTCAACACTAGACTCCAAATGCTTTCTCACATGTTCATGTACTACCATTGTAAACTGCTCACCTTCAAAACTTCTCTTGTCCATATCACTGATGTATCTAACATCAAATACACCTCTAGGTTGCATGCCATATATCACCTATAATGGACTCATACCAATGTTCCTATTGGTAGAATCATTGTAAGTGAACTCTGCTTGAGGTAACACAATATCCCACTACTTGGGATGGTCTTTGGATAAACACCTCAAAAAGTTCCCTAAGATTCTATTCACCACCTCAGTTTGTCCATCTATTTGAGGGTGGTAAGCTGAACTAAAACTCAGATTTATGAGTAGCTTCTTATGTAATGTCCTCCAGAAGTGACCAAGAAACTTGGTGTCCCTATCAAAAATAATGTTCATGGGTAGTCCATGAAGCCTCACTACCTCTTTGAAAAATAAATTAGAAACATGTGTTGCATCATTAGTATTTATAAATGGTAAGAAATGTGCCATTTTAGAGAATCTATCAACAGCTAAAAAATTGGAATCAAAACCCCTTTGTGTCTTAGGTAATCCCATCACAAATTCCATATTTATGGATTCCCAAGGCCTATTTGGGACTGGTAAGGGCTGATAAAAACCTGCATTAGTGATCTTACCCTTAGATAATTGATAAATTTTGCATCTCTCTACATACCTCCATACTTTTTCTTGCATTCTAGTCTAATAGTAGTGCTTAGTGAGCAACTCCAATGTCTTTTCAAGCCCAAAATGGCCTACCATGCTTTGATTGTGCTTCTTTAGATTTTGTCTTATAGAGATTTTTAGTACACACAATTATACTCTAAAAATCAATCCATCTTGAAGTACATAATCCAACCATGGCTCCTTGTTGAGTGTACTTGGGTGCTTGCATTAATGGTATGCTTCCTTGAAGTCTTCATCATGCTCATACATATATTTGAGTACCTTAATCCCAACACTCTCTAACTAAATTTGATGCACCAATAAGAATCTCTTGCTTAATAAATTTGCAACCTTATTACTTTATCCTTGCTTATGCTTGATGTTGAAAGTGAATTTTTTCATGTTCTCCACCCATTTCACATGTCTTTGGTTCAATTTAGGTTGATTAGAGATGAAATAAAGTGCATGGTTATATGTATACACTATGAACCCCTTTGGCATAATATAATGCCTCCATTTCTTCAATGCTTTCACCATGGCATAAAACTCCAAGTCATAAGATGAATAACTCTTCTTAACATCATTTAAATTTTCAATGAAATAGGCTATAGGTCTACCCTATTTTCTTGGGATATACCCTATGGATACACTACTTGCATCACACTATCTAGAACACCTTTTTAAAGTTTGAAAATCATACTATGGGCTGCTCCATGATTCTTTACTTCAAGTATTAAAAACTCTTTTCTTCCTTCTCATTCCACACAAAGTTTTTCTTGTCTCCCTTGATGGTGTCAATTATGGGAGCACATATTCCACTAAAATTTATTATGAACGTCCTATATTAAATTTCCAAACCATGAAAACTACTTACCTCTCCTATTGTCCTAGGTGTTGGCCACTCCATGATTGCCTTCACCTTGTTCTTGTCCATTTTTAGCATGCCTTATGATATTATAAATCTAAAGTATAGTATCTCTCTTTTCATGAAATCACACTTCTTGAGGTTAATCGATAACCTCTCATCTTGTAGCCTTCTCATAACCAAATCCAAATGATGAATATGTCCCTCCTTGATTTGGTTATAGATTATTCTATCATCCAATTAAACCACTACAAACTTGCCTATGAAATCATTTATAACCTAATTCATTAATCCCATGAAAGTTCTAGGTACATTAGTCAAACCAAATGGCATGACCAACCATTAACACAAACCTTCATTCATCTTAAAATTAGTCTTCCACTCATCACCTTTCTTGATTCTTATCTAGTAGTACCCACTCTTGAGGTCAATCTTGGAAAAGTAGCTTGCTCCACTCAAGCAATCCATCAAATCCTCCATCTTGGGAAGTGGAAATCTATACCTTCTAGTGATCTTATTGATGTCCTTAGAATAAATGCACATCATATATTCACCTTACTTATTTGGCACAAACATTATGGGTACTACACATAGACTCAAGATCTCTTTGATTAGCCCTTTATCAAGCAACTCCTACACTTATCTTTTGATCTCAACATTACATTGTGGGGTAATCTTATATTCAGCCTTGTTTGGTAGACTTGCTTTAGGTACAAATTATATATGGTGTGTTATGCTTCTCATAGGTGGAAATGTGTTGGGCATCTCATCAACAACTATGTCTTCATACTTATCCAACATTTCTTGAATCTCTAGGGGCAGCTCATTGATCTTAGTGGTTTTCATAACATTCCTAGGCTTGATTACCAAAGTGAAGCCTATCTCTTCTTTATGAATGACATTCAAAAAATCTTTTCCACTTACCAACATCACATGTGAACCAAATATTGATCATTCTCCCCATCCTTCAAGGGCAGCAAAGTATGACTAACTCCATCCTTGATAAAGGTATACATATTTCTTCTTCTATCATTAGTAGTTTTCCTATCATATTACCAAAGCCTTCCAAGAAGCACGTGGCACACATCCATGGGGATGACATCACAAAGCACCTTGTCTTTATATCTTCCAATTTGAAACTCTACCCAACTTTATTCACTCACCAAGACTTAGTTTCCCTTATTCAACCATGACACCTTGTATGGAGTGGGGTGAGGCAATTTCTTCATCCCAAGCTTGTTAACCATTTCTACTAAAATAAGATTATCTTTACTTCTTGAATCAATGACCATTTTTCAACACTTACCTTGAAATTTTCATGATTTTATAAAGAGAATTTTCCTTTATGGTGCCTCCTTCTCCTTGGGTGGCTTGATTAGTACCCTCCTCATGAGAAATGATTCTCCTACTTCAGGCTCTTCCATGTGTGATGGAGAGAAAACACTCTCTTCCTCACCTCCTTATGCAATCTAATTACTCCCTTAATTTATTAGGCTTCTTTATGGCTGGTTCTCTAAGAATTACAATTGATTATGGCCAACAAACTTATTTCACTTAAAACACTTTCCTACAAATCCACTTGTTCCTATACCCCTTGATGAATAACCACTTTTATTAAAAGGTCTCTTACCTCTAAATCCACCTCTAGAATTAGTGGAGCACTCTTGTGAATTACTTTATTCACTTTGATAGTTTCTTTTTGAGAAATTTCTTCCCCCTTTCTATCCTCTACCTCTAAAATTTATGCCTCTTTCTCTATTCTACTGATTATGTTTCCTATTCAACTTGTCTTTAGCTTTGAGTGTAAATTGATAGCACTCCTATAGTTTTCTTAGGCTAACAAGTGATAGTTCATCTTATAGGTTGTACCTTTAGCCATTTAAGTACCTTGAAATATTCTATTTATATTCCTCAACATGACCTAACCTGATGGTCAGCTTATACAACTC
The DNA here is from genome assembly GCA_037957365.1 of Torreya grandis. Classification (NCBI taxonomy): domain Eukaryota; kingdom Viridiplantae; phylum Streptophyta; class Pinopsida; order Cupressales; family Taxaceae; genus Torreya; species Torreya grandis. The sequence continues at coordinate 5,619,476 of JARHVA010000329.1, forward strand.
CTCAATATATTCCTTCATAGTCATATTCTTTTGCTTCAAATTTTGTAATTGTCTAAACAATTTATCTCATAGTCACCTAGTAATAATTTTATCCCAAAAAGTTATATTTTTATTCCCCTTTTTTTTCTCTCATCTTGTGTGAAGTCCACCATAATGAAGTATTCCCGTTTAGTTTTGTTCTTGCAAACTTGACTTTCTTATCATCAGGTACCTCCTCATACTCAAAATATTTATCTAACTCATTGACCCAATCCATGAGTTCATCTTCACCAAGACCGCCTATATATGTGGGTGATTCCATATTTGGTTTGGACCCTTGACCCATGATCACCTTCATGAGTCTCTTTATACCATTCTATTCAGGTCCTTCAACTATTTCTTCTCCCTCTCCTTCCTCTTGGTCTTATGGATCATCTTCCCTATCACTCATCCCCTATTAGGACTCTTCTTTGGTTTCATTATAAAATAGTTAGTCTTGCATCCAAGATAACTCTAAGGTCTATCAACTCTTCCAACACAACATCATGGTTCCCTTGGTTCCTTGTAGCATCTCCTCTATTTCTCCTTGGTGGCATTATGATCCTTGTTCAGGTAATCTATCAAACAAGTACCTATTGTTATCTTCTCCAAATAATCTTCTCTCTCCCACTTATCCTCAAGTATCTAATCTTGGATTTTATACCAAAATTATGTATAGGTTCCTTAACCTTTAGTCTTATTCTTGATCTCTAGATCAAGCTCACTAGGTTCTTCACCTTGTCTAGTAGCCTTGTTTTTCTTGTTTTCTTGATTGTAAAAAAAAGTATAATGATTTTAAAGAAACTAGTTATATTTATGAGTACCCTCTATTGAAATATACTTTTTTTTCAAATTTTTAGTATCCAAACCCACCTATAGACCCCTTGTCTAGTCACTACTTTTCTCCAATTAGGCCTCCTCAAGCCTAAATACAAAATAGTCATCAAAAGACCATACTATTCTATCTGTACACTCCTTAAACATAAAAAAAAATATATCACCTCAAATAGGATTTTATTACAAAATTTTAGGAATTTTATATGGTTATTATTCAAGATATTGCTAAAACCATAGTTTAGGGTTTCTAGGGGCCTGAGACAACCCAAGACACAAAAATTTCCACTATGGGACTTTTATAGGGCTTCAAAGGACCAAATTTGTTTTTTGAGATCTGTTTTGACCTTGGGTAACTTCTCCAATCATTATCAAGTGTTGATCTATCCACTATCTATGTCAACCAACTCAAACTATGCTTGATTATGTTTAAAATGTGACACTCTATAGGCCTGTGTTTTGATAAAGTGAACAAATCATAATAATATGCCAAAAAGAGGGTAAATAAACCTTAAAAAACATTCAACACACTTACCTTGATACCCCAAAACTGTTGTAAAGTAATACAAAGTTCATTCTTCTCAAAACAAACACATAGTCTCAAAACAATAAGCCTACTACAAGAAACAAGGGTTTTGTGCTAGATTTAAATCACCAAATGATTCCATGGTCATTTCTTAGATCATATAATCTTAAAACAATGTATAAATACTTGTAAAAACATTGAGAACAAAATTTCATTTGATATAATGACTACTCCATAAATTTAATCATATACTCTATTAAACAATGAAAGGTTCATGAAATAGAGTCAATTTTATATGCACCCTAGAACATTAGATGATATTATTATTGTTTTTTTTTAAAATAAAAAAATAAAAAAAATTAAATAATATTTCAAGGACCATACAAAATTTTTCAATTTCCTTTTGATCACTGATCTCAAATTGACACAGATTGCACATAAGAATAACTTATCAAACAAGGGTCTTCCAACTTCTTAAATAGGGATTATTTTTCTCAAATATTATCACTTAAAGACATGAATAACTAATTAAAATTAAAAAATCCTTACCTTTTTTATGAAGACAACCATTTTTAACTACCTTGGAAAGGTTTACCAATAGTTATATGACAAGTTTGAAAGGTGACCAAGCACCAATGTTGAGTTCCAAGGACTATACCACTTTTATCCCTTGTCCATGATTTAAATGGTATAAAATGATATTTAAAACATGTTTAAATTATTTTTAAAACCTCAACATACCACTACAAGTCCTAAACACACAATAAAATTCAAACTTTTTTAACATACTAGTTTTGGCAGGAAAACCAACATTTGAAAATTTAAACTAACTAGATGCACTGTTAGACTAACAAATTGACACCTAAGCATGATATGGGACTTATAAGGCTATCCAATGAAACATTCAACCTAAATTAATGAAACAAACCAATTTTTTTTTCCTAAGAGTGATGTTCCTACATCAATTACCATGTAAGATAGATAAGAATTTGACACAATATCAAATGATATAATAAAATAGATAAAGATAAAATTGAAGTACATGTATAATACAAATAAAAATGTAAGAAAACCATGCATGTACTCATAATTATTTATATATTTTTCCACACACATTATCCATAACATCTGATAAATCTCTATGAAGTTGAATATGAACTTTAACTAATGTCTCATCGATCTTCAATAAAAGTTGGGCAAATACTTCACATTGAATATCCTCATTAGAAAAGGTAGGAATGATTGAATGATCATGTTGGTGATGGATATTAGGTAAGGGATGCTTAGGAAAATTCATGGGATTAGACTCTATAGGACATGAAGGGGTCACCAATGGGGAAGGATCCATGGGTGGAAAAGGATCCATAGGTGAGGAAAGGTCCATAGGTGAAGGATTCATGGGTGGAGTAATAGGAGGTGAAGAAGGGACCACAAGAGGAGATGGAGCCACATGAGGTGGAACCATGGGGGAAGAAGGTGGAATTATATAAGGTGTAGGAATAGCTAAAATGTGATCCTTGAGATGATGCTAAAAGATATGATAATGATCAGTGTGATGTGTGCCACATTGGTGCTAGAGATAATATACCTCTCCATACTTAGGAAGATACTCAGGTAATAATTTTGGGGGAGGTATAACCTTATCTAAAAATTGAGTAGTGGGATGTAAAGTGTTAATATATTTTCATAGCTTTCAACAATGCTTGGATGAATGGTTATCTATGCCATGGAAGCAATAGATACATTTATGAGTAGTCTTAAGAGATGTACTCCTAGGAGGAGGTATAATATAAGCTAAAAGAACTTGGTATAGGGAAAAATCTTTAGTCTAATGGCCAATAAATTAAATTTATGAATTTTAAAATAAGGTTGATTGACCCATTCGATGGATAAAAGAGATAGCTACAATAAAGGGAGCAAACCATCACCAAGAGAAGCTAGGGCTAGTGGAGATATTGGATAAGGATCGATAGAAAGAGTGATAGGATCAAAAGAAAGAATAGAATTAGCTAAAGTGGGAGTGAGAATGAAATCCAAACTAGGATCCATTAAGGGAGGGGTGGGGTCTATATAAGGTTGAAGAAGATCCACACACATCTCAAGGATAAGTAGGTTATAGGGGTCACAATACCTATAAAAGTAATAGGACAAAATTATAGCTTGATCCATAAGCATACTCCTATAAGGTTATTTAGAAATTAGAGGTGTGTGCACCATCTCTATCCTATGATAAAGAGGAAAAATTCTAAAATTAGGAGGGATATATGATGGAATATGGGAAGATATACTAAAATATTGAAGCAAAGAGGAATGATAATGAATAATCTCATCATCATAGGCCTGAATAAGACCTCCTAAGAATAGATCATCTAAGGTATAACTATCATTATAATCAAGCGTCTAAAGATAAATGGTGTAGGTAGGGATGACATTATCATCCAATGAGGTGTGATGAATGGAATGCTAAGTCTTGGTTAAGACAACATGGACGTCATCACAAGGTGGTTAATGAGAATGAGGTTTTAAACAAGTAGGAAGCTAAGAGATGAGATGAAGTAAGAGATCATAAGTTTTAATCTTGAGATTGATCTCATCAAGCTCATCATCATCAAAATTTAGGAGGTTAGGGGGAATATTCATAATGAGTTTTGGATGACCATTATAACCTCGAGTATAATTGATGGGAAAGTTAAATCATTGAGATTCATAAAATGGAATGATTGGTAAGGGTTCAAGGGTAGGAATATTGAATACACTTTGTTCTTAGAATTATTAAAAATTCCAAGGGTTAGTGTCACCCTGAGTCCTATAGATCTTTCCATTATGAGGAAATTTAATGCATCGACAAGAGAAAGAGGCAACTTTTCTCATATGATGAGTCTATGACCTATTGAAAAAAATATTGTAAGATAGGGGAAAGTTAAATATCATCACCTTCACATGAATAATGATAGGTGGGATGGTAATGGGGAGCCACACATAACCTAAAGGAGACATTTTCCTTTGATCATAGCCTTGACATGTGTTTCATGTGGATTTAATATTACATTCATAATATCCAAGGGTTTTGATAAAATAAAGAGAGGAAACACAAGTGTCATAACCTTCATCAATAAAGGCATGTTTGACTTGAATATCACCAATTTAGACACTAATAAAAAGAGGAGGATCATCTGCATGAAACAAAATCTCATCAAGGATCATGGAATTAATAGGAAATTTGAGGGAAAGATAATTGTCCATTATTTCATCAACATGTATGGACATCTCTTCGTATTGTTGAAATATACTATCTTTAGATCTAGATAATGTTGCTTCACATCCTGATAGAGAAGGATGAGGGATGTTCATTTCAAATAAAAGATGCACAAGATGATTATGATGACATAGAGAGGTCCTCATAAGTTCAATAAATCAGATTTGAGATGGGAGATTATTGAGTTACCTGATAGGATCCCATTCATCATAACCCATAAGAAGATTGTTGGAAAGAGGTGCATATTGTTGAAGGGGGGGTCCTCAAAAGGAGAAGCTAAAGTATATGTGAACTTATGCTGATAATAAGTAGATGATTTGGTTAGAGGAAAATTTTGTATATTTTGTTGAAAGGATGAAGTAGTTGATGTAGGTTGGGTTTGAACATTGTTAGAAGAAGTGTTAATAAAAGTTTGAGTATCATTGGTGTTAGGTAAATAAGATAGAGGGATGGTAGAAATAGTATGATAATTTCTATCCAAGGGAGATATTATAATAGGTTCATCAAAATATATAATGTCATCTTACCCCAACTCATTTAAGTGATTTGGAGAAGAATCTTGGATAACAAAAAATGTGCGAGACAATAGAGGTGTGTATATGGGTTGAGAATCAATGAAAGAAACCACCCTTCATATGTTAGTCATATTAACCACATTCTCTTCAGGAGTTATGTCAAGAATTTTATCAACATTATTATTATAAGGGGTACACTTGTCTTGGTTATTTTGGTAATTTGGAAGAGGATCTTTATAGATAGCCAAATAAGCATTAGCTTGATTCAAAAATTGAGATTTAGTTTGTGTTTCATGGGATTTGAAATCAATGTCATAGGCTTGTTGGTACTAATGAATTCTATAATCATGGTCAAAATTAGAACCAAGAAGGAAATCCATAGCCATATTATGAACCTACCTATAGGCCTCATGAGAATGACCCCAACTAGCATGAAACTAACAAAATTTATTATTATCATACCAAGATTTCATAGGACAAGTGGGATCAAGTTCTCGTGGAAGAGGCCTTGGTATAAATTTTAGTAATTATACTGAGGATAAATGTTTTTGAACATTCATGTTATTAGCTGAAGAGAAATGAAGATTGGTGAGTTGATTAGGAAGGGGAGCTTGTTTTGAATATTGGTTAGGAACAATAACTTGAATAGTGTGAATGGTATCATAAGATTCTATGACACCATCATTGGTAGCATGATGATTCATGTTATTGAGTAACATACAAGTACCCAAAGAAGGTTAGGATGGATCAAATTGATGCATAAGGAAATCTTGACATTTAAATTGGTCAATATCCTCCTCTAAAGTACATGGAGAGAGAGAGTACAAACCCATTATTACAACTTGGGAAAAAGAGCATTGGTAAATATATGAAAGAGGTTATCATCAACCATATTATGTTTGCATTTTTTGGACAAGGTCTTCCATCATTTAACAAAATATTTTGTAGTTTTGGTCTAAAGTTGCTTATAATTAATAAAATGGGCCAAGGTATTCTCAAGAAGATCACTAGTTTTTAACTCTTGAATTAGATCATTTACTAAATCTTCCAAGATAATAATAAAATGAGTTTCAATTTGGTTGTACCAATCTAAAGCATCACCCATGAGAGTTTTATCTAATATATTGGTAGTGACAAAGGTATTTAATTTGATTCAGTATTTATATAGATTTTTTAATGTTTTTAGATGAAGAGTAGGATCAATTGACCCATTGTAAGAAATGGTAGGGGTGATACCTGATCTATAGATATTATCAATTTGAGATGTAAGAGGCTCATTTTGAATATTATTTACTTTCTTTTTGACAATAGGAGGTCAAGGGATAAGATTACCATGGGTATATTGAAGAGGAGGTGGGGGAATATTTTGATTATGCGTGTCCCATGGAATTTGTTGAGGGTGGGTTTGAAGACGGATATGGTGATTTTTCATTTTCATCATTTGATTTGCATTGTTAACTTGAAAAACATTCATTTTATTAATAGTTTATAATAAAATTTGATGGGTTTGAGTTTCATTAGTGTTTGAAGCATTAGAATTGGAAGTAGTGGCATGGGTACCATTATGGGTGTTATTAGGAGCTTGAGAAGAGTTGTTGTAATGTGAGGTGCTAGTGACATAATTTAATTATGTGGTAAAATATGTAATAGTAAAGGGATGACAAAAAGAAGGACTAGAGGCATGATTACCATGGGTATAAAACAATTCACTAGTGGAAAATTTGAGAAGAGTGGGTCTTGGAAGAGGCCCACTAGATGTAGAACCTACCATGTTAGTGGAGATACTAGGCATGGAGGTAGAGGAAGTTAAGGAAGAAGTCATTATGTAAAGAGTAAAAATAGAGGGAAGAGGTTGAGAAGAAAAGAATCTAGTATCCCCAAATCCATGTGAGAATGTGGGAGAAGGTGAATGAGGTTCCTCAGTTGGACCACTTATCATGAGTTGGTAAATGGTAGAAGGATTCTTTCCTTGATGTCGAAGAAAATGAAAGATGATGAAGAGAATTTCAGGTGTATAATCTAATTTGGATTGATCTTAAAGTGAGAAGAGAGGATTGTGAATCAAAAAGGAATGATGATGGGTCCCATAATTTTTAGTGCAAGTGGATATATAAACATTACTTTCATCTAAGAAAAGAGCCCTAATCTATTTATGGGAGACCCTATAAGGGTTGTTAAGACTCATCATATATGTTAAATTAAACTCAATTTTGTCCTCAAACAAGAATTTCATGATGAGGGAGAAGTATTAGGAAAGGCAAAGGTGATGCAAAATCAAGGAAATGGAAGAAGTAGATAAGAGTACAGAGTTGATTAGGTCGACCTAGTACTAGAAACAAGGATTGAAATTTGAGAAAATAAGAATATATAGTTGAAAAGTTAGACCTATTTTTGAAACTTGGGATAGAAAAGAGTCTGATAAATATACAAATTAGATAGAGTCAACCTAGTACTGTATCTTAGGAGGTAGAAAAGAATACTATGTTAACTAGGTCGACTCAGTACTATAGGTAGGGAAAATAAATAGTCTAAAAGAAACTATGTCGAATAGAACAATAGTGTACTAAAACATGAAAAAATTTACATTGTACTTTAAATCAAGAAAAAAAAGGAAACACACAATCAATTGGATCAATTAAGATGATCTAATTGAGGCACACAACACAAAATCTTGCACCAACGCTAGCCAATGCATGTTTTTATAATACAACATATAATGAGCAAAGAGAAAATAATTAACTTAAAAGTAAATGCTAACTAAGTGTTCATCCAAGTGTATTTATATTATTAAAGTGTTATTTTAAATGTGATAGAGAAGTTGGTTAAAATTAGGGAACTAGAAATCAATCTATGGATAGTTTCAGGACATTTAAGCTAAAAAAGATCTGTATTGGCTTGGTATTGTGGCCTGCTCCCTCATTTTACAATGTTATAGTGATAAGGGTGTCAGGTGATTTTCTAATATTTAACATTAACCACATGTTTATACTTGTCCAAAAAACCAAGTCAGCTTCCCCCTTGGTGATGAAATCCAAGTAAGTAGGCATTGGGTAGACAATTGCTTAAATGAATTTTGAAATTATGTGATTTGGTAGTGTGTGAAAGAAAGAGAAAAATAGTGAAACTAAATGGTATATTAAAAAACACCTAATTAGAATATGTGATCTATTCTAAGCATGCAAGCAATTGAAAGTGAAAGTGTGAAGTAATTACTAGTATATAAATGTTAATTCCAACTTTGAAATAGAGTACAATGTTGGTTTAGATGATAGTGTATGAAGACATTATAGAACATAGTCAATAATGTCACTACTATACTACTAAAGTAGACGTATGTTAAGAACTATGTTAGTAGTGTCAACCTAGTCTTGCAGACAAAATACATAATATAGAACTAGGTCAACCTAGTTTACTATACAAGTGTAATTTTAAGGACTACAAACTATGGAAAAACAAAACTATAATGAATAAAAAAAATGATAGAGAAAGAGAGAGATAAACCTTGGTGGGTTGGAAGATGCAGAGGAAAGTGAGATTGTTGTTGAAGTGCCTAAATATTACTTACAAATTCTAAAAATTGTGTCAACCTAGTTCTATAGTTCTCTATTTTCTAAAGCTTTTGAAGATGACTATACTGGGTTGGTCAACCTAGTATGTTTTTTGGAAGCTTGAAAGATGACTATATTGGCTTGGTTGATCTAGTATGTTTTCTATAGATGGATAAGAGTATTGTGTTGACCTATTTGACCTAATAGCCTATTTAGAAGTGAAAACCTATATTGTGTCAACCTATTTGATCTTAAAACTTGAAGTTGATGAATACTTGCACAAAAAAATAGTCATTTTGATGTCACTATGTGTTAAACTTGTACCAAACATTTATGAACTATACTAGCCCTGCCAACCTAGTATTGAAAATATAGAAAAATAATAAATAAAATGATAAAATAATGAAAAAGTGAAATAAAAATTGTAAGGGTTAGATTCACGTCGGGTTCACCAAAATGTATGAAATCATAAATGCATCAAATCTATAAATCAATCCTAACTTAGAGAAGATAGATCCTACTTACACTTTCAATTGGGGATACATTAGATAATCAGGAACATGACCAATATGTGGATATGCTAAACCTAATTATGAGATATCTTATCACAACAATAATAATAGGGAGGGTTTTAAAGCCTCTAGTCAAGCAAAATAAAGCAATAAACCTAACTAATCCCTATGTTTTCATATTCACTAAACTAATAACAAGTAAAGTAAAGTCTAATCTAGTGTTCACTAAAGGTTATGGCACAAAGTGGGTGTAATAAACAAATAAAAGTAAACATGCATAGAAGACATATACTCACATTAATGTATACATATTCCTAATGTATGGAATAGATGTACAAATGAATATCTATCTACTCTTACAAAGGATGAACAAAGTTAAGAATACTTACCTTTGAAGATGAACCCACTAAGCCTCAATCTCTCCATTGGCCAAGCTGATTCACAAGAGGTTATTGTGGTATATAAGGATGAAAAAGATAAATCATTTCTAGGCTATATAACCTATCAATGTATCTAAAATAATTCTCCATAAGATAAAATTTGTATCTCCAAATAAAGTATAAAATGTTAAGATTGTTCCTCAATTAGAATGGTGGATAAGGAGATATGCAATAGCTCTTACTTCTTCTCTTCTCTAAATAATGGTGAAATGATCTTGTATATATTAGCATATTTAACCATAATCCCCCTTCAAAAATTTTGGCTAACAGGGTCAACCCAGTTGACCTAGTACTATTATGGACAAAAATTCACTAGGTCACAGGCTAGGTTAGCCAAGAGCTAAACTAGACCCTAAATGAATTTCACACATAAGAGTATAAAGTCGACCCAGTAAACCTAGTACTATAAATAGTTGAAAGGGGTTTTAGGTTAGGAAAAGGGGGATGAATGTTAGGAAGTTATTGGAGGAGTATACAAGAGAGAATAAGAAACTTAGGGATATGGTTTTCAAGAGACAAGTATATAGATAACAAGTGGCAATAAGGACAACAATTCTATGACGTAGGGTTCATTTTAGTGGGCCCTAAAAAAAACCATGGAGGTCACTAGGTAAATCAGATTCATAATGGTGATGAATTAGTTTAGAATCCATAGGAAAATCATGTGATACCACATGATGAATGATGTAGATGAATGTCAAAAGTATGCATATGGATGCCTGCATAACACAATTAAATGCCAACATGCAACATGGTGTGGATAGACACCTGTATCTTTTAAGTGAATGACAGATGGCATAGGTGGATGCCTCAAACATGCAGATAATCATCTACACAATATATATGGATGCCAACTACATGTTGACAAATGCCAAAAGTGAAAAAAAAGTGGTTATGTATGTTATATTGGTTACTCTATTTTGTAATTATGAGCCCTAATTTAATGGATAATATAATGAGAAATAATTTTTAAATAATTTTTTTTAACTTGATAGGTTTGAAATAATAATAATAATAATAAATTTATATAATTATAGTTATAGTTTAATTATATTTTTTTACCACACACCATGTGTTAGGTTTTTTGACACATCCCAGCCAAACATCCACATCATGTCAGCAAACATCAACATGATATAGTGCATTGCTAGAAAGTAAAAAATAACACCAATATTGTTTGGTAATAATCACAATGTGCTCATGTGAAGATCACATATTAATCTATGTTTATAGTGCCTCTCCCTTAGAAGAGGTTACCTAGCCATGCATGTGGGATAATCCCCCATGTAGGGACACTGATAATAGTAGACATTGAGAGATCACAGGAATCTACCAATAGTTTATAGGTGTCCATCATTGAGGATGTCCATATGGTTGGTCACTAGTGATTTTTGACTGATCATGGGCATCCACAGGTAGATGCAAGTGGATGCTCACAATGTACTGATAGATGCCTTCAATATGCCTTCCACTAAAAATCCATGGGAACTCACCTACTCATCATAGGTGATCATTGGCTATTTGTGGGAGACTATAGGTATATCATAGGTGAACACCCATATTATGTAGGTAGGTGCCCATAATAAATTGGTTGGAATCCAAAATATTCTAGTGGGTACCCATAATATGTGAGTAATGCCCACAATATACCAACTAGTGGATGTCATCGGACTATTATCATCTGTGTGTTTCCTTCGAGGCCATAGGTATCTATCAACAACATATGGGCATCCACTAGCAATCTATAAACATCCATCAATATATATTTTATAGGTGCCTACTTGGTGTCTTTGGACATATGTCTTTAGGTGGTTGGCAGCCTCTCATAGGCTATCGATGCTAGCCAATAGAGTTTGCATAGTATACTGAATCAGTTTACTATGCAGACTATTGACATCCTCTTGATTGTATATGTTGAATTCATCAAGATTTGATTTTGAGGTACCAGTGAACTATATTTATATGAAAAAATTTGTATTCAATTGTAGGTGAACCTCTCCTCAAAATTAACTTTGACCCCAAAAATTTAGGTGATCCTATCCTATTGGCCTCTCCACAAAAATCACCAAATGTCAACTTCAAAAAATGGAATATTCATAGATTAAAAAAGATTCAGCACTAAAAAAACCCTGATATGAAGCACCAATGGTCTACCCACCCCTTTCCAAGTGCACCCCTTAAGGCATGTACTTAGAGAGATTGAGAATTGATGGGCTCCTTCAAGATAGAAAACATCAATAATTGATAAAAGTTTGAAAATATTATGCGTATACACAGTCGACACAATTGACTATGTTAGCGAGATAAAAGTCATCATCTAAACAATACAATATACAAATATTAACATCAACATCTTCAAAAAATTTCAAGTTAATTCTTACCTTCTTAGCCATTTATAGTCCTATTTTTCACAATTTTAGTCTATAAAACTATAACTCTATAGTGAACTAGGTCGACTAGATCAACAAGATTCTTTATCTTGATTTCCTATCTAAAAGATTCAATCAACATATTTGAATATGTTCTTCTATCTCTTACTTCAAAAGATAACATCAACCCTATTGATTATGTTCGATACTATTTATGTGCACGGTCACCTGAACTAACTATATACTCTTTAAACAAAGGAATTAACTTATTTTTGGTAGTAATCGATTCACTTTTCATTATTTGTTGCTTGCTTACTTAGAGTAAAACACATAGACTAAATAGGATGTTTTTAATTTATCAATTTAGTCACACTATTTTTATTTTTCACACACTTCCAAACCAGATAACATCAAAAAACATTAAACAAATTCTACCTAAGGTCTTCTTGGATTTTATCACCAAAGGGTAAGCCAACTTGGTTTTCTAGCAAAATATAAATACATAGTTTATGGTGTATATTGTCAAATCACCTGACACCTTTATCACTATGGGATTATGAAGTGAGGGGGTAGGCTCCAATACCAATCTAGTACCATCACCAATATAAAACCATTTCAGCCTCAACTCCCTGAAATTATCTTTATATTAATTTTTTAGTTCCTTATTATAGCCAACTCTCTATCACATTTATTTCAAACATTATTATAACTTAAAACATTTAGGAATGACCACTTAGATTAGAATTTTTATTTTTATTACTTGCTCTTTGATAATTTTATGTTGTATTACAAAAATTGTATCATCCAATGTTGGTACAAGGTTTGTGTCGTGTGTCATAAGTAGATCTAAATGATTGTTTATGTGTTTTCTTCAAGTATTCTACACAATAAAACTATATCATCTACAGTCATAATTATAAAAACTTATCTCTACTTTCACAACATAGTCTATCTACTTGACTATGTCTCCTAAAATTTATGTCTTTCTATAGGACATAGTCATCTTATCTGACCTAATATCTTATAGGTTGGTCAGTCTTATTTTTCATAGAACACAATCATTCTATCCAACTTAGTCTCACATAGACTATTCTTTAGTGCTTCCCCATAGAGTACAATCAATTGATATGAGTATATCCTTTTCTCAAATTTTCTATTGGTCTTCCCTCTAGAATCTATTGACCTAGTCGACTTTGTACCTCTTGGTTGATATTATTCAGTATTTGGCCAGATTTACTCATATTTTCCATCTTTGATTTCTAATCTTAGATTATTATTTTAAACATCTTGAAATCCCCTATCAAAATATTTTTTGATAACCGTAATCCATTTAGATGATATATGGGATATTCATTTCTTATTACCTTTGCTACCCAATAGGATTCTCACTCTTGGATCACTTTTTCTCATCCCTCATCTTTGGGCTTGAATACGGTCCAAATTACTCCAATTAATGACACTGATGGATCAAATCCATTTTACACTTCTCAAGAATATTCTTTATTTAAAGCACCTTATTATACAATATGGGTGATTGACACAAGTCTAACCAATAACCCTATGGGAAATCTTTTAAACACCAACAACCTGCCTCCTAACAATCCTCCATCTAACCACCCTCTTCCTAATACCAAATCAAGGAATGTTCCTTCTACCAATCCTAACAATCCACCTTTAAACACTAATAACCCTAATCCACTAATTACTCAAATTATTGCATAAATAGTGAAATAAATTAACATCATGAAAAAATCTAATACTTATCAAATGATGTAAATGCAACATCATTTTCTAAACATGGCTAATCGACCTCCTATTTTCTTTCCCCAAAATAACCATAATTTCATCCCTCCACCTCTTAAAGATGTTGTGGGAAATATCATTCCCAACCCATTATGCACAACAAGATGCTCCAAAATATTCAAAATGAACCTTTAGCTCCCTTCATTATTTCTATTAATATTGGTAATATCTCTCTAGCTATTAAATATGGTGGGACTAAAGACCTTACATCTCTCCTTAAAATATTTAGTAATATTTATAAAGAATGGATTCAAACTAACACCTTTACCACTACCAAAATTTTAGTTAAAACATTCACAAGTGACATATTAGAATGGTATAATCAAATCCCACAACATTTTATATGGAAACTTTAGGATTTAGTCAATCCTTTAATTAAGGAATTTCAACACCATTATCTTCCTAAAAATTGTCTTAGCCATTTTATTAATGCTAGACAATCCCCTTCTGAATCAGTTTATGATTTCATTAAACATAAAAAATATTTGGCTTATAAAGTTTATCACAAAATTATAGATGATAACTTATTCAAAATATTCATAACTACCTCAACACCTTCCCTTTAATACGAGATTTGAAAATTTTCTCCCCAAACTCTAAACAATGTTATTGATCAAGCTATAAGACAATACTTTTTTATGAAATAGTTTGATCCCAACCTTAAAACCATCAAGGTATCTTTCTAAAACTCCACTAATGCAATCACTAACAATCCTCATCAAACATAACCAAGAGTAGCCAAAATGGATAAACCCCAAACTTCACATGTACCCCTAACTATTCAACAAATGAAACAACTTTTAACACCTTCTAAACCATTCACTTATGCCAATAATCCACCTACATGGTATGATACTAATTTTTTTTGTTGGTTTCATGTTGATGTCAGTCATTCCCATGAAAAATGTTGTGGGCTTATCATATTTGATGTTTCTGTTATGTTAGGAGATACATTAAATCATGATGTTATGATCAAAATACATAATCATGATTATGATAACGCCTCTCAAATGAAACAAGATTCCAAGCCTTATTCCTCTAACAACCCAAAATATTTTTCTACTTTCAACCCAAAAGATTCAAATAAGGATATTTGTACAATTAACATTGACTATTATTAATATTATACCAATTATCAATATGTGAATGCAGTTAAATTCAATTATCGATGTAAACCCACCCATAAATATCCTATTACTAAGCCAAATAAACCATCACTTGAAGAAAAAGTTCTCAAAAAACAAATACCACTAACATAACTTATGAAATAAATGAGGAAATACTTCCACAATAAAAACCTTAAACTACTTCTCCTCCTACTAAAAACATTATACCCTCCAATCCTCGTGCTCATTCTTCATCTTCTAAATCTCATTATAATTTATTTGAGGAACTTAAATTTATGCCTTGTAAATTACCCCTCATGGAGTTAGTTTTTACTTCTCCATATCACCACAAATTCTTAATGCAACATTGAAGAACCTCTTTCCCTTGAAGTAAAATAACCTCTTCAAGATCCTACACTGATAGAAGTGCACACTATTGAAATCGTTTGTCCTTCCAAACCTTCCATATAATTATTTGAAGAAGATATGTCCAATGATAATATTCTCTTTCAAGCCAATGAATGACCCCTTTTCCTTAAAATCATAATTAATACCACCCTTATTCAAAAAGTATTAGTAGATGTAGGGTTGAGAATTAATGTTACGTCCCTTTGGCTAATTTAACAACTTGGGTATAACAAATATCACTTGAATAAAACTTTTGTCACATGTCATGGATTTGAAAATATGAATAAAAAACCAATTAGTTGTATTTGTCTCCTCCTCACTATTAGAACCAAGATCATATGTGTGAAGCTCATGGTTCTTAGTTTACCATTATCCTATAATATATACCAAGGTTGCCCATGGACACGTCACATGAGGGCTATTGCCTCTTCAAGTAGTCAATATATAAAATTTATCCATTATGGAAAACATTATAAACATGAGTTTAATCTTAATCCATGGATTATTCAACTACCCAACCCCAAATCACATATCATATTATAACCATTCCATGAATTAATAGTGCACCTCTACCTAAATTCGTTAACATGAATCCAAATTTACAAGTTACTCTAACTGACTCTCATGATGATGAGCCAAATGACTTGTAAAACACTTATAATAATACTAAGTTACCTCTTCATATTTCATAGTGGCTTCTTCTTTCTTTGTTACCACATGATCATACCATCCCTTCTATCAATGAGATCATTAAAATTCCTTCTCCATGTAATGAACATGAAGCTTCTTACACAAAAAATTACTTCACATGTAATGAATATGGAGTGGATAGGTTATTTCAAGACCCTTTAACCATGTAACTTTGAAAATTTAGTGATCTAGGTTTATCTCCTTATGATGCTCCTCTAGAGACACATGCATGTACAATCTATCACTCCTATGATGACAACTATATCATGGCTCAAGCTCACTCACAAGACTTGGATATACAAAACTATCAAAAAACCCTTGCCAAAATACATGATTTCAACTATGATGTCCATGTCATTTCAAATAATAGTGAGTTAGAATTTGAATGTCATTTATCTCCAATCAATCCTCAACTTCTTGATACCCCTTGGGTTGTTGAACAAATCTTACTTCCCAAAGATTTAGAATTTTTAAAAATTCTATATCACCAATCACTATACCAACTCTCTTTCCTTCCAAAAATTATATAGATACCACTGAGGCTATTCCCCTCACTTCAATTGAATCTCTATCTACAACACAAAATAATACACCTATTACCAATCTAGTTGATTCCAATCAACCTCAACCAATAGTTCCACATACATTTAAATTTACCCTTGATGTTAAGGCAATAGATGTATGAAAAATAAATTATAAATATGATCACCATGGTAATAAAATAACTTATCTCAAAGTATAAGTGGAATACTATGTAACCTTACCCATGTTCCCTAGTGATGAATCCATACTTGAGTTACTCGATGCTAGATCTTCAACTTCCAAGACAACATCATAAACTTGAAAACTTCAAATGAAAGACTCCTTTATTTAATAACTTAATTTTTACTATGTACCCTAAAATAAATCCTATTTACTCTCTTCCTAATGCTTCATATTATTTCCAAGATAGAAATTATGTGCTCATTGAAGAAACACAAAAATAGAATAAAGTACGTCATCATGTCCTCGACCTATAATTGATGCTAAAGAAATCATATGAATAGATCATGATAAATTTAGCCTATTCTTAGATAAGTATCATTAAACCTTTACTTAGTCATATGAGGACATGCCAAGTATCAACCCTAGTATTTTTGTGCATAACATCACCACTTACCCCAAAACCTATCTGACAAAAACATCAAAAATTTCCACCTTATGCCATAAAGAAATTATCAAACATTTGGATGCCAATTTTATTAAATTTTTTGACTATTATGAATGGTATCAAACATTGTTCCCATTAATAAAAAATTCACCATCTTCATTCATATATGCATTGATTTCTAAAACCTTAACCTCATATGTCCAAAAGATAATTCTTCATTACCTTCAATAGATGTCATTATAGATTACACTGTAAGATATGAAATGTTGTCACTCATGGATAGTTTTTAAGGTTATAATCAGATTCACATATCCCTTAAAGACCAGTATATAAAAATATTTACTATAGAATGGGGAACCTATTACTATGTCAAAATGCCTTTTGGCCCTAAAAATGTTGAATCTATTATCAATGTGCCATGACTCATATTTTTCATGATCTTATACACAATATTATGAAAACCTATGTTGATCACCTCATTTCCAAATCAAAAAGTTGCATAACATTCTCATTGATCTAGCTATCATTTTTGATTGATTAATAAAATACAAAGTTAGACTCAACCCATACAAGTGTGTCTTTGGCATCACATTTGGTAAAATTCTAAGGTTCCTAATCTCTCTTCATAAGATTTATGTCAATCATAATAAAATCAATGTTATATGTAACATGCCCATTCATCATTCTATCCCCAACATTTGCACTTACCTTGGTAAGCTTGGGTCAATTTGATGATTCGTCCCAAAAATGGCTTTTTGCATCTACTCTATTTATTCCCTTATCAAGAAAGGTAATGCTCTAAAATGGACTGATCCATGTTAAAAAGCCTTTGAAAACATGAAATAATATTTTCTCCATCTTCTCACCCTCCTACCACCTTCCAATGATTATCCTTTAATTTTTTACACCTCTTCTACTCCCATATTAGTTGGGGAAATGCTTTCCAAATAAGACGATACCAATAGAGAATATGTTATTTACTATATTATTCAAGGCCTCATTGATTAAAAAAAGTATTATACTAAATTAGAACTTGATTTCCTTGATATATGCTTTGTAGCTAAAAATATCTATCACTATATGCTTTATCAATCCACTTATGTCATTATCCAATCCAATCCACCTCATCATTTCTTCTCCAAAGATTTTCTACCTAGAGATAGAATTGGAAAATGGATGGCCCTCTTGATGGAATTTGACCTTTAAATCATAACACAAAATCTATCTAATGGAAAGTCATCACCAACCAACTTACAATGGTACCCATACACGCTACAAATCACCTTCAATAAAATCTCCCTGATGATATAATTCTTTATATTGAAGGTCTTAACTAGGCTATCTCCCTTAAAGATTGTTTCCATAATTTCATTGTTGATTTAGAGGAAAATAATCAATAAGATACTAATATCATTCCCAATACTACTAAATTCAAAGTAGTTATCAAATATCTTCCTAAAGTTACCATTGATTTACACAAAGACACTTGGAATCTACACTTTGATGGTGCTAAATGCCTCCAAGGAGCTGGGATAGGTTGTATTCTAAATAACTCTCATGGTAAGATCATCCCTCTAGAATTTATGCTAAACTTTGATGTCACTAATGACATGGTTGAATATAAAGCTCTCATCTTAGGTATGAAAGCAACACTTGACATAGATATCCCATATATCCAAACTTTGGGTAACTCCCAGCTTATCTAAAACTAGGCTAATGGTTATTATTAGTGTAAAAGTGAAAATATAAATTTTTATCATCAAATAGAAACCACACTTACCAAAGAGTTTGATTATTTTACCATTAAGCCAATTCTAAGAGATCAAAATTCCATCATTGATTCTCTTGCTTCTTATCCAAATAAGAAAATCACCTTCTTCCTTCCAATAAAATGATTTGATCATTTGTCATATTGAGATTGTCACTATTCAATAAAGTCCATGTTACCAAAACATCATCTAATTCCTTCAACATAAAACCTATCCTCCAAACATGGATTTTCATGAAAAGACTAGAATACATAAACAAGCCTTTAAATATGTCTTCCAATACAACACCCTTTATTTTCATAATGCATAATATACCATGTTCCACTGTGTGATTCAAGAAGAGGTTCCTCCTCTCCTAGAACAAACACATATGGTAATTTGTGGTGGCCATTGTAGCAAACATGCTATAACATACAAATGATTATGTATGGGATAATTTTGGCCTACTTTAGAGAAGGACACTATCAATTTTGCCAAAAAGTGTAATCCTTGCCAACTTCATGATTATCTAATCCATTCACCATCAACTAAGATCCAAACCATGGAATATCCTTGGCCATTATCCATGTGGGGATTAGATCTCATTGGTAAATTACCTTGGTCACAAGATGGTCATGTGCTTATCATTACTACTAGTAAATATTTTACTAAATGTGTAGATGCTATGCCTATTATCAATGTCATTGAAACCACTATATCTGAATTTACCCTTAACCAAATCATGTGTTGATTTGGATTTCCCTATACTATCATTTATGATAATGGTGGAAATTTCAAAAATAAAGACATGAGACAATTATGTGCTAAATTTAAAATTTTCCACAAATTTTTTGCACCTTACCATCCATGATGTAATGGCCAAGCTGAGGCCACTAACAAAATTATATAAAATACCATCCAATAAACCTGATTGGTTGGCATCTCCACTTATATCCCTCACTTTGGGCCTATCGTACTAGTATATATACTACCATCGGGGTAACACCATTCTCACTAGTATATGGTTCTAAGTCCATCTTACCATTAGAAGGTAAACTCCCATCTTTATGTATACCTATTCACAGTATCATTCCTGATGAATAATTCCATGAATTTCATCTTCATGTCCTAGACCTTCTTGACAAACACCATTTATTCACTCTTCAACATAACCATCAATACAATGTTTGCATCACCAAACAACATAATAAAAAGGTTAAAGTTCTCACTTTTAATGTTGGTGATCTATTTCTTAAAATTAGACTACACCCATGATAAATAAGGAAAATATTCCCAAAAATGGTGGGGCCCCTATTTAGTTAAATACATTCTTGGTCCTAGTACTTATCACCTACAAACTAATGAAAGCCATGTTTTCAAAGAACCCACTAATACATAATTTTTGAATAAATATTTTTCTTTAATATTTCCCTTCTTATCATACTTTTATATACTATCCTACTAACATTTATTGCAATATTTATCCAAGGTAGTAGTCTATCTTATACACAAACCTAAGTTCCCTCTTTTGGTCTTTTGATTTCTTTAAATTCATGAGTTGCATTGTAATACCATGGATAGGACCTGATTTTCCTCATGAATACCTTTTTATTTCATACATCAGTTTTTTTGTATATAAGTTTGCTATTTTTCACATTTTACACCCACTTGAGTTTTTCTTTTGTGAGTTACAATGCAATACCATGGATAGGACTAGGCTCTCCTCATAAATACCATTTTTGCCATTTTACACCCACTTGGGTTTCTCTCTTATGATTTATAGTGTAAGACCATAGATAAGACCAAGATCTCCTCATAAAATCTAAATATTATTTCAAATATTTTTACCAAATCAAGCATTATTTTTAACATGTTAAGGCATGGTTATAAGTTTGTGGTCCCATATTCTCAGCCTCTATTTTTGTTTCTTTTATAGATAAAACTTGCATAAAAAAATATTTTATCAATTTTCCCTACACTTCATACATTCTTATGATAAAGAATCATACTTACCTGTCACTATATCCCTTTTCACATTGTCACATTTTTTGAGATTTGAAGTAATTCAAATTGTTTCATGTTTATTTTCCCCTTTGTTTCTTTTCCTTTCATTTTACTATGGATAAAAAAAGGTCAAAGTCAAGATAACACTTTTATTTCACATGAATAAATAAGACTTTTAGATAACATGCTCTTTATGTCCTCTTTCTTAGTTACCAAGTACAAAGTTTTCAAATGATAGTCATTTTTAACACCCATGTTTGGTTCTCTAAATTTGTATGGAGGAGGAATAAAAAAATCCATCAAAATCTAAAATCCAAATCATTTTAAAAAAGGCAATGATCAAAAAGAAATAAAAAATAAAAAATTCAACATCACACCAAAAGACATGATTCATAGCACATCTCCTATCTCCAATAAAATCTCAAATTACATAGATGGTCTTATAATAGAGCCAAGGTCTATTGGGGTGTAGTAGGTCAGTAGATTGGGATAGGAAAATTCAAATTCATCTATAGCACTACCTAATTTCTCACACAAGTACCCAATATTCATAGTAGACCGATGGCTTTTTAAGGGGTCTTAAAAAATGAGAAACACATTGTGGGAAGGCAGGTTCATTTTAATTTTCATTCATATATCCTTCAAGGGATGATATTCATACTTCATTTGATAACCCAAGATTTGTGTGGTTAGGAGAAGTTTTTTATAGTCCTTAATATCGAAAGTCCTCTTATTTTGATAAACCTAATTTTAGTGTCTTGACTTCGATAAAGAGTTTATTTACCTTGATTTTTCCTTCATTTCCCCCACCATCCATTTAATTTCCCCCTTGAAAGGAAATTTTTATTCTAAATCTATTTTCCCACTTCTATATTTCCTCTTCTTCACATCTTAAAACATGTTATCACTACTTTGTTTTAGTTTTATCTATCTTTAAAGCAAAACAATATGCTTGAGTGATTATGGATTATTTTTCTTTACACCATTACTTTAAATTTATAGAATTTATTTTGTTTCATTTGAAAAAAAATGTTATCATTCCCCTTTTACTGGGAATTATATCTATTTATATATTTTTTTACCTTTTCCATTATTGAATGGGTTTGATTGTTCTTTCTCACTCATCAAATTCATTTTTATATTTTTGTACTTTATTTTTTTTAAGACTACATTTGATTCTATTTTTTGTACTTTTTCCATTGTTGAGTGAGTTTGGGTTGTTCTCACTCACCAATGTTGTTTTTTCCTTTCATGTGCTTTTTTTATTGATGATTGAGTAAGGATTTTTACTGCTTACTCATCAATGTTGTTATACCATTTCTTACTCATCTTTGTTTAAGGATTATTTTTGCTTTCAAATTGATGTTAGATTTTGATTTTACATGTATCCTTAGTTTGATTTGGTTTTTTATCCTTTCTTACTTAAGGTATACTTGTTTGAATTTTTTGGTCATTTAGTAGCCTTGGTTTTTTGATTACCCAATTTACTTTAAATTTGGACTTGGTCATTTGGTCCTAACTTAGCATTTGTCACCATAGATTACCAAATTTCCAAGTACATCATGCTTACACATTTAAGTTATCTTGGCTTTCCTTCATTTTTTTTCTTTTTAGTTTTGTATCCTTGGGTTTTTCCAAAGCAATCTCTTCGCCCTTCATGATCAAAACTACAAACACAATAGACAACAATTCAAAAATAAATTTAAGTCAAGGTATGCATACATGAATTTTATTTTAGTTACTTCCTTTCATACATTTAATTTTAGTTATTTTATGCTTTAAAATACTATAAGTTACTTATCTCAACATTTTGTGTTATGTTCTTTTCCCAAAGCACCATTCCATGTTACAAATGTGTGACATGTAATGAGATTCAAGTGTGGCATATGTATACACATAATATATTTAAATTTTATCAATCACTGATGCTTTCTAGACTGTAGGTACCTATCAAGTCTCAATATCTCTAAGTGCATGCCTTAAAGGGTACACTAGGAAAGGGGCAAGTAGTCTATTAGTGCTTCATAAGATTATCATTCTATATACCACCACTTGAAACCAAAAAAACCTATCATATACATTTCCCTAAGCCTTGAAACCTCCCTTAAATACTCCTTCAAGTAATTCACCACCTCAAACAACCCCTACCTAAACTAAAACCACTTTTTTACATTTATCAAACAAAGATAGGTAGGGTTGGACCTATACTTAAAATATATGAGCACATTATAGGATTAGGTCAGCCTCAACTGACATAATCTGGAATCTAACTGATTTATTAATTAAAGATATAAGGTCAATTAGGCTGACTCTTTTATATAAAACTTTGAAAGAGTTTAGGGTTAGATCTAGCTATATAAACACATCATTTTTATCATTTTTGAGAAACATGAGTTAATCATCCATTTGCACATATTTACAATATTTTATTCCACTATTCTACTTGAGGATTCATTGCTTAGGGTTTACACTTGGAGAGAATAATCTTGTCTTGTGGAAAAGTCTTGGATGCTTAGAGAAGTCATAAAGCCTAGAGCTTGATTATCTTAGTGATCCTTATAAACCACAATAACCTATTACAAAACATCATTGGCCAAGGGAGAGATTGAGTCTTGACAAGTTCATCTTCAAGGAAAGTATCTTGAACTCTTACTCCTCTATTTTAATAGATAGAATTAATATAAGTAATGGCTTTTGAATGTATTTCTATCTCCATGATTTAGGGTTATATCTATATTAAATTAATTATAATTCTTTTATGCATTTTTAATTTTATGTTTATTACCCCAATTTTATGCCACATGCATTGGTAAGCACTAGGTTAGATTTTGATTTACTTTGTCATTTGCTTGTGAACCTAACTAGGGTTATCACATGGTGTTGCTTGATTAGAGGCTTTGGAACCCTCTCCAGTTATATTTTTGTGGTAAGGTACCCCTTAGTTAGGTCTAGTGAATATATATTGGTCATGACCCTAATTATTTAAATCTACCAAGTGGAAGAGCTAGTGTGATTTATCTTCTTTGAGCTATGATTGATTTGTAGATCAACTTCACTTTCCCTTATATACACTATTCAAGAATATAAATTAAATCATATTTATTATAATTAACTCATATTTCATTTTTTTGCTTCCTTGATTAGAGAAGTACATATAGAATAAATAAGAAGTTTTAATTTATCTATTTAGTCATGTAAATAAATAACTACCAAAAGTTCAACCCTACAAGTTATTGTCACTTGTCACAACCTAACCCACTTCCTAGTAGACAATTTTTTCACCTTTCCTAATTGTATGGACTAGTTATGATAGATATTTTAAATATATGGTACTTTTTTAGTACCCTCTATTTAATTCCTTAATGTTAACAATTTTCTTGATTAAAAACCACTCAAAGATCACCTTTCTAACCTTTGTCAAGCCCCAATTAGGTCTTTTAAGGCCTAATTAACCCACAGTCTTATTTTTTCATACACAAAAAGTTTGTACAAGTTTGAAATCTTTAACATATTTTATAACTCACTATTCTACAATAAATAACAATTTTTTTAAATTTTTGGATAGTTATAACTCTTGCAAATCAAGTTTTAGATTGAAAACCCTAACGTAGGGTTACCACTGCCTGTGTAGACCCGAGAAAGAAGAAATTATTGTATCAATCATTAAAATAATTTTAAAATAAATATGATTATTGTTTAGGATCTATATTATTCCAATACACCTTATCAATCACTAGTTTACTCCCTTGACACTTTTGTTACTCACTTTTGTAAAGTTCTGAGTGTGACTGTGTGTTCACTGTTACCTACAGGTTTGTATTGACTCTCTCATTAATAAGTGTGAAAATAATATAAATAAATTTATACATGAATTTAAAGAATTATGGAATAAACTTACCAATACATCATAAATATAAAAAATGTGTCCTTATTTACTCTTTCTCTAATGCTCTGTTACACATAGTCATCTTTAATGCATACACACAGAAAATGGGGTCTGTAATAGTTTTTATTCAAAAATAAGGAAATATTTATTAGTTTTCTTAGATATTTATCTCTCCAAACATATAATGAATTATCCTCACATGAATTCAAAATGTTAAACAAGTCCTAAAATTTCTCTAACTGATTTTGGACCTTCCAACGGTCACTAGAGGCTATTTAGAACATTGAAACATACATCAAGTTTGAATTATTTACATTTATGACTTAATAACCATGGTATAGACACATGGTGTCTTAAATAAGTTCATACCAAAAATTATACACCTTGAGAGTTCCTTCAAAATACTCTTGTAACAACTAAACTAGCCTAAATAAATCAAAATTTTAGTTTTGGTGGGAAAAACCAGATTTGAATTTTTAAAGAGATAGATCTAAAAATAACATATTGAAATGAAAAATAAGGATGTTATAAGCACAATAAGACCTATTATACTACAAAAAAACCAAAATTTGACAATAAAACCAAAATTTTCAAGAAAACCAGACTTAGGAGTGATGTTCCTGCATCATACTCCCAGGGGAAAGAGAAAAAGACTTAAAGACTGTTGTCCATGAATTATCCTAAATTAATCCCATGTTTTTTGATGTCATGATATTTCATCCATGTATCATATTCAATTTTTTGTTTATTCCATTTTACCAAATACTTGAAATATTATTTGTGCCTGGTTTTCTTGGACACTTGAATGTCTAGGATGCATTCCAATTCATCTAGTTTAACTTGAGGCAACTATATTTCCCAACATGTACTTTTTACAGCTGATCCTTATAATATTTATTCACATTTTACTCCTTATTTATAAGGTTATAAATCTAAAAAATTGAAAATTGGTGATATACCTACACCACTAGGCAATGTTCATATGCATTATTAACAAACTTCTTAAGCACCTTACAAGGACCTATTTTTTTCATCTTAATCTTATTTTACTCACCTCTTGGAAATATCTCCTTCATAAGATGAACCAAAACTAAATATCCAACTTGGAAACTTAACTCTCTTCTAATTACATCAGATTTCTTTTTGTATTTATCCACACTATCTTCTAGATTCTTCCTTACCTATTGATGAACCTCTTTCATGGCCACAATAAAATCTTCCCCTTTATCACTCCTCTTGTCCATATGACTAAGATTTTTGAGTTAAAACACTCCTCTAAGATGCATACTATATATCACTTGAAAATGACCCATGCCAATGCTCCTATTAGAGGAGTCATTGTAAGCAAATTCTACTTGGGGAAATACAAGATCCCACTACTTAGGATCATCCTTAGATAGACACCTCAATAGGTCCCCTAGACTATTATTAACCACCTCAATTTGACCATCTATTTGAGGGTGGTAAGTTGAACTAAAACTTAGATTTGTGCCTAGTTTTTTCCATAGTGTCATCCAAAAGTGGCCTAAGAACTTAGTATTTCTATCAAATGAATGTTTAGTGGTAGTACATGAAGTCTTACTACCTCCTTAAATAACATATTTTCCATATGGGTGGCATCATTGGTGGTCATACAAGGAATGAAATGTGCCATTTTGAATATCTATCCACAACTACATATATAGAATCAAAACCCCTTTGTGATCTAGGTAGTCCCATCATAAAGTCCATGTTTATAGATTCTCAAGGTCTATTTGGGACAAGTAGAGGTTGATATAAACCTACATTGGTGTTATTCATTTTGACAATTTGATAATTTTTACACCTCTCAACATATCTTCTCACTTCCACTCATATCTTAGGCTAAAAATAGTGTCTAGTGAGTTGTTCCAAAGTTTTATCAAGCCCAATGTGGCATACCATAATCCCACTATGATTCTCTTGGATCAATTGAGCTTCTTGGCACACATAGTTGCATACCTTTGAATAGTAACCCATCTTGTATGACATAGTCCAACCATGGCTCTTTTTTTAGTGTAAATGGATTATTATTAGCATTATATGCTTCTTTGAAGTCTTCATCATCTTCATACATCTCCTTGAGTGATTCAATACCAGAAATTTCAAGTTATATACCATGCACTAACAATAATCTTCTACTCAATGCATATGCTACCTTGTTTCTTTCTCTTTGATTATTCTTGATGGTGAAGGTAAAATTCTACATATACTCCAACCATTTCATGTGTCTCTAATTTATCTTAGGCTGATTAATAATGAGTTGAAGTTCATGATTGTATGTGTATATAAACTCTTTTAGCAGTAGGTAATTCCTCCACTTCTTCAAGGCCTACACCATTACATAGAATTTGAATTCCTAGGATGAATAATTTCTCTTGGAATCATTTATTTTTTCACTAAAATAGGCTATGGGTCTTCTCTCTTGGATTAGAATAACCCCTATTTCCACTCTACTTGATTTTCACTCTATCTAAAAAATGTTGTTAAAGTTTGGTAGTGATAGTATAGGCTGATCCATTATTCTTTTCTTCAAATATTAGCAACTCCTTTCAGCTTTCTTAGTCCAAAAAAATTTACTATTATCTCCTCTAATGGTATATATTATTAGAGCACATATACCACTAAAGTTTCTAATAATTTTTTTATAGAAACTTGCAAGTCTATGGAAACTCCTTACCTCTCTAGCTATTCTAGGTGTTGGTCACTCCATAATTGCATTCACTTTATCCTTGTTCATATTTAGCATGCCTTAAGATAGATTTTAAGTACACTAGTTATAATTTCATAAACTAACATTTTTTGAGGTTGATTAACAACCTTTCCTCTTGCAGCCTTCTCATGACTAGATGTAAATGGTGAAGATGCTCCTCCTTAATAGGGTTTTAGATAAGTATATCATCCAATTATACCAATAAAAACTTACCTATAAAAGGTTTGAGGACTTCATTCATAATCCTCATGAAATTTATTAGTGTATTTGTCAAACCAAATGGCATAACCATCCATTCATACAACCCCTCATTGATCTTGAAAGTAGTTTTCCATTCATCCCCTTGTCTGATCCTAATCTAATAGTACCCACTCTTGAGATAAATTTTTGAAAAGTAACTTGCTCCACTCAATCAATCCATCAAATCCTCCATCCTAGGGAGAGGAAACCTATATATAATGGTGATCTTGATGATATTCCTAAAGTTTGTACACATTCTCTACTTACCTTCCTTCTTAGGCACCAACACTGTAGGGATTGCACAAGAACTAAGACTCTCTTGGATCATCCCCTTATCTAAGATTTCTTGTACTTATCTCTTGATTTCTACACTCTCCTTAGGATTCATCTTATAGGTTGCCTTTTTAGGTAAACTTGCTCTTAAAACAAAGCATATGTGATGAGTAATGTTCCTCATGGGTGGTAATGTACTGGGCAACTCATCAACTACAATTTTTGCATAATCTTCCAACGTACTTTAGATTTATTAAGGAAATTCATTTACTTTGGTGGTTTTCATAACAATCCTAGGCTTTAATACTAATTCAAATCCCAAATCCTCTTCATTCTATTGGAAATATTTTCATTGATGTAAAAGGTCTAGCATTATTGGTGATAAAGGCTCCATAGCATTTAGTGGAGTTCTTAATATTAATATCTTGGCTAATGTGTGTTAATATTTATTTAATATTAATGAATATATTTTTGGTTGCATATAATTCAAAAGAGGGCCCATGGAGAAGTCAAAGAGTCATGTATTAAAGACAAAAGAGGAATGGGACTCATTTTCTCATGAAGAGTCATCTTGAGGAATTCTAAGAGTCACCATGTGAAGACAAAAGAGGGTATGGCACATTTTTCTATGAAGGTACAAATTGAAGAATATGAAAAATCACTAAGATAAAGACAAAAGAGGAAAGGATACATTTACTTATGAAGGGTCACCATGTGACTTTTCAAATACAAGGATACGAAGGGTCATGCAAGTTTGGCACCATTTTCCATGAGGATTGAAGGCTCACAAAAGGTGAATTCCAAAGGTCATTTGGAAAGTTATAAATAAATGTTTGAGAATCCATTTATAATATGAAAGAGAGTGCATGTCTTTTATTTGTTTTATAAGAGAGAAAATCATGAGATATTGTAGAGTTATATCATTTTTTGAGTAAGCAACATTGAGAGATAATTGTGTT
This sequence comes from Torreya grandis, assembly GCA_037957365.1. Taxonomy (NCBI): domain Eukaryota; kingdom Viridiplantae; phylum Streptophyta; class Pinopsida; order Cupressales; family Taxaceae; genus Torreya; species Torreya grandis. The sequence goes on from JARHVA010000329.1 coordinate 5,648,492, forward strand.
TTATACACAAAAGGGGTTAGTGATCACAAATAGTTATTGTGTTGGTGTTCAAAAAAGGGGTTGGTAATCCTACAAGTTAGTGCTTACAAACTTTGTAATTTGATTTGGTGCTCATTCATATACTTGAGATTCTTCTCCATGGTTTTTCCCACTTTGGATTTCCATGTAAAAATCTAGTGTCTCTCTCTCTCTCTCTTGTGTGGTGCATGCTATTATTTTAGTTTTATATCATATCTTGAATATGTGATTAAGTGATTAAAGAAAAGAAATCAGATTAATATATATATAATATACTTATTCACCCCCATCCTAATATATTTATTTCTTAATAATTGGTATCAGAGCAGGTTCTTTTTTGAAAAAGTTTTATAGATTGAAGGTAGATCGAGGAAAGCACGACGGCTGGATCACATGAAAGTTTTTGTACAAATAAGGCACATTTTTTTATGGGATAAATTATGATTTTTAGAGCATAAGGATGAGAACTTATTTGATAACCCTTGGATTTGACATTTGTCAAGTAGTGGTGGAAGAATATGAAGAGGCACAGACACTTGTAAATACTTTTGTAGAAAAGAAGGCAAGTGAAAATAATGCTAAATATTTAAATGCTATTTTATGTGGTTTATATGAATTATAATTTTTTAAAGTTATGCAATGTAAATCTACTCATAAAACTTGGTTAAAACTTGAGAATATTTACAAAGCTGATGGAAAGGTTCAACATGCTAAGCTTCAAACTTTCAAAAGATAGTTTGAGAGTTTGAAGATGGAAGAGGAAGAAAATATAGCAAGTTACATTTTGTGGGTTCATCAAACAGTTATTTAGATTCAAGGTCTTGGATAAAAGTTAGAAGAATCAATTCTGATATAAAAAGTTTTGAGATCTCTACCATTGAGATATGATTCAAAATTTTTGGCAATTGATGAGATAAAGAATTTAGCCAAGCTAAAGATGGATTAGCTACATGGTATTCTTATGACATATGAGATTTGGATCGAATAAGAGAAACCCTAAAAAAGAGAAGCTACTTTCAAGACATCAAAGATAGAGAAGGTTAAGATTCAAGAATCAAGTGACAGTTCTAGTGATGATGAAGATGACAATGGAGATCTATTCATTCACAAGTCAAAAAAGGGCACAGGTAAATATCAAGGAAAATTACCTTTTAAATGTTTTAATTATGGAAATATTGGACATTTTGCAGCTAAGTGCCTAGATAAGGGTAATGGTGATAATGAATAAGTAAAATCTACATACAAGAATAATTTCAAAGGAAAATTCAAGAAGGGATTTGAGAAGAAGAGTTTATATTCTAAAGATCCTAGCTCAACTGAAGATAGTGGAGTTAGTGATTTAGAAAAAGAAGAGATTCTATTCATGGCCATATATGAATATGCTTCCATAAGCAAAAGTATAGATGATCAAGAAGAAGAATAGGATAAAGCTGAAGTGAATCTAGAAGGAGAAATTATTTGTGCCTTATAAGAGTTAAAAGCTCTTGAGAAGAAGAATCAAAGATTAAAGCTCCAGATCGAGAATAATAAAAAGAAGGCAAAATAAATAATTGAAGATCTACAAGCACACTTTGAAGAAGCTAAGAAGAATGAAAAAAATATAATGGCATAGTTGCAAAAAGTAAGTGAATAATGTGAAAGGTATGTTATTGAAATTACTTCTTTAAAAGTAGATCTTGAGAAAACAAATAAAGCAATCAATGATAGAGCAGCCAATGATTCTAAATTTGAGAATAACACTAATATGTTGAATAATATATTAGACTATCAAAGATCAATGTCAGATAAGATAGGTATTGGATTTTAAAAAGATAAAGGGCAAGCCACAGACAAGGTTAACATAGAAAAAGGAAAGAGCTATGTTGAAGCTCTTATAAAAGAGGAAATAAAAAGGGAAGAAGTTAAGATTACAAATGACATCTCAAACAAAGAAGGCTAGAAGGAACATAGCTACAAAAGGCAATCAGGTCAAAAATACACAAACATGTCTTATTTTTATGGTTATTATTTTTATTGTAATAGATATGGTCATAAGAAAATAGAATGTCAAAAAAGGGCTAACAATTTCAAAAATAAGGAGAAGTAAAATCATGTAGAATCAAGTAGAAGCCACAACTCTTTTTCTCCTCTATCAGGCTTTAATGAAAAGCCCATAATATGTTACAAGTGTAATAACTTTAGACACATAGCCCAATATTATAGAAGTGTGTTTGAGTCAGTCAAGAAGGACTAGAGTTTCAAGGCTCCATTCATCAAGAAGAAAGTTCAAATAGGTTCATGGCAGAAGAAACAACCTAAAAAATCTATGTTGGTACAGACAACTTTGCATGCAAGAAATGAATAAAATCTATGGTTCATTGATAGTGGATGTTCAAGGCACATGATAGGATACAAGATAAATTTCATAACCTTGAAGAAGATCAATGGTGGCACAGTGAAATTCAAAGATAATATTATTGCCATAATTTTCAAAGGTATACTAAGTTTGGATAATGGTAGAACTAAAACTAAAAACATTTTATATGTTGAAGGTCTTAAGCATAATATTTTGAGTGTAAGTCAAATGTGTGATTAGGGGCACACACTAAATTTTTATGTAGAAGGTTATGAAATTAGAAAAAAAGATTCAGATGTGTTGGTTACAGATGCTCAGAGAATAGGCAATAATTTATATATGTTATCAGACATCAAAGGTCAAAAATATTATTTGAGTCAGATTGAAGAAAGTTGGCTATGGCATAAGAGAATGGGACACATAAACTTTGACAATATTATCAACATTAATAATAAGTATGTAGTTATAAATCTTCCAAAGATTAAAAAGGTATCTAACATGCTTTGTGAACCTTGTCAGCATGGGAAGTAGGTCAAAAGGTAGTTCAAAACAAAAGAATACTCAACCACTCAGGCATTAGAGCTTGTTCACACTAATTTTTGTGGACCTATGAGAACTCAAATTACTCAAGATGGTAAATATTTCATGTTACTTATTGATGATTTTTCATGTATGACTTGGGTAATGTTTTTAAAGAAAAAATTAGAAGTTTTAAGACATTTTAAAGCATTAGTTGAGAATGAAACTTGTTTGAAGATTAAGTGTCTAAGATCATATTGAGGAGGAGGATTCATGTTAGATCATTTGATTTAATTTTGTGAAGACCATAGAATAAAGAGACATTATTCAACAGCCAGGAATCCATAATAAAATAGAGTAATTGAACAAAGAAATAGAATAGTTCAAGAGATGGCAAGGACAATGCTAGATAAATCCAAGATACCAGATAAATATTAGAGAGAGGCAGTTGCTACAATAGTGCATATTCAAAATATATCTTTATTGATAGTCAACAGTGATACGACTCCTTATGAGCTATGGAAAGACAAACTAGCAACAGTTGATTATATTAGATTTTTCGATAGTAGATGTTTCATAAAGAGAACTGATGAAAAACTTGTTAAGTTTAAATCTAGAGCATATGAAGGTATATTTATTGGTTATTCTTGAAAAATTAAATATTATAAATGTTATAACAAAAGAACCAAGAAAATATTTAAAAGTGTAAGTGTTAGGATAGAAGAAGATGGAACACAAATAATCATTGATCCAATAGACATTCCTGAAATCATTGAAGAGGAAGATTTTGAAGAATCAAATAAAGATGAGAAAAAGGAGAAAAAGGACACCAAAACCTCATCCAAATATGTTCATATAAATCATAATGAAAGTGACATCATTGGGGACATAAATGAAGGAATTCACACCAGAAGAATGATGGTGAGTCTAAGTAAGTTAATTTCTCTTTGTTATCTAAAATTCAGCCTAGAACTTTTTTAGAAGCTAGACATGATAAGAATTGGGTTAAGGCAATGGATAAAGAATTAAATCAAATAGAAAATAATGATATTTTGGAATTAGTTTCTAGACCAAAAGATCACAATGTGATAGGAACAAAATGGGTTTATAGAAATAAGTTGAATGAAAATGGAGAAGTGGCGAGGAATAAAGCAAGATTAGTATGTAAAGGATATGCTCAGATTGAGGGAATAGATTTTGAAGAAAATTTTGCACCAATGGCAAGGTTAGAGGCTATTAGAATGTTTCTTTCATATGCAATGTTTAAAATTTTCAAAGTGTTTCAGATGGATGCCAAATCTGCTTTCCTAAATAGGAATATAGAAGAAGAGGTCTACATTGAGCAGCTTGAGGGATTTATTCTCTCAAATATTAGTAGCCATGTATGTAGATTGAAGAAAGCACTATATGGATTGAAGAAAGCTCCTAGAGCTTGGTATGAAAGATTTGATAAGTACTTGTAGGATCAAGGTTTCAAGAGAAAATTTGCCGACAATAATCTCTACATCAAAACAGAAGATGAGCATTAATTGATCATTGTGGTATATGTTGATGACATCATTTTTGGAGGAAACATTGAAAAGATGACAAAATAACTTTTTAATAATATACAAAAATAATTTGAGATGTATATACTTGGATAATTGTTATTTTTCTTAGGATTGCAAATATTTATGTCAAATAAAGGAATTTTCACATCTCAAAGTATGGTTACAAGATATTAGTCAGCTCTAAAAGATAGTCATGTTCAGTTGGTGAAAAGAATATTTAGAAATATCAAGGGGACATTGGATTATGGATTTTGGTATCCCATAGGTAGAGATTTCACTTTGATTACTTATACAAATTCAGATTGGGCAGGTTGCTTAGATGATATAAAGAGTATAAGTGGAGGAAATTTCTTCTTTGGTGATAGCTTAGTATCATGGCTAAGCAAAAAAAAAAATTAGTATCACTTTCTATAGCTGAAGTAAAATATATTGTAATGGTATTATGTTGTACTCAATTTCTTTGGATGAAGTAAACTTTGAAAGATATCAAGGTAAAATATGATGAACCTATTTCTATTTTTTGTGACAACATAAGTGCTATTAATATTTCAAAGAATCTAGTGATGCATTCAAGAACAAAACATATTCCCATTAGATATTACTTCTTAATAGATTAGGTTGTAGATCAATAGGTTAAGATGGAATATACTAGTACTACAGAGTAGATTGGAGATATTTTCACAAAGGCACTACCAAAAAACACATTTGAGTATCTACGAGAGAAGTTAGGAGTAATTTTTTTTACTTCCTACCATTGAGGATCCTAATAAATTGAGGGGGAGCTAAGTGTTAGCTCTAGGATAGGCCCTTTGCCATTGATGTCAAAGGGGGAGAAGAACAGATATAGGTATAGGCACATGTGCAAAAATAGGTGCATAATAGGTATAGGTTACTATAATAAGGGGGAGTTACTATATGTTTTTTAGATGGTAGTATGTGCATATTTCAAGATGTGACAATTTCAATTTGAGGTTGTCATCAATGAAAAAGGAGGAGATTGTTGGTAATATTGTCTTTGATGTCAAAAGTCTAGCATTATTGGTGATAAAGGCCTCATAGCATTTAATGGTGTTTTTAATATTAATATCTTGGCTAATGTGTGTTAATATTTATTTAATATTAATAAACATATTTTGGGTTGCATATAAGTCAAAAGAGGGCCCATGGAGAAGTCAAAGAGTCATGGGGTAAAGACAAAAGAGGAATGGGACGCATTTTATCATGAAGAGTCATCTTGAGGAATCCCTAGAGTCACCATGTGAAGACAAAAGAGGGTATGGCACATTTTTCCATGAAGGGACACTTTGAGGAATACAAAAAGTCACCAAGATAAACACAAAAGAGGAAAGGCTGCATTTTCTTATGAAGGGTCACCATGTGACTTTTTAAATGCAAGGATACGAAGGGTCATGCAAGTTTGGTGCCATTTTCAATGAGGATTGAAGGGTCAAAAAGGGTGAATTCCAATGGTAATTTGGAAAGCTATAAATAAAGGCTTGAGAATCCATTTGTAATATGAAAGAGAGTGCATGGTTTGTATTTGTTTTAGAAGAGAGAAAAGTAGGAGATATTGTAGAGTTCTATCATTTGTTGAGTAAGCAACATTGAGTGATAGTTGTGTTTTATACACAAGAGGGGTTGGTACTCCTGTGGGTTAGTTGTCACAAATCTTTGCAAGGGGTTGGTGCTCTTGTGGGTTGGTGCTCACAAATAGTTTTTGTGTTAGTGCTTGGTAAAGGGGTTGGTGCTCCTACAAGTTGGTGCTTGCAAACTTTTAAATTTGAGTTGGTGCTTATTCATATACTTGAGATTGTTCTTAGTAGTTTTTCTCACATTGGGTTTCCATGTAAAAATCTAGTCTCTCTCTCTCTCTCTCTCTCTCTCTCTCTCTCTCTCTCTCTCTCTCTCTCTCTCTCTCTCTCTCTCTCTCTCTCTCTCTCTCTCTCTCTCTCTCTCTCTCTCTCTCTCTCTCTCTCTCTCTCTCTCTCTCTCGTGTGGTGCATGTTATTATTTCAATTTTATGGCATATCTTGAATGTGTGATTAAAGAAAAGAAATCATATTAAGTAAAATATATATAATATAATGATTCACCCCCCCTCTCATTATATTTCATGATTAACACATTCATAGCATTTAGAAACTCCTTTCCACTAACCAAACATCACATTTGATCTAACTTGTTGGTCATTGTCTTCATCCTTCATAGGTAGCAAGGTGTGACTAACTCCATCTTTAACCAAGGTGTATACATTTATCCTACCATCATGAGTGGTTTTATTATCATATTTCTAAGGCCTCCCAAGAAGCACATGAAAAACATCTATGGGGATCATGTCACAAAGGACCTTATCCTTGTACCTTCAAACTTGAAACTCCACCCAACTTTGTTCACTTACCAAAATTTGTTGTCTTTTATTCACCATGATACTTCTTATGGTGTGGGGTGAGGTAAATTATTCAATCCAATTTTGTTTACCATTGTAATAGAGACTAAATTATCTATATTCCCTAAATCTATGACCATTTTTAACATTTACCTTGACACTTACAAGAAGTTATGAAAAGGGTTTTTCTTTGTGGTGGCTCCTTCTCCTTGGGTGTTTTGATCATCACTCTCCTCATTAGAAAATATTCTCCTACCTTAGGTTCCTCCATAAGTGATGGATAACAAATACTCTCTTCCTCAACTACTTGTGAAATTTGATTTCTCCTTTAGTTCTTGGACTTACTACTAGCTAATCCTTTGGAAATTACCAAGACCTATGTCCAACAAAACTTATTTAATTTTAAACACTTACCTATAAAACCATTTGATCCTCTACCTCTTGATGCATATCTACCCCTAAAATATGGCCTCCTACCTCTAAATCCTCCTCTTGAACTAGATGGATGTTCATGTGAAGTAATAGAATCCTCTTTACTTATTTGTGAATAAACTCTATCTCCTCACTGATATTTTCCCTTAAAAATTCTACCTCTACCTTTGTTTTATTGGTTTTATTTCCTATTAAGCTTATCCTCTACTTTCAAGGTCAACTAGTAACACGCTTTCAATGTCTTTGGACTATCAAGTCTCAACTCATCCTACAAGTTATATCTCAAACCATTAAGATACCTAGATACATTATCAATTTCATATTCCATGTGACTTGATTTGATACTTAGCTTATAAAACTCCTTAGTATATTCTTTTGCTCCCATCTCTTTTTGTTTCATGTTTTGAAGCTTCCTATATAAGTTTGTGATGTAGTCACTAGGCAAGAACTTGATTTTTAATTTGAAAACCATTTTATCCCAAGACTTGATCTTAGCCTTTCCTTTTTTCTTCTCTCATCCTATATATAATCCCACCATAAGGATTCATGACTATTTAGATTGGTCATGGAAAACTTCACCTATTGTTCTTCGGGTACATCCTCAAAGTCAACATTTATCCAACTCTCCTATCCACTCAAGAAGTTATTCTCCACTAAGGCTTCCTACATACACTGGAAGATCTAGTTTGGGATTTTATCCTTTCCTTTTCACTACCTTAATCAATCTCTCAAATCTGGTGCCTGTGGCTCTTCTTCCTCTTGGTCACTCAAATCACATGCGACTAATCTTATTCTTTGATTAAAATCAACTACTATGAGTCTTGTATCAAATTTGAATATGAGATCAACTCCTAAAATATTTCATCTCCCATTTTTATGGTTGTTTCTCTCTCATTGATTGCATTTATCCTAGGTGGTATCTTATCTCTTCTTAGGAAATTTATCAAACATATCCTAAATTATCTTCCTCTTAGAGAATCTAACTTTATCAAAACACTTTTAGGTGTCTTTGTCTTGCTTTGATATGAAATTGATGTAGAGAAACAAATACCAAAATTTCAACCTTGTAAGTTATTGTCACTTATCACAACCTAACCCACTTCTTAATAGCTTTTTTTCCACCTTTCTTAATTATACAAACTAGCTAGGATTTAAATTCAAAATATATGGTAATTTTTTAGTACCCTTTATTGAATTACTTGCCTCTAACAATTTTATTGATTAAAAACCACAGAAACCACCTTTATAGCCTTTTTCAAGCCCCAATTAGGTCTTCCAAGGCCTAATTAACCCACAATCTTATTTTTCCATACATAAAAAGTTCACAAAGGTCTGAAACCTTAAAATATTTTATAACTCTCTATTTTTTTTTATTATTATTATTTTTTTTAATGGTTATAATTCCTAAAAATCATGTTTTAGATTGAAAACCTTAACTCAGGGTTACCACTGCCTATACAAACCCAAGAAGGAAGAAATTATTGTATCAAGCATTCAAATGATTTTCAAAGGACTATGATGATTGTTTAGTATATTCACTATCCCAATACACCTTTTCAAATCACTAGTTACCTCCCTTGACACTTCTTTAACTCACTTTTGCAAAGTTTTGAGTGTGACTGTGTGTGTTCACTGTTACCTACAGGTCTGTATTGACTCTCTCATAAATAAGTGTGAAAATAATATAAATAAATGTATAAATAAATTTTAGTAAGTATGTAATAAACTTAAAAATACACCATAAACATTATAAATGTGTCCTTATTGACTCTTTCTCTAATGCTCTATTACACACAATCATCTTCAATGTATATACACATAAAATAGGGTTTGCAACGGTTTTTATTCAAAAATGAGAAACTCTTTATTAGTTTTATTGGAGATTGGTCTCTCCAAAAATATAATGAATGATCCTCACATGTATCCAAAACATTTTTAGTCTTAAAACTGCTCTAACTAATTTTGGACCTTCGAATGGTCGCTAGAGGCTATTTAAAACATTGCAACATACATCAAGTTTGCGTTGTTTACATTTGTGACTTAATACCAATGGTATATACTTATAAACCTTTATATTTCCTTTAAAACACTCTTTTAACACCTAAACTATCCTAAATAATTCAAAATATTTTAAAATTTAATTTTGGTGGGAAAAGCCAAATTTGAATTTTTGAAGAGATAGATCTAAAAATAACATATTGAAATGAAAAATAAGGATGGTATAATCACCCTAACAGCTCTTATACCACAAAATATCAAAATTTGATAAGAAAACCAAAATTTTCAAGAAAACTAGACCTAAGAATGATGCTCTCGCATCATTTAGTCACACTATTTTTATTTTTCACACACTTCCAAACCATATAAGATCAACAAGCATTAAAAAAATTATACCCAAGGTATACCACTTGGATTTCATCATCAAGGGTGAATTTGAATCAATTTTATGAATGAGTATAAATATGTGGTTGATGGTATATATTGGTAAAGCACTTGACACCCTTATCATTATGGGATTATGAAGTGAAAGGGTAGACCCCAATACCAAGCCAGTACAATCACCAATATAGATCCCTTTCAAACTTAACAACATAAAACCATATTTATATTAAATTTCGAGTTCCATTCTAAATCTAACACCCTATCACATTTATTTCTAAAATAATAATTTAAAACATTCAGGAAGGACTCCATAGCTTAGCGTTTCTATTTTTATTGTTTGTTCTTTGATAATTATATGTTGTATCATAAAACTTGTATTGGATAGCATTGGTATAATATTTATGTTGTGTGCTAAAACTAGATTGATTGACTTGACCCAGTTGCCTATTTATTTATTTCATTTTTATATAAAATAGCACTAGATCATCCAGAGTCATAATTGTCAAAACCTATCTTTACCCTCAGAACACAGTCAACCCACTCAAATTTGTCTCCTACAATATTTGTTCTCCTATAAAACACAATAATTTTATTTAACCCAATCTCTTATAGACTACTTATTATATTTACATTCAACAAATATTTGATCTTTACAATTATTTATTCTTCAAACTTTCTCAATTTAACCACTTACAAAACACAGTCTACCTGTTTGACTATGTCTCTTGTAACATGTCTTGCCTATTATCTTATAAGGTAGTGCCAATTATTTTGACCTAGTATCCTACTAGTTTATCCTCATTTTTACCAAGTTTTTAGCCTTATTCCCTCATCATGAATTTATTTTTTGATGATAATAGATAATTGAATCAAAAAACATGATGAGTTTCACCAATCCCCATAGGTTTCCTAAGACACATTTAGTGGCACCTACCATGGATTAAAGCAATGCCCATGTTTCTAGTCACATTACCAATTATGAGACTCCTCCTTATTTTTATACCCCTTGTTTTCAATATAATATGATCATGACCTTGAATACATGACTAAAATGATATTTTTCATCAACAAAAAATCCTCAATAAAGAGGAAAAAATATTAAAACCATCTATAACCTCATGATGGGAACTCATATAGGAGAACCCCATTCACCTTCCACTAGATTTTATGAAGGATTTGGGACAAGCCCTTTATTTTTTTCCACTCCTTTTCCCTCTATTATGTCTCCTTCTCACACTATGACTTCATCCTCTATATCTTATTCTACCTCCATGCCAAGCATTTCTATAAATATGGCAGGTTCAACCTATAATGAAGCTCTTCAAAATACCCCTACCCATACTACTAGTGCATCTCATGATAATATTGCTTCTTATGCTACTAGTGCATCTCATGCTACTAGTGAATTTCATGATACTATTGCTTCTCATTCCACTACTTCATCTCAAACTCATAGTGCATCTCAACCTCTTAATACCTCACATAATGCTAATACATCAAATGTTGCTTCCACTAACCAAAATGTTACTCAAACCAATAAAATTTTATTATAAAAACTTAACCAAGTGCATACATTTAAAAATAATAATGTAAATCAAATGATGTAAATAAAAAATCACCTAATACATCTCTAAAACTAACCCCAACATGATCAATGGGGAGCACAAAATACTAATGCCCCCCACCCCCCTTAAGGATTCACATGGTAACCTCATACTGCAACCTCCACTTATACAAAACTATCAAACATTTACAAAATGAATCTCTAGTACCTTAAATTTCCAATATTTACATAGGAGGTATCACTCACACCATCACTTATAATGGATCTATGGATCCTGCCTTGCATCTAAAAACATTTGGCAACTGTTTCTAATGCAAAGTTGCTTTCTACATTCAAAGAAGAAATAAGAAACTAAAAGATGGTCAAGGCTAGAAGTACCTGATAAAGTCGTGCGCACCAAAATCAGACGTTGAAAGATTCTCCTCTTTTGCTGTGGAGGAATGACACCTGTGAAGAAAAGACTAAAACACAGAAAAATGTTAGTCAAAGATAGGGTGGGCTGTCAGGCGAACGCCTAATCCCGGAAGTACGAAGAATCCCTAGAAGGATATCAACCCACTGATAAAAAAGAGCAGAATATTGGACGAAAGTAGATGATAATGACAAAAATAAATGACAAAAAAATAAAGAGCGTACCTGATATGCGGCACTATTCTGCACAGTCACCGGCGTCGGTCTCTGTGGTGCCGGTGTTGGTTAAGAAGGTGCCGACGTCAGTCAAGGTGCCGTCGTCGGTCGGGGTAGTGACCGGCGTCGGTAGGGGTAGGTTCTGGGAAAAGGTTTGGGACAGGGTCTGAGAGAGTCGGGACAGGTTCAGGGATGTAAACGAAGGATGCTGGGTCAGGGACGAGGTTTAGACAGAGTCGGGACAGGGTCTGATAAGGACAGGGACGAGGTTTGGACAGGTTCTGAGAGAGTCTGGGGGGTTTTAGACAGAGTCAGGACAGGGTCTGGGCAAGGTCGGGATGAGGTCTGAACAGAGTCTGGGGGAGTCGGGACAGAGGCAGGGATAATAAAACTAATAAATAATAAATGAGAAAGAAATGAAATAAATAGAATAATACTTACCTGGCAGAAGATGCGATAAAAGCCATAGTGTGCAGATTGGTTGATGCCGAGAGTGTTGATGATTGCTCAGAGTTCGCAGGTTGATAAGCGTTCGGGATAGCGTTCGGGGATTTTGGCTCGAATGGCTGGCGGAGGTTGATGAAGGCGGGGGACGGGGACGGTTCCAGAGACGGTTCGTCAACCATTTCGGGAAACCGAATGGTAACTGATAACGGACAAGGGGAAGGTGACCGACGTCGGCAGGATTGCCGACGTCGGCCGATAGGTGACCGACGTCGGTGACATCGGTCGGGTAAAGACCGACGTCGGCAGATGCATAATGGGGATAGAGTCTACCTTTTGCTCTGTGCTCCTCTTTACATGCTGCCAGGGTCAAGGTTGGTGAAACAAGTGATCGACAAGGGTTCAATAGGCGAAGAAGAATAAGATGGGGAATGACCAGGGGAGTCGACATGATTTCGGTGTCTACATTTGCCCCTTTTTGTCTTGTTGGTTGTTCTGGATGAACTGCAAGACAAAAATAGGAGTGAGTGCCCCAGGTGAGGGATAAGGTTGATTTCGTCTTGTTGGTTGTTCGAATGAACTGCAAGACAAAAATAAGAGGCAAAATGCCCCGAGTAAGGAATAAGGTATTCCCCCTCAAAGCAGGAGTCGAGGGAAGGGAACCGGGAATCGGGTGCTGATTTGATAAAGAGCGGATGAAAAAGGGGTGAGGGTGAACGCTGCAAAGGTCGTGATTGTGCGCATACCACTGCACGAGATGGTCAGGCCGAAGTGTCGCAGGTCAAGGGTCGAGGAGTGCCAAAATTGAAGTAACCGGGCCCCAGCATTTAGTCGTCTGCTGATCGGGTCACTCAATCTAAGCTGAAGCTCCAAATGGGTCATCGCGTTCCAGGTATCCCGGGCTCAGGAAGTGCTCCTAGAAACGCAAAAAAGCCACAAGTAGTAGAGATCAACCGGTGTGCGATCCTATACTTGTGAGGGTCCAAAAAGGTCTGCGCATAATTCTGCTAACCAGTCATGAGGTAGCATACATGCAAAAACAACCAAGGCAACAACGTCTTGGAAGTGGTCGAGGTCGGAGGAGATAGGCATGATCTCCAATGGTTGGTGGTCGATGGATGGATGAATGGATGAAAGGAGGTGGCCGAGCTAACCCCAGAAGACCCCATGTCAACTGAGTGCTGCCTACATAGCCCTGGTGATAGGGCCTCAGGCCGATGTAGTTCTCCCTAGAAGGGAGGAAGGGTCAAAGGGATGGTGAGGAAAAAAAAGATGTTGCAGCCTTTTCCAAATGGTGTATTCTGCAACATTGGTTGAGGGGTTTTTCATCCCTAGCAATATCCCATATGCGTGATGGATGTATGCTAAAAATGAATGGAGGTCTATTTATGCTTCAGCAAGTATTGGTTTATGCTGAACATAAATTGTGGCGAGTCGATAGTTTCCATGTGTATTGGTGTCCATAGAAACTAGGGTGAATAGGCAAGGTCATGTTGATGGTCTGAAAAGAGAGTTGAGCTGAGTTGATAAGTGATGAGGGTGAATGTGATCAAAGTGCAGAAGAAGGGAAAAGCATATTGCTCTTTCATTGACAAGGACCAAAAAGATAGCATAGATAGGGGTTATGAGAACCAAGAGCCCCATTCATGCGTGACGTCGTTGACCATAGTTATGTTAGAGCGGTAATCAAATCACTTAGACATTAAAGTGAGCTCGAAGTCCCTTGAGCAGGTAATAGGAGGAGGAAAGAGGGTAACCCATTTTAAGAGCAGAGATAACTTTGCCCCTTTTTATAGGAGACCCTGAGACAACTACAAGCCAAGTCCGTGACTCATTTTTTTTTTTTTTTGGGCGCAGACTGATCAATGCGGGAAGCCTGCATAGAGATGTCATTTGCTTGGTGGTCAGGTTGCGAAGCTGATCAATGCGGGAAGCTTCTAAAATAATGTTGTTTATTGCCAGAGTAGTCATAGCCATCCTTCGAGGGAGTGGTCTAGATTTTTGTTGTTTAATATAAAGGCTTTTGAATAGCTGTCCTTCGAGGGAGCAGTCTATTTATTACAGCAATGATAGTACAGTTGTCCTTCGAGGGAGCAGTCTATTTTTTTTTAATTTTAATATTGATATAGTGACCATGGATATGTTTTGACATCTTGATTTGTTTTTATAGAAGTTGAGTCATGGACAAGACGGTAGAAGGTCAAGGGCTCCCTTTTATTAGGACAAAGCATCCATGTATCATAAAAGGGTTATAGGAGTTGTTAAGAGGAATAGGGTTGAAAGGAAGTAGGATGAAGAGGACGGGGATTGCTCAAGGGACAAGCTCAAGTTAAGTGTCAAGTGGACGAATAATCGACTAGCAGAAGAATGGTCGCAGATGCAACGCATTAAGAGGCTCAGGTTCTGGGCGTCCATCAAGAGAAGACAGACGGTAAGTCCCTGATCCATACTTGTGCGTGATAATAAAAGGTCCGAGCCAATTAGGAGCAAACTTGCCCCATTTGCCTCTTTCCAAATTGGTCAGGTGTTGATTGATGAGTGGATGTGAAGTTGGTTGATATGGTTGCTGATTGATGAGGCTGGTTGAATGTTTTGATAAAAAGGTTGGGTCGAATGTTTGGTTGAGATTTGGTTGGTCGAGGGTTGATTGGTTGGTATTTGGTTTTTGGTTGGGCCGAATGTTTGGTTGAGATCGGGTTAAATGTTTGGTTGCTAGTCTGGTTGAGGCTAAGTTGAAAGAGTGATTGATATGTGGTCGAGACTGTGTTGAAAGATTGGTTGAAGTTTGGATGAAGGTTGAACTCCCCCAGCGGCTAGGGAGAATGTTTGATGGATTGGTTAAGATTGATTGAGTTTTAGTGGTCAGATGGATAGTGTTGATGTCGAATAAAGGGGTTAAAGGCAACGAATGGACCACAGTCTGGCGTGGAGATCCCGATTTAAATGATGAGGTTGGAAAGGTATGGGTTGGTGTTGATAATTTGTCAAAGGGGTGGTCAAGAGGATCCTTGATAAGAAAGGAATCCTTTTTCCGGTGGTGACGAATGACAGCTTTAAGAGCGCAACAACGCTCGGTGTCATGTCCCGGAGTGTGATGATAATGGTAGAATTTAGAGTTGTCGAACCAAGATGGCCTTGATCCGAGAGTTGATGAGTGGGGTGGTGTTGAAGGTTTGTTGATGACGTGGTTGAGAAGAGAGGTGTCATTCCCCAGACATTGGTGAACGACGACCTTGAGGGCATGACAATGCTCCGTGTCGTGCCCAGGCGTGCGATGATACGCACAAATGCAAGTGTCATCGAACCATGGTGGTTTTGGTCCGAGAGAGTGATATGGTCTAAGAGGCGGGAGATTGAGACGAGAGGACTGCAACAATTGCCGTAAGAGCAAGGCATATGAACCTGCTAACGGGTTGGGATGTTTTATTGTAGTGAGGGTTGGTGACGTTGGTTTGAGAGGCGTAAGAGGCATTGGTCGATGGTTTTAAGGAGGTATAAGTCTGACGGGTTGATAGAATAATGGAGGTGACTTACCTCTGTGAAGTATGGGAGTGAAAGGCACTCCGAGTAAAGTAGACGGATGTGGGCCCAAGATTGAAGGTGATGACGAAGGTGGGGGAGGAATCCTCCGGTGTGGTTTAGTAGCCTTCTTTGGTTTGGGTTGAGGGCCACCTTTATGCGAGGCGAGATTAGATGTGGGGCGAACACCAAGAGGTTTAGTCTCTTTGGGCATGATGGATGCCTGCGCGGGTTTGGACTTAGATGTGGACGGTTTTTCTCTCAATGGAGAAGGGATTAAAGGTGTGGGCTCTTTAAGTGGAAAGAGCTCTGGAGTAGTCATGGCTTCTGTGTGTGGTTGGGGAGTCAAAAAGGTATGATCGTCTATGGATGATAAAAAAGATGAAGGTGAGGCAGCTGGTGTTGATGTGGTCAAAGCGTCTTCCAATATGGGAGAAGTCGCTGGAGGAGAAGTGGGAGAAGAAAGTTCTTCGCCATGTGGAGGAGGTATAGGGGAAGAAAGGTCTTCCACCTGTGAAAAAGGTTGGTCAGGGATAAGAGAAAAGATAGTGTCGACCGTGTGTATATCATGGTCTTGAGGGTCATTGATTATGGTTTGGACGTTGTCTTGAGTATGCGGGTGATTAGAAAAGGGTTGCTTGAAAATGTCAAGGTTTTGGTTGGGCGGTGCATTCGGGTTATCTAAAATAAGATTCCCCTTGTCTAGCATGTCCTGGACGATGTTTTTGAAAGTTTGACAGTGATCCGTGTCATGGCCTTTGACACGGTGATAGTTGCAAAAGTGATTCTCCCTGTACCATGCAGGGATAGGTGTTGAGGGGTCGAATTGATGTGGTCGGATTGGAGGGAGATCGAGGACCCCCTGCTTGACGAGTTTATCCAAGATAGAGGCATATGACTCCCTAATTGGAGTGAATTGACACTGTATGGATTGACGTTGAAAATGTTTATTGATGTAGTCTAATGTTGAAGATGTTGGTTGGTTGGTCATTGTTGAAGATGATGGTCTAAAGATGACAGTGTTTGCCGACTCCTTGGATTGAGAGTGGGCAGAAGAAGGTCTGGAAGAAGAATGGTCATTGGTTCTTGTGTTAGTGTTACACAATTTGACCTTATCTTCTTCAATGGCGCGGAGTTCAAGCTTTCGGGCCATGGTGATGGCCTCGTCGAAAGTGTGGAATGTTTGAACCCGCAAGGTGGATGAGATGTGACTGACACATGCTCGGGAAAAGATCTCAATGAGCTCGGGTTGAGGCAAGGATAAGGAGAGCTGGTTAATGAAGCTTCTCCAACGGGCAACAAAATCAGCGATTGATTCGTCATCAAATTGCCTGATAGAGTAAAGGTCTGTGATCAAAACTTGTTTAGTGATATTGATAGAAAAATGGTCAACGAATAGCTGGGCGAGTTGGATGAATGAAAAGATAGAATGTCTGGCAAGAGAACTATACCAGTCAAGGGCAGGGCCAGAAAGAGACATAGGGAACGTGCGTAGAAGTAACGCATCGTCGTGGGCAATAAGATAACAGGCATGTCTGAATGCCCGTAGATGTTGTTGTGGGTCTTCCTTACTCTGAAAGTGAGTAAATTTAGGAAGCTCCCAGTGGTTGGGGTATGGTCGGATAGGGACAGAAGGGTGGATGGGCTCGCTGCAGAATTGTTCATATGACAAAGTATTGCTTGAACCAGAGATAGAAGCTTCGAGATAGGACATTTTATCCATCAGCATCTTGATAAGATCCGCTGATGGATTGGTGGGTTGAGCGCCCCCTAGGTTATAAGGCGCTTGAAAGAGGCTAGAAGAGGCGTACGATGTAGTCGGTTGTACCAGTGAGGGCGCAACGTATGGATGACTAGTCGCAGGGGCAGAAGTAGAGGCTAAAGGTGATTGGGTGACGGCATTGACAAAGGGCAAGGTAGGCACTCCTGCATATATAGGCGCAAGAGTGTGAGGGGTCGAGACAATCAAGTTCTGATATGATGTAGAACTTGGTTGAATTACAGGTGGTTGAGGGGGTAATGAAACCCCGGTGGAGGTTGGTCTAAAAATAGACGAGGAGGCCGAACTTTGCGTATAGGCCATGGTCGGGTTAATGGTTGAGGTGAAAGGTTGAGTCGTAAAAGGTTGGGTGGCGAACAGTGTTGATGTCGTCGCCACGTCGCCCGAGAGGTCCCGCATTGGTTTTCTTGCGAGATAGTTTTGGAGGGCCGCGGTATTGAGGTCCAAGAATCTTACAAAATCTTGGTCCCCTTCTGGGATGATAGACGTCTGGGTTGGAGATGGTCTAGTAGGAATTCTTTCGGTCTTCGAGTAGAACTCCATTATATGATTGTTTATAGACGGGGTAGGCGAAAGCGATTGATGGCTAGCGTGGTCAAGAAGAGCCTTGGTTTGACTACGTGTCAGAACCATTCAAGGCAAAAAAGAACGTCCTCACAAGCTCAAACAAGTAGATAAGAACTAAAAAGAAGATGAAGACACAAGCAGATCCTAAAACCCTAGAAGTAAATTTTTAGAATTATAGTGGCTTATGCCTTAGAATGTGTGTAGTGGAAGGTTGGTTTTGTGAGTCAGGTCCTAGAAGAAGTAGTCTATGGATGGTTTCGGGTTTTGTTATGGCACTCAAGAAGTCTGTGTTAGGGTCTGGTACGCGGCCTGGTGCTAAGGAGCAAGCTCCCCTCACTTCACGATTCCAGTGGTTAGCTGGTTTCGCTTAGCCAAGATATACCTCGCCTAGAGATTAGACTCCGCCAGAGAACGGAGTGGGCTTCCCCCTTGGTGATGAAATCCAAGTAGGGTCACCGGGACGGGTAAGGTATCCGCTGGGTGATGAAATCCCAGTCGGGCCTTGTCTCAGGTAAGTTTTATGTTTATTTTGTGCATGTGGTTTGGTCGTGTAACATCAAGTGATCTAGATTAATTCAATATGCGGTTTAATTACTATGTGTGGTCTAAAAGATGCAGGCAAACAGAGATGAATGCAAAGTGTTTTAATGTCCAAGTCGAAATGTTTGTTCGTATGAAGACGAATGGAGAAAGAGTCGAAGAATATGAGTTTTAGCTAGTCTAGAAATGCAAGAAAGAAAGAAATGTTCGTTTTAGTTCTGCTTATGATGTCGTTTAAGAAGAGATGAAAGGAGGCGAAAAGGAAGAAACCTAATGCACGTAAATGAACGAAAGAAAGAAAGAACCCAAGGAGGACCTAGGGTCCCACCGGGCGTGCCAGAATGTTTCTAATGCAAAGTTGATTTCTACATTCAAAGAAGAAATAAGAAACTAAAAGATGGTCAAGGCTAGAAGTACCTGATAAAGTCGTGCGCACCAAAATCAGACGTTGAAAGATTCTCCTCTTTTGCTGTGGAGGAATGACACCTGCGAAGAAAAGACTAAAACACAGAAAAATGTTAGTCAAAGATAGGGTGGGCTGTCAGGCGAACGCCCGATCCCGGAAGTACGAAGACTCCCTAGAAGGATATCAACCCACTGATAAAAAAGAGCAGAATATTGGACGAAAGTAGATGATAATGACAGAAATAAATGACAGAAAAATAAAGAGCGTACCTGATATGCGGCACTGTTCTGCACAGTCGCCGGCGTCGGTCTCTATGGTGCCGGCGTCGGTTAAGAAGGTGCCGACGTCGGTCAAGGTGCCGTCGTCGGTCGGGGTAGTGACCGACGTCGGTAGGGGTAGGTTCTGGGAAAAGGTTCGGGACAGGGTCTGAGAGAGTCGGGACAGGTTCAGGGATGTAAACGAAGGATGCTGGGTCAGGGACGAGGTTTAGACAGAGTCGGGACAGGGTCTGATAAGGACAGGGACGAGGTTTGGACAGGTTCTGAGAGAGTCTGGGGGGTTTTGGATAGAGTCGGGACAGGGTCTGGGCAAGGTCGGGACGAGGTCTGAATAGAGTCTGGGGGAGTCGGGACAGAGGCAGGGATAACAGAACTAATAAATAATAAATGAGAAAGAAATGAAATAAACAAAATAATACTTACCTGGCAGAAGACGCGATAAAAGCCATAGTGTACAGATTGGTTGATGCCGAGAGTGTTGATGATTGCTCGGAGTTCGCAGGTTGATAAGCGTTCGGGATAGCGTTCGGGGATTTTGGCTCGAATGGCTGGCGGAGGTTGATGAAGGCGGGGGACGGGGACGGTTCCAGAGACGGTTCGTCAACCGTTTCGGGAAACTGAATGGTAACTGATAACGGACAAGGGGAAGGTGACCGACGTCGACAGGATTGCCGACGTCGGCCGATAGGTGACCGACGTCGGCGACATCGGTCGGGTAAAGACCGACGTCGGCATATGCATAATGGGGATAGAGTCTACCTTTTGCTCTGTGCTCCTCTTTACATGCTGCCAGGGTCAAGGTTGGTGAAACAAGTGATCGACAAGGGTTCAATAGGCGAAGAAGAATAAGACGGGGAATGACCAGGGGAGTCGACACGATTTCAGTGTCTACAGCAACCTTTACAAAGATTGGGTTAAGCTTAACACTTTCATTACCACTAAACTCTTAGATAAAATTCTTTTAGAAGATGATTTATATTGGTAGAATAAAATAAAATCCCACTCCATTATTAGCTTATAATACTTGGTCAATTCATTGGTCCAATAATCCTAAACTCTTGATCTTCCTGAAAATAGCTTAGTTCATTTCATCAATTTCAAAAACTAGAAATTGAAATTGCATAAGTTTTCATCAAATGATGGAAAAATTGTCTAATAAATCTAAGCATAATATGATGGATGATAACCTCTTCCACCTATTTACTAATTCTCTCCACCCTAAATTAAAATATTACGTTAAGACCCTTTCTCCAAAAACTTTGGAAGACACTCTTGACCAAGCCAAATGCCAAGATTTCCTTGTGCATCAATTTGAACCTCCTCAACCTACAATAGGAACTTGAATGCTTATAAAAAAAACCATCATGAAACCAATGATGGTGTTACTAACAATTATTACACCATATAAATCATCCAAGCTATTTCTCTAAAAAATACCATGGAACATGTCACTCTAACTGATAATAATTGTAATCATAACCCATATTTTATCAAAATAATCATACTAATGTGCATAAACCATTGTCATTAGAAAAAATTAAAAAACATATTTAAATACCTCTACCATAAGGCCTTGACCCCACTCATCCTATGAAATCATAGTATGATCCAAATAAAAATTGTTAGTTTCATGCAAGTTGGGGCCATTCTCATGAGACTTGTAGACAATTAAGAAATCTTGTTATGTATTTTCTCCTTGGTCCCAACTTCGACCATGAATCCCTTATATGAAAACATCAAAAAAATTATGACATATCTCTTAAATCTCATGAGACCCAAACTAAATATCAAGATTTAAACTAAGTTAATGCTCATTTAGCTATCTACAAAGATCCCCTTCCTAATCACCAAGACAACATTGAATAACCTACTCCTACTACTAAAAACATTTAAAGTCTTATATACCTTAATAATAACAATGAAAATGTGGTTAATATGACTAATACGAGAAGAGTAGTTGCTTATATTGATTCAAACCCAACACCTAACCATCACACCTCTTCAACATTTTTCATTGTTCAAGACACTTCCCCATCCCATATCATAGAATTAGGGATTTAATAACCAACACACATACAAGAACCACTTCCAACAACACAAATTAACCATACCTCTCATACCATTGATATAACTTCACTCTTTCCCCAAATTACATCCCTCAAATTTCAAAGAGTATTTATTCTACTTAACCACATGAAATACCTCAACAAACAACCACATCACCTAAGGCCATTTAAACTAATTGTAACCAACCTAAACCATCCATCCCTTATCAACATAAGTTTCACTTCACATCCAATCCCCCTTTAAAGGATCTATTACAACACTATGCACCTCTATCTAACAATCCTCTCACATGTTATTATGAATGGGATCCTATTACAAAAAATTCCCATCTTCCATATCAAATCACCTTCTTAGAACTTATGTCAACTTATCCCCACCATCATAATCACTTGATGTAGTTATTGTTCGAAATGAAAATCCCTCATCCTCCTCTTGTAGGGAAATAATACACCTTATCTAGATATGAAGATAACATACTTCAACAATGTGAAGAGATGTCCATCCATGTTGATGAAATAATGGACACTTCCCTCTCACTTAAGTTTCCTATATCTTCTATGATTCTCAATGAGATATTTATTCATGTGGATGATCCTATTTTAGTCATTAGAATTTAAATAGGTGATATCTAAATTAAGTGTGTTTTAATTTATGAAGGATCAAGTACTTATGTTGCCTCCCTTGGCTTTATTAAAACACTTGGATACTCTAAATGTAACCTTAAATCCACACACTACTAAATTCTAAGGCTATGACAAAATACAAATGCATCCTCTAGGTTGTGTTTGGCTTCTCATTACCATTCTTGTTGTTACCATCAATGTGAAAGTCATGATATTTACTTTCCACTTTCTTAAAATATCTTATTAAGTTGACCTTATACTCATCATATGAGAGTAGTTACTTCATCCACCTGCTAATGTGTTAAATTCCCTTAAAATGGTGTTATATACAAGATTCAAGGGTACACAAATCCTTGGAATTTTGAACAATTCCAAGAATGAGTTATTTTTAAAATTCCCACCTTTGAAACCTTACCTATCATTTCATTTCATGAATTCCAACACCTTAACTATCCCTTCAACTCCACTATAGGTTATAATGGTCATCCAAAATTAATTAGGAATATTCCACCTAACCTCTTAAACTCTGATGATGATGAGCTGGATAAGATAAGCCTCAAGATCAAAAATTTTGATCTCTTTCCAAACATCATCACTCAAATTCCTCCTTATCTTTAACCTCAATCTCATCAACAATCTTTTGATGACATACTGATTACTTTAATAAAAACTAGACATTCCATTTGCCATGCTTCCTTGGCTGACAAAAATGTTCACACATATACTATCAAATTACATACACCTAATTATAATGATAAGTATTATTTAGATGACCTATTATTATATTAATTCATTCACATTAATAATATTGAGGTTCTTAGATATCATTATTATTTATTTCAATATTTTAGTTCTTATTCTATCATTCATTCTTGTATAGTACCTAATCTTAGTTTTTTCCCTACTATTCATTAATTAGATATAAAACACTCATGTATTACACCTTAGGTCATAATAGAGCCTCTCAGGAGTATGATCATGGATCATGCCATGACATGACCCTACCATTTGGCCAAATATCATGACCTTTCTAATGTGTTTCCTCTAAAGATGTTAGCCACTTTTCTTAGACATGTCACATAGCTAGCCTTACCTATAGATGAGCTTAGTCTAATTTTCACTCTAGATTCTCCCTTTATTGGTGATGGTATTCTACCATTACCTCATCTTGATCCCTTACCCACACAATGGGAAAATGCACCTTTTTATGATATTCATATAGTTATTGGTCATTGGACCAAGGATTATCATCTATATCAGCAACCACTTGCTTCCTCTTCTACCACTTCAAGTAGTAGACCTCCACATGATATAGATGTATTTTTTTCTTCCATGGAAAAAATAACATTCCTCTACCCACTACTAAAATCTTAGGTAGTACATCAACACTTTAAAACCAATCTTTACCTAGCCCAAAGACAAGACTATCCCACCTCCTAAGCTACTTCCTAAGTACATACCTAACTATGGGGAAGTTTATTTTATTTGGCATCATTTTTCTACCCATCATAATAATTTATTTTGAGTGCTTTAGAATCATCTCTAAAATTTCCCATAGTCTACATCAACACTAGTTATTCCTCTCACTATAGGTTACCCGTGAATAAAATATCCTCCTTCTCTATTGATTACACCTTATCTTAGATCTATATATACCATTCATATTGAGATACCTATCCCTTGCATTGAGTATCCCACACATGAGGTACCACATAAACATCACCCTTCTTCTACTAAACATAAATTTTCAATAGAGATGATATAAAAAGAAGTATTTTCACAACTTTATGTGAAGATTGATGAGACCCCAATGAACGCCAAAATTTAGTTACATAGAGATGTGTCAGATGTTATGGATAACATTTGTGATCAAATTTATCAGTATTTTTTAACACATCATGGCATTTTCTTAGATTATTTATCATTTTATTACATGATTTAGATTGGATTTGTGATTCATTTATATATCTTATATTTTTTACTATTTTTCAAACATGATTTCACTTATCTCTATTGCATGAACCATTATATTATGCTTTATGTGTTTTTCATGGTTTCATTTTCTTTAGCTTTCTCTTATGGATAATTCTTATTAGTTTCTTTGATTCAAAATTATGCTTGTGATTTCAAATATTTCACATGGATTCCTTTATTTTATATTTATTGATTGTTCTCTATCTTTCATACTCAAACAAAGATAATTATTATTGTGACTTGGTTATATAACTGTCATTCCCTTTACATTTTATCTTTACAATATGATCAATTAGTAAACATGACTTGTCATTTTACTAATTATATACACTGATATATTTGATCTCTCTTTTACCTTATCTCTTTTTCACATACTAAGAATACATACAATTAAAACTTGAGATTACATATTGGTTCATAAGTAAGCCTAAGTTGTTTAGTCAATCATATCTCTGGTTCCTTAGTCTCTTATAACCAAATTCTAAAGCTTATTTGTGTGTATCACTTTTTATTGTGATCTAAGAATTTGAATCAAGAGAGGATGGTTAGTATGGTGTTAGTTACAAAATGAAAACAAAATGAAAGAAACACACTAATAACATAACTTTTTTAGGCCTAGACACTAGGGAGAGCTTAGTTAACAAAAACAAATGACAAACACAACTAAAAATTAAGGAATAAAACACAAGAATTAATTCACCTTCCTTGGATACTCCAAATGCCTTTGTAGTGATGAATTTCTTGGCTTTGTGCTCATTAAGTCCTTGCAAATGGAAGCTTGTTTACCTCCATCTCTCCTTGGCACCTTTGGCTTGAGGATTAGCTTGGATTAGAATCAATTTAATATGGTAACACTAATTATTTGAAGCTTTTGGAACCACTTTGGCATTATAACTTTGCATAATCATGTCTCTTGATGATATTTGAGCATAAATTTGCACCAAAATAGCTTGGAAATGATGTTCATGGCCTCTCTACTTATAGATTTTTGAGAATGTCTAGAATCAACCTGAACTATCCATCTCAGGATTGAGATATGTGGCTAAGGATTAATCTAATTATACAATTAAAATTGATAAATAGGCTCATCAATATTTAGGATAGAGGAGCAATTAAGGGGCATGGAGGGATTTTATGAGGCATTGATGAGGCATGGAGGGCATGAATCCTAATATTTGTGGTATTTATGGCCTAGGGATGTCTTCCTGAGAAATGAGGTCACCTAATGATGTAGATATTCAATATTCATTTCCAAAACAAATTATTCAACAAGTTTCCATGGAATTCTTAATTAGTCTCTAATTTGGATTACTTAGCTCTTAAGCATGATTAAGAACTTTTTGCATAAATTACTCAAATTGATCAGAATGTCTTTTTATTAGTCTAACATTTGATTGGAATGGAATGTAGAATGCTTGGGAAATAAATGAAGATCAGGATGTTCAGTCACACCATACAAACCATTTATGATCTCCTTAGGTTTGATAAGCTCTCCCTAGTGTCTAGGCCTAGAGATGTTATGCTATTAGCGTGTTTATTTCATTTTTTTCATTTTGGAACTAATACCATACTAACCATCCTCTCTTGAGTCGAATTATTAGATCACATAATGCCAAAATTTGATTAGATTAGAATTGCAAGTCTATGTCAGATGTGTTAGAACTGTATTCCCATTTAGGATGTTACCAATAGAAATAACAAAGACACATGTCTCATGACAAAGGTTTGATAGGAAAGAGCAATCCAAAGCATCCAGGTGTAAATTTGGCATTTTGACTCAAAATTATTTGATCAAAGTTAGCTGGCCCATAAATTGCATTACCCCATTTAGAGATACCCTAGCCAAAATTGGCACTTGAATATGTCAGTTTCACATCATTTATCATGTTTTAGTGTTTTTAGGCCAAATTATGCATTTTAAGTGGAAATTGGTCAGAAGCCTGGTTGGAGGTCATTGGTGGCCAAATTTAGGTGTCTACAATTTGCCCCTATTTGGGAAGATGTTTCAAACTATAGGAAAAACAATGTCTTCTCAAAGAATGAGAGATGGCTTGTATGCTAAAAAGAAGATGATGATTGAAGAACAAATCTCCAAATGGTTTTTGGGAAGCCTATGATGATTCCCCCTTGAGGTAGTGGTCATCACATTTGTTGATGGATGGTCCCTAAAAAAGAAACAAGAAAAAAGTGGAATTAACCCATGGTTGAGATTAATCTAAATAAGAAAATGCTTGCATGAATTAATGTAAAAAATATGTTTATTTACCCAAAGGTGGTTATAATCAAGAATAAAAGTCAAAATAATGATTTACCCATAGGAAGTTATAATCATTATAAGGACTTGAATTGGATAAAGATGATGGTGCCCCTATTAGGGCTGATTAACAAGCATAACTCAAAGATATAACCTAGAATATAGATTAAATATGAGAGGGAATAAAATAATGAAATTGATAATAGAAGAATAAGATTGATCAGTGTGAATGATTTAGTTGTACTTACCAATGAGAAGTGCTCATCCTTATTAGTAATGATATAACTAGAATGGTTAATGAGCTAATTTGATCAAAGGTCAGATGGAAGGATTTGCCAAGGTGCCAAGGAGAAAATTTTGTGGATCCATTGATTTTATACCTTCATGAAGATAATTTTTGTTATAGCATGTGATGGTAGGATTCATGATAGAACACCATGAGGACTTGGACAAAATATGCATAAGGATTGACTCCTGATCCAATAAACACTTGAAAATAATGCACCAATGATAAAAACCATGATGACAATGTTGACGTATGAATATGGATAGACTCAAGAATAATGTGTAAGGAATCACCTAATGCATACATATAGATCGAGTCAAGGCAATAATGCTGAAATCAAACAAACAAGCAAGAAAATAAATAAACAAACAAATAAACAAACTAAAATAAATAAATAAATAAATAAATAAATAAACAAAAATCTTGAAAACAAAAGCAAAAGAAAGAATCCTAACAATGACCATGCCCCAGTAAGGTAGATCGAGGATAACTGACTAGTCTTCGACAGGACAAATATTTTTAGATTTTTAAAATGTTATGAATGTTTTTAATATTTTTAAGTATCTTAACTCATTAGAGAATGAAAAGATACCTAGTCACAAAATGGTGAGTGTTTGGCTTAGATTTCTCACAAAATGGTGAGAGCGTATGGAAAGGGGGACTGATCATCATGAATTAATCATGACCTAAAAAGTCCCAAAATAACCTCAAATAATAATAATTCCATCCACATGAAAGGTAAGGAAAAACTAACTAGTTCTCAATAAGTTCTCAAATCTAGTAAATAACCAGTCAAATGAAAATAGTAATGGTAAAGTGATGCAGTAATGCATGGTAAATAAGTGTTATCCCTAGTTTTCCCATAGGCTATTATAACTAGGATACAATGACATAGGTCAATTATTGTATTTTTCCCATATGTGTTTATAATTAATAACAAGACTAGTGAGACATTAATTTGCCCATAGGCAATTATTATTAGGCTCACATAAACAAGATTGATAGGATGAAAGATATCTTTCTAGATTAACTATCACACTAATTTCATAGACTATCATTATAAACATGGATTGGATTGATTATTGCAACTTAATGGAATCCTCCCATAAAAGGCATGGGAAGAACCAAAGGAACCAAGATCAAAATAGGATTGGGTAAGATGACTAAAAATAGGCTTTGGTCTACATAGGAATGGAATGATAGGATGACATGGTATTGCTCTGGGATAATGATGGTCTAGATAGTTTGGATAAAATGGTAAGAAGGTTTCCCCAAAGTGATAGGTTGAATGACAAGATATGCAACAATGGAAAAAGGATATGTAATAATAGCAATGACACAACAATGTGAAACAATATGGTACATGTTGTTGGCTTGGGTGTGGTTTTTGATTATATTATTCTTGTTGATGGGGAGATGCATTTCCTAATCAATAAATGATACCAAAAAAATACTTGATTATGTTAATTGTTAGCCCATACCTCATATGAATAGTTGCTCTATCAATAACTATTTATAAATTAGGTTGTCAAGAATGCTTTTATGATCTTCATTGGTCATTGATTTTGATTCCTTCAAGTGTCGAGACAAGGTATCTTTATAGCCTCTATAAAGGAAAGTGTGGCCATAGATGGTAAACAAGGATAAATAATAAATGGTAGGTTTGATTGTGAAATTGAATGATAGATGATAATGGAATGTAGAATTGTTGGGAAATAAATGAAGATAGAGACATTTAATCACACGTAATATTGTTAATGTCATATTTTAACATAATTTTGGTTATGGCAGGGTTGAAGAGTTATTATCTCGATAAGACCAATAGATTTTTTTGTTGTTTGATCTTGAGAGTAGCTACCATCTAATTAGGCTATAGATAGGAAGCCATTTTAATTTGATCTTTGATTTTATCTTCATCAAGTAGTGAATAACTTTTGTGCTCAGCTATTGGTACCTCAATGAGGTTTTCACTAATGAAGTATCTTGATTATCTTATAGCACCTCCAAGAAGGTTTCACTAAGGAATGTGGACTTTTGACTTTGATTATCTTTTAGCACTTCTAAAAAATTTTCACTAGATGATGTTGAGTTTTGACTTTGATTGTCCCCTAGTGCCGCTAAAAAGGTTTCACTAGGATAGTGTTCTTCTGCTACATGAATGTGGTATTGGCCTCCTTGTTCTTCTTCAACTACTATGTCACCATGGATGCAATTTAATAAAGTTTGATTTTGTCAGTCCAAACCAACACTTATGGGAGATGGAATGTTAATGATATGGCTATTTTGGTTGATGATAATGGCCTGTGGAATGATAATGGAATGGGGAGAGGCTGCAAAATCCTTGTAGAAGATACTAGGATAACTTATGTTAAAGCTAAAGTACTGATCCTCAAAAATATATAAGGATCAAAAATTTATTCAAATTGATCTGTGAGGCATGCATAACCAATATTGTAATAACCATGAACATATTCTTCTTATGAATCTAATTCTAACTCAAGGGACTCTGAATCTGATGTTGAGACTAATGTTGATTCTGATTTTGATTTTGATGTTAAATCTGATGTCAATCCAAGAGTAAAACTTGACTCTAACTCTGATTCTTCATATGATGGGTACTTTATTACAATTATATCTTATTGAATGCTTAGTATTGAATAAGTAATAACCTATAATGGCATGATGGGCTCTATAAAGACTAGTTTGTCAAAGTGAGACTCCTCTAGGATGGGAAAATGGTCAAGATACAACTCCTCAAAGACTAACTTGTCAATAGAAGGCTTTTGAAAAATAGGCACATGGTTGAGGTAATGATTTTCCCAAAGGTATTTATAATCATTAAGAAGTGACTCAGCAAAGATTGGCTCGATAGAGTGAGATTCCTTGACAACTGGTATAGGATCAATAGGTGATTCATCATAGGTTGACTTACCATAAGTGGTTGGTTCAAAAAAAAAATATTGAATTGGTTGGTTCTCTTGGCCTTGGTTTCTAATGAATTAGAAAATACTAGTTTTAAACACAGCTTGGTCTTCAAATGATTATATTAGTTGAGGTTTGGATGGGATTGGTACTAGATGAGGAATGACTTGTGGTTGGATAATGGTAGGGCATTGGGGAGCATGATTGATCACATGAACCAAAGGACAAAGTCATAAGATGGTAATGATAGGGAATTATGGGGCTTGATTGCTTTCATAAGCCAAAGGACTAGGTCTTATAATGATGAAGGGGCATTGTGGAGCTTGATTACTTGCACAAAACAAAGGATGAGGTCTTGATATAGAAATGGTTGGGCATTATGGAGCTTTGTTTCTCACACAAAACAAAGGATGAGGTCTTGGTATGGGAATGGTGCAACATTGTGGTCCTAGAATATAAATGGTACGATGTGGTAGAGCTTGATTACTCACATAAGTGAAAACATCCAAATCTTTCTCATAAACCATATTATCCTAGTTGTGAGTTGAGTCATAAGCTGGTTCTTGAGTATGTTCCATGTACTGATTATTATAAATAGGGTATGGCTCCATATCCCAAAAAACATTAACTATAGTTGGGTCTTCAAAGTCCTCTTCACAAGATTCTTCATACCAATCAAGGTCTCAATTTGGATCATAAGTTTTTTCATGACTTTGTTCCCATGAATTATTAATATGAGGTAGATAGAAATCTATCTCACAAACCATATTATCATCATTTGGGTCTTGACTAAAGCCACAAAAGTCATTTTGTCTGGCCATTCTATCATAAGTCAGATTTTAAGTGACTCCACCATAATTTTAGCTAGACATATCCATATTAATGATGAAATCTCTAAAACAAAAAGGCTTAGAGTTATACAAACTCTAAAAAACTATGTCTAAAGGACAAATGGTTTAAGCTTAGTATAAATTGGTCAAAAGGTGGAGTTGTATCTCTAATATGGTCTGAAAGTGGAGTTGTATCTTCAAAATGATTTGTGTTAAGAATTGGTATAAAATAGCCTAACATCAAATTTCTAACGTCAAATTCCATACACAAAAGGTCAAACATTTGAATAAAAATTAGCATGCTAAAGGTCCAGGTCAAAGTGTTCCAAACAAGGTCTAAATTAGGAAAGTGAAAAGTTGAGTTACTAGGTCTTTTATCCAAATGCGGAGTCAAAAGCTAGGCTTAAACAAATAGGCATGATGTAATTTGATTTCATCTAACAAGTTTGAAAACAAATTTGACATAGACCTAACATATGGAATCAAACATAAACATGATCAGTTGGCATAAGGCATAAGACAAAAGGCTCTTTGAGAAAGGTTGTGTTCTCCCAAATAAAGGCACAAACAATGATGAGGGTATGCTTTCAACAAATAAACCATCAATAGTTTTCAATTTTGGGTAATCAATTAACTAAAGTTATGCAACCTAAAAGAGAAAGATCTATGTATTAGCCCCATGAATTGAGGCTTAAATAGAAATCAATCAATGTTTGGATCCAAAATTCTCAAGGATAATTGAAAACTCAATGATGAAAACTAATATTTGACCAAATAAACTAGACAAGATTGGACAGCATGATAACACAAGACAATGGTCCAAATGGTATACATGACATGGTTTGAAACAAATGGTTTTTGATATAAGGTAAACTAGTCTTGAAACAATTTTAGCAGCCTAATAGTGTAAGCATACTCGAATGATGTGATGAATGTTATGTTTCAAAAAATTAAAAGGATCAAAATGTTTTGACATGATTTGGTCAGCATAATGCTACCCTCTGTAACTCAATTGACACACACACACAAACAAGTTTATCAAAAATTTCAAGGCACAAGTGTGGTGTAAAATGGCTAGCATAACACCTCTTTAGACAAAAGAGTGACGTATAGATAAATTTATTTTGACATGGCTTATGAAAAAACAAACAATTTTTAGTCTCAAAACATACCAAGAAAAAATGACTAAAATACACTAAGTATAATTGTCCAAATCCTAACAAGGGTATGTCAATATGGGGTTGACTAAACTATCAAGTTTCAAACATTTCTAAGGGAATCAATTACATAATGACTTTCATGTCAAATGATGTAAAAGACAAGCATGGACATTGGGTGACCATGGAATTTGCTAGTTGTAAAAATGTCTAGTCCTTTTTACAACCACTACATCCTGCTATTCGCTCAATGTAGTGCGATGTTGAAATGTAGATACATCTCATGTGGAAATACAAAGGAGTAAGTGAAGTAAATGCTATGAGATGAAACCTCAGGTCAAATCTTCCCTAAAGAAATCATGGGAGGTAATGACACCCCCCTTGCAAGCCAAGATGCAATGAAATGAAAGACATAAAAAGAAAAACTTTAGGTTCATTTTCAAGGTCACCCAAACTTTGAAAATTTTTTGGGGAGTGCTTTAGATGAAATTATTTCTAAGCCTTGGACTAGGCCTTTTTAAATAGGAATGGCACTTTTTATTCCAAGGGTTCCCTAAATGGGAAAAATAGAAGAGCATACATGTAACATCCCTCTTTTTTCCAAACAAAAATTTAATCTAAACATCTAAGTAAATACAAAAATCTTTGAAAAGGTGAGTTCATTTTTAAGCCCAAAGGGAAAGTGAGGTGGTGTTCATTTAACCCCTTGGTCTTAGT
Organism: Torreya grandis; assembly: GCA_037957365.1. Taxonomy (NCBI): domain Eukaryota; kingdom Viridiplantae; phylum Streptophyta; class Pinopsida; order Cupressales; family Taxaceae; genus Torreya; species Torreya grandis. Next base: position 5,680,669 of record JARHVA010000329.1, read on the forward strand.
TGTAACTTTGAAAACATTCACCATAAACATCTAAACTTTTTTTTTTTAAACACCAAAACAAGGTTCCTAATTGATTTTTAAGCATGCAAAAAGGTGATCTAAAACATGTTTTTAGAAAATGTCAAGTTTGATCCTGAAATAAAAACATTAGCATGTCCTTTAGCCTTGAAGCTCTTTTTGGTTTGAAATAATGAATTTTAGGAAAAGAGCTCTTGGTTTTGTGTTTTAAGAAAAACATAGTGACTGACATCGATTATATACAATTGATGATGGCTACTTTTTCTAACTGATATTGGTTATCTAACCAACATCGGTTATACCAATGTGACCGATGATAGGTATACAACCAATGTCATTTTTTCTAACTGATGTTGGTTAAGCTATAAAATTGATATTGGTCTTACTAGCTGACATCGATTATTGTGTAAATATGTGACAAAGAAAAATGTTATAATAAAGTTAGAAAATAAATTTGCAAGAGTTTTAAGGGTCTAAATGAATATTTTAAAGCTACAAAATGATCTTCTTCAGGTGTGAGATGCATCTTGTCCCACTGAGCATGCCATTATGCGATTTAGGAATTTGACTCAAGAGAGGATGGTTAGTATGGTGTTAGTTCCAACATGAAAAAAAATTGAAATAAACACACTAATAACATAACATCTCTAGGCCTAGACACGAGGGAGATCTTAGTTAACAAAAACAAATGACAAATGCAACTAAAAAGTAAGGAATAAAACACAAAAATTCATTCACCTTCCTTAGATGATCTAAATGAATTTGTAGTGGTGGCTTTCTCAAATGTGTGCTCATGAAGTCCTTGGCAATAGAATCTTAGCTACCTCCATCTCTCCTTGGCACCTTTGGCTTGAGTCTTGGATTGGCTTGGAATCAATTTGGCATGGTAACACTAATCACTTGAAGCTGTTGGAACTAATTTGGAAATGTCTCTTGATGATATTTGAGCATAATAACTTTGCATAATCATGTCTCTTGATGATATTTGAGCATAATAACTTTGCACCAAAATAGCTTGGAAATGATGTTCACAGCCTCTCTACTTATAGATTTTTGAGAATGTCTAGAATCAACCTAAACTATCCATCTCAAGATTGAGATGTATGGCTAAGGATTAATCCAATTATGTAATTAAAATTGATAAAGAGGCTCATCAATATTTGGGATAGAGGAACAATTAAGAGGCATGGAGGGATTTGATGAGGCATGAAGGGCATGAATCTTGATATTTGTGTCATTTATGGCTTAGAGATATCTTCCCAAGAAATGAGGTCACCTAATGATGCAAATATTCAATATTCATTTCCAAAACAAATTATTCAACAAGTTTCCATGCAATTATTAATTAGGCTCTAATTTGGATTAATTATCTCTTAAGCATGATTAAGCACTTTGTGCACAAATTACTCAAATTGATCATAATGTCTTGTTATTGGTCCAAAATTCAACTAGAATGGAATGTAGAATGGTTGGGAAATAAATGAAGATCAAGATGTTCAGTCACACTATACTAACCATTTATGTTTTCCCTAGGTTTGATAAGCTCTCCCTAGTGTCTAGGCCTAGAGATGTTATGCTATTAGTGTGTTTCTTTCATTTTTTTAATTTTAGAACTAACACCATACTAACCATCCTCTCTTGAGTCAAATTCCTAGATCACATAATGCCAAAATTCAACTAGATTGGAATTGGAAGTCCATGCTAGATACATTGGAACCATATTCCCATTTAGGATGTTACCAATAGAAAATAACAAAGGCACATGTCTCATGCAAGAGGTTTGATAGGAAAGAGCAATCCAGAGCACCCAAGTGTAAATTTGGCATTTTGACTCTAAATGATCTATCAAAGTTAGATGACACATAAATTGCATTGCCCCATTTAGGGATACCCTAGCCAAAATTAGCACTTGAATATGTTAGTTTCACATCATTTAGCATGTTTTAGTGTTTTTAGGCCAAATTATACATTTTAGGTGGAAATTGGTCAAAATCTTGGTTGGAGGTCATCAGTGGCCAGATTTAGGTGTGTACATTTATCACTCATATTGGTTATTCTAAATTTGTATGAATGAGGAATCATGAAAGCCATAAAAATTTAAAATACAAATCATTTAAACAAAATTCAATGATCTAAAAGGTAAATATAACATAACAAAGTCTAATCACACTAAAATATGTGATTTATTATCTCTAACACATCTCCTATCCTTAATCGAAGATCAAAATCCATAGTTAGCCCCACGATAGAATCAAGGTCCGATGGGGTGCAGTAAGCCAATAAATTGGGATAGAAAACAAAAAAATATATTGCTACCTACTTTCTCACACAAGTACCCAACATTAATAGTAGACCAATGACTCTATAAGGGGTATTGAGGAATGGGGAATATATTGTGAAAAGGTATGTCTATTTTAATTTCTTTACTTATATAGCCTTCATGAGTTAATATTAGTATTCCACCTATTTTCTTAGACAACTTTGTGCTTGTTATGAGAATGTATCATTTGTATTTTGATGGTCATTACACTCTTAGTGTCTTTCCTTCTTACCTAGTATGCCTCTTGTTTACTAAGGTTTTCTCATACACATATATTTCATACTTTTTAAGTCCCTATTTTATTAAAACAATCTTAATATTTCACTTAATAAATATTATTTTGTTAATTGATCATACCCATAGGGTTTCCCTTTTTGAATTGCATTTTAATACCTTGGATAGGACTAAGAATTCCTCACAAAACATTTCCTTATTCTACTCATTATTACCATTCACCTCATTGGTCTTCACCTTGTGAGTTTTAATGTAAGACCTTGGATAGGACTAGGAATTCCTCACAAATTACCACATTAAATCCCTTTAAATGGTACCAACATTTATATCCACCTCATTGGTGTTTCCTTTTTGAGTTGTAGTGTAAAACCTTTGATAAGACCAGGTATTCCCCACAAATCATTGTAACAAATTTCATATTATAACCAAGTCACAATAATATTGCATGCTTAAAATTTGAGATAATTGTGTTACATTATGATTTACATGTGATTTACATACTTCCCATCTTGATTTAGTATGTTTTATGCTTACTTCATTAACACTTCACTTTTATCTTCTTATTTTTTGATTATGTGTATGTTTACAACCATTTTATTAAATTTATCATACATTCCATCTTGATTTAGTATGATTAATTTGATTTATACTTATATTTTGTTTTTATTTTCATACTTCCTATCTTGATTTAGTATGATTGATTAACTTTATTATTTTTTTGTTTTTTATACCATTTGTTATTACATGTTTTCCACTTTATTACAATTTTTCATACTTCCCAACTTGATATAGTATGACTTATATTTGCTTATTTTGGTACATTTTTTACTTATACATGGTTTTAAACACTTTCTACCTTTTACTTTACCATATTTAATCATCTTTTGTTTTACACATTTCTCATCATGATATAGTGTGTATTACATTTTATGATTATTTATATACTTTTACAAGTTATTTGGTTTTATTTATAACCATGCATGCGTGTCACATAATTATAGAAAAGAAAACATATATAATATATTTCCCATATCATATATAGAAAAATTAAAATATATGTACTAGAAAGGAAATACATCCATACATCCATCAATAAATTTAGTACAACTCATAGATCAAGAAATATATATATATATATATATATATAACATGAGTCTACTACAGTATAATACATCCATCAATAAATTTAGTACAACTGATAGATCAATAAATATATATATATATATATATATATATATATATATATATATATATATATATATATATATATATATATATATATATATATATATATATAAAACATGAGTCTAATATAATATAATACAAATACAATAGCTACAGATCTAAGGCTAAGTTCCATCATGTATATCTTGTGTTTGAGCCATACTACCCATAGATGCTTGCAACTAACCCCCTTAAATAGGTAGTTTGAGATCTCAAACCATTGACCTATCCTGTAGTTATCCACCTAGGCATGCACATGTCCAATTTCTATAGTAGGCACCATATATGCAACTCACTCATGTGTTAATGTCTGTCAGCTCAAGCCTCCCTCTCCAACTCTTGTAGGTAGTTATAGGCCATCTCCTCATACCTATAACTATCGAGATAATTCCCAAATTAATAAAAAATAGCTAGCATAATAAAGGGAAAATGGTACCACAAGATCCACCAAGGTGGGTGGATCATAATGTAACAACACCCCAATATCATGGTGTATAGCCATAATAATGGCACCCCATCTAATCTCCTCTGTATCAACACCTAAAAAATAAAAACCAAATATACATCATATCTTATTTGCATATATATATATATATATATATATATATATATATATATATATATATAAACAATAATGAAATTAATGATCTATGTCAAAAACTTAAAGCATTTATTACAAACACTAGTTCCACTAACCATCGTCTCCCAATTAGTGAGACCATTGATAACCTTGTATGTAGGTTACTTCCATGTAAGTACAAAACCTAGAATCACCACCCATATGCATCATGATCCTTTCCTTATCTATATCTCTATGGATCAACTATACCTAGCCTCTATCATGGGATCTTCATTTACAAAAAATATCTCATGTGTCCTCTCCCTCTAATTGTACCTCTATCTTTGATGTGTTCATGGTGGCCAATGTCATCCCTATTGTGGCTCTGTAGCTACCTCACCTGCATCCTCACCCTCAGCATCTAACATCTTTTATCCTAGGTCTGACCTCCCCTATTATTTTTCTTGAACCATCCATAGACTCACCCATTGAGACCTAATAACAAGTATAATTTTAGGTACTCCTACACCTCCTCTACCTATAGAATCTCTATCATGTTGTGCCCAATAAGTATATACTACTAGGGGGTTTGTCAGATGTGGTAGGCCCACTTTTCTAAGTACATGCATTACATGATATGGATCCACCCATGAGGTATAATGTCTTATAGTTCAAATGTACACCAATCCAATAGTAATAGTGGCCTAAGATGGGTGATTGGCCATAATATTAGTATAGGTTTATTTCACTATCTACCCATGAGTAATAGTCTATAATTTTGGGGCATGGGGCACAATACGCATTAAATGATCTTGTTTCCATCACACCACTTGAGGTATCCTATCATCCACTACATGTACCAACCAAGCCATTTAATACATAAGAAACCTATCATAAATCTAAGCACTCAACAAAATAATGAGGCCCATAGTATTATATCCCTGGGTCAACATACCATACATATCATGCATGAGTTGCACCTAATGACAGAACCCAAATCATATAGATCACCTTACTCTAAGAAAAAATGGCATAAGCCTACCACATACAATGGTGCCTTCCCATCTAACTTGTTACATATCATAAGTCCTATCATGACCTTTTGGATATTTAGAATGGCCAAGATATATACATCAAAAAATCTAACTCATAACCTAGGGTAATTACTATCCAAGCCATTTGATTAAAGAGATAAGGATCACCTTTCATCCTCTGCCTTTAGTGCATCATAAATAATAGGAGTCCCACCAATGGGAATTCCAAGAAAGGCATGGGCATCCTCCAAAGTGATGCCCAACTATATGGTATCCCCCTTCACCTCTCATCAAAAAGTGTTGGTTAGTTACTCCAACACTCCCAAGACCATGTTGACTAGATCAACACTAAGTGAGATCTTCCACATTTCTATAATGCCTCCAAATTCCAAGGAAACCAATCATATTAGATCAACATCTAATAATCACTCTAATAAATATGGTAGCAATGATGCATCCACTAGATGTCAAAATCTTTGTTATATCTAAAAAATGCCAAACAACATAGAATGTATTAGATATCAATGTAAAAATAATTAAAATACATTCTTAAAATTTTTAAATTATCAAAAATTAACTATTTCATTAGTCTATTCTTCCTATTCTTTTATTTGTCACCTTTTTCCTACATAATCAACATTTTTAATACTAAATTATCCATTTTCTATCCTTTGTATACTATATCAACCCTCTACCATGCAGTCAGCCTCACTTAACGAACTATATCAACCCTCTAATACATACTACATCTACCATAATGTACTAAGTTGGCCTTGTCTATCTTTCCAACTGAGTTGGCCTTCTGTTAGACAGTCAGCCACCTTCTTTCATCTTTCCTTTTCCAACTGAGTAGGTAGGGCTGACTTTGTTTGAAATCTATGGTGAATTTTCAACCAATTACCATAAATTCCTTAGGCATTTCTTGGTCAAAATCTTTCCTACCCAATATCCTATTTTGTTCCTAGTTTTATTAAAAAATTCATAGGGAAAATTTTAGTATCTACATTTCATCTAGCACCCATTTTTTTTTATCTAGTTTCATTTCAATTAAAATTACCAAAAAAATTAAAATTAATGCACCACTTACCTCAGTTGTATTGTTTATGGTGTCTATGCATCCTCCACATTGTAGTTATTATCTCCTCACCATGGTCACTCTTTGAGATTAACTAGGTCTCTTAGAGTAGTGTTTTCTCAAAATAGTAAAAATAAAAAATGAATTAATTTTCACCCTATTTATATTTACTATTCAAAATTATTTACCACTAGATTCCATTTTTTGCCCATAACTTTATTTATGCTAGCTCTTTTTCTGAATCAAAAGATGCTATAGAATCTTGACATCATAGAGAAATTTTACACATATTATATGTATATTTTCCAAAAAAAATTGAATTTTCATTTATTTTACAAGTTCACCTAATGTTCCCTACATTGGAAACCTTTGAATTTCTCTCACTTCATTCCTAATCTACAACACTAAGGTAAGTATAGGTTTTTATTTTTTTAATTATGTCCTTTCATTTATCTTATTTTCTTCTTACTACAATTTATTTAGCTCAGTGTTATGTGTTTCTATGTTATTTTCACAAAACACCATCCTATGTTGTAATTGTTTGCCACATGGTGAGCTTGGATTGGGGCATATGTATACACATAAAAATTTAAAATTTATAAATTATTAATGCTTTCTCTCTTGTAGGGTCCCATCAAGTCTCAATCTCTCTGAGTACACACCTTAAATGGTACACCAAGAAAGTGGTGGGCAGACCATTAGTTCTTCTCAATATTTTTATTCCCTATACCACCAATTAAAACCAACATAAACCCCTCCTATATGTTTCCTTAAGATTTAACACCTTCCTTACATGCTTCTCTAAGCAATACACCACCTCAATTATCCCCTACCTAATCTAAAACCTATTTTTTTCATCCACTAAACATAGTCAAATGGGTTGACCTTGTTATGGTAAATAAGCACATTATGGGAGTAAATCGGCCCAACCAACTTAGTCAGGGACCTAACTAATTTATTTCCTAAATAATTGGGTTGACTAGGTTGATTTTGTCAAATAAAAATTTGAAAATGTTTAGGGTTAGATCCATCTATATATACACATCATTCACACCATTTTCATTAGAGAGATAAAGATAATAATTAATTTTAACCTCTAATTATCCACCATTCTACTTGAGTCATTTCTTAGGGTTTCTTTCTTCCTTTGCAGAGAAGAATCTTATCATGGGGGAAGATTATTTTGGATGCATAGGAGAAGTTGTGTATCCTAGATCTAACCTATATTTTCTTATCCGTATAAACCACAAAAACCTCTTGCAAAGCACCATTGGTGAAGGAAGAGATTGAGGCTCAACAATTTCATCTTCAAGGTAAGTATTCCTAACTCTTGGTCCTCGTTTATTAGTATATAAATTTGCATATGTTAACTTACGAATATATTTCTCTCTTCATGAATTAGGATTACCTATATATTGACTTGAGTAGAGTTCTTATTTGCTTCTTTTCTTTCAAAGTTTATTATCCTCCATTTGTGCCACAATATTTGGTGAGCACTAGATTATAATTACTTTACTTTGTCATTTACTATTGTTAGAAAACATAGGGCCTAGTTAGGGTTATTATGTGGTATTACATGAATAGAGGATTCAAAACCTCTCTACCCTCTCTAGTGATATTATGAAGTAAGAGACCCCTTTGTTAGGTCTAGCAGATCCATATTGGTTATTACCTTAATTGTCTAAATGTACCAACAAGTGAAAGAGCTAGTGTGATTTATCTTATCTAAGCTAGGATTGATTTGTAGATCAGCTTCAAATTCACTTGTATATAGTTGCCACTCCTTGTTTAAATAATTCTCATACTTACCCACCATGGTTTTGGAGAAGGTTTCCCAATTTAGTTTTATGGCCTTGGATTTATAAATTTTGTGCTCCAATATAGTATTTTCCTTGGCCACTTTTACAATATTCTTTGGGGCTAGTGTAACTCCCAAGGTTGTCTAACATGCTTCATATTTTGGTATATTTCCTTCCAATTTTTACATTTAGTTGTTAAATAATGATCCATAATCCTTAATTTATTCAAAGATGAAGAATTTATACATTATTTTTTCATTATATTATTCATATATTAATCCATTTCTTCCATTCTTATTTTGTGGGAATTATGCTAGAGGCTTAACTAGTGGATTCCACACTAAGCTTCCTCTCTAGTTACTCCAACTAATTTTTATTATCCTAAGTATAAATCAACTAGATAATATCATAATAAAATAATATTACATAATCCACTCTTGATTTTTGTAGCTTAACAATTTATACCTTGTATTCCTCCCTCCTAGTTTGGCTCTCTCTAAAGAGTGGTCCTAAATTCTTTTCCTTGTAATTTGTAATGGATTCCATTTTTATGGAATCCTTATGTACTGGGGATCCAACATGACTTATAAAACCCTATATTATTTCCTCAAATTATTTCTTAACTAGCAATGTGCTATCTAGATCATACTATAATCTTGAACTGATCAAGGTGTTGAGGGCCCACTTTATTCCTTCCTATAAGTTCACACATATTTCCATCCAGTCCACCATGATACTTTGGATTAGGTTTTTTCCAATGTTTTTCTTCTCTGTGGGTGTTTTAATTTACATGATACAACAATCTATTCTCATGTGTGGGTTATGGTAGACTAGGTGGTACCATTATGTTAGAAGTAAATTGTTTATGAGGTGGTACCATTATGTTGAAAGTTAATTGTTTTTTCTTGTTTAGCTCTAGTTTGATTATTCTAAGAGGATATCTTGGAATATATGAATGGATGTCTCCAATCATCTCTAATTCCCTAGGTATCTATCCCTTTATCTTTGCTTCTATCTTTGTTGAGCTTTTTGACATGATCTCTTTAATTACTACTATACTAGCTATCCTAACTTCTTCTTTGTCTTGCTATTTTGTTGGTCTTCCCTTTTTATTTCCTCTTCCTCATTCCTTTAGTTTTATTCTCTTTATTTATTTTCCTAATTCTCCTTTTCTTATTTTTCCCTCTTTTGTTTTTCTTATTCCTCCTTTCTCTTATTATCTTCTTATTTTTTGTTTTTCTTTTCTTCTTATTTTTTCTATTTCTCCTCATCTTGTCTTTGTTTATCCTCCACATAATTTTTTATCTTCTCTTCCTTTGCCTTTTATCCTAATAATTTTTCTTTCTCTACTTTTTATTTTTATAATTTTTTTCATTTTTCATCTTTTCTATCTATCTTGCTTTGCTTTCTCTTTTTTCTAATTTTTTTTGGGCTTGTTGTTGCCAAGTCCATAATTTCATATACTTTTCTCCTTTACTCTTCTAATTATATTTCAATGTCTTTACTTTTTTGTCCATCTCCTTTAATTTTTGAAGCTACCTTTGCTTCTCCAAGGTTTATACTTCCAACTCAATCTATTTTTTTGTCCACATTTTTTTAAATTTTTTTTTCAAATACTTTAATTATCCTCTAGAGACATTTGTGTCCTTCTTATCACCCTTTTTAATGTGGCTTCTTGATACTCATCTACTACTATGTTTGCCTCTTTTATTTTTATCTGAGTATCAATTATATCTTGTTGGAGTATATACATGAGTAATTCCATTATATTATCTAATGTTTATGGTGTTGTTTCCACATAATCCATCAATTATTTTAATATCATCTTATTCTATTTATGGTTATCTCCTTCATATATCCTTCTTGATCTTAAAACTCCTCCTTTATTTATGAATTCTTACATCAATTGTGTGGTGTCAGGTACTATTTTTTTAATATCTTCTTCCCCACTCCTGTTCTCTTATCCATGTTCTTCCTCCTCTAAAAAATTTGATGGTGAATAAGAGGCAACTATTTCCCCTCCCTTACGTATTTTTTGTTTTCTTTCTTTTTGATTATTCTTCACTTTTATTTCTTTCTTGGGTGAAGGACTTTTCTATTATTTACTACAACTCTTATATAGTAGAGTTTCCCCAATATCTATCATGGATGAAATATTGGATACTTATATCTATTGTTTTATGTAAATATCTCTCCTTATGGCCTTTGTTGTGCCTTACGCCTCCTAATTTATCTTGCTTATGCTCAAGGAATAGGTTTAAATCCATTTTTCTATTATCTCTTCTTTTGTAATGACATTTCTTATGGTGGAGTCTTTCACAATAAACCTATTATTCTCATGTTTTTTAATATTTGGCTTAGATCTTGGGATTTATTTTTGTAAAAATGGTGATTTGTACAATATAGGTAATAGTCAAGAGCATTATATTTAATCTTAAGTTTGTGGTGTCTCCTATAGTTCTACCAAAATTGGGACTTGTGTGCTTTTAAATTAGGATACTATAGGGGTTTTTGAGATAGTGGTTTATTTTTTTTATGGTTCTCATAAATTATAGTAACTTAAGATCTGTAGTTAGTCCCCTAACACCTATTATAACTACTATTTTTTGTCAGATTCTTCATAGATGAAGGCAAAAAGAGGGCTGGTTTTAATCTCAAATAGCTCTATATATATGTTATCATTGCATACGATAAACCTAACTTCATTAATATACTTTTCAACTATCCTTATAGAGACTTTATACATTCCAATTACGATCCCTCTAATCATTTTATCCAAACCTAAAGTCTATGATAGGTCTATCTCTCCTTGATGGTGTACCTCTAGGTAATTTTTAACTTGTTCTCCTATGGTTATTGTAGGGTCCCATTATACTAGCCTAGGATTCAATAAAAATGTGTTTAAATAATACATAATAAGTACCATAAGTATATAACCATACTAGAATGAGTGGTTTCCTATTTTTATCTTTATGAGATTATCCATGTACTTCCCATAAAGTGTAGTACAAAGATCATATTGCATTCTACTTTTTACCATCCCCCTTGTAATCTAAATACTCTTGGTCATTGATTAATATTCATGGTTAGTATATTAGACTTTCCAAACTATCACTATCATCGTATATCAAACTCTAGGGTTTCAGATACCCTGAATGGAGAGGGGTATCTAGTCAGAATGTGTTATTATGAGTTTTATGACTAATTTGGTACTTAATGACTTATCACTATCAAACTCATGGAAGTCATATCATGTTTTCCAATCCAAGATCTCAGTCCAAAGTGAACTTATTGGACTAGATGAATTGAGAGAGCTTGGGAACAATAGAGGGACTTGTATCTTATTATTTTAGAATTATTTCTAAGAGAATGTAGGCTATGAACTATAGGTATTGGGATCCATTAAATATCTTGATTATAATAGATATCTAAGAGATGCAGTGCTACCACCAAAGGTCTAATATTAGTTTTCTCACTGATTCATATAACTTCTAGACTTATAGCTACACCAATTACAACAAATTGAAATTCAAAGCCCTCATTCACTTCACTTCACATTTTATAAAGAAAGGGAAAGATCACTTGTTCACAAATAAACATAAAAAGAGAGAGAGTAAGGTAGAAAAAAATCCTTCTAAATAAATGGCCAACACAAATGCTTCTAGGACCAAAAGGTGGTTAGCTACAACTGCATCGATGTATGCTAAGTTTAATGATAGCTTAGGCTCTAGTCACATAGGGATATGGTTTAATTAGAAAGGGTAAATGATTAATTTTAATATTATTTTAATTAATAAAATTGTAATAATAATGTGATTAATTATAGACATTTCTTAATAGCATTCAAAGAAAATGAAAAGAATCATATAACTCAATTACAATAATAAAGTTCCATCTAATTAATGTATGAACCTTTTATAAAATCACAAAATATATTCCTCAATAGTTGGTTTTGATCCCTTAAATCATAAAAAGAGTGTAAGACATTCAAGACAACTAGACCTATTTACACAAAAAATTAGTTTTGTATTAACTTGACAATATTTAGTTTTAAATAGAGTTGACACTTATAACATACTAGATAGTAGTATATATATAGAAGAGAGATGTGGGTCTAGCCTCTAAAATCCATGAGATCACACTCTTTTCCATCATTTTATAAAATGTTAAAACAAAATTATGTCAAGATACTCCTCATTCCAAAACAAATAAGACATAATGGAATTTCATGGTGTACTATAGAGCATTGAGGAGAGGTCTGATGTGGAATGTATCCTAACTATTCTAACAAGATCTATTGAGATATCAATTATTAACTAATGAGGATGTTTTTTTTGATAAAATAACTATGAGTTGATAGGTTAATCTAGGAAGAACATATTTGCTAGAGCTATTAGGTGTAAGAAGTGTGGGGAGAACATGCTTATTTTCCTCTATGGCATTATGAATGCTTGAGGGACTTGACATATGGCACTTTACCAATGTCTTTGACTACTCAATAATTTTAAAAATGATAAATTTATTGCTATAATTATATTGGGTCCCACATTTATGTCTTTCACATACGTGATAAAGTAAAAAATAAGGGTCCCAGTCGAGCTTCTTGGGATTGTGATATTTGCCAATTTGACACTTGATCAAGACCTATGTGGATATTTCATTTAGTCTTTTGGTCAAAATTGATCTAGATGATAGGTCATCTTTAAAATAGTGGATATATTGTTGGATAATTAAGCTTATTTGGGTTCAATATAGGTTTGTATGTTTATCTTAAGTATTATTTATGTGTTCATTTATTATACTTTATCCTAGCCTTATGAGGTCACTAACCTTTATGATTAAGGAATTTAACTCAAAAGAGGAGGTTAGTATAGTGTTAAATTCAAAAATAATGAAATAAACACACTACAAAAGCTAACATCTCTAGGCCTAGATCATGGGGGGAGCTTAGTGAACAAATAAAATGAAGACACAATTAAAATGTAAAGAAATGATAACCTCTTTACCTTCCTTGATCGCTCCAAGATGATGTTTTCATTATCTTAATCAGATTATGCTCAATAGGTTTGAATCAATGGGGCTTGGCTATCTCCATCTCCTCTTGACACCATGGTTGGCTTGATGGCTTGGCTTAATTTAGACATTATAACACTATGCATTTACTTCATGAAATCCAATCCAAAATTATAACTCTACTATGTTTGAAGCTCTCCAAATGAAAAGATCTAGGCTTGATTTTATAGGATTTGAAATGAATTTATATGGGTTAAATCTTAACCAAGATCTTGTTGGGTTAAAAGGTGTAAAATGGTCATGATTAGCATGGAATAAACATGGGTGGGATATTTTTCAAAAATGACAACTCAAAAAATGATGCTAGGGCATCCCTTGAGGACCCCAAAATGATTTCATTTTTGTCTTTTGTAAGTATATTAGGTGTCACATAGTAGCTATAGGTCATTAGAGGTCCATTTGTAGATTTTTTATAGTCTATAGGTTCATATATTTTGAATGATTCCTTTTCCCACCAAAAGTTCCTTTTTGAATATTTGAAACTTGTAATGCCATGTCTAAGGAATTTTGTGCATTTTGGAAGTAAATAGATGTATTAAACATGTAAAAGGGGTTTATACCCTATAGAAGGTTCATAATATGATCATAAGTCTAAAGCCATGGTACTAGATATGATGTATTAGGTGAAAATCAAAACATATAATGAAATTAAGAAACCTCCACATAGTAAAAGGCATCAAGATTTAGTTATGCCTCTTTAGAGGTTAATAAGGAGTTATTTTTTGATTGTAGTGTGTGATTCCATTTTAAGGAGTTGAATGAAATAATGGACAAGGCTTTTTATGAAGAAGTTAATGTGTTTTTTAAAACCCTGTTGTTTTGATTAAAGGAATTACAGACCTTGTTTGTGTTCATTTACTATTGTAGCTAAGTGTATTGGATTTGATAACGAAATAATGAATGGAAATTAATTATAAATGTGTTTTTAGGTATTTTAAATATTGTGTGAAGATAAAATTTGAAGAGGAAAGGAAAAGAGAGAAACCATGTGGCAGGTTGTCAAAGGAATAAACCCTATTATGTTGTGTTCCTTGTTTATGTTATAGAATGTATTAGTCCTTTTATATGTGATGATGTTGAGAGTTGTGTCTAATGTTTTTTAATGTGTTTTTTATTTTGTGATTGCAAGTAATGATAACTATATGATATGTTAATGAGATGTATTTACAAATAGGTTTGTAAACCCCTTTATGAGTTGATTAATCTATCAATTGACTGTATGTTTTTTATATTAAGAAAAAAGTAATGTTGTTCCTTGATTAAAAACATCCTTAAAGACTCTTTTGGTTTTTGGAGTTGTCAATATTCAATATATATTGTGTAAACCATATGGTATTGTTAGATAACCAAGAAAACCCTGTTCCCTGTGGTAAATATTGTTATGGTAGTCTATGTATCAGTTTATTGAGAAGAAAAAAGAAAATAATTGATTTTGACATGATCTAGGATGACTTTTTAAGTGTATGATATTCCATTTAAAGTTATTAAATATTTTTTTCTGATCAAAACTTACTATGAGGTTGCTAACCTAGAGACAAACCTATAAACTATCTTCTTTTAACACAATCAAGAATATTTTTTATGTAAGAAGATATAATAATGAAGTGGAATCTTGAATATAATGATTTGAAAACTTTATTTTCATTAATATAGACCCTATAAATCTAAACTAGATTCTTTAAGTTCAATAAAATGTTAACAATTGAGTTTAGAGAGGTCTCAGGTTGAGACAAGCGTATAAACCCTAAAACTAGGGTTTAGTGTGTAAAGAGAGTTTCCATAGTTAAATTTGGATGAGGCTTTGTGAAAATATCGAAAATAAGATATATGAAATGATTTTTAAGTTTTCATTATTCTTCCATATGTTTTTATACATTTTTAGAAGACTATTTTGAATCAAGACCTAAACAAACCTAATAGGCCTAAATTGAGGCATGAATTGTGTTTGAAAATGGGTCTAATGCAAGAGTGAAGAACTAAAAAGTTGATAAAAGGTTGATATTGATAGAGGGTTTTTGAAAAAATATATATTTTTTTTAATATTTTGGGGTACATATCCGTACATAAGGGATTTTGAGTAAAATAGGGTTAGAAGGACCGATATAGAGTAGACAAAGTTGTATAAAGGTAGAATTGAGCCTTGGAAATTATATGGAGAGTTGTGAATTATGGAGAGAGGTATTAAAATGTGGTTGAGAGGCCAATGAGATACATATAATTAGGATTGAAATATTTAAAACTAGTTCTTGCATGAGGATTGTACATAATAACCCTTAATAAGTAGTGTATAGAGTGGGCCAAGTTATCACAAAGAATAAGTTGATGTAATGAAAGGTGTTTGTGAGTTAGTCAATATATTAAGAGGGGGGTTAATAAAATATATAAAATCAAGATAAGGACTTGGAAAACCTCAATACTATCAAGTTAACTTTGAACCATTATGTGAAAAATTGAACCATAGACCATTGTCAAAGGAAGTGAGTGTGAAACAAGGTCAAGAATGTTTTCTTGGTATGTGATCTACATCATTTTGGTATCCTAGATAGAAAAATATTTTGTGGATTGATTAAAATATTAACAATATGTCTTTTAAATTAAAGTGTAGGATAGGGAACCAAGTGTAATGCTCTATGGAGAGAGCTAGCAGAGAAGAGGATAATTTGGTCAAAATAATGACCTATTTGATTGCTCTATTAGTGATGAGAATGGAGGCTATAAAG
The DNA here is from genome assembly GCA_037957365.1 of Torreya grandis. Taxonomy (NCBI): domain Eukaryota; kingdom Viridiplantae; phylum Streptophyta; class Pinopsida; order Cupressales; family Taxaceae; genus Torreya; species Torreya grandis. The sequence continues at coordinate 5,696,725 of JARHVA010000329.1, forward strand.
GATGTTCTCACAGAGAGAGAGAGAGAGAGAGAGAGAGAGAGAGAGAGAGAGAGAGAGAGAGAGAGAGAGAGAGAGAGAGAGAGAGAGAGAAAAGAGAAGAAATAGATGATAGGTAGCAAGGTAAAACTTTGAAATCAAGAATGGAAGAGAGAGGAAATGAAGAGGTGGTACAAGAGAGACCACATGAACATGACATAACAATTCATGAAGATGGCATGGGGTAGCACCATGCAAGGTAGATCAAACCATTGGAAAATGGCAGATTGAGAAGGGAAGAAGGTCCAATGAGATAAGGACCAAGATATATATTTTAGGGGAAATTTTTTAATTACCAAAGAGGACACAAGGTAGTAGAGTGTCCAAATAATGTGAATAATAATATACAATAGTAGAGATAGGTGAATGAGGAGAGAAAGCATGATAGGAATGAGTCATTGCTCATGAGGTGAGTCTTATTGTAGAAAAAAATAAGCTAAGGAACCAACGCAAAGGAGAAGCTTGTTCAAAATCAGATGTAAGGCCCATGGTAATGTATGCAATTTAGTTATTGATGGTGGTATTACTAATAACATTATTTATTTGGAGATGGTGTAGAAGTTGAGATTGAAGAAAATGCCACATCCACGACCATATAGAGTTGCATGGGTTCGTAAGTGTCATCATATTTTGGTAAGTGAACAAATTTGGGTTGAGTTTTAGATAATAAGGTATAAAGATCAAGTGTTATGTGACATTTTTCCTATAAATGTGTGTCATTTATTTCTTGGGAGACTATGGTAGTTTGATAAAAATTCCATCCATGATGGTCAACAAAACACATACACTATTCAACAACATCAAAATACATATAAACTTATCCCATTTAAGGTGAAGAAGATATAATATATGAGAGAATTATGATGATGATGATCATGATGATAAGACAGTATTGGAGTCAAGCAATGGAAAATTTGGGTTTGATCAGTGTACCCAAGAAGGAAGAAAAAAGGTGAGTTGTGTTGAGTTGGTTGATGTGAGGAGTTGTGAGTCCAAAAATATGGACAAGAGTGAGATGACATAAGAATGAAAGGTGAAAATAAGTAGTTGTCAAATGAAGGAAGGTACAATACCTAAGATATTTCTCAAGGAAGATAGTAGTCAAGGCAAGCATGTCAGCCAAGCATATGTGAAAGAGGACAATAAAATGGTATGGAGATTATAGCCAAGATGGATGATCAGTGGTTTGGGATAAGAACCACACAAGTTAAGAAGATGGAGATTGAAATTTATAAGGTAAAGAGTCCAAGTTTTATGTCTAATGAGTTTTTTGTGAACTAAATGTAGGTAGAGATTAGGTAGCTAAAGAAGAAAGAGTAGATACATTTAAATTCTTCAAAGAGAATGTTGAATAAGAGAAGGATGTCCAAGAGTTAGACAATATGCAATAATCCCATGAAATTAATCAAGGATATGAGATAATGAAAGATAATATGTATCCCTTGAATATGCAAGAGATTGAGGTTAGTTAAGATGTTGAATATGTATAGCAGTAAATTAAAAAACTACACAAGAATGAGGTATGCAAAGGACAAGCACAAGTTCTGCATGAAGTGGAATAGGTAGCACAAGGAGAATTACTAAAGGATAAAGAGGAATGCATAATTTTATCAGTTTTTAAGGATGGATTTAAGGAGAAGGATAATTAGTTTGAAGAGAATGAAGATTGGTATATAGATGCATGGAAAGAAGAAGAAGGAAGCAAACATTCTTTCTAACAATATGGTTTTGTGTGAAAGTATGTTGATTGATGAGATGAAGTAGAAAATAAATGTGTGGAAAAAGAGAATGTTCACCTCTATAAGATTAAAGTGGAAGTAAACAACTTCAAAGAGGAAGTTCAATGCATTTAGGTAACAACATATACAAAGTGAAACATCAAGAACCTATGGCAAAGTTTTCTCAGCTTGGTAGATGATGCAGAGGCATCCCTTGAGGACCCAAAAATAATTTCATTTTTTAATTTTGTAATTATATTAGGTGTCACATAGTTTATATAGGTAATTATAGGTCCATTTTTGGAGTCTTGATAGTCTATAGGATCATAGATTTTGAATTATTCCTTTTCCCGCCAAAAGTTCCTTTTTAAATATTTGAATCTTATAATGCCATGTATAGGGAATTTTGTGAATTTTGGAAGGAGATAGATGTATTACACATGTCCAAGGGGTTTATACAATATATAAAGTTCATAACATGATCATAAGTCTAAATTCATGGTACTAGATATGATGTATTAAGTGAAAATTAAAACATATAATGAAATCAAGAAACCTCCACATAGTAAAAGGCATCAAGATTTAGTTATGCCTCTTTGGAGGTTAATAGGGAGTTATTTTTGGATTTTAGTGTGTGATTAAATTCTAAGGAGTTGAATTAAGTAATGAACAAAGCTTTTTATGATGAATTTAATGTGTTTTGTAAAACCTTGTTATTTTGAATGAAGGAATTATAGACTTGTTTGTGTTCATTTGATGATGTAGCTAAGTGTATTGGATTTGATAATGAAATAATGAATAGAAATTGATTATAATTTTTTTTTAATTATTTTAAATATTTTTTGAAGATAAACTTTGAAGAGGAAGGGAATAGAGAGAAACCTTGTGGCAGGTTGTCAAAGGAATAGACCCTATTATGTTGTGTTCCCTATTTATGTTATAGACTATATTAGTCCTTTTATATATGAATGATGTTTATATTTATGTCTAATATTTTAGAAAGGTTTTTTAATGTGTTTTTTAGGTTGTTATTAAAAATAATTATAACTATATGATCTGGTAATGAGATGCATTTACAAACATGTTTGTAGACCCCTGTTGTGAGTTGATTAATATGTCAATTGACTATATGTTTTTAATATTAAGAAAAAAGTAATGTTTTTCCTTTATTAAAATTTTCCTTAAAGAATATTTTGGTTTTTTGAGTTGTCAATATTCAATATATATTTTTAAAACCATATGGTATTGTCAAATAGCCAAGAAAACCCCATTCCCTATGGTAAATATTGTTATGGTAGTCTGTGTATCAGTTTCTTGAGAATAAAATATCAAATAATTGATTTTCCCATGCTCTAGGATGACATAGTAAGTGAATAAGATCCCATTAAAATTTATTAAATATTTTTTTTATCAAAATTTACTATGAGGTTGCTAACCTAGAGATAGACCTGTAGACTGTCTTCTTTTATTGCAATCAAGAATATTTCTGATGTGAGAAGCAATAACAATGGAGTTTAAACTTGAATATAATGAGTTTGGAACTTGATTTTGGTTAATATATGCCCTATAGATCTAACTTGTAGCCTTTAATTTTAGTAAAATGTTATCAATTGAGTTTAGAGAGGTCTCAGTTTGAGATAGGCTTAGAAACCCTAAAACTAGGGTTTAGTGTGTAAAGAGAGTTTCCACCATTAATTTTGGATGAGACTTTTTGAAAAGCTTAGGAATAATGTATATAAAATTATTTTGAATTTTATATTGTTTTTTCATAAATTTTCATATGTTTTTAGAAGATTTTTTTGAATCAAGACCTAAACATGCCTAATAGGCCTAATCAGAGGCATGAATTGTGTTCAAAAAGACATTTAATAGAAGAGTGAAAAACTAAAACTTTGAGAAAAGGTTGATCTTGATAGAGGGTTATTGAAAAAATAATTATTTTTTAAATATTGTGTGGTACGTGTCTATACATAAGGTATTTTGAGTAAAATAGGGCTAAAAGGATTGAGATAAAGCAGGTAGAGTTTTGTAAAGGTAGAATTGAGTCTTGGAAAGTATATGAAGAGTTATGAATTTTGGAGAGAGGTATTGACATGTGGTTGAGAGGAAAGTTAGACCCATTTAAGTAGGATTTAAATAATTTAAACAAGTTCTTGCATGAATATTGTACATAATAACCCTTAACAAGGACTGTATAGAGTGGGCCAAGTTGTCACAAAGAATAAGTTGATGTAATGAAAGGTGTTTGTGAGTTAGTCAATAGATTGAGGGGGGGGGTGTGTTATCAGAGATAGAAAATCAAGATAACCTCAATATTATTATGTGAACTATGAACCATTATGTGAAAAATTAAACTATAGACCATTGTCAAAGGAAGTGAGTGTGAAACAAGGTCAAGAATGTTTTCTTGGTATATGCTCTGCATCACAAAAGCTAATGATGAAAACCTAGGATATTCATTGATTTTTAAATTTCCCTTCTTGATAATTTCTTTAATTTCTCATGGATTAATTCAATTAGGCTTTGATCAAGATTTGATGTTAATTAATTTTTGTTAGGAATTTTGAACATTTTCAATATTTTTAATTAAATGATTTGTGAATTTGTTTAATTTAATTGATTTGTGAACCAAATTAATTTATTTACACAGTTATGAATCTAAATTTGAGACTTATTAGAGATTCTTAGGCTATATTTTCAAAGGTTGGTAAGAATTTCTCTAAATTCAAGTATAAAGCCATTGGTGGCCAATTTTAAATGTCTACAGTTTGCCCCTATTTGGGAAGGTGTTGCAAGATGTAAGCACAATAAAATATTTTCAAAGAATAAAATTATCATGTTGTTCTTATAACTTCAATGATAATTAATGAACTATAGCTACCCCCTCTAAGGATCAGCTGGCAAAATTGTTGACAAATAATCCCTCGAAAGAAATAAGCAAGATGAGGGGGTCAAACAAATGAATATGATGGGGTGAGAAAAAAAAGATTTGGCCAAATTTGGGTAGAATCATTAAGAATTTAGGTGGGATGGTGTATAATGGTTTGCCCAAAGGTGGTTATAAGCATTATACCTTGATAGTGGCAACATCGTATGATAACATAATGATTTTCCCAAAGGTGGTTATAATCATTAATAAGATGGAGTTGCCTTAGTTAGGATATACAAATAGGATAAAAACATACCCAAGGTGGGCAAAAGAAATTAAATGATTCAAAATTGGTGATAACATAATGATTTGCCCAAATATGGTTATAATAACTAAGAATATAGGCGGGATGGTGTACAGTTATTTTCCCATAGGTTGTTATATCATTGGACCCCAATTTTGGAAAACATGATTGAAAACAAGATAATGATAACTTGATACAAAGGATAAAAATGAATTGGGACAACCTATCAGTAGGGAGATGCTCATCCAAACTAACAAAGGTTAAAATTATTTCATTGTTTAAGTACTCTATTTGGGATATTATTAGGATTATTGTTGGTGCTAGTGTTGAGGAGATGTTGATACTACCATTACTATGTAGGCCTCTCAAAGATGATTTTTTATATAGCACTTAATGATAAGAATCATGATAGAACACCATGAGGACTTGGCCAAAATATGTCTAAGGACTAACTCCCATGATCTAATACTCAAAGTAAAACAATGCACAAATGATAAAAACCATGATGATAATGTTGACATATGAATATGGATATATTCAAGAACAAATGTGAAAGGAATCACCTAATGAATGCACATAGACTGAATCAAGGAAAAAATACTGAAAGCAAATAAATAGACACATAAACAAACAAGAAACCAAATAATGAAACAAATAATTGTTAGTCCCAATGTTAGTATAAACAATGTGACAAATAAGATAGTGAACATTATCCCTAGAAAATAGGTGACAACTAAAAAAAAATATGATGGGAAATAAAAGAAAAGGAAGGGGTTGGCCAAGTTGTCTCCATATACACTAGGAAAGTGGACACTACCTACATAGTTTCGTGGATGATATATCCAATAAAACTTTAGGCTGAATGTAGTTCTCCCAAGAAATGGGAAGAAAATGATAATAATAAAAAAACATGATTGATAGGATAGAAGATTAGGAATGAACTTGAAAAATGGTGAGATCATGGGATAAAAGGCCAAAAAGGATGGGGAAACTAAGTGACAAGTGATTTTTTGTGACTTAGTAAGGGTTCCAAGAATCCTTAAGGCAAATAAGTGATTAATGTTTTTGGTTTTTATAAATGATTTTCAAATGTTTTTAGAATTTTCTTGGTGTGTCAATTCAATTGAGAATGATGAGACACTAAATGAACCAAGCTCACAAAATGGTGAGGGCATAGAAAACTTGAATGTTGCTCACAAAATGGTAAGAGCATGATGGAAAGGGGGACTAAAATGACCTCAACGTGAATAAAAAATGACCCATGTAGTCCTAAAATGGACTTAGATTATAGTAGTTCCACCTTACAGTGGATGAATCTAACCAGCGTAGTAGCCAATTCAAATAAAAGGGCCATAATTGGTATGATGGCATAATACGACATAGGAATGGCTAGTTTGTGTGTCAAGGCAAAATAAACAAATGTTTCCCCTAGTTTTCCCCTAAGTAGTTATAAATAGGATACAACATATCAGACTAATGATACTAATTTTCCCATAGGGGGTTATAATTAGTGGCAAGATTAGTGAGACATTGATTTGCCCCTATAGGTGGATATAATTAGGGTCACATAAACAAACATGATAATAAAAGAATAATAAATTAAGGATACAATTACCAGAACTTATATTATACTACTCCAAAATACTACCTCTATCTGGAATGCTTGAAACAATTACTGAAATTGATATGATTCTTTGTGCTAAAAACATGAAACCAATAGATGAACCAAGTCAAACAAGCTAGGATAGGATAGATCAAAACATGTTTGGTTGATAAAACAGATATATGATAGGCAAAGTGATAAGACAGTAGGTTGATAGGATGATAAAATGATAGAATGGCATGGTAAAAGAAGAATATGGATAATATGATGTAACTAAAAATGGTCCTTATAGACAATACATCGTATCAGTCAAGCGTAGTACTTCTTGAGGTGTATAATGTTCATAGACTCATCAGTTTCATCTCTGTATAGTGTGGTGAGCTTGTTTGCTCCTATGCCATAGTCTATAACAATGATGAAAGGACCTACTCAATTGGGTTTAAACTTGCCTTTATGCTTATTTTTAGTTGTGGTATTCTTTTGGTTTTATTTGAGGACAAGATCGCCAAGCTTAAATTGTCTATGTTTCATGCGTAGATTGTAGTGGCCACGGAGTTGATTTTGATATGCTTGAAGATTGTTCACTACATTTATGCATTTCTCATCAAGCAACTCTAACTCTTTCAAGTGAGCTACTTGATAGTCATTATCATCTAGGACATGTTTGAAATAAATGTGCAATGATGGTAACTATCCCTCAATGGGAATAATGGCTTTAGTGCCATAAACAAGTAAGGAGTGGCTCCTATGGGTGTGCAATGATTGGTATGGTATGCCTAGAGGGCATGAAATATATAAAGGTGTCAATCATGACTAACATCATTGATAATGTTTTTAAGGATGTTGATAATGGTTTTGTTTGATGCTTCACCCTGGCCATGACCTTGAGGGTAATAGGCCATGGAATTTTTTTTCTAATTTTATGTTTAGTACATAGCTTTTTGAAATATTTGTTCTTGAATGATCTTCCATTATTAGATATAATGTCAGAAGGGATACCATAGTGGTAAATGATGTGGTTGAAGATGAATTTGGGAATTTGCTTTCATGTCACATAAGTGAGGGGTATAGCTTCAATCCACTTAGTGAAATATTCTATGGTGGTGAGGATGTGTTTATCACCATCTGATGAGGTGGGATTTATCTTCCCAATGAGATCAAGGCCCCATGTAACAAATGGCCATGGTGTCAACATTGGTTTCAGAGTCTTGGCTAGGGCATGTATCATATTATCATGTCACTTACGTTTATCACATATTTTAACATATGCATCTATATCTACATCCATTATTTGCCAATAATAACCAGTACATAGGAATTTTTTTGATAGGACTATCCTACTAGTGTGGGCTCCACATACCCCTTCATGAAATTCCTATGATGCTATATAGATTCATCTAAAGGTAAATAATGAAGTAGAGTTCCGTCAAAATTGTAGTGGTATAGGGTTGGTCTGAGTAAGGTATAACATTGGGCATTATGGATGAAGGATTTGGTTTACTTTCGAGATAAGTATGGTAGTAAAACATGGTCATGTAAATAGACATATAGGTCAAAATACCAAGTAGAGTTAGGACCAACAATATCTTAGATCATTTCAATGGTTGATGGTTCATGAGCTGGTACTATTAGATTTTCAATGAGAAATTGGTAGTCTTTTGCCATATCTGGATGTCAAATGAGTGACCCAATGGTAGCCATTGCATCTATTATTATATTGCTTTCCCTTGGTATATGTTCAAATTCAATCTCAATAATTTACTACTTGAGAGTGTCGACCATGGCCTTGTAGGGAACCAACTTGTCATCTTTGATATAAAAGTGGTCTATAACTTGACTGATGATTAACTATGAATCACCATAAACCTCTAGATAACATATGTTCCATTACACTATCTATAAAATCCCTATGATGAGTGCTTCATATTTGTCCATGTTATTGGTATAATGAAAACTTATTCTGAATGAGTTAGGGATTAGATCCCCCTATGATGTTATAAATAAAATGCCTGCCTTCAATTTATGTTCAATAAATGAACCATCAAAATATAGATTCTAGTTTTGCTTTTCAAGAGGCGTTTCAATGATGGTCATGATGGATTCATCAATAAATTATAATGTGAGTGGCTCTATATCTGTAAGGGATGTTTCAAAAAGCTAATCTACAAGAACTTTCCCCTTGATGGCTTTCTGGTTCACATATTATATCTCAAACTCACTGAGAAGTAAGATCCATTTGGCCATATGGCCTTTTAAAGTTGTTTTAGATAATATATACTTGACTGGATATACTTTGTAAATGACCATGGTCTCAATATTCAACATGTAGTGTCATAGTTTCTAAGTTATAAATACCATAACTAATTAGGCTTTTTCAATGGGTGTATAATTATGTGCATACACTACTAGTATATGGATTAGATAGTACACTACATGTTCTTTTCCATTGTCATTATGTTTAGATATAAGTGCCCCTAGGGCTTTGTCTATTTTTGATAAATATAAAAGGAATGGTTTGCCTAGCATAAGAGGTAATAAAACTAGTAGATTCATAAGATAGTCCTTTAGCGGTTGAAATGCTTTTTGACAATCGTCATCCCAAAGAAATATTACATCCTTCTTTAGTAGGTGTGTAAATGGGTGGTACTTTTTGGCCAATTGAGATATGAAGCATCTGATGGATTGAATTTTACCCTAAAAACTATGGAGTTGCTTCAAATTAGTCGATGGTTACATCTATGTTATGGCTTGTAATTTGGCTAGATCGACTTCTATGTCCCTACAAGACATAATGAAGATAATTAATTTCCATGATGTGATGCCAAAAACACATTTTTGGGGGTTGATTCTAACTTTGTATTCATGTAGTCATTCAAATATCCTCCTCAATGTTGCTAGATGATTGGCCTTGGTCTTTGATTTGCCTACTATGCCATTGATGTAGTCATCAATAATGTCATGCATCATATCATGAAATATGACTAACATGGCTCTTTGATAAGTGGCCTCTACATTATTAAGACCAAATGGCATAACCTAATAGTAGAAGTTTCCCACAAAGAGGTGAACATTGTCTATTGTTGGTCTTTTGGTGTGATTCTGATCTGATTGTAACCTAAGAATCCATCCTCAGTAAAAACATCTCATAGTTTGATGTGGAGTTGACAATCATGTCAATGCTAGGTAATGGAAAGTTATCCTTTGGGAAATATTTTTTAATGTCCCTAAAATCAAAATAGATTCTTATTCCTTTTGGATTTCTGCTAACTAGCACAATATTAGAAATCCATTCATAATAGTCGATTGGCCTAATACATCTCGCTTCTAAGAGCTTTCCCAACTCTTTTTTACTAATACAATAATGTGAGGATGCATTTTATGTAACTTTTATGTCATTGGTTTGGCATCAAGATGTACCATAAGGTTGTGAACAACCAAGGTAGGGTCCAAACAAGGCATGCTAGAATAGGCCCAAGAAAATATATCCAAAAATTCCATCAATAGGGTTCTTAATACTTCACTCTCATCCTCAATGAGGGATGCACCTAATTTAATCCACTTTGGGTCATCTAGAGACCCTATGTTTACCTTTTTTGTGTCTTCTACTAGAAGGTTCAAACTATCTTCAAGAATAGAGGGCAAAGATTTGAACTATTTGTCTATGTTAGAGTCCTTTGTTAGGATTTGTTCTTCAAGTTCTCCAAAGGCATGATGAACCAGAATCCCCCAAAGGGAGGGATGGCCATGTAACAAATGTTATTAGAAACTATTGAATGATGTGATCAAATGATCATTGTTCTTCAAGACTTAAGTCAAATTCATAAATAATTTCATCGACATTGGTATCCCAAATGATTTTATCAAAAGCTTATTCTTCTTCAATACTAAACTTGGACCTCCAGACAAACTTGTCATTGGTGGTCTCTTGGTCTATATTTGAATAAGGTTGAACATCCCCATCTAGTGATGCCTAAAATAGATTTTCACCACTAGACTGGCCTTTATATTTACTTTTTTCTTGGTTAGAAATCACCTCAAAGAGGTTTTTACTTTAAGATATCAATGTTTTATTTATTTGATTTTGGCTAAGGGTGTTCACTTGATCTCCAAAATAATATTCACAATCTAGTTTGATTGAGAACCCTGATTTATGATTTCCCAATGGAACATTATCCCTAAGGACTAAAAAATCATAGAAAGCTTCATCATTCTAAAACTCATTAATTGGCATGTTGGATTCTTATTGATCCTAGTCTATCAGTATGGGATGATACAATGGTAGTGGATTATGTTAAATGGATAGTCGAAGGGTAAAAATGACATTATTGTCAAATAGATTAGTTTGGGTTGGTTAAGTCATTGAATTGGATATGATCAGACTCTGCTTTGTTATTAGCATCATTATCATTATTCATTGGTGATAGAACATGAATAAGATACGTGGGGTCACCCCCAAGAAATTTATATCCAATTTCATAGGTTCCTTTGTACTTAGTTATAAAAATTGGCTCAAGTGTTCCATATTGATTTGGCTTGAGGCCTCCTCCTTTATAGTCTTAGTTCTCCATGATCTGATTTGGAATGGGATACTTAGAAATATTGTAACAATTGGAAAATTTGTCATGTATAACCATGATTCGTCATCATCAAGAGGGTCCATTCCTTGGATAAAAGATGGTATGAAAGTGACAAGTGTTGGATTATGCATTTAGTCTTTTCCCTTTCATTGCCATTGCATGAGTGGTTTTGCTCTTGGTCTTCCAAAGGACTTTAGGTTCTATGGGAGGTTTGCAATGTGAAAGGTGTCATGTGTTAAATATTCTCTTGGGCAATTATTCAAGATGGTATAGTGATTGGACATTTAAGGAGGTGGCATGTGGGAAAGGAAATCAAGGGAATCAAGGTTAATGCAGTTGGCCTCTGGTAAATCAATAAGTATTGCTTTCCCTTTGTCCTACTTGGTGACTAGATTCATGTTGAAATAATAATTATAGCTCTTAAACTCATCTTTTAGATGTTTTAAATACTCATATGGATACAAATATCCTAGAATAATAACCTCTATACCTAAATGGGTGAACTTGATACATTGGTGCAATGTCGATGGGACTACACAAAATTTGTGTAACCAAGTTATACCCAAAAGAATATTATATGAGAAATTAAAATTGAGCACATGGAAAAGTGTATTATGGGTTAAAGGCTCAATGATAATTGGTAAGATAAAGGTGCCTTGTGATTATCATTCCTCATTTTCTTAGGCTTTTATGGTTATTGTTTTTGCTTGGAGATTTGTTGAGGTGTACTTGAGAAGCTTGATAAGCTTTTGAGACACTATATTTAGACTTGATCCATTGACTATGAGGAAATGCTTCACTTTGTGTCTCTTTATATAAAATTTTATGTATAATGGATTATTATAAAGTAGGCCAAGGGATGACATATAACTTTGGTTGAAAGTTACTTGTTGGGATAGAGCTAGGTGTCCAACCAAAACTTGAAATTTGTCAAGAGATATGTCATTTGAAATTGTGGATTGAGCAAAGAACTCTATCAATATGTTTTTTGGATGGTTGATGTATGTAACAAATCTAAAATGGATATTATTGATGGAGTCTTTTGCAATTGTTCCACAATGTCAAAGGTATTTTCTTGGATAGTGTTAAATGGCTTATTTCGAGGTAGAATGTCTGGTTGGATGATGGGTGAAGTGGCAAATGGTCATGGGCCTAGTATGGTAATCCAATTGTGCTATTTGAATCATACTATAATATTGAAGTGATCAAGGTGTTGAGGGCCCACTTTATTCCTTCCTCTATGTTCACACATATTTCCATCTAGTCCACCATGGCACTTTGGATTAGATTTTTTCCAATGTTTTCCTTCTCTATGGGTATTATCCTTTACATTATAAAACAATATATTCACATGGTGTGGGTTGTAGTAGACTAGGTGGTACCATTATGTTGGAAGTAAATTGTTTATGAGGTGGTATCATTATGTTGAAAGTTAATTATTTATTCTTGCTTAGCTCTAGTTTGATTATTCTAAGAGGATATCTAGGTATAATTGAATGGATGTCTCCAATCATCTCCAATTCCCTAGGTATCTATCCATTTGTCTCTACTTCTATCTTTATTAAGCTTTTTGACATGACCTCTTTAATTACTACTATACTAGCTATCCTGAATTCTCTTTTGTCTTGCTCTTTTATTGGTCTTCCCTTTTAATTTTCTCTTCCTCATTCCTTTATTTTTATTCTCTTTATTTATGTTCCTAATTCTCCTTTTATTCTTTCCCTCTTTTGATTTTCTTATTCCTCCTTTCTCTTATTATATTCTTATTTTTTGTTTTTCTTTACTTATTATTTTCTATTTTTGTTTGCTTCTTATTTTTTATATTTCTCCTCATCTTGTCTTTGTTTATCCTCCACATAATTTTTAATCTTCTCTTCCTTTGTATTTTCTCCTAATAATTTATCTTTCTCTGCTTTTTATTTTTTTCATTTTTCATCTTTTCACTCTATCTTGTTCTGCTTTCTCTTTTTTGTAAAACTTTTTGGGCTTGTTGTTGCCAAGTACAAAATTTCCTATATTTTTCTCCTTTCCTCTTCTAATTATATATCAACGTCTTTCCTTTTTTGTGAAACCACTTCTTCCATCTCCTTCAATTTTTGAAGTTACCTTTTCTTCTCCAAGGTTTGTGCTTCCAACTCAATCTTTTGTTTTATCCATGTTCATTTTTTGGAAGTTTTCAAAGCCTTTTCTTATCCTCTAAAGATGTTTTTGTCCGTCTTATCACTATTTTTAATGTGGCTTCTTGATACTCATCTACTACTATCTTTGCCTCTTTTATTTTTATCTGAGTATCAATTATATCCCATTGGATTATATGCATGAGTAATTCCATTATATTATCTAATGTGTATGGAATTATTTCCACATAATCCATCAATGATTTTAATACCATCTTCTTCTATTTGTGGCTTTTTCCTTCATATATCCTTCCTGATCTTAAAATTCCTCCTTTATTTATGAATTCCTACATCAATTTTGTGGTGTCAGGTACTAATTTTTCATTATCTTCTTTCCCACTCATCTGCTCTTCTCCATGTTCTTCCTCCTCTAAAGAATTTTATGGTGAATAAGAGGCTAGTATTTCCCCTTCCTTTTACTTCTATATTTCTAGTTTTCTTGCTTTCTGATTCTTCTTCACTTTTATTTCTTTCTTGGGTGAAGAAAGTTTATATTATTTACTACAACTCTTCTATAGTAGACTATCCCTAATATCTACCATTGATGAAATATTGGATACTTATAGCTATTCTTTTATGCAAATATCTCTCTTTATGGCCTTTGTTGTGCCTTCCACCTCCTAAGTTATCTTCCTTATCTTCAAGGAATAGGTTTGAATCCATTTTTATACTATCTCTTCCTCTACAATGCCTTTTCTTATGGTGGAGTCTTGCATAATAAACCTACTATTATCCTTCTTATGTTTTTTAGCTTTTTCTTAGCTCTTGGGATTTATTTTTGTAACCATGGTGATCTATACAATATTGGTAATAGTTGAGAGCATTATATTTTATCTTAGGTTTGTGGTGTCTCCTATAGTTCTACCATAATTGGGACTTGTGTTCTTTCGAATTAGGATACTATATGGGTTTTTGAGCTAGTGGTTTATTTTTTTTTATGTTTCTCATGAATTATAGTAACCTAAGATCTATAGTCAGTCCCCTGACACCTATTACAACTACTTCCATTTTTTGGTCATATACTTCATAGATAAGGGGAGAAAGAGGGGTGGTTTAAGCTAAAATAGCTCAATATATATAGGTTATCATCCCCTATGATAAACCTAACTTCATTAAAATAATTTTCCACTATCCTTATAGAGACTTTATACGTCCCAACTACCATCCCTCTAATCATTTTATCTAAAACTAAAGTCTATGATAGGTTTATCTCTCCTTGATGGTGTGATTCTAGGTAATTTTTAAATTATTTTCCTATGGTTCTTTTAGGGTCCCATTATACTAGCCTAGGATCCCCTAGAAAGGTGTTTATATAATACATAGTAAGTCCCATAAGTAGATAACCCTACTAGAATGAGTGGTTTCCTATTTTTATCTTTATGACATTATCCATGTAATTCCCATAAAGTGTAGTAAAAATATCATATTACATTCTACATGTTACCATGCCCTTTGTAATCTACATAATCTTGGTCATTTATTAATATTCATGGTTAGTATATTAGACTTTCCACACTATCACTGTTATCATATATCAAACTTTAAGGTTTTGGATACCCTGAATAGAGAGGGATATCTAGTTGGAATGTGTTATTATGAGTGTTATGACTAATTTGGTACCTAATGACTTATGAATATCAAAATTATGGAAGTTATATCATGTTTTTCAATCTAAGACCTCAATCCCAAGTGAACTTATTAGGTTAGATGCATTGAGTGATCTTGGGAACAATAGGGGGACTTGTATCCTCTGATTTTATAAATATTCCTGAGAGAATGCATGCCATGATCTATAGGTATTAGGATTCATTAAATTTCCTGATTAGAATAGATATCTAAGAGATGCAATTCTAACACCAAAGGTCCAATACTAGTTTTCTCACCAATTTATAGAACTTCTAGAGTTATAGCTACACCATATTAAAATTCAATGTCCTCCTTCGCTTCACTTCATAGTTTATAAAGAAAGGGAAAGATCACAAATAAACATAAAAAGAGAGAGATTAAGGTAGAAAAAAAATCCTTCTAAATAAATTGCCAACACAAATGCTATGTGGTCAGCTACAATTGTACCATTTTATTCTAAGTTTAATGATAGCTTAGGCTCCATTCACATAGGGATATGGTTTAAGGAGAAAAGGGTAAATGATTAATTTTAATATTATTTTAATTAATTAAATGGAAATAAGAAAGTAATTAACTACACACATTTCTTAATAGCATTCAAATAAAATGAAAAGAATCATATAACTTAATTAGAATAATAAAGTTCCATCTAATTAATGCATGAACATTTTAGAAAAACAAAAATTATATTCCTCAATAATTGGTGTTGACACCTTAAAGTATAAAGTCAGTGTAAGACATTCAAGACAACCAGACCTATTTACACAAAAAAACAATTTTGTATTAATTTGAAAACATTTAGTTTTAAATAGAGTTGACATTTATAACATACTAGATAGTAGTATATATAAAAGATAAATGTGGGTCTAGCCTTTGAAAGCCATGAGATCCCACTCTTTTCAATCATTGCTTACAATGGTAAAATAAAATTATATCATGATACTCCTTATTCCAAAAAAAATAAGACAAAGTAATTCCATAGTGTACTATAGAGCATTGAGGAGAAGTCAAATGTGGAATGTATCCTAACTATTTTAGCAAGCTCCACTAAGTTACCAATGATTAATAGATGAGGATTTCCTCTTGATAAAATACCTATGAGTTGATAGGTGAATCTGAGAAGAACATATTTGCTAGAGTTATTAGGTGCAAGAAGTGTGGGGATCACATGCCTATTTTTCCTCTATGGAATTATGAATGATTGAGGGACTTGACATATGTCACTTTGCCAATGTCTTTGAGTACTCATTAATTTTTAAAATGATAAATTTATTTTTATAATTATATTGGGTCCCACCTTTGTGTCTTTCACTTATGTGCAAAAGTAAAAAATAAGGGTCCAAGTTGACCTTCTTAGGATTGTGATATTTATTAATTTGTCACTTGATTAAGACCTATGTGGGTCCTTTCATTTAAGTTTTGGATAAAAATTGATCCAGATTCTAGGTCATATTTAAAATGATGGATATATTATTAGAGAGTTAAGCTTATTTGGGTTTAATATAGGTTTATAGGTTTATCCTAAGTATTATTTATGTGTGTATTTATTACACTTTATCCTAGCCTTATGAGGTCACTCACCTCTATGATCAAGGAATTTGTCTCAAGATAGGAGGTTAGTATACCATTAGTTTCAAAAATAATGAAATAAACACACTAAACAAGATAACATCTCTAGGTCTAAATCATGGGGTCAGCTTAGTGAAGAAAAAAAATGAAGACACAACTAAAATGCAAACAAATGATAACCTCTTTACCTTCCTTGATCACTCCAAGATGATGTGTTCTTTGGCTTGATCAATTATGCTCAATAAATCTACATCAATGAGGCTTGGCTATATCCATCTCATTTTGGCACCATGGTTGGCTTGATGTCTTGGCTTTATTTTGACATTATAACACTATGCATTTACTTCATGAAATCCAATCTAGCATTATAACTCTACTATGTTCCAAGCTCTCCAAATGAAGAGCTCTAGGATTACTTTTATAGGCTTTGAAATGACTTGGAATGGGTTAAATATTAACATTGGTTGGATTAGTTAACCCTAGTAGGGTTAAAAGGTTTCAAATGGTCATGATTAGCATGGAATAAGCATGGGTGGGATATTTTCCAAAAATGACAACTCACAAAAGCTAATGATGAAAACCTAGGATATTCACTGACTTTTAAATTTTCCTTTTTGATAATTGCTTTAATTGTTCATGGATTAATTCAATTAGGATTTGATTAGAATTTGATCTTAATTAATTCTTGTTAGGCATTTTGAACATTTTCAAGAGTTTTAATTAAATAATTTGTGCATTTGTTCAATTTAATTGATTTATGGGCTAAATTGATTTATTTACATGGTTATGAAACCAAGTTTGAGACTTATTAAAAATTCTTAGGCTATATTTTCAAAGGTTGGTAAGAATTTCTCTAAATTCAAGTATAAAGCCATTGGTGGCCAATTTTAGATGTCTATAGTTTGTGCCTATTTGGGAAAGCATTGCAAGCTATAAACATAGTAACATATTTTTAGAGAATAAAATGGCCATATTGTGCTTATGACTTCAATAATAATGAATGAACTGTAACTACCCCCTTGGGGGATCGATTGAAAAAGGTGTTGACAAACGGTCCTTCAAAAGAAAGAAGAGAGATGAGGGGACCAAATAAATGAATATGATGGGGTGAGAACATAATGATTTGGAAAAATTTGGGTAGAATCATTGAGAATGTAGGTGGGATGGTGTATAATGGTTTGCCCAAAGGTGGTTACAAGAATTGTACCCTAATAGTGGTAATGTGGTATGATAACACAATTATTTACCCAAAGTTAGTTATAATCATTAAGAAGATAGAGTTGACCTAGTTAGGACAAACAAATATGATAACAACATGCCCCAAGTAGGTAGAAGAAAATAAATAATTCAAAATTGGTGATAACATAATGATTTTACCAAAGGCAGTTTGATCCAAAACTCAAAATTTCTGGTTGATAAATATTTCAATAGCATATAAATAACATAGTAATAATGAATTCTCTGAGAAGAGATGTAGTATTACTCAAGATCACAATACAAATATATGATTATCTCTGGGAAGAGATGTTTGTCTTCACTTTTTGGGTTACCTCTTCATTTATATACATTTTGAAAGCATGGAGAGGATGTGGAAGGTTAGAAATCTCAAGGGAGATTAAGTGGTTTGACTTCTAAGATTTAAAACAATACAGAATTTGAGGGATTACTATTTTTAGAAACTTACTATTTTTAGACTGCACTACTAAAATTGAAATTTGGGGCACTTCCATTGGGTTTTTAGGGATCAAACTTCATTAAGAATATATCCATGCCATCTCATGACATTCTCCTCATTCTTAGCTTTCCAACAATTCAAACGGCAAGTCAATTGGAACTACAGTGCAAAAGTTATGGCTCCTGAAAGTTCCATCATCAATTGGGGTGGAACTATCACTTGAATTGTTGCCTAAATTTTTGCCCGGATCACAGTTATAATCATTGAGAATGTAGGTGGGATGGTGTATATTTATTTAACCATAGGTATTTATAATCATTATACCTTGATTTTGGCAAACATTATTGATAGTTGATGATTGAAAACAAGATAATGATAACTTGATACAAAGGATAAAAATGAATTGGGACAACCTGTGAGTATGGAGATGCTCATCTAAACTAACAAAGGTTGAATTTTTTTTCATAAATTAATTACTTTATTTTGGATATGATTGGGATTATTATTGGTGCTGGTGTTGAGGAGATGTTAATACTACCACTATTGTGTAGGCCTCTCAAAGATGAGTTTTTCTATAGCACTTAATGATAGGCATCATGATAGAACACCATGAGGACTTGGCCGAAATATACTTAAGGACTAACTCCCATGATTCAATACTCAAAGGAAAATAATGCAACAATAATAAAAACCATGATGACAATGTTGATATATGAACATGGATATATTCAAGAATAAATGTGAAACGAATTACCCAATGAATGCACATAGACTAAATCAAGGTAACAATACTGAAAGCAAATAAATAGGAACACAAAAAAATAAGAAAAAAAGAAAAGAAAAAAATAATTGTTAGTCCCACTATTATTATAAACAATGTGATGAACATTGTCCTTAGAATAAAATAGCTGACAAATCAACAAAAAAACATGATGGGAAAATAGAATAAAAGGAAGGGGGTGGCCGATCTATTTCCATATGCACTAGGCAAGTGGAAGATACCTACATAGTTTCATGGATGATATATCACTCAAAACTTTATGCCAATTGTGTTTCTCCCAAGAAATGGGAATAAAATGATGATAATCAAAAAACATGATTGATATGATAGAATAATAGGAAAGAACTCAAAAAATGGTGAGAGCATGGAATAAAAGGTCAAAAAGGATGGGGAAGCTAAGTGACAAGTGATTTGTTATGACTTAGGAAGGGTTCCTAGAATCCTTAAGGCAAATAAGTGGTCAATGTTTTTAGTTTTTCTAAATTATTTTCAAATGTTTTTGGAATTTTATAAGTGTCTCAAATTGATTGAGAATGATGAGGCACTAAACGATCCAAGCTCACAAAATGGTGAGGGCATATAAAACTTGAATGTTGCTCACAAAATGGAGAGAGTGTGGTAGAAAGGGGGACTAAACTGACCTCAACATGAATCAAACATGAGCCACATAGTCCTAAAATGGCCTTAATTCAAAGTAGTTCTACCTTATAGTGGAGGAATATGACTAGTATAGTAGCTAATTCAAAAAAAATAGGCATAGTTGGTATGATGACATAGTATGACATAAGAATGGCTAGTTGGTATGTCAAGGCACAATAAAAAAATGTTTCTCCTAGTTTTCCCATAGTTAGTTATAATTAAGATACAATAGATTAGATTAATGATACTAATTTCCCCATAGGTGGTTATAATTAGTAGCAAGACTAGTGAGACACTAATTTTCCCTTGTAGGTGGATATAATTAGGCTCACATAAATAAACATGATAATAAGGGAACAAT
Organism: Torreya grandis; assembly: GCA_037957365.1. Classification (NCBI taxonomy): domain Eukaryota; kingdom Viridiplantae; phylum Streptophyta; class Pinopsida; order Cupressales; family Taxaceae; genus Torreya; species Torreya grandis. Next base: position 5,716,660 of record JARHVA010000329.1, read on the forward strand.
AAATTAAGGATGCAACTGACAAAACTTATATCATACTAGTCTAAAATACTACCTCTATATGGAATACTTGAAATAACTACTAAAATTGATCTTATTCTTTATGCTAAAAACATGAAACCAATGGATGAACCAAGGTAAAATGAGTTAGGATAGGATGAATCAAAACATATTTGGTTGATAGAATAGAATGGTAGAATGGATATATCATAGGTAAAGTGATAGGCTAGTAGGTTGATTGGATTATAAATTGGTATAATGTTATGGTACAGGAAGAATATAGATAATATGGTACAACTTGACATGGTCATTATAGAAAATACATCATATCACTCAAGAGTAGTACTGCTTGAGATGTATAATGTTCATAGGCTCATTAAGTTCATCCCTATCTGGTGTGGTGAGCTTATTTTCTCCTACACCATAGTCTATAATAATGATGAAAGGACCTACTTAGTTAGGTTTGAACTTGCATTTATGCTTATTTTTGGTTTTGGTATTCTTTTGGTTTTATTTGAGAACAAGATCACCAATCTTAAATTGTCTATGTTTCACATGCCAATTGTAGTGGCCACAGAGTTGATTTTGATATGCTTGAAGGTTTTTCATTGCACCCATGTGTTTATTTTCAAGAAACTATAACTCTTATAGATGAGCTACTTGATAATCATCATCATCTAGGACATGTTTGAAAAAAATAAACAATGATGGTAACTACACCTAAATGGGAATAATGGCTTCAGTGCCATAAACAAGTATGAGTGGCTCCTATGGGTGTTTGATGATTATTATGGCATACCTAGAGGGCATAAAATATTTTAAGGTACTAATCATGACCAACATCATTAATAATATTTTTCAAGATGTTGATAGTGGTTTTGTTTGATGCTTCAGCGTGGCCATTACCTTGAGGGTAATAGGTTATGGAAAAATGTTATTTGATTTTATATTTAGTACATAGCTTTTTGACATCTTTGTTCTTGAATGATCCTCCTATATTATATATAATGTTAGAAGGGATACCGTAGCAGCAAATGAGATGGTTGAAGATGAAATTAGATTTTTTATTTCATGTCACATAAGTGAGGGATATAGATTCAACCCACTTATTGAAATATTCTATGGTAGTGGGGATGTGTTTATGGCCATCTAATGAGGTGGGATTTATCTTCCCAATGAGATCAAGGCCACATGTAGCAAATGGCCATGGTGTCAACATTGGTTTTAGAGTCTTGGCTGGGGCATGTATTAGATTAGCATGTCATTTACATTTATTGCATCTTTTAACATATGCATCTGTATCTACATCCATTATTGGCTAATAATAACTAGTACATAAGATATTTTTGGATAGGACTACCTCACTATTGTGGGCTCTACATACCACTTCATGAACTTCCCATAATTCTAGTATAGATTCTACCAAAGGTAAACAACAAAGTAGAGTTCCATCAAAATTACAATGGTATAGGGTTGGTCTGAGTAAGGTATAACATTGGGAATTATGGATGAAGGCTTTGGTTTGATTTTGAGATAATTCTAGTGATAAAACATGGTCATGTAAGTAGGCATATAGGTTTGAATACCAAGTAGAGTTGGGACCAATAATATCATAGATCATTGCGATGGTTGATGGTTCATGAACTGGTGTTGTTATATTTTCAATGATAAATTGGTAGTCTTTTGTTGTATCTGCATGTTGAATGGGTAATCTAATGGTATCCATTACATATGTTGTTTTATTGCTTGCCCTTGGTATATGTTCAAACTAAATGTCAACAATATTCTACTTGAGAGTGTTGACCATGGACTTATAGGGAACCAACTCATCATCTTTGGTCTAAAAGTGGTTTATAACCTGATTGATGAATAATTATGAATCACCATAAAATTTTATATGATATATGTTCCATTGTACTACCTATCAAAGCCCTATGATGATTTATTCATATCATCCATGTTATTAGTACAATTAAAACTTATTTTGAATGACTTAGGGATAAGAAACCCTAGTGATTTTATAAACAAAAGGCCTACCCTCTATTTATGTATAATAAATGAACCATCCAAATATAGCTTCCAGTGTTACTCTTCAAAAGGTGTTTTAATGATGTTCATGATGGATTCATCAAGAAATTACAATGTTAGTGGCTATATATTTTTAATGGATGATTTAACAAGCTAATCTACAAGAACCTACCCCTTTATGGCTTTTTGGTTCACATATTATATCTCAAACTCACTTAGAAGCATGATTCATTTAGCCATATGACCTTGTAATGCTATTTTAGATAGTAGATACTTGAGTGGATCTACTTTTGAAATGATCATGGTCTTATTATTCAACATGTAGTATCATGGTTTCTAATCTATAAAAACCATATCTAAATAGGATTTTGTGATGGGCATATAATTGTGTTCATATACTACCAGTGTATGGCTTAGATAGTACACTGCATGTTCTTTTCCATTTTCATCATGTTGAGCTAGAAGTGACCCCATGGATTTGTATGTTGATAAATATAAAAGGAGTGGTTTCCTTGGAATTGGAGGTAATAGAACTAGTAGAGTCACAAGATAGTCCTTTAGCTGTTGAAAAGCCTTTTGACAATCATCATCCCAAAAAAATGTTACACCCTTCTTTATTAGGTTTGTAAATGGGTAACATTTATCAACAAATTGAGATATGAAGCATTTTATGGATTGTATTTTTCCATATAAACTATGGAACTACTTCAAATTGGTCAGTGGTTACATCTCTATTATGTCTTGTACTTTGGCTAGATCAACTTCTATGCCCCTGTGAGACATAATAAATCCAATTAATTTGCTTGATGGGAAGCTAAAAACACATTTATTAGGGTTGATTCAAGCTTTGTATTCATGTAGTCATTTAAATATCCTCCTCATTATTATTGGATGATCAGTCCTAGTCTTTGATTTGATTAATATATCATTGATGTAGTCTTCAAGAATGTCATGCATCATTTGATGAAATATGACTATCATGACTCTTTGATAGGTGGCCTCTACGTTCTTAAGACCAAATGGCATAACCTAATAGTAGAAAGTTTCCCATGAAGTAGTGAACATTATCTTGTGTTGTTCTTCTGGTGTGATTCTAATTTGATTGTAGCTTGAGAATCCATCCATCAGTTAAAACATCTCATAGTCTGATGTGGAGTCAAAAATCATGTCAATTTTAGGTAATGGAAATTCAACCTTTGGGCAAGCTTTGTTAATGTCCCTGAAATCAAAATAGATTCTTATTCCTTTTAGCTTTCTACTAACTGGCACAATATTTGAAATCTAATCATAATAGTTGATTGGCCTGATACATCTCACTTCTAAGAGATTTTCCAACTCTTTCTTTACTAATACATAAATATAAGGATACTTTTTTCATAAATTTTGTTTCACTAGTTTGGCATTAGGATGTAATACAAGGTGATGGAAAACCAAGGTGGGGTCCAAACTAGGCATATCAAAATAGGCCCAAGCAAATATATCCACAAATTCCCTCAGTAGGGTTGTTAAGACTTCACATTCATCCTTAGTGAGGGATGCATCTAATTTAATCTAATTTGGGTCATTTAAAGACCCTATGTTTACCTTTGTTGTGTCTTTTACTAGAAGGGTTAAACCATCTTCAATAACAGTGGGAAAAGATTTGAACTATTTCACTATGTTAGAATCCTCTCTTAGGACTTGTTATTCAAGTTCTCCTAGGTATGATGAATCATAATCCCCCAAGGGGAGGGAAGGACATGTAACAAATTTTTTTAGAAACTCCTAAATGATGTGATAAAATGCTCATTGTTCTTCAACACTAAAGTTAGATTATAGATAATTTCATTGTCATTGGTATCTTGAATAATTTGACCAAAACCTATTCTTAGTCAAGAATAAACTCAAACCTATAGACAAGTTTGTCATTGGTGGTATCCTAGTCTATATTTGAATAAGGTTGAATAGCCTCATCTAGTAATGCTTGAAATAAGTTTTCACCACTAGACTGGCCTTTATATTTAACTTTTCCCTGGTTAGAAATCACCTTGAAGAGGTTTTCACTTTAAGACCTCAATGTTTTATTTATTTTATTTTGGCTAAGGGTGTTCACTCACTCTTAAAAATAATATTCACAATCTATTTTGATTGAGAACCCTAATTTATGATCTTCCAATGGAACATTATCCCTAAGGCCTAAAAAATCATAAAAAGCTTCATCATTCTAAAACTAATCAATTGGCATGTTGGATTCTTGTTGATCCCAGTCTATTAGTTTGGGATGATACAATGGTAGTGGATTATGATGAATGACTGGTTGAAGGGTAAAAATGGCATTATTTTCAAATATATTAGTTTGGGCTAAGTCATCAAATTAGCTCTAATTGGAATATACTTTACTACCGATATCTTTATCACTAATCATTGGTGATAGAACTTGAATAAGATATGTGGGGTCACCCCCAGGTAGTTTATATCCAATTTCATAGGTTCCTTTGTACTTAGTCATAGAAATTATCTCAAGTGTTTCCTATCGATTTGGCTCAAGGCCTCCTCTTTCTTAGTCTTGGTTCTCCATGATCTGATTAGGAATGGGATACTTGGAATTCTTATAATAATTAGCTATTTTGTCATTGTATAACCATGATTCATCACCATTAAGAGGGTCCTTTCATTAGCTATAAGTTGGTATAAAAGTGACAAGTGTTGGATTATACATTTGGCCTTTACCCTTTTGCTACCATTACATGAGTGGTTTTGCTCTTGGTCTTCTAAAGGACTTTGGGTTATGTGGGAGGCTTATAATGTGAAAGGTGTCATGCATTAAATATTCTCTTAGGCCATTAGCTGAGATGGTATAGTGATTAGACATTTTATGAGGTGACATATGGGAAAGGGAATTAAGGGTATTAGGGTCAATGCAAGTGGCCTTTGGTAAATCAATAAGTATTGCTTTCCCTTTGTCCTTATTAGTGAATATATTCATGTCAAAATGTTAATTTTAGCTCTTGAACTTAGCATCTAGATGTTTGAAATACTCATATGCATGAAAATCTCCTAGAATACTAGCCTCCATCCTTGAATGGGAGAAATTGATACATTACTACAACGTCCATGGGACTGTATTAATTTTGTGTAACCAAGGTCTCCCCAAAAGCATATTATATGATAAATAGAGATATAACACATGGAAAAGTGTATCATGGGTCAAAGGTCCAATGATAATTAGTAAGCTAAAGGTGCCTTGTGATTATCATTCCTCATTATCATAGGCTTTTATGGTTATTGTCTCTGCTTAGAGATCTACTGAGGTGTACTTGAGAAGCTTGATAAGCTTTAGAGATACTATATTTAGACTCAATCCATTGTCTATGAAGACATGCTTCACTTTGTGCCTCTTTTTGTAAACTTTGATTTACAATGGATTATTATGTAGTAGGCCAAAGGATGATATATCGCTTTGGCTGAAGGTTACTTATTGGGTTGGAGTTAGGTGTCCAACCAAAACTTGAAATTTGTCAGGAGATATGTCATTTAGAACTATGGATTGAGTAAGGACTCTATCAAGATGTTTTTGTGGATGGTTGATGTATTTGACAAATCTATAATGGAGATTAGTGATGGAGTCTTTTGCAATTTTTCCACAATGTCAAAGGTCTTTTCTTGGATAGTGTTAAATGGCTTGTTTTGATGCAAAATGTCTAGTTGGATGATGGGTGAAGTGGTAGATGGTCATGGGCCTAGTATGGAAATCCAATTGTGTTATCTAGATCATACTATAATATTGAAGTGATCAAGGTGTTGAGGGCTCACTTTATTCCTTCCTCTATGTTCACACATATTTCCATCCAGTCTGCCATGGAAATTTTGATTTGATTTTTTCCAATGTTTTCCTTACCTATGGGTACTATCATTTACATGATACAACAATCTATTCTCATGGTGTGGGTTGTAGTAGACTAGGTAGTACCATTATGTTGGAAGTAAATTTTTTATGAGGTTGTACCATTATGTTAAAAGTTAATTATTTATTCTTGATTAGCTCTAGTTTAATTATTCTAAGAAGATATCTTGGAATCATTGAAGTGATGTATCCAATCATCTACAATACCCTAGGTATCTATCCCTTTATCTCTGCTTCTATCTTTATTAAGATTTTTGACATGATCTCTTCAATTACTACTCTACTAGCTATCCTGACTTCTCCTTTATCTTGCTCTGTTATTGGTCTTCCCTTTTTATTTCCTCTTCCTCATTCCTTTATTTTTATTCTCTTTATTTCTTTTCATAATTCTCCTTTTCTTCTTTTTCCCTCTTTTATTTTTCTTATTCCTTCTTTCTCTTATTATCTTCTTATTTTTTGTTTTTCTTTGCTTCTTCTTATTTTCTCTGTTTCTCCTCATATTGCCTTTGTTTATCCTCCACATAATTTTTTATCTTATCTTCCTTTTCCTTTTCTCCTAATAACTTTTCTTTATTTACTTTTTATTTTTCTTATTTTTTTTTTCAATTTTCCTCTTTTGCTCTATCTTTCTCTTTTTTCTAGATTTTTTTGGGCTTGTTGTTGCCAAGTCCAAAATTTCCTATACTTTTCTACTTTCCTCTTATAATTAAATTTCAATGTCTTTCCTTTTTTGTGAAATCACTTTTTCCATCTCCTTAAATTTTTGAAGCTACCTTTTCTTCTCTAAAGTGTGTGCTTCCAACTCAATCTTTTTTTTGTCCACATTTCTTTTTTTTTGAAGTTTTCAAAGCCTTTCCTTATCCTCTAGAGATGTTTTTGTCCCTCTTATCACCTTTTTTAATGTGGCTTCTTGATACTCATTTGCTACTATCTTTGCCTCTTTTATTTTCATCTAAGTATCAATTATATCTTGTTAGAGTATATGCATAATTCCATTATATTATCTAATGTGTATGGCATTATTTACACATAATCCATCAATTATTTTATTATCATCTTCTTCTATTTATGGCTTTCTCCTTAATATATCCTTCCTTATCTTAAAACTCCTCCTTTATTTATGAAATCCTACATCAATTTTATGGTGTCAGGTACTACTTATTCAATGTTTTCTTCCCCACTCATCTAATCTTCTCCATGTTCTTCCTCATCTAAATAATTTGATGGTGAATAAGAGACTAGTATTTCCCATTCCCCTTCCTTCTATATTTTTGGTTTTCTTCCTTTTGGATTTTTATTCACTTTTATTTCTTTCCTGGGTGAAGGACTTTTCTATTATTTACTACAACTCTTCTATAGTAGAGTATCCCCAATATCTACCATGGATGAAATAGTGGATACTTATATATATTCTTTTATGTAAATATATTTCCTTATGGCCTTTGTTGTGCCTTCCACCTCCTAATTTATCTTCTTTATGATCAAGGAAAAGGTTTGAATCAATTTTTATACTATCTCTTCCTCTACAATGACTTTTCTTATGGTGGATTATTTCATAATAAAGCTATTATTCTCCTCATATTTTTTAAGCTTTGACTTAGCTCCTAGGATTTATTTTTGTAACCATGCTGATCTATACAATATTGGTAATAGTTAAGAGCATTCTATTTTATCTTAGGTTTGTGGTGTCTCCTACTATTCTAACATAATTAGGACTTATGTGCTTTCAAAGTAGGATACTATAGGGTTTTAGAGCTAGTGGTTTGTTTACTTTTATGTTTCTCATAAATTATAGTAACCTAAGATATACAATCAGTCCCCTAACACATATTATAACTACTTCCATTTTTAAGTTACATACTTCATAGGTGAGGGGAGAAAGAGGGGTGGTTTTAATCTCAAATGTGTGTGTGTGTGTGTGTGTGTGTGTGTGTGTGTGTGTGTGTGTGTGTGTGTGTGTGTGTGTGTGTGTGTGTGTGTGTGTGTGTGTGTGTGTGTGTGTGTGTGTGTGTGTGTGTGTGTGTGTGTGTGTGTGTGTGTGTTATCATCACCTATGATAAACCTAACTTCATTAAAATACTTTTCCACTATCCTTATAGAGACTTTATACCTCTAATTTACCATCCCTATAATCATTTTATCCAAACCTGAAGTCTATGATAGGTCTATCTCTCCTTGATGGTGTGCCTCTAGGTAATTTATAACTTGTTCTCCTATGGTTCTTGTAGGGTCCCATTATACTGGCCTATGATCCCCTAGAAAGGTGTTTATATAATACATAGTAAGTACCATAAGTAGAAAACCATACTAGAATGAGTGGTTTCCTATTTTTATCTTTATGAGATTATCCATGTACTTGCCATTAAGTATAGTACAAAGATCATGTTGCATTATACTTATTACCATGTTCATTTTAATCTACATACTCTTGGTCATTGATTAATATTCATGGTTAGTATATTAGACTTTCCACACTATCACTATTATCGTATATCAAGATATAGGGTTTTGGATACCCTAAATGTAGAGGGATATCTTGTTGGAATGTGTTATTATGAGTTTTATGACTAATTTGGTACTTAATGACTTATCACTATCATACTTATGGAAGTTACATCATGATATTCAATCCAAGATCCTAGTCCCAACTGAACTTATTAGGTTAGATGCATTGAGCAAGCTTGGAAACAATAGGGGACTTGTATCCTCTCATTTTAGGATTTTTCTTGAGAGAATGAAAAACATGATCTATAGGTATTGGGATTTATTAAATATCTTGATTAGAATATATCCAATAGATGCAGTGCTACCACCAAAGGTCCAATACTAGTTTTCTCCCTGATTCATAAAACTTCTAGGCTTATTGCAAGACCAATTATAATATATTAAAATTCAAAGACCTACTTCACTTCACTTCACATTTTATAAAGAAAGGGAAAGATCACTTGTTCACAAATAAATATAAAAAAGAGAGAGAGAGTAAGGTAGAAAAAAATCTTTCTAAATAAACGGCCAATAAAAATGCTTCTAGGACCAAAATGTCGTTAGCTACAATTACACCATTGTATGCTAAGTTTAATGGTAACTTAGGCTCCAGTCACATAGGGATATGGTTTAAGGAGAAAGGGTAATTTTTTAATATTCATATTATTTTAATTAATAAAATGGTAACAAAAATTTAATTAACTACACACATTTCTTAATACCATTTAAATAAAATGCAAATAATCATATAATTTAATTAGAATAATAAATTCCCATCCAATTAATGCATGAACCTTGTATAAAAGCACAAATTATATTCCTCAATAATTGATGTTGATCCCTTAAATCATAAATAAAGTTTAAGACATTCAAGACAACTAGATATATTTACTAAAAAAATCAATTTTATATTAATTCGATAACATTTAGTTTTAAATAGTGTTGACGCTTATAATATATTAGATAGTAGTATATATAGAAGAGAGATGTGGGTCTATCCTATAAAATCCATGAAATACCACTCTTTTCCATCATTGCCTAACATGGTAAAAAAAATTATGTTAGGGTACTCCTCATTTCAAAATAGATAAGACGTAATAGAATTTCATGGTGTACTATAGAGCATTGAGGTGAGGTCTGATATGGAATGTATCCTAACTATTCTATCAAGATCCACTAAGCTACCAGTGATTAACCAATGAGGATGTCCTTTTAATAAAATACCTATGAGTTGATAGGTGATTCTAGGAATAACATATTTGCTAGAGCTATTAGGTGCAAGAAGTATGGGGATCACATGCCTATTTTTCCTTTGTGGAATTTTGAATGCTTGAGGGACTTTCCATATGGCACTTTTCCAATGTCTTTGACTACTCAATAATTTTAAAAATTATAAATTTCTTGTTATAATTATATTAGGTCCCACCTTTGTGTCTTTCAATTATGCCCTAAATTAAAAAATAAGGGTCTAAGTCAAGCTTCTTGGGATTGTAATATTTTTCAATTTGCCACTTGACTAAGACTTGTGTGGACATTTCATTTAGTCTTTGGATCAAAATTTATCTAGATGTTAGGTCATATTTAAAATGATGGATATATTTTTGGAGAATTAAGCTTATTTGGGTTCAATATAGGTTTTTAGGTTTATCCTAATTATTATTTATGTGTGCATTTATTACACTTTATCCTAGCCTTGTGAGGTCACTCACCTCTATGATCAAAGAATTTGACTCAAGAGAGGAGGTTAGTATAGTGTTAGTTTCAAAAATAATGAAATAAACACACTAAATAATCTAACATCTTTAGGCCTAGATTATGTGGGGATCTTAGTGAATAAACAAAATGAAGACACAACTAAAATGCTAAAAAAATGACAACTTTTTTACCTTTTTGATTGCTCCAAGATGATGTGTTCATTGGCTTGCTCGGATTATGCTCAATAGTCTACATCAATGGGATTTGGACATATCCATCTCCGCTTGGCACCATGGTTGGATTGATGGCTTGGCTTGATTTTGACATTATATAAATATGCATTTGCTTCATGAAATACAATCTAGAATTATAACTCTACTATGTTCCAAGCTCTCTAAATGAAGAGCTCTAGGCTTGCTTTTATAGGCTTTGAAATAACTTAGAATGGGTTAAATATTAACCTTGGTTGGATTAGTTAACCCCAATAGGGTTTAAAGGTGTTAAATGGTCATGATTAGAATGGAATAATCATGGGTGGGATATTTTCCAAAAATGACAACTCACAAAAGCTAATGATGAAAACCTAGGATATTCACTAATTTTTAAATTTCCATTTTTGATAATTGCTTTAATTTCTCATGGATGAATTTCATTAAGCTTTGATTAGGATTTGATGTTAATTAATTATTGTTAGTCATTTTGAACATTTTATAGATTTTTAATTAAATGATGTGTATTTGTTCAATTAAATTGATTTATGAGCCAAATTAATTTATTTACATGGTTATGAAGCCAAATTTGAGGCTTCTTAGAGGTTCTTTGGCTAGATATTTAGAGGTTGGTAAGAATTGCTCTAAATTCAAGTATAAATCCATTGGTGGCCAATTTTATATGTCTACAATTTTTCCATATTTGGGAAAGTGTTGCAAGCTGTAAGCATAATAATATATTTTCAAAGAATAAAATGTTCATGTTGTGCTTATGACTTCAATGATAATGAATGAACTACAACTACTCCCTTGAGGGAGTGGTTTGCAAACATGTTGGAAAACAATCACTTGAATGAAATAAGCGAGATGAGGGGACAAAACAAATGAAGATGATGGGGTGAGAACACAATGATCTAGCCAAAATAGGGTAGAATCATTAAGAATGTACGTGGGACAATATATAATGGTTAGCCCAAAGGTGGTTATAAGCATTTTACCCCGATAGTTGTAATGTGGTATGATAACACAATGATTTTCCTAAAGGTGGTTATAATCACTAAGAAGATGGAGCTTCCCTAGTTAAGATAGATAAACAAGATAACAACATTCCCGTGGGGGGGGGGGGGTATAAGAAAGTAAATGTTTCAAAATTGGTGATAACATAATGACTTACCCAAATGTGATTATAGTCACTAAGAATGTAAGTGGGATGGTGTATAATTATTTGCCTATAGGTGGTTATAATCATTGGACCCTAATTTTGGAAAACATGATTAATATATGATGATTGAAAACATGATAATGATAACTTGATATAGAGGATAAAAATGAATTTGGACAACCTATTAGTAAGGAGATGCTCATACAAACTAACAAAGGTTAAAATTATTTCATTGTTTAATTAATATATTTAGGATATGATTGGGATTATTGATGGAGCCAATGTTAAGGAGATGTTGATACTACCATTATTGTGTAGACCTCTCAAATTTGAGTTTTGCTATAACACTTAGTGGTAGGTATCATGATAGAACACCATGAGGACTTGGCCAAAATATGCATAAGGACTGACTCTCAAGATTTGATACTCAAAGGAAAATAATGCACCAATGATAAAAAAAATGATGAAATTTTGATATATGAATATGGATAGATTCAAGAATAAATTCATAAGGAATCACCCAATGAATGTGCACAGACTGAATCAAGACAACAATATTGAAAGCAAATAAATAGGCACACAAACAAACAAGAAAAAAAACAAAGAAAAAAATAACCATTAGTCCCACTATTAGTATAAATAATGCGATGAACAAGATGGTGAACATTTCCCATATAAAATAGGTGAAAACTCAAAAAACAAACATGATGTGAAAATAGAAGAAAAGGAAGGGGGTGGACAAGCTGCCTCCATATGCACTGGGCAAGTGGACGTTTCCTACATAGTTTCATGGATGATATATCCAACAAAACTTTATGCTAAATGTATTTATCCCAAGAAATAGGAATAAAATGATGATAATAAAAAAACATTATTGATAGGATAGAATAATAGGAATGAACCTTAAAAATGGTGAGAGCATGGGATAAAAGGCCAAAAAGGATGGGGAAACTAAGTGACAAGTGATTTTTTTTGACTTAGTAAGGGTTCCCATAATCCTTAAGGAAAATAAGTGGTCATAATTTTTGGTTTTTATAAATTATTTTCAAATGATTTTGGAATTTTCTAGGTGTCTCAAGTTGATTGAGAATGATGAGACAATAAATAGTCCAAGCTCACAAAATGGTGAGGGCATAGAAAACTTGAATGGTGCTCACAAAATGGAAAGAGTGTGATGGAAAGGGGGATTAAGTTGACCTCAACATGAATCAAACATGACCCACATAGTACCAAAATGTCCTTAGTTCATAGTATTTCTAACTTATAGTGGAGGAATCTGACTAGTGTAGGAGTTAATTCAAATAAAATAGGCATAGTTGGTATGATGACATAGTACAACATAGGAATGGATAGTTGGTATGTCAAGTCACAATAAACAAATATTATCCATAATTTTCCCATAGGTGATTATAACTATGATACAATGGATCATATCAATGATACTAATTTACCCATAGGCAGTTATAATTAGTATCAAGACTGGTGAGACACTGATTTGCCCCTATAGGTGGATATAATCAAGATCACACAAACTAACCTGATAATAAGGTAAAAATAAATGAAGAATACAAGTACCAAAAATTATGTTATACTACTCCAAAATACAGCCTTTATCTAAAATACTTGAAACAACTACTAAATTGATCTGATTCTTTATGATGAAAATGTGAAACCAATGGATGAACCAAGGTCAAACAAACTAGGATAGGATGGATAAAAGCATGTTTGGTTGATAGAATGGAATGTTAGAATGGATACATGATAGGCAAATTGATATGATAGTAGGTTGATAGGATGATAAAATGGTAGAATGGTATGGTACAAAAAGAATATGGATAATATGGTACAACTTGAAATGGTCCTTATATATAATACATAATATCACATAAGCATAATACCACTTGAGGTCTATAATTTTCATAATTTCATCAAGTTCATCCATATATAGTGTGGTGATCCTATTTTATCCTACACCATAATATACAATAATAATGAAATGACCTACCCAATTGGATTTGAACTTGTCTTTATGCTTCTTTTCAGTCATGGTATTCTTTTGATTTTCTTTGAGGACAAGATCACCAAGCTCAAACTATCTATGTTTCACACATCGATTGTAGTGTCCATGGAGTTGATTTTGATATGTTTGAAGATTTTTCACTACATCCATGTATTTCTATTCAATAAACTCTAGATCTTGAAGGTGAGCTACTTGATAGTCATCATCATGAAGGACATGTTTGAAATAAATGTGCAATGATGATAAAACCTCAATGGGAATAATGGCTTCAGTGCCATAAAAAATTGAGTATGGAGTGGCTCTTGTGGCTATACAGTGATTGGTATGGTATGCCTAGAGGTCACATAATATCTTAAGGTGCCAATCATGACAAGGATCATTGATAATATTTTTCAACATGTTGATAATGGTTTTGTTTGATGCTTTGACCTAGCCATTACCTTAAGGGTAATAGGTCATGGAAAAAAATTGTTTGATTTTGTATTCAGTACATAGCTTTTCAACATATTTGTTCTTAAATCATCCTTTGTTATTAGATATAATGTCATAATGGATATTGTAGTGGCAGGTGAGATGGTTGAAGATGAATTTGGAAATTTTCTTTAATGTCACATAAGTGAGGGGTATAGCTTCAACCCACTTAGTGAAATATTTTGTGGTAGTGAGGATGTGTTTATGGCCATTTGATGAGGTGGGATTTATCTTCCCAATGATATCAAGCCACCATGTAGCAATTGGCCATGGTGTCAACATTGGTTTTAGAGTCTTGGTTGGGGCATGTATTAGGGTAGCATGTCATTTACATTTATCACATCTTTTAACATATGCATATGTATCTACATCCATTGTTGGCCAATAATAACCAATATGAAAGAGTTTTTGGATAAGATTTCCCCATTGGTGTGGGCTCCACATACCCCTTCATGAACTTCCCCATAATGCTTGTATATATTTTTCCAAAGGTAAATAATGAAGTAGAGTTCCATCAAAACTATAGTGGTAGGTTGGTCTAAATAAGGTATAACATTCGGCATTATGGATAAAGGCTTTGGTTTACTTTTGGGATAAATTTGGAGGTAAAACATGGTCATATAAAGAGGATATAAATAGGCATATAGGTCAAAATACCAAGTAGAGTTAGGATAAACAATATCACAGATCATTGTGATGGTTGATGGTTCATGAGTTGGCATTGTTATATTTTTAATGAGGAATTGGTAGTCTTTTGCCATATCTACATGTTGAATGAGTAAACCAATGATATCCATTACATCTATTGTTTTCCCTTGGTATATGTTCAAATTGAATGTTAATAATCTACTTCTTGAGAGTGTCGACTATGGCCTTGTACAAAACAACTTATTATCTCTAGTCTAAAAGTGTTTGTAACCTAATTGATGATTAACTATGAATCACCATAAACCTTTAGATATTGTATGTTCTATTTTACTACCTATCAAATCCCTAGGATGATTGATTCATATTCAGCCATGTTATTGGTACAATGAAAAATTATTCTTAATGACTTAGGGATTAGATCCCCCTATGATGTTATAAATAAAAGGCATACCCTTGATTTATATCTAGTAAATGAACCATAAAAAAATAGATTTTAGTTTTGTTCCTCAAGAGGTGTTTCAATGATGATTATGATGGATTCATCAAGAAATTAGAATGTGAGTCGATCTATATTTGCAAGGGATGCTTCAACAAGCTGATCTACAAGAACTTGCCCATTGATGGATTTTTGGTTCACATACTATATCTCAAACTCATTGAGAAGCATGATCCATTTGGCCATATGGCCTTGTAAAATTGTTTTAGATAGTAGATACTTGAGTGTATCTAATTTTGAAATGACCATGGTCATCTTGTTTAACATGCAATTCCATAGTTGTTGAGCTATAAAGACCATAGCTAAACAAGCTTTTTCAATGGGTGTATAATTATGTTCATACACTACCAATGTATGGCTTATATAGTACACTACATGTTATTTTCCATTATCATTATGTTGAAATAGAAGTGCCCCTAGGGCTCTATCTATTACTGATAAATACAAAAGGAATGGTTTCCTTAGCATAAGAGGTAATAAAATTGGTGGATTTCCAAGATAGTCCTTTAGCTATTGAAAATATTTTTGATAATCATCATCCCAAATAAATGTTACACCCTTCTTCAGTAGGTGTTTAAATGGGTGGAACTTTTTAGCTAATTGAGATATGAAGTATCTCATGGATTGGATTTTTCCCTACAAATTATGAAGTTACTTAAAATTGGTCAGAGGTAACATCTCTATTATGGCTTGTACTTTGGCTAGATCGATTTTTATGCCCCTTGGAGACATAATGAATCCAAGTAATTTTATTAATGTGATGCCAAAAAAACATTTATTGGGGTTTATTCTAACTTTGTATTCATGTAGTTTCTCAAATATCCTCCTCAATATTGCTAGATGATCGACTTTGGTCTATGATTTTCCTAGTATGTTATTGACATATTATTTAACAATGTCATGCATCATATCATGAAATATGACTATCATGGCTCTTTAATAGGTAGCCCCTACATTTTTAAGACCAAACAACATAATCTGATAGTAGAAAGTTTCCCATAAAGTGGTGAATGTTGTCTTATGTTTTTTTTCTAGTGTGATTCTGATCTAATTGTAGCCTAAGAATCTATCCATCAGTAAAAGCATCTCATATCCCAATGTGGAGTCGACAATCATGTCAATGTTAGGTAATAAAAATTCATCCTTTGGGAAATCTTTGTTAATGTCCCTGAAATCAATATAGATTCTTATTCCTTTTAGATTTTTGCTAATTGGCACAACATTAGAAATTCATTCATAATAGTCGATTGGCCTGATACATCTCATTTCTAAGATATTTTCCAACTCTTTCTTTAATAATACAATAATATGAGGATACATTTTGTGTAGATTTTATTTCATTGGTTTGGCATTAGGATGTACCACAAGGTGGGGTCCAAACCAGGCATGTTGGAATAGGCCCAAGCAAATATATCCACAAAATCCATCAATAGGGTTGTTAAGACTTCACACTAATCCTCAGTGAGGGACACACCTAATTTAATCCACTTTGGATCATCTGGAGACCCTATGTTTACCTTTATTATGTCTTTTACTAGAAGGGTTGAATCATCTTCAATAATAGTGGGCAAAGATTTGAACTGTTGCTATGTTAGAGTCCTATATTAGGACTTGTTTTTCAATTTATCCTAGGCATGATGAATTAGAATCCCCCAAGGGGATGTATGGCCATGTAAAAAATATTGTTGGAAAATCTTAAATGATGTGATCAAATGCTCATTGTTCTTCATGACTAGAGTCAGATTCATAGATAATTTCATTGGAATTGGTATCCTAAATGATTTGATCAAAATCATGTTCTTCTTTAGGAATAAACTTATACCTATAGACAATTGTGTCATTGGTGGTCTCCTGGTCTCTATTTGAAGAAGGTTGAACACCCCTGTCTAGTGGTGCTTAAAATAGGTTTTCACCACTAGACTAGCCTTTATCTTTACTTTTTCCCTAGTTAGAAATCACCTCAAAGAGGTTTTCAATTTAAGACCTTAATGTTTAATTCATTTTATTTTGGCTAAAGGCGTTCAATTGCTCTCCAAAATAGGCTTCACAATCTAGTTTGATTGAGAACCTTGATTTATGATCTCCCAACAAAACATTATCCCTAAGGCCTAAAAAATCATAGAAAGATTCATCATTCTAAAAATCATCAATTAATATATTGGATTCTTGTTGATCCTAATCTATCAGGGATGATACAATGTTAGTGGATTGTGATGAATGATTGGTCAAAGGGTATAAATGGAATTATTTTCAAATAGATTAGTTTTGGCTAAGTTATTGAATTGGATATGATCAAACTTTGCTTCACTACTAACATTATTGTCATTAGTCATTAGTGACGGAACTCAAAATAGATACATGGGGTCACCCCCAAATGGTTTATATCCAAGTTCATAGGTTCCTTTGTACGTAGTCATAGAAATTGGCTCAAGTGTTCCTTGTCAATTTGGTCTGAGGCCTCCTCCTTCATTGTCTCGGTTCTTTATGATTTGATTAGGAATGAGATACTTGGAATTCTAGTAACAATTAGCTAATTTGTCATTGTATAACCTTGATTCATCACTGTCGAGAGGGTATTTTCCTTGGCCAAAAGATAGTATGAAAGTGATAGGTGTTTGATTATGCATTTGGCCTTTACCCTTTCCTTGTCATTACATGAGTGGTTTTAATCTTGATCTTCCAAAGGACTTTGGGTTCTATTTGACATTTCAATGTGAAAGGTGTCATGCATTAAATATTCTCTTGGGCCAGTAGCTGAGATTGTATAGTGATTGGACATTTCAGGAGGTGGCATGTGGGAAAGGGAATAAAGGGTATCAAGGTCAATGCATTTGGCCTCTGGTAAATAAATAAGTATTGATTTCTTTTTATCCTACTTGGTGACTGGATTCATGTCAAAATGGTAATTATAGGTCTTGAACTTAGCCTCTAGATGTTTGCAATGCTCATATGGATGCAAATCTCCTAGAATATTAACCTTCATCCCTGAAAGGGTGAACTTGATACACTGGTGTAATGCCAATGATATTGCATGAATTTAGTGTAACTAAGGTTTACCCAAAAGCATATTATATGATAAATTGAGATCTAGCACATGGAAAAGTGTATCATGGGTCAAAGGCCCAATGATAACTAGAAAGTTAATGATTCCTTTTGATTCTCATTCTTCATTATCACAGGATTTGATGGTTATTGTTTTCACTTGGGGATATACTAAGGTGTACCCAATAAGCTTGATAAGCTTTAGAGACACTATATTTATACCTAATCCATTATCTATGAGGACACTCTTCACTTTGTACCTATTAATGTAAATTTTAGTGTACAATGGATTATTATACAATAGGCCAAGGTATGACATATCGCTTTGGTTAAAGGTTACTTGCCACGCTAGAGATAGGTGTCTAACCAAAGCTTAAAATTTGTTAGGAGATATGTCATTTGGAACTATGAATTAACCAAGGAACTCTGTCAAGATGTTTTTATGGATGGTTGACTACATAACAAATCTAAAATGGAGATTAGTGCTAGAGTCTTTTGCAATTATTCCACATTATAAAAAATATCTTCTTGGATAGTGGTAAATGGCTTGTTCTATGGTAGAATGGCTAGTTGGATGATGGGTGAAGTGGCATATAGTTTTGGGCTTGGTATGGTAATCCTTGACCATTGAGTTGTGATTACATAATTAGCATCAAATATAGGACCATTGTTGCTATTAAATGATGGTGGAAGGGGTCCAAATTAGATAAGTATCGATTGATAATGCACTTGTTCATGGTCATGGGCTAATGATGAGTTATATTTATAAGGTCCTAACATGGGAATCTTTTCTTTTAGTTTGTCTATGTGTGATCTAGGTCAAGGAAGGATTTCCAAAATGGTTTGGTTGATTTAGTATGATTAGCAATGGTCTTATCTAATTGGTACTTGGTCTAGCATTAATGGAAATGGTATTAATGCAACCTCCTAAAATATGTCCTACAACTATGTTGTAGTCATGTGCAACTACATGGTAGGTCCATTGGTTGTTACTATTCTAAACTTGGTTCTATCCATTATTATAATGTTGTTAGTTCTACTATTGGTTTTGTTGAGTCTATTGGTTTGGCCTTGGTTGTTGATACTATTATTGTTGATGTTACACTAGCCACTATTATGGTGGTTGTTATTGTTGTTGTTGATTATCATGTTAGGTAAAATGATTTTGATAAATGCCAAGGATTTGATTAGAGGGGGAAATTCCATAATCTAATGTGATCTCTTCATTTTCCAATATGTTCTAAATTACATGTCTAATTTACACATAGTGTTGCTTATTATGGCCATTGACCCTATGAAAATCATAGAATTATTTTGGCATATACCAATTTGGCATGTCAGCACCCTCATAAAATTTCTCTTTTAGAATAGGCCATCTAATCAAGTTAGCTACTATGAGCTTGCATAGATTGATTCAATGGGCTCTCTAAGGTCAGTAAAATCATGATGGGTAACCATGGTTCTTCTTGGAATAGGAGGTTTTTGAAAAATCATTTGTTTCTACATTTATTGCATTGGTTGTGTTGGTCAAGGTTATTGCACTTGTTATGCATGTTATGAATATTGAAAAGGTTGTTGGTTGGGAGTAAGCTATAAAGGTGGCATAGGCTGAGAAAATGGCAACTGCACCATTTGGACATGTTGTGACTCTATCACTCTATTTCCTAAAGCATTCTTATTATGATTGAATTGTTTAGGTATATCATTGTTATTGGCCTGTGTCAGTTACAATGCTTACACTTGGACTATATGTTGGTTTTGGCCACTATTATTGTTTTGACTTTGGCCATTATTCTAATTTGATGAGGTTAGTTTAATGATCACTTTGTTAATAAGGGCTTGTTTGATCACCAAACCTTTGTCAATGATTTATTTGAACATATGTGCACACTGTAACTCTAGATAGTAAGATATTTTATTATGTATATTTTTGGTAAATATAGTGGCTAATTATTTGTCTAGTAGACTATGGGTAAAATGGATTGCAAGGGCTCTCCATCATTGCAGATAGCTCACAAAGCTTTCACCTAGTTTTGTTTTTGCTTGTGTCAAGTCTACTAATGAAATCTCATGCTTGAGATTATAAGAGAAGTGTTACATGAATTTATATAAAAAATCATCGAAATCAAAAATTGAATTACTTGGTAACTTCAAGAACCATTCCAAGGATTGTCTACCTAGACTTCATAGAAATAACAATAATAAGTATATGTCATTATAGGCTACTGGTTGGCATGTGACAAAGAATTTGATCAGATGATCTTTGGGGTCACCTTTCACCTTGTATTTGTAAAAATTTTATGGCTCATACCTTGAAGGAAATGGTATTTGTAAGTGCTCCACTTTAAAAGGGTAAGAACACACATCATCCAAATTGAGATTTTTGGTCTATTTCCTAGCTTAGATGGAAAAAATTACATCCTTCATTTTTTATAGCTCTTTCTCAAGGAAATTTATGGGAATATTGGCTTGAGGAGATGGTTGAGTGATCATAGGTGGACTACTTTGACCAAGGTATGATGGAGGCATTTTTTGTGGTATGTTGGATTGGCTAGGAAATTGTTCAAGAATACATGTGCGTGGGTTAGGGTGTAATTATTGAAATTTCACTTGTGGTTATGCAATATTCTAGTTGGGATTGGGTATGTAGGCCTAATGTTAGAGATATTGAGGTTGGGATGGTGGTATATGGTTGTATTATGCCTGTTGAGGTTAAAAAGGGGCATTCTACTGACTAATTGAACCTGGTTGATTAAGAGGGACTTGTGACCCAAGACCTTATCACTACACTTGAGGCACATTATACATGAAAGGTAATTATTTCCTGGTAGGTACTTGAGGAACATTGGAGCCTATTTATTTCATAAATACTAGTTAGGAAGTGAATGCATGTTGTAGATTCAGTATCTATTACTAACCAATATTTACATATTATTGGTTAGACATCATTTGGTTTTGAATTAGCATGTTAGTATATGATTGAAGAGGTATGTTCAATGCTACCTAAAGAGGTGGAACATTGGTTTACCCCTATTGAGGTGGTAAGATGTTCTAACTGTAATATGTGAGTTGATTAGATGGTTCCTACTATTATGGAATATTACTTATCACCTACTGAGGAGTAAGATTCATCATACTTTATTATGGCATGACACTGGTCATTGCCTAACTACTTAATCCTTGTTGTTGGGTGCTAGAAAAAGCAACTAGTTGAGGATCAAATGTAGTTGGTTAAGGTTAGGAAGTAAAAACTCCTACTCCTTAATTCTAAAAACCACTAATGGTGCTAATTAAAAGAATATTTTATTATTGACTATGTGTTTGTGCATTAACACCACTTTGGTTTAGATTGGACACTACTTACATATTGTCTACTATGTTTTGTTCACTATTTTGTGTAGAAGTAGAGGACACTTCTTTGATAGTTAGGGTATTAAACATGTTTTTGATCAAAGTGTTTTACATAAATGGGTCTAAACCTTGATTTTCTTGACCGGTTAACTCAAATAAAACTCTTGTTGAAGGGAATGATTGAATAAGAGGTGCATTTGACATGGTCATTTGACTAAAGTTGTAGACACCACTATCATGTCAACCCCCCTTAGTCCCCTTCTAAATGTTAACACTCCTAACCCACTATTACACACCTTATTAATTTAAAAACTAGTTATTTTAAATTAATAAGGTCACCTTGGACACCTCACTTTAGACACTTCACCTAGGACACCTCACCTAGAAACCTCACCCTAAGACCATTTCTTACCCTATGAGTCACCCTGAGACTAGGTCCACCCAATCCTAACTACCCATGGCCTATTCTCACCCTTCTTAACTCCCTAACTAACTTCCACACCTCATAAGCCATTATTCTGACCATTCTCCAATGGCAAAGGCACTTGGCGGGTGGAGAAATGGGCAAAGGGCTAAAAATAGGCCTTTTACCTATTCTTTATCCGCTAACGTTGGTCAACCGTTAGCCAATGTCAGTAGTCCTATGCTAACGCCGGTGGGATCACTAACGTCGGTTACATAAACCAAGATTTAAACATTGAGCTACCCCCACCTTCTCATAGATTGGCACACACACTCTGACCTCAAGTTCTAAAATTTGACTATCTTCTCCTGGCTACCGAAGTTGTGCACAAGTGATTCTAGAGACTGGACTGAAACATTGTACGAGGACCTCAACATCAGCCATAATGAGAACAAGCATTCTGACACCTCTGGTTCTTCACCGAATAGAGCTAAGTATTCTATTTCTCAATTCAATATTTTAGAATACATCATTAATTAGTTTCCATTTGTTATTCCTAAATACTATTGGGAAGCTCGACTTCTTCTGTGGAGGGGCTGAAACACCTTCCCCTTATTCTTACCTTATTTTCAATCCTATCCTTTACCTCACCCTTCATTAGAGCCCATTAACCTTCTCGTAACCCTGCACAAACCCCCTAACTTCTAGAAACTCTTCTGTGCATCACAAACATACCCTGAAACCCGTCTAAGGCCCATTTCCTCGACCAACATCGGCAAAAGACCCAACGTCGACATCACCAGACCGACCTTGATAGACTAACCAACGTTGATGATTGTGTCTCGACCAGCAACCCAGAAAACCTATCCAAATAGCGCATAGACCAAACAAAACCTCTGGCCAGCATTCTGAGACATACAAACTGTAATCAGAGAACAAGTACACAACATTCTACCTTTCCATTTCTTTTTATATAACAATCTTTTCTTTAAATAGTGGACTGTCATCCCTTATGGAGCTTCACACTTTTGAGACCGAGCACGTAGCTTGACAGTCCACCATATCCTCTACTAACATTCTCTTTGTTTGAGTCTTATTCTTTTTGCAGTTGTTTCCTCCATAACTAAAGAGGAGCTCCCGTAAAGCTTGGATACGGTGTGCAACTTAATCCAGGTAACGTCAAACCCTCAACCTTTAACCTTAGTTTCTTCTTCCTTCTTTAAATCAATTAGCAAAAAAAATAGTGAGAAACATTCTGGCACGCCCAGTGGGACCCTTGGAGTTTTCCTTGGGTTCATTCTTCTTCTTTTGAAAAATCAAACTTTCATGTAGATGCATTAGAAAATCATTAACAAAGGTTAAAAAGAACATCTCTTTTTCTTCTTGTTAATTATTGCATGCATCATAGAGTAGTGAAAAAACTCATACTCTTTACCTCTTCTCAACTTGTTTGCATTTGAATAACATATTTCTATTTGGGTTAAAAAACTATTGCATTTCATTCTTGATTGAATGCATACTTAGCCCACTTAGCAATTAAAAGCATTATGAATAAATCGTAGTGCATAAATGTTACACAACCAAACCACATCAATTCAAATCAAACATTTAAACTTACTTGAGACAAGGCCCGTCTAGGATTTCATCACCTACCAGATACCTTACCCCACTCGGCGATCCTACTTGGACTTCACTACCAAGAGGAGGACCCACTTTGTTCTCTAGCAGAGTATAAACTATAGGGAAGGTATATTTTGGTTAAGCAACCCAGCTCAGCTCTGGGTTTGTGAAGTGAGGGGGGAAAGCCCTAACACCAGGCCACGTATTGAACCTAATACAGATATTTTGAGCACCATAACATAACGTGAAACCAGCCATAGACTTCCTTTTTAGGCCCTATTCTTCAAGCCCAACTCCCAACACATTCTCTTAAGGCATAAGCCACCACGACTTTAAAACTTATTCCTAAGAATCTAATGTTTTAGAGGTTGCTTGCCTAATCATCTATTTTTCTATTTTTATCTAAGTGTTTGAGATAGTAAGGTCATACCATTTTGAAGTCCAAAACAACTTAGAATATCTTCTTATTTCAAAAACTATCAATTTTTTGTGTTTCTAGAATTACACAAAAACTGACATCAATTACTGATAGACGTCAGCAACCAAACCATCACCAACATTGGTTAACTAACCAACGTTGGCAACATATTATAACTGATATTAGTTAAAAAACCGACATCGGTCACTGTCAATAAATTTTATTTCCAAATAGCAAGCTTAAAACCCAAATTTCTTGTTGTTTAACAAAATTCTAGTTTTCCAAAATTAAAACACATAGTTATTGGAACCTGAATCCATTTCAACTTAGATGGTCTTGACATGCAGTCAAGCCAAATTCCTTGTTGACCATGCAAGTCAATAGCCACTCCCACCTTTGCCCTTCGTGCCAAGTCATCTAATGGAGTATACTTCAGACACCGAGCATAATCCTATCCAACCTACCCTTGATCAACCTCCTATTGTTCCTAAAGGGGATGAATATTTTGAGAGATTCTTTGACCACAATGTCAAGGCTCTCCAACATTATCTCACTAGAATCCAAATGTGAGATCCTTCAAGTAACCCTATTTATGGGATGCCAACTTCTTTGGTTAAAGTGGAAATGATATCAACAGTATCTGCTACCCAACCTATGGTCACTCAGGCCAATACCTCAACCATTAACCCAACCATGGCTAATGTTCAAGATTTGGCCTCCCCTTCTATCCTTTCTTAACCTACCTCCATCGAGGTTTCCGTACCCCCTCAACTGCAAACAATTCAACAAAGTTTGACACCTTTCCAGAACTTGATTGTCTCTATCCCATCCACTCTTGTGCCTATAAACATGAGAGTGACCACCTATCCTTTAACTAGTGTCACTACCATTCAACCACCCTTGGCAACATCTAGTCAAGTTGTGCCCTCCAAATTCGCAGCACAAGTCTCCTTGGCTTTGACATCGGTCCCTATGATGAACTATCAGTATGTTGCACCTACACAAATGCAACCAAGTACATCATACGCTCCTCCCAATGCCTTCCAAGTACCTTATAACTTAGGGGGTGCCCCTCATGCCAATCTATCTGCCAATCTAATTAAGATGCTGATGGATAAGATGTCTAACCTTGAGACATCTATTTCAGGTTTGAAGAATGTTCTTTCGTATGAACAAATCTACAACGAACCTATCCACCCTTCAGTTCCTATTCTACCATATCCTAGCCAGTGGGAAATCCTAAAATTTACTTGCTTTCAGAGTAAAGAGGACCCACAACAACATCTATGAGTGTTTAGACATGCTTACTACCTCATAGCGCATGATGATGTGTTATTACTTCGCACATTCCTTATGTCACTTTCTAGCGCCACCCTTGATTGGCATAGCTCCATTACCAGTCATTCTCTCTTCACCTTCACTCAACTCACTCAGCTATTCCTCAATCAATATTACCAAGAATGTCTCCATCACAGACCTTTATTCCATTAGACAATTCAAGGATGAGTCAATAGTTGACTTCATCGCCTATTGGAGAGGTTTGATTAACCAACTCTCCTTCTCACTACCTCAACCTGAGTTCATTGAGATCTTTTCAAGAGCATGTGCCAAGCACATCTCATCCACTCTATGGGTTCAAACTTTCCGCACATTTGATGAATCTTTCACCATGGCTCGAAAGCTTGAACTCTAAGCAATCGAAGAAGACAAGGTAAAATTGCATAGCAAAAATACCAATGCAAAATCTAATGACCCTTCTTCTTCCAAACCTTCTTCTTCCCACTCCAAGTCTAAGGGATTGGCAAATGATGTGGTCCTTAGGTCATCATCTTCTACCACAACCAACTAGTCTAAGCCCTCAACATCGCAAAACATCACTAGACAATTCCAACAATAATATGAACAGTGACGATACACTCTAATAGGAGAATCATACACTTCTGTATTAGATAAATTAGTGAAGTAAGGAGTGCTCAACCTCCCTCAAATATAACCAGTCCAATTTGACCCCTCACGAGCCATCCCTGCATAGTATATGGAAAATGGCTTTTGTAACTATCATCACGTCAAGGGTCATGACACAGATAATTGCAAAACCCTCAAAAACATTGTTCAAGACATGTTAGACAAAGGGAACCTTGTTTTGGATAACCCTAATGTGCTAGCTAACCAAAACATGGATGTCTTTAGGCAACCATTTTCTTACCATCCCCCAAGTCAAAACAATGTTCAGACCATGGCCAATGACCCTCAAGAACGCAATATACACACAATCAACACAGTCTTTCCTTTCATTTCTAACCAACATATCCCACAATCTGAAGAGGTTGGTCAACCCATTACTCTACCATGAGTAAAAGAGCCTATTTTACCCATACCACCCATGTGCAATGAAGGGCTCCCTTTGCCTCACCCTCTTCCTTGTGTGGATGAACCTGTTTCACCTGTATCACACCCATGACATCAAACATCTCCTCTACCCATTCTTCTACCTTGTGAGGAACCTATATTACCTATTCCTCTTGCCCCCACCTTCCCTCTTCATCTACCATTGGAAGAATTTACCACTCATACCCCATGCCCTCATGTAGAAGGGGCCATCATCCCTCTGCTTTACCCTTTAGAGGAGCCTTCCTCTCCTATTTGTCCTCCACCAATGAAGGATAGTCCTCCAACCCCCCTTTCACACGTAGGAGAGTCTACTTTGACCTCTCCCATATTGGAGGATAGTCCTCCATTATCATTCTCATCACCACTAGAGGATCATACTATCCTCGCTTTTAGACCACATGTGGAAGGCATGATCATTCCTGCACGTTATCCACTTCAAGAGCCAAATTATCCAATCCCTTCTCTGCCAAGAGAAGAACTCGCCACCTCACCCACTTCAGCTGAGGAAGATCCATTGATGGTTCTCTCTCACCTTTGGCCCATGATCATTGCATCCAACATGCTTCCACTCTCATAATCGCCTAAATCCTCCAACGGACCAACTGTAAAGCCTCACGCGACATCGTCTAAACCTTTTTCTCGATTGGTAGAAAACTTAGGATTTCTCCATTCTAGGAACCTAGAACATGAGGTGCTATGGGAGTGACTTAAGGCTGCTTATCTTACACATCCTGCTTCACCTTATACTACCAACCATTCTATGATGATTTACCCTAAAGTCTCTAACAAGGATTGGGCTTCCACTTTTAAATCATCAAAAGCTCAGCCTTCCACATCTAAATCCAAACCCTCATAGGCATCCACCATGATGAAATAGATTAAATCTCTCGGTGTTCACCCTATGTCAAACCTCACTCACCCACAAGTGAAGGTAGATTTGAACCTCACCCCACACACTAATGGTCCTTGCACCATACTAAAGAAGGCTACTAAACCACGTCAGTCTACTCCTCCCCCACCTTCACCATTGCCTTCTATCTTGGGTCCACATCCTTCCACTTTAACAGGAGTGCTCCCTATTACAACACCTCACAAAAACAATCTCCCTCCATTACTCCCTCTACCTATCAAAAACATATTTCCTCTAAGACATTCGACACCTCTCATCAAGAAAGTGCCATCTACACATATGGCCTCACCACCAAACAAAAAGGTGGTATGAAAAACTCCCCCTACAACTCCTAAATAGAAGTTGTCAACCCCTACTGCAATAACAACTCCTAAACATAAGTTGTCAACCCCTACTACAACAATGAGCATAGACCCATTAGTGGGTTCCTATGCTTTGTTATTACGCCGATTATTGTAGTCTTATAGCATTATTCTCCCACCCATTAAGCCATACCAACCTCTCAGATCAAAACCATCTTGGTTTGATGAAACTCAAATCTACTTATATCATTACACACCTAAGCATGATACTGAGTGTTGCAATGCTCTGAAGGTTGTCCTTCACCAACACTTGGAAAAGGACACCCTTCTCATTGAGGATTCTCTTGACCACCTTTTTGACAAACTACCAACACCATCCCATGCCTCCCAAACCTCCTCACTTGAATTGAGATCCCTACATGAGATTATGGTCTCTCTACCATCTTCTCCTCCTTTATTCAAAATCAACACTGTTAATGTGGCCACCAGGTCCCAAACCCTAAAGGATAAAGGAAAAGAGTAGGTTTCTATCCCTTGGACATATCCATTCACCAAGCTCTCTCCACCACCAAAACCTAAGATTTCTATCTTGGGCACATCTCAACCAACATCTTTGGGGGTAATTCCTCCTGACCTCTCTAGTCCACATGATGTTTGGTATAAACAACTTGTTGACTACTTGACTTATTATATCATTCCTCTTGACCTCTCTAGCAATAGACGATAGGCTTTTATCAAGAGTAATACTTGATACACCATGCTAGGGGGTCTTCTCTAAAAATGAGGTTTCGACGGCCTCCTTCTCCAATGCCTAACCACCACTGAGACAGCCCATGTCATCAAACAAGTCCATGATGGAATTTGTGGAGGACATTTCAGTGGTAACTCAGTTGCAAAGTGCATCCTCCACCTGGGCTATTATTGGCTCACTCTTAACCAAGACTGCAGTGACTATGTTTGACATTTTATCAAATGCCAGCAACATGCTAACTTACTTCATGCCCCTAGCCACACTTTACAAGTTGCTAAGGATTTTTGGCCCTTTTCACAATGGGGCTTAGATCTAATTGGTGAGATTAACCCTCATTCATCTCTCTGACATCAGTCTATTATCACAACAACTGAATATTTTACTAAATGGATGGAAGCTGTTCCCCTCATCTCTACTAAAGTTGACCAAATCATTGACTTAATTAACCACCACATCATCTATCGTTTCGATGTACCTCACAAGATAATCACTGATAACATCAAATCTTTCAAAAACAAAACTGTCCAAAAGCTTTGTGATGCTTTTGGCATCAAACACAGCTTCTCCTCACCTTACTATCCACAAGTAAATGGATAGGCAAAATCTTCTAACAAAATATTAACCAAAATCCTAATGAAGGTGGTCAACGACACTGGAAGGGATTGGCACACTCACATTCCCTTTGCTTTGTGGGCCTACCGCACTGGCATCCAAACCCCTATGGGTGCTACACCTTTCTCTTTAGTGTATGGAACCGAGGTTGTCTTGCCTCTTTAAGTAAAAATACATTCTCTTCACATCTCCTTACATGACATCCTCTCTAACGATGACTTTCATCAAGATCGATTAACACAACTTGAGTTACTCGATGAACATTTTCTTGCCGCTCTTAATCATCTTCATATCTACCAAAATTGCATCAAGCGTGCCTAAAACAAAAATTTTAAAGAGCGAGATTTCAAAATCAAAGATCTCGTCCTTAAAGAAAACCATCACGTGACCAATATGGAAAGAAGAAAATGAGGCAAGTTTTCTCCTAATTGGCTTGGACCTTATATAATAATGCACAAGTATGGATCAGGAACTTATCATCTGTCTTCTCTCGAAGGCCGACCAGAACCTAAGCCCCTTAATGCCTTGCATCTATGACCATTATACTGTTAACCAAGTAATCATTCACTTGATGATTAACTTGAGCTCGTCCCTTGAGCAACCCCCGTCATCCTCATTCCTATTCCTTTCAACCCTTTTTCCTTACAAACAATTAGTTAACCCTTTTTTAAACATTAATGCTTTGTCCTAATAAAAAGGAAACCCCTAAACCTCTATAGTCTAGTCCATGACTAAAAGTTTAGTCAACAACACAAAAACAAAAACATAAAATTGGGATGCCTACCAAAATATTAAAAGGTCATAAACTATAAATGTAGACTGCTCCCTCAAAGGACAGCTGCATTATTGTTGTAATTACTAGACTGCTCCCTTGAAGGATAGCTATTCAAAGAAATCAAAACATACACATCAAAATATAGACCATTCCCTCGAAGGATGGCTATGCCCAAATTTTACTACAAAAATAGCACCCTCTCAGAATCTTCCCGCATCGATCAGCTTCACATGACCACAAAACAAAAAAAAAAAAACAACATCCCCAAGTAGACTTCCTGCATTGATCAATCTACCAAACAAAAAAAAAACCTGACTGACAAATTATTAAGTCATGGACTTGCCTATAGTCATTCTCAAGGTCACCTATAAAAGGGGAAAAGTTATCCCTGCTAAAAAGGGTTATGCTATCCTCACATATCGCATAATCACACCTATTACCCCAAAATACCCAAGGGATTTTGAGCTCATTTAATGTCAAGTGAATAGGGTACTTCTCTAACACAAACCAATGGTCAACGACGTAATGCATGAATGGGGCTTTTGTTTGCAAAAACCCTATTTATGCTATCATTATGGTCCTTGTCAATGAAAGAGCAATGCACCTTTCACTTCTTACTCACCTTCATCACATGTCAGTTTATCTTTTAGGACATAGTGTCTTAAAATTATAAGCTCGCATATTGTCATCTCATAATTTTCACTATAAAGTTATGAACCTAACCTTCAACTCAATTTTATCATAAATAGCATCACACCTTCATCACATGCCAAATACAACCAAAATAATTTCTAAACCACTAACATAACATCATGATTTATTTAATGCAAATACCAATTTGTGTTATATAAATTATCATAGCCCATTCATAGTAATTTCTATGGAAAACAATACACATGGAAACTATCAACCAAACACAATTTATGTCAAGCATATACCATCACCAATATGGAAACCTGCTGAAGCATAAATAAATTCATTTCATTTTTAGCATACACACCATCACTAATATGGAAAAGGCTATAACATCATCTTACACTCATCATAACCAAACCAGCGAACAACCTCTTTGACTCTTCTTCCCTTTTTGAGAGAACTACATTGGCCTGAGGCCCTAAAAATAGAGGCTATATAGGTAGCACTCAGTTGACATGGGGTATTTTGAGGTTAGCTCAGCCATCTGTTCATTCATTTACCTAATGGACCAACTATCTAAACCCTAGGCTCACTGCCTACCCTAAACCTTGGGATCACCACCTATCCTAAATTACTTCATTTTTAGTCTTTTTAACCATTTAACCTTTAACCATGACCTAACTTAGTCAAACCCAATCCATAACCTACCCTCCACTTTCCCTTTTTAGGAGAACTACATTGGCCTGAGGCCCTTAAAATAGGGGCTATGTAGGTAGCACTTAGTTGACATGGGGTCTTTTAAGGTTAGCTCAGCCATTCGCTCGTCTGTCTACCTAATGGACTAACTATCTGAACCCTAGGCTCACTGCCTAACCACGTAAAAATTGACCAAAATCATGACCAAACAACCAGCCCTGACATGGTAGAAGTCAACTTAGATTTCTCATGGGGCACATTATAGATCACATACATCTCCCTAACCACAACAAACAACACTTGAGATCACTTGTATCTCAGCTCAACTTGACCAATGAGCTCGGAGATCATGACTATCTCCTCAGACCATGACCACTTTTGAGACAACTTTGCCTTGGTTGTTTTGATTGCATATGCTACCTCACGAATAGTTAGCAAATTATACGCACCCCTCACACCTATTGTTAGATCACGACCAAGTTGATCCCCAATATTTGTGACATTTTCATGTTTTCCAAGAGCACTTCCAAGCCTGGATACTTGGAACATGATGACCATTAGAGCTATAGCTTTGATTGAGCTAACCCAATAAGCTACCACTAATAAGCTGGGGATCTATTACTTTCATTTTAGTCCTCCTCAACCATTGGAGCTATAGCTTTGATCATTTAACCCAATCAGCTATCACTAATAAGTTGGGGACTACTTATTTCAATTTTAGTCCTCCTCGACCTTGCCTGTGACAATTTTACCTGCCTATCAAGTGAGGTGGTATATGTGCAATCTTAACTATTGTAGCATTCACACTCCAACCTCACCATACCCATCCAATGCCTATCAAATCAACACCTGATTTTGGGTTACCTTCTCTCGATTCCCACTTTGAGGGGGAATACCTCATCCCATACCTGGGGTAACCTACATCTATTTTTGTCTTGCAATTCGTTAGAACAACTAACAAGACAAAAAGGGGCAAATGTAGACACCAATATCGTGTCAACCCCCTTGGTCCCCTTCTAAACATTAACACTCCTAACCCACTATTACACACCTTATTAATTTAAAAACTATTTATTTTAAATTAATAAGGTCACCTTGGACACCTCACCTTGGACACCTCACCTAGGACACCTCACCTAGACACCTCACCCTAAGACCATTTCTTACACTATGAGTCACCCTGAGACTAGGTCCACCCAATCCTAACTACCCATGACCTATTCTCACCCTTCTTAACTCCCTAACTAACTTCCACACCTCATAAGCCATTATTTTGACCATTCTCCAATGGCAAAGGCACTTGGTGGGTGGAGAAATGGGCAAAGGGCTAAAAATAGCCCTTTTACCTATTCTTTCTCCATCGACGTCGGTCAACCATCGGTTGATGTTGGTAGTCCTATGCTAATGCCGGTGGGATCACCGATGTCAGTTACATAAACCAAGCTCTAAACATTGAGCTACCCCCATTTTCTCATAGATTGACGTGCACACTCTGAACTCAAGCTCTAGAATTTGACTATCTTTTCTTGGCTACCAAAGTTCTACACAAGTGATTCTAGAGACTGGACTAAAACATTGTACAAGGACCTCAACATTAGCCATAATGAGAAAAAGCATTCTGACACCTCTCATTCTTCACCGAATAGAGCTAAGTATTCTATTTCTCAATTCAGTATTTTATAATACATCATTAATTAGTTTCCATTTGTTATTCCTAAATACTATTGGGA
Source organism: Torreya grandis (assembly GCA_037957365.1). Taxonomy (NCBI): domain Eukaryota; kingdom Viridiplantae; phylum Streptophyta; class Pinopsida; order Cupressales; family Taxaceae; genus Torreya; species Torreya grandis. The sequence goes on from JARHVA010000329.1 coordinate 5,749,390, forward strand.
AGCCTAACTTCTTTTGTGGAGGAGCTAAAATTCCTTCCCCTTATTCTTACCTTCTTTTCACTCCTATCCTTTACCTTACCCTTCATTAGAGCCTATTAACCTTCCTGCAACCCTGCACAAACCCCTTAATTTCTAGAAACTCTTCTGTGCATCACAGACATACTTTGAAACCCATCCAAGGCCCATTACCCCAACTGACATCAGTAAAAGAACCAATGTTGACATCATACCAGACTGACCTCAGTAGACTAACCGACGTTGGTGACTGTGTCTCAACCAGCAACCTAGAAAACCTATCCAAACAGCCCATAGACCAAACAAAACCTTCAGCTAGCATTTTGAGACATACAGACTGTAATCAGGGAATAGGTACACAACATTCTACCTTTCCATTTCTTTAATCATTTCTTTTTATACAACAATCTTTTATTTAAATAGTGGACTGTCATCCCTTATAGAGCTTCACGCTTCTAGGACCAAGCGCGTAGCTTGGCAATCCACCATATCCTCTACTAACATTCTCTTTATTTGAGTCTTATTCTTTCTACAGGTGTTTCCTCCACAGCCAAAGAGGAGTTCCCACAAAGCTTGGATACGGTGCGCAACTTAATCTAGGTAACTTTAAACCCTCAAAATTTAACCTTAGTTTCTTCTTCCTTCTTTAAATCAATTAGCGAACAAATAGTGAGAAACAAAAGTTACACATGAGGTTGTGATACACCTAGCATGCTATCTACATTTGCATAAATTGGTCCTTCATGAGACCTCTTTGTGTGACAAGCATACATGGATCTAGATATGGCATTGGTACTATGTCATTAGGGATGCTAGAAAAGGCTTGATTATTGTTTAGATTTTAAAACATGTTATAAGGCCCCCTTAGTAGATTTGGAAAATTATCATGCCCTAAATCTACTTATCTATCAAGATCATAGGTTGATGGCATGGTCACATATTAGGGTTGTTATTGGATGTTTTCTATAACCATATGTATGCTAACCAAATATTGGGTTGTCTGCTCTTGATTTTGTTCTATTTAAGGAGGCATGCTAACCAAATAATTAGACAAATGATCTTAAATCTATTCCCCTATTTGAGTGTTGTATGGTGGGTAGGAATACATCTCCCAAATAACCACATCTTTGTAAGGGTCTTGAACAAAGTCCTCTTGGGTTTTAACAATTCCATATCATGGTTTGTACATAGTTACACAATGTATATAGTGATCAATGGCCAAATCAAATGACAAATGTTTTATAACAAGATAGATTAGAGTTTTGTTAACTCTGAAAAACTATGTCTAAAATGACAAAAGGTTCAAACATGATTTAACATGGTCGAGGGTGGAGCTGAATCTCCAAAAAGTTTGATGCAAAGATTTGGTAAAAATAGTATAACGTCAAATGTCTAACGTTAAATGTTTTACACAAACAAGGTCAAGCAAAATGACCTAAAAATAAGATGCCAACTTTAATGTCTAAACGTGTTCCAAATAGGTCTAAACTAGGAAAGGGAAATATTGCCAGGTCTTTTGTCCAAACACTAATTCAAAAGATAGTTTCAAATAGGTTGTGCTAGGAATTTTGGCCAAATGTCATCAAAAGCTAGGCCTCAAACAAAGGATGATGATAATGATTAATCTAACAAACTTAGACTAGTTTGGCAAAGACTAGGAACTCAATTCTAGATATAAACATGATCTGATTGGTGGAAAACACTAAACAAAAGGAACTTTGAAGATGGACATATTCTATAAAAAAAAGGCATAAATAATAAAGTTTCCAAACTTTATTAATGTATTAACCTAAGTTATGTAACCCAAAAGATAAATATCTATGTATCAACCCCACAAATTGAGGCCTAAACAGAAATCAATCAATGTTTGAATCCAAACTTGGAAAATTTAATCAAAGTCTCAACTAAGGTAAACTAGGGTTTTGATGACCAACATGCTAGGTGAATTTAAATAACATGACTATGCTTTTAAAAAATATCTAACAAGGCTCAATGTTTGGGTTAAATAATGATAATTTAGATTCAAGACAAGATAAGTCTTTTAAAATAATTTGAACAGTGTAATGACATTGTCATTCCCAAAAGATGTGACAGTGGTTAATGTTTCAAAGAATTCAAAAGCACAAGATTTGAAATGATTTAGGTAGCATAAAATTGCCTATTTCAATCAAGTGATACTCATAATGTTTTGACACAAAATTTTGCTAAGTTTAAATCAAGGTTTTAAATGGATGGCATAACACCTCCTCAAATAATGGAGTGATGTCGGACACAATACTTGTTCATGACATGGTTTAAACAATTTTTAGTTCTAACACACCAAATAATAAAATGACAAAATACAACCAAGTGTATCATCCTAAATCCTATCAAGGGGTGTCAAAGTAGGGTTGACTAAAACTAATTTATTTTTTATTGTCTAGATTGATCCCATGTGTACATAGTTTCATGTATGCACACAAGAGAAGGAACACATCAATTAAGTTTGAATCCATCATCTTATTGTGAAAATTTATTATCCTTTTCACAACCACTACATATGTCACTTGTTCAGTGTAGTGTGATGTCCATATCGATCATACATCTCAAGCTTAACCTACCACTAATAGAGATGGTTTAACTACTCAAACCACCATCCCAATGGGGTGATCCCAATTTATATACCCCTCATAGAGAGGAGTTGAAACACTACTGGGAGATGAAGCCCTGAGTTAATGCTCCCCTAAATAACTTGTGAGAGGCAATGACACCCCTTTCATAAGTCAAGATGTATGAAAATAAAAGACAAGTAGAAAGAATTTAGGGTTATTTTTAGATCACCCAATACTATGTGAGTTTTTGGGATAGCTTAGGAAATGTTCTTTCTATACCTTGGACTAGACACTAAAATGCAATGGAAAGGTGTTTTTGATCTTGCAAGTTCCCTATAGGGGATGGGGGAAAGGATAGACATGCTATCCTTTTTGTGAAAATAACAAACAATAAACAATTTGAAAATAATTTGTGAGTGATGTTTGATTTTAATCACCAAATTTGAATGCGATCATTTTTTCATTACTAGGCCCCTTTGCTTAAGTGAAAAAATTGAAAAGATTTCACAAAACCAAATGAAGTAAAAAAACCTATGTTCATTTTAAGTCCAAAGTCCAAATGTTCAAGATTTGTCTTAAGTTCATTTTAAAGCACCAATTAGAAATGTTCAAGATTTAGGATTCATTTTAAGCACTAAAAAGGAAATGTTTATAAGACTTAACCAATCCTATATTCATTTTAAGAACCAATATCCAAATGTGTGAGATTTGACATGTTCATTTTAGACCCAAATTGAAATGTTAAATTTGATTAAGTTCTTTTTAAAGCTCAAAACAAAGTGTTTAATTAGTCAAAAACATGCAATTTTGTCTTCAAACCAATCCTTCAACCTTCAAATATTATATTATAACCCCTTATTTAGAAGAACTTTCTTGGTTGAGAAAATGAGGTTTAAATTTTTGCTCTTGAGTTTGGATTTAATTACACATAGTGATTGTCAGTGGTCACAAACAACTGTCAAAAGTTTCAAGGAAACCATCACTAATCAGTTAATAGATAAACATTGGTGGTTGAGTAGAATCATTGACATTCAATAAAGACCACTGTAAAAAACTTGTGGACCCAAAGTTAAAACCACAAAAGATGAAATCTGTTAGGTTAGGCTTGGTTAGTTCAAATTTGACAAAAAACTACAAGGAAAAGTTTATTTTATGGATTTAGATGATCTTGAAATTGATAAATCAAGGAATGAAATGACCAAAAGAATAAAAATACAATCTTTAAGTCCATTTCTCCCTTACAACTTGATTGTCGATAGTTACATAGAGTCAGTAGAAGTTAGGAAAAATCATTAGCAATTAGGGTATAACCATCAGTGGTTTTGATTGATCATCGATGATCACTGTGTAAACCCAATAATTTAACAAACAATAAATCCAACCAAAACAAGTTTAAAAAATCAATTTTAGAGAGCTTCAAGCATCCAAATGAATATTTAAAAGCTACATAATGATCTCCTTGTTATGTGGGATGCATTGTGTCCCATTGGGTGTGCCATTTGTGATCAAGGAATTTGACTCAAGAGAGGAGGTTAGTATGGTCTTAGTTTCAAAAGAAATGAAATAAATACACTAAATAAGATAACATCTCTGGGCCTAGATCATGGGGGGAGCTTATTAAACAAAAAAAATGAGGACAACTAAAATGCAAAGAAATGACAACCTCTTTACCTTCCTTGATTGCTCTGAGATAATGTGTTTATTGGCTTGCTTAGATTGTGATTAATAGGTCTGCATCAATGGGACTTGTCTATCTCCATCTCCTCTTGGCACCATGGTTGGATTGATAGCTTGGCTTGATTTTGACATTGTAACACTATGCATTTGCTTCATGAAATCTAGTCCAACATTAAAACTCTACTATGTTCCAAGCTCTCCAAATGAAGAGCTCTAGGCTTGCTTTTATAGGCTTTAAAATGAATTGGAATGGGTTAAATCTTAACCTTGGTTGGCTTAGTTAACCCTACTAGGGTTAAAAGGTGTCAAATGGTCATTATTAACATGGAATAAGCATGGATGGGATATTTTCCAAAAATGACAACTCACAAAAGATAATGATGAAAACCTAAGATATACATTGATTTTTGAATTTCCCTTTTTGATAATTGATTTAATTGCTCTGGATGAATTCAATTAGGCTTTGATTAAGATTTGATGTTAATTATTTATTGTGAGGCATTTTGAAAATTTTCAATATTTTTAATTAAATGATTTGTGCATTTGTTTAATTTAATTGATTTATGGGCTATATTAATTTATTTGCATGGTTATGAAGCCAAATTTGAGACTTATTAGAGATTCTTAGGCTATATTTTCAAAGGTTGGTAAGAAATGCTCTAAATTTGGGTATAAATCCATTGGTAGCCAATTTTAGATGTCTACAACCTCTCTTGCCCACTTATTGAATTTGGATTTATTCTCATACGTAACTCCTCCCCCACATGTCATGTACATCCTTCTCACTTTTTATAATATAAGGACTCTTGGAACACATGTTGAAGCATGCTCATGTAATTAATTTTATATTTTAGATCTATATAAAGAACTCTCCTCTCCTATTCTTTAACACTTTCTACATCACAATACTATTTCTTCTTTCAAAAACTTGATCTTGCATCCTTGACGCTTTGTTGGCCTAAGGCCATTCTTTTCCTAACTTTTTCATAATATGTATTTAGAGACTCATTGTTATAAATATTTTAATACTAGTGTGGGGTTTTTATTCATTTTATAGTTTCCCCACTTGTCACCTTCATCTCAACATTGTGGCTTATTTATTTCAAAGTGATGTTTTTATTTTGCATTCATTTTATCATTTATCTCAATGCCACTTCACTACCCAAGAAATAAATATAATATATATATTTTATAGTGTTCTTGGGACCCATCTTCGTGTATTAAATAATATTTGTCCCATGTGTTTTTTTTCATGCAACCAAGCCTTGCTTTTGTTTGTCTATGCCATTTTATTTTTAGTGTGACACTTGGTCTTGAGTTATTTAGATGTTTCCATGTGGATGACCCTCACTTGTTTAGGTGATCACTAAGATTTAAACTATGTGCCTATGCCTATAGAATTATTTATGAGCAATTTGTTTCCATTTAGATAACCCTCACTTTTCTAGATGGTATTTTATTTTTGATTATGTATGCCTATCTGAATAGGCATTGATGAATGAGATTGTTCCAAGTGGTGTGATATCATCTATTTGGAGGGTCCTAACCTTAAAATGTGTATCTTTATTTGCAAGATCTAAAGATAAAAATGTTTCCACATGGATGGCCCTCATTTATCTAAAGGGTTGCCTATCTTTGAAGTATGTGATTCTACCTAAAATATCAAGATGAGTGAGATGTTACCACATGGATGGCCCTCGCTTGTCAGGGTGATCACCAATATTTGATTATGTAACTAGTTGTTAGTCTAATGACAAGTTATGAGTTATAGGGATTGTGCCATATGGATGGTCCCCACTTATCTGGAGGATGTTAAATGTACAATCACTGAGAGGGTGGGGTAAATTAGTGAGCACAAATTATCCAACTTCAATTTCAATCTTTACAAAATCCTAACTAGTTACCATAATTATTCATGAAGTATACACATCATTCATAGCAAAGAGCAAGAGAGACAATGCAAGATCAATCAATATGACATATGTGGGAAACCCTCTTGGGGAAGAAAACCTAATATAACATACAAATGGAATAATATATTATAATAATAAGAACCAATTTAGACAAACTACAACTGATCAAGGAATTACAAACCCTAGTTAGTGCGACTATAATCCCATAAGGTACTACAACACCTAACTAACTAAGCTACAATAATAACTAGAATTTTAACAATTTCACCTTGCAAGGAGACTACAACCCCCTTATATGATGATCTATCAAAACAACACTTATGAACACATCCACCTATGAATTGATGTCTTCAACATCTAATGATGGACTTCTGCTTATCACTCTTCACCTTTACTCACACTCAATCTACAAGAGCACTATTCTGCCAATAGAATTATGACTTATAGTTCATAAAAATAATCCTCAATTGGTTATTCTCTTCAAATCATCCATAGGGAACTCTACTCCTCATTTACTTCACAAGCAACACACAAAATCCTCTCTCAAATCTCTCACAAGTCTCTCATACAAAATATAGAAACCATCATCTTTGGTTCCACTATTTATGGGGCATACTTGATAATCAACACCTTAGTTAGCCAATAGGCATGCCTTAGCTCTTAATCCCTCTCTCACATGAATACATATCTCAATACAAACTCCATAGGTCAACCATAGCATCTATGGGTCACCCTTAAGGAACTACACCTTTCAATTAGGCCCTTGTATCCCTTATAGGTCTCATGTGAACCCATTCACTCCTTTATAACTTCATAAAACAAAAAAAGAACACAAAAACACTAAAAAAAGCATATACCCATTCATTATGATTTATGGGTCCCCCTTAAGTGCCAACAACTAACATAGTACCTTTCTACTTAAGCATAATTCACTCAAACAACATTTTGTGTACACAGTCATTATGGATGAACAGACAATCACCTTCTAAACATAAGTTCCTCTATCACAATCATTATTTTTAGTTGCATGATGTGAAATTTATCACATAAGTTCCTCTGACACATCCATACATAACAATGGTGACATCGTCAAACTACCTACTTAGATTTTTTTCCACTAGACCCAAACTATCTAGATGAAAACTATGGGCTACCATATGAATTCCACTTATGCACATAAGCTCTAAAAGCTTAGAAAACATTTTAGGGGAATTTTTCACATAATAAATACTCCATACTCATCCTTTAACATCTATAACCATGCCAAAATAGAAGATCAACAAAGCATACTAGGATAAGAACATCACACACTTTGTAATTATCACTTATAATATCAAGGAACTTCATCCACTCACCATGGAACTTTCATGACATCATTTAAAACTCTCCAAAAATATCCCTCTTTGTCATTGATGTCAACAACCATCATATATAACAATATACATCTCACCTACTCTCTTCAAGCAATCTCACAACATGAAATTTTCCCCCTTTGACACAATGGAAAAGTGGGAATACTATGATTTTGAAGACCTAAAAATACCACCAATAGGAGAGGACCACCTTATAAAGATGATACGAACTACCCCTTACCTTGAGCCTACTTTTGCTTGCCTTAACAACTTCCTCTTACTCCATGCCAATACTCTCTTCAACGAAGCACTACAACCAATGAATAAATAACAAAAAAAAATATATAAATATTATGGAACACATAAATAAACATTTAAGAGGACTCATCCTAATATTTTTGAGTCATTTCACCTTTTGAGCATCTTCAGATCTCCACACACCATGAAGAATCACCACACATGCTTACTAGCATTCTCTCTCAAGCTACCACAAGGACCATCAATAGAACTTCATTCCACTCACAAAATAAAAAAATATGCTAAAAAATAACCTAATAACTCTTATTAAAATACATATACCTTATTATTTTGGAGAAACTAATCAAAAAACACTCTTCTTCAAACTAGGCCTGTCTAGCCTCCTTGTAGCCTTACCTAAAACTTGCAAAGCCCATAATTTTCAATGGAAACATTTTCAAGACCTGAAAATTCATATTTGGATCACTCTAATATGGCCTCTCAAGCACACAAATTTTCGTCACCAAGATCATCTTCTGCAACATACTTCCTTCACAAACGTACTAGCTAATTAGCCCTCCATATTGACAAAAAACATGAATAACTTAAGAACCACAATATTCAAATCTAAGTGAATATTTTTTTTTAAAACCATTTTTGCCCATTTATATAATTAATAAGCCTAAAATCTCAACTCATAAGGCAAACTAATTTTCTAGCATAGCCCAAAACCCTAGAATCTCAAAACAAACAAAGTCAACAAACCTCCTTTTGGTCAATGCACACCTCTAAAACTTCTTGAAAAATTGGAGACACCCATAAAACACTTATGGAACAAAAATTGATCCTTCAGACCATTGGTATTCTTGACTTCCTATAACCCATTTTAGGCTTTCTTGCCCTTAAGCCAAAAACTAAGAAAATTGAGAGCACACAAAAATATCTTCAATTAGAAAAAACATACCTTTAGACTTCAAAACACCTAGATCACATCACAAATAAATTCATAGACATTTATGAGTACCAAAAAATTCTTTGCATTGCATCAAACTCATTATGCCATTTGGAAACACCCATTCTATTCTTATATTATAGTTCCTTCATAAATTTATGGAACAAACTCATGATCTTATTGCTCCCCCTTAACCAAAGACCTTATAAGATCAACACAAGTCTTTGTTTATATTTTAAATCTAATATTGAGCACACAAACTTGATTCTCCACAAGAAAATATATCTCCTAAGAATCATAGACAGAGACACCTTACTTCATAATGTCTTAGAACAATGTGAAATTAGGAGTTACTTATAACTCCTCATATTACTTCTCCTCCTTGGTCATCTGATACTTTTAGTTCTTCTTCTTAGGCTTAAGAGAAGCAACATGATCAACCACTATAGCATTCTCCTTTTCTTTTATGATTGGATTGATAATACATGGAGACAACAAAGATTCATGACATACCTTTTCATCTAAAGAATCTTCCTTACATCTTGGAACCTCATCATTTTGCATAGAAAATTGATGTTATTTACATGATACATGCTCAATAATATTAAGATGTTTACTTGGATTCATACACACCTCAAGACTAGCTTCAACTAGTTCCTTAGTCTTCTCTTTGAGCTTGGTCTCTTCACTCTCAACATGAGCAGACAATGAGACCTATTCACACTCTTCATATTTTGTAGCTTTCTCCACCATAGTAAAAAAATTACTTGTACTTGTAGACTCATCATGACTCACACTTGTTACCTTTGGATTACACGTGTTAAATTTCCTTCTTCCTTACACTCTAGGAGCCTAATTGAACTCATTTTGACTTGATGACCTTTGTTTACATAATCTATCAATGTGACCTCTCTATCCACAATTGTAGCATACCATACTCCTTTATGGAAACATAGTTTTTCTTACTATGTTTGGATAGAAACTTGTAATATGTCTTTTTTCATGAAAAATGAAACAACCTCCCCTTTTTGAAGAGGACTCACCTTGTCTAATATTATGTGGACAATGATTTACAGAGTGTCCCACATCAAGATAGTTGAAGCACTTAATTTTCCTCACTCCTTTCGACTGATGATAGTTGAAGAACTTAATTTTCCTCACTCCTTTTTATTGATGACCCCCATCATAGTCACATGTAAACTCATTTATAATAGGTCTCTTGCATTCTCTAACTTTATGCCCAAATTGATTACATGTGAAATAGTAACCATTAAATCTTGCATACCTCATGGTATTTATCTATCTGATCTAATTTATCTTCATTATGCCATCAACTTCTTTTTTTGATGATTTGTCTTCAAAGTGTGATTGTCCTTGTTCACGGTAGTATTCATCTTGTCTTGAGTTATATTATTTTGTTATTCTTCATATCCAAGACCATTTCTATCACTAGCATGCTTTTGACCACTTGGAATATTGTCTAGATCACATGAGCTCTTTTCAAATCTCACAAATGTCTTCACTTTACTAGAAGATCTCTCTAACTCATCTTTCAAAGACATAATCTCAAAATCATACCTTAAACATTATTCTTCTTTGGCTCTTATACCTCTAGACATATATTCCAACTTAGAATTAAGAAATATGACAACACCTTCATGCTCCCTAGTGTCTTCAACCAATCTTGCCTCAAACACACTGAATTTATTTTCATAATCCTTGAGTTTAGATTTCATCTTCTTATTGATATTTTAATCAATCTTTAGTTCTTCAAGAGAATTCATCAATATAGTCTCACAATCCACCTCATCTTTATCATCATCTACATCACTCTAAGTAGACACCTTCTGATGTGAGTAACTTCCTTCCTCAACCATGAACATGGCTTCATCTTCAATAGGACCATCATATTCATGATCATATTCTGAGTCACTATCTTCACTCTCATCTGATGAGATGCAATATTCTTTGGTGTAGAGACTCTTCTTATTTTTGAATGAATTCTTCTTATTGATATACTTTTTGAGTAATTTCTTCCTATATGTCTTCTTATCTTCATCTTGGTCATCATCATGTTGTTAATTATCATTCATCTTATGCATATGAGGGAACTTATGAGAAAAATGTCCTATCTTTCCATAGTTAAAACATTTGAAGGGTAGTTCACCCTTATACTTCCCTAAGCCTGTGTTCAATTTCCTAGTAATCAAAGTAATTAATTCATCCTCATAAATGTTAGATATGTCATCCTCTTTGGATTTATTACCTTGGAACTTATTCTTAAGATTCATCTTTATCTTGAATGTAGCTTCCTTATTTGGTGGTATATCATCATTTACTCTCATCTCATATGCAATATGGATGCCATGCAATTGATCCATATTCAACTAAGTAAGATCATGACTCTCTTCTATAGTAGATAATTTTAGATCAAACTTGAGAGATAGAGACATTAATACCTTTTAGACTATAGTATCCTCTTTAATATTCTCTCTAAGACCTCTGATGATTTTTACAGTCTCATCAACTCTCTACAAAAAGGATGCCACAAAATTTTCTTCCTTCATCTTGAGACTTTAAAACTACCTTCTATGAGTTTACAACTTATAAAGCTTGACCTTTGAATCTCCTTAAAAAATGATCTTTATTTTTTCCCATATCTCTTTAGCATATTTACAATGGATTACCTTGGTGTATTCAATCTCTGAAAGACCACAAGTGATAGCATTCATTACCTTGGAATTATTCTCAAATAACTTCTTATCTATCACACTAGATGGAGGAATAATAAGAGAAACATAACCATCTAGAATAAATTTCCATACATCAAACCTTAGGGACATAATGTATGTCCTCATCCTTGCACTCCATATAGCATAATTGGATCCATTAAACATTGGTGATTTATTAGTAGAGAAACCTCCTTAATGACTACCCATATTTTACCTTGGATCAAATTCAAGATATCAAGCCTTTACCAAAAGACCTACTCTGATACTAATTGTTAGTGGTATAATCATTAAGAGGGGTGATGAATTAGTGAGCCCAAATTATCCAACTTCAATTTCTCTCTTTAAAAACACTTAACCAGTTACCACAAGCATTCATGAAGTATACACATCATTCATAGAAAAGAGCAAGAGAGACAATACAAGATCAATCACATAACACATGACATATGTGGGAAAACCTCTAGGGGGAAAAAACCCAATGTAACCTATAAATGGAATATTATCATGTAATAACAAGAACTAATTTAGACGAACTACAACTGATCAAGGAACTACACTACCTATTTAGTGAGACTATAATCCCACAAGGTACTATAACACCTGTCTAGCTGAGCTACAAAAACAACCAAACTTTTAGCAAGTTTCACCTTGCAAGGAGGATGCAACCTACTTAAATTCTAAGCTACCAAAACAACACCTATGAACACATCCTCTTGTGAACTAATGTCTTCAACACTTGATGATGGACCTCTGTTTATCACTCTTTACCTTTGCTCACACTTAATTTGCAAGAGCACTATTCTACTAATAGAATTATGACCTACAAGTCATAAAAATAGTCCTCAATATGTTCTACTCTTTAACTCATCCATAGGGAACTCTACCCCTCCTTCGATTGATAAATCACACACACAAGCCTCTTTCAAATATCTCACACAAAATATAAAAACCATCATCTTTGGTTCCACTATTTATAGAGCATACTTTATAATAAAAACCTTAGTCAGCCATTAGGTATTTCTTATCCCTTAATACATCTCTCACATGAAGACATTGCATCTATGGGTTACCCTTAAGGAACTACACCTTTCAATTAGGCCTTGTAGCCCTTATAAGTCTCATGTGAACCAATTCACTCCTTTAACACTTCATCAAATAAAACAAGAACATAGAACCACTACCAAAAGCATGGACCCATTCTATATGATCTATAGGTCCCCCTTAAGTGCCAACAACCAACATAGTACCTTTTTACCTAAGCATAATTCACTCAAATAACATTTTTTACACATAGTCATTATGGATGAACACACAATCACCTTTTAAACCATTGTTCATACTTCATAAAAATGGTCAAACCTTCATAATGCAACATAGCATCCTTATGGATCCTAAAACACTCCCTAATAGCCAATTCATCAAGAGATATATAGACAACATCAAAACAAGATTTAATATCCTTCTCGAGTCACTTGTAAAACATATATGAAAACATAATCAATATTGAATCTTCATAACTATGTCTCTACACACTTTTAGATCTTCAAATCAATATTTTCAGATGCACCTTGGAGTCCTATTCATATTTTCTTTTTATACTAGTAACAAATTTGTCTTGGATCAAAAGTTATGGGAAAATTCCATAGATTGGTTTTCCCCTTTGTAAAATTCAAATATTTATATGTCAATGGTCATAGTTAAACATCAAACACTATGATCACATCTCGTATTCTCATTTCCTTAGATTAATCTCAAACCATTGATCTTTTTTGAACTTTAACACATAGTCTACCATTGCCAAATGTTAAATATTGAACATGCTGACCTTATCTCGTGCAATCTAGCAACTTTGACCTTATGCAATCTGTCGATCTCTTATATGTAGCTTAGTTTTTAATAATGCTAAACAACTATCACTTAGACTACTTGAATTTAATATGCACCATTGATCTCTATTTGTATGATCACCTACTCACCATTGATCCTTAGAATAAGCTTGATCTTTATTTATGCTTAGTTTTAAACCCTGAGCACTTCCTACCATCTCATTACTTCCTGACATCTTAGAGAAAATGTGCATCATTGATCTCTTCAAGAGTTGATTAAACATTATCTTGTGCAAAAATTGACTAAATATGAGGACGATTGCAATATATTTGAGTATCCATCTTTGAACCTTAATAACTTCTTCTATTCTTAGATGCATGATCTAAAATTTAGATAATATGATCTCTACACATAGGAGAATCCAACCATGTGACAATCTGTAACTAGAACCCTCAAACATGTGAGATATAATGACATTAAAATGCTTTATCAAAACATTTTATCATAGATCCAACTATGCTTAGAACTACCTATGAGGCCAAATTTTCTTTTGCATAAATTTCATTTTGCTTAGTTGCATGATCTAAAATTTAGTGCATAAGATCCTTTGACACATCCATACATGGTAATGGTGACATTAGGAAACTACCTAGTCAAATTTTATACCACTAGACCCAAACTATCTAAATAAAAACAATGGAATACCATATGAATTCCACTTATGCACAGAAGCTCTAAAAGATTAGAAATGTATTAGGGATCTTTTTCACATGATCAATACTCCATACTCATCCCTAAACATCTTTAACCATACAAAAACATAAAATCAACCAAGCATACTAGGACAAACACATTGCACACTTTGTCATTATCACTTAGAATATCAATGCACTTCATCCACTCACTAGAGGACTATCATGACATCATTGAAAACTCTCTAATAGAGGGTTGCCTATATTTGGAGTATGTGCTTCTACATGTAGGCTCTAGATGAGTGGGTTTATGCCACATGGATGTTCCTCACTTATTTATATGCTCAATGATGTTCAATAGATTTGAAAGCTCTTATTAATCTTGGATGAGTGGGATCATGCCACACAACATGATCTCACTTATATTTTGAGGAACCTTGATAACTGTGTATTTATTTGTAGGCCATAGATGAACAAGATGAAGACAAGCATCTAAATCTCATAAACTTAGATACTTTCCAAAATAAAAATACTTATTTGCTTTATAAATGTTTTGTGAGGAAGTTGGATGTTGATATGTGGAATGATCTTCTATTGACTTATCACTCTTAAATTTGATGGAGTCTCTAAATAAAAGAGAGATGTGTAGTGTAAGGTATGTATGAAGAAACTTTTAGTGAAATGACTAAGTATGAAAATTCATTCATATTATATAGTATCTTTATTATCAAGATTAAGTAAGCTTTGTCAATGTGGCTCTATGTGTTTATAATAATATTGAAAATATCACATAATTGGTCAACTTCAATTAACCAAGTTAGTCCATAAATCAAATGAAAACTTGAATTCAATGAATGTTATAAAACTAAAAACAAGATAAAGGCATATAATAAATTCAATAAACATGTCCATTTATACCTTTAGACTTGGGTATCAATCAAATTAATAAATTAACTATGGAAACAATCAGTTAGTTTTGGTAGTTTAGAATCAGATCAAGACTTCATTTTAAATTTAAAAACTTAAACTTAAGATAATGACTTCTTCCTTAGACTTTGACTAATTCATTTCACAACAAGGTATGAACATGGAATTTGAGCTCAAAGTGGGTCCTCATTTGAAAATTTTAAAATGGGGTGTGTTGGTCACAACAAATGGTTACTACTTTAGGGAAAATGTTATCTTAGCATTTAAAATCTAGCCCGTGGACCCCCATTATTGAACTATGAGATAAAAAAACTAAATATCCATTTATATGAACTTAGAGGTAATGAGAGTGCTCAATTATGATTCAACAAACAACATATTGGGCCCTGATTTCTTCAATGGGTAATTTTTTTCAAATATTAATTTTCTTTTTTTTTTGAATCCACTACGTAAGCTTAAACATATATTAGGTAATCAAAACTTCTTACAAGGTAATTTATTTTTAGAATTTGCTAAATAAAGGAAGGCTTAAGAATTGATTTTTTTTTTTATCAATGAGTATATATCCTTGATATATATGCCTTTGGTCCCACTCAAGGCCTTGATCCATTATTAGCTAGGCCAGAAATCCTGTGACAGAGGTTGCCCAAATCACCCTTTTTGAGGAAGAAACTTGGATTTTCATGAGATTCAAACTTAAATTCATTTTGATATTTATTTTACTTAATCTATAATGTTTGGGGACCAATATATCCAATTTTTAGTAATGGTTCAATGAAATCTTTACATCAATAAGGTCCTTAACTTGCTCAACAATTTGGTTTTGATTGATATGTTGTATATAAGTGTTGTGGTGACCTTTATTAAAATATAGTTTTTCTCAATTTACTTAATCATTTATAAATCAATGACTCCTAATAATTTTAGTATATTAATAAGGGATTACTTTGCTTATCACATTTTTAAATAATTTAGGATCACCTTCTCCCTTCCAATTTTTAGACTATGTTTTCAGTGCCTTGTCAACTTTGAAGTGATCAAAATCAGGAGTATGAGACCAATATTTATATTGGACTTTATCTTATCAAAATTGTCTCAGTTACTGTAATGAAATTACTTCAAGAATTAAGTATAACAGCAGAATTATATCCAAATATGACTAAAATATATCCAAATATATGATAATAGATAAGCCACTTCGAGGGGGCAACCTCCACAAGCTTCAATAAGAGCGGAATTCACAATATGATCATAAATGATTACCCACTACCTCCTATATATAGTCTAACTAGGCCATGGTTACTCCACAGGCCAACTTACTAATCTAAATAAAGCATAGATAAATGTAATATAATGTCAAAGAGGGATAAGTAAGCCATAAGTCGGCTAATACTATCCTCATACATGTGATAGGTTAGGGGCGTAGCAGTTACTTATCAATCTAAATCATGGTAATAAGGTAAAACCACTATAAGTTTAGTAAGGTAAATTAAGTAGAAAATAAGATAAATCTGCAAAGTAAATAAATTCACACAAAAAAGGAATAATAAGTTAAAAGTACAACAAAGTAGACACAAAAATACAACTAATGCAAACTAGTTAACTTGAATATAATATTTACATCACCAGCATTTTCTTGAGGGATATTATGAAATTAAATTAGAAGGGAAATTCAAGAAGTAATTCTTCAATATCTATTCGTTCATAGGTAGGGAGAGGTCATTCATTTCAAGGTCTTTTAATTGAAATGCATTCTACCCCAGCAACTCAAAGATTTGGTATGGGCTAATATAGAGTGGGTCAAGTTTAGAATGTCACCCTTTATTCTCATGTGATTTATCCCATAACAATGCTAAGTTTAATATTTGAAATGACATGACCTTTTCATTCATCTTTAACCATCTATTAAATATCGCTTGATGTCTATTGAAGTTTGGTAAAGCCTCTTCTCATGCATACTTAAAATGGACATGAAGAAAACCTTGAAAAGGAAAATAGCATGTACAAACCCCCAGCTATAAAAGCTTCACAAGTCTATAAGAAGTCTGAAATTCTTAAGTCTAGGTTTGTGTATAAATCTACCTATATGTCATTTGTAAATCCCATAATCAAATCTATAGAACTGACTCTCAGTTATAAGCCCAAACAAAATTTCCTAACTAGTTTATTATCTTTATTTCCTAAACCCGAGATAAATTATATAAGGTCACATGAAGATGTAAAATTTGTACATTTTGGTCTTATAAGAGTCCACATAACCCCATTGATTCTGGAAAATATTAAACCTATTATATATTTAGCTTTGTGTGATAGATGCCAAGTAAGCTTTCAGCATGACTGTCAAATATCAAGCCTTGGTCGTTTAAATGATGAAGTCATTTGTTTTGAGTTTTGTCCAAACCTCTCTGTCGTAGTCTGTGACAAAGGATGTAAATAATTAAAATTTGGTTCTTTGGATTGTTGGGGATTATTCACCTCCCTTTTTGGCTTAAATATCTTTGGTGAATTTAAGTATGCTTCTATAAATATCTATGTTGTGTATAGTATGACCAATATGAACCACCCAAAGATCCTTGAAAATATGCCATATGCCAAAAGACTTAGTGGTACTGTCCAACTTCAAAAAGGCCATATAGAGTCTGTTAAAATACCTTCTGATTGGAAATTTGACTGGTTGAAAAATGTTACTCCTAAAATGAAGAGTCAAGCCTCAATACATAAAAGTGATGGTATAACTGTAAATATTCTTCCCAGATCTTTGTCTGTAAATTCTTCTATTCTTTCACCATCTAGACCCTCAAACTCTTCCTCACAAAGAGTTGTAAAGATAGGTCACATCTTGATCAAAGATGAAGAAATTAATCAAGGACTTAATCCAAAGGATCAGTTACCTTGTACATTAATGAATATTCCTAGAGAAGATAATTTATAGTTTTATATAGAACATAAGGTCAGTTTGTATAAAGGTGGAAGGTGGGCTCCACATAAAGGAATGTATAAGCAAGCTGAAGGACTTGTACAATATTTTTCTACAGCATCCCAAGGAGATGTTGAACCATCAATTGAGTTCAAACACATAAATTATGTGTCTAGATTTAATTCTCATCTCTCTAAAAATATAGATGACTTTTGTAAAGATGTTTTATACATCAATAATAGTTTAGATAAACTAACCATTATTGAAGATAATACAAATCATATTTGCACAAGCATGCAAAATCAATTGTCTTCCATTGACACTAATCTTGCAGCATTAGCAGATAGTCTTGATTGGTTAGTCAAGCAAGATTAGGAAGCAAAGGCAAGACCTCCTACCTCAAAATATGAGGTTAATTTTGGTACTAGTTTCAAACCTCATAAAAAACACCCTAGTACATCATTGATGCAAAGGAGACATGTCCAACTATAGCCCTGGTATCTCAACATTGATGATTTGTTAAATCCATTAAATGAGATTTCTACCTGGTGTAACTCCATGAGGGTCATATTAGTAATTTCTCATTTAGATCTAGTTGGTACCACTGTATTTGCCTTAGAATTATTTTGGGGAATCATTACTAAATGGTGGGATTCTATGACAGAAGAACAACAGAATACACGTGTCCACCATTAACCTGATCCCTTAGCTACCCTATTTCATTTACTAATAAATTAATTTGCTCCTCTGATCATAAATAGAGAACTAGAATCCAAGAAATGGTTACTTAAAATGGATCTTTGTGATTTAAAGCAGTTTGATGCATTTACTAAGTAGTTCAGAGAACTAGCATATGAATGTCAAAGCTTTGGTTCTACTAAAATTAAGATCAAATTTCTGCATGCTTTGCCTTATAATATCATTGATAAAGTCATCACATATATTGATCTTAAAGGCCTAACAATAGAGGATTTATCCCTCTCTGATGTCATCGACTTTGCTAGACAATAGGCCATGCAATTAGTCTCAGAGACTAAATCTATCCAGAAGCTCACTAAGCATCAAGCCTCCTAGATTGCTCCAGTGTTTCCAAAAATAACACCTTTTAACCGTCAACCTTTTGTATAGTCTCATAAATAATGCAATAAATATCACCCATGTCTCTCCTTCAAGCGTCACTATTTTCCTCGCAATAATTCCTATGCTCCTCCACAACATTTCCTAAAGAAACATCACACTGCCCGTCCTCTATCCAAACATCCTATTTAATACATCTGTCACAAACTTGGCCATATTGCTCCTTAGTGTACATGCAAAAATCTTGTAGTCAAAGTTATTATTACTTCCAATTTAGCAGCGTGGTGGGATATCATTGTTCAGATGAATATATTTACCTACAGGATGACATCTATGAACTAATTCTAGATGATCTCCTCGAAGATGACTTCAAAGACAATGAAGATGTAGATGCTCTTGAGTCATTAGCTGATGACTTGGAACAACTGCTCACCAACATACAATGACCATGGCACCATGATAATTCATAGCTTGCATATGAAGCACATGGAACCTGGTCTCCCCATCACAATAAAGTACCCGAATGAGACACAAGACCATAGATAAGAGGATACTCAAGAGGAGAAGGATCAATCAGAGGGAGATAACCCTCTATGCCATGAATACCACTGACATTACAAAGACCTCAATATTCTATTTTATAATTCTAGAGCTCTTTCAAGCCTAGTGCCTCTTGGATCAAGAACAAGTTCACCAGTACAGATTCTCTAAGAGAAATACCAACACCAAAGATAGAGCCACAGTGGGATATATTATTTCCCATAGAAAATAAGGAAGAGGATGAAGAAGTAGAAAGTTCTTTCTACTCAGACCAAGATTATTATCCTGGTGAATGTAGTAATCTTTAGGAATAAGCACAAAAAGAAGAAGAAGAAGAAGTCATCTACACTGAGCAAGCTGCTGTGAAAGACCTAGGGAGATAAAAATTGGTATGCACTAGTATTCCTCCCTTATAAATCTGATAGCTAGCTTACCTTACTCAGTTGATTAATGGAATGTTTTCCCAATTTATAACTCTAGAAATTAATGGTAGACTAGTAGATGCTTAGATTGATACTGGAGCTTATCTCTCCTTTGTAAAATCAAAAATCATCCATGATTGGAAGACATTAGATGAATCTCTAGCTTATAAGAGCCTAGATTTCCAAGGGAATAGCTTTATCTGTAACAATTATAAACATTAGCAAACCCTTAGGATCTAAGACAAAATCTTCTAGTGTGATTTCTTTACATTAGATAGAATTCCTATAGATATTTTACTAGGTGGTGCCTTTATAGATAGATACTCTCCCTATGGATCTACTACTAAGAGTATCATGTTCACTATTGAAAATGAATGGCTTGGAATTCCACATCTCATTTATGCCACTAAAAAATTTCTCAGCTCCATGACTCAAACTCCTAAAATAATTATCCCTATTGAAATACAAGCCATAGGTGAAAAGATTAAAACCACTATCTGTTCTAACAACCCTCCTCAGTTTTGGTTAAAATCTATGCCTGAGATGAATATCCAAATCATCGAAGGTAAATATATGAAGGATGGGAAAAGGATCCCAATACCAGCATAGGATTACAATGATATGAAATTATAGATCAAAGAGCTATAAATTAATGGGTTCATAAAAAGGTCTACTTCTCCTTACTGCTGCTATGCTTTCATGGTAAACAAGCATTCAGAGCTAGAAAAGAGGAAAGAAAAGAATGGTCATCAATTACATACCATTAAATGCCACTACTCAACCATTTCCATATCTAATCCCAGATAAAATCTATCTATTAGAGAAGGTAACAACATGTAAATACTTCTCCCAATTTGATTTCAAATCAAGCTTTTATCAGATCAAAGTCAAAGAAGCTGATAGAGAAAAGACAACATTCAGCTACCCTTTCAGCCATTTATAGTGGACAGTAATGCCTTTTGGTTGGATGAATGCCCACACATTCTATTAGGCCCATATGGATAAGATTTTCCAAGGCACTTCTAATCTCATGTGTGTGTACATAGATGACATACTAATATTCAATAATTCTCTTACTGACAATTTTGCACATCTCTCTAGATTCTTTGAATTGGCAAAAAATGCAGCAATAGTTTTATCAAAAATAAAAATTTAGTTATGCAAAACTGAATGTAATTTTATTGGAATGATAGTCCAAGATTCAAAGCTACAAATCTAGCCACATATCAAAGAAAAGGTTATCATTTTCTCAAAAAAACTAGACAAGCCCAAGCTCCAAGCATTTTTGGGATTATTAAATTACTTGAATATCTTTTATCCTAGCTCTAGTGAAGACAAGTTTATACTCCAAGAGATTCTCTAGAAGAAAAAAACATTCTAGTGGAAGGATGAGCATACAATCACAGTCTGAAAAATCAAATCTACAGTGGCATCACTTTCTGAACTTCATATCCCAAAATATGACAAAATGCTTGTTTATACTGATGCCTCTGACATAGTATGGGGAGGAGTACTTGTTTGTAAATATGACAATAAAGAATTCATTTGTGAATTCTCTAGTTGAGTTTTCAATACTGATGTTCTCAAATGGATTTCTTCTAATAAAGAAATCTATGCTGTAAAGAAATGTTTTGAGAAGTTCATGTTAAAACTTCTCCATCTACGACATTTTATTGTTAAAATTGATTGTACTAGATTTATAACCTTTAAAGAAAAGAATCATGGTCAGAAATATGGTCATGGTAAATATGTTTGATGGCAAGCTTTCTTTAACCAATTCAACTTTTCAATAGAACATATTAAAGGTACTGATAACATTATTACAGATTGGCTTAGTTGTAATCTGCCTACCACACTCATGCATCAACCCATTCTTAGATTCAATCTAACCAAGATATATAATCAAGAATTCACTTCTATGAATATCCTTGTTCAAGAGAAAATCTTCTATGAAGGGTTGCATCTGAGGTATACCTAGATTTCTTATGTAGCAGGCCAAGATCTACAAATGTCTTCAACATCAACAATACAAGAAAACTGTCATCAAAATATTGGTGTTATCTTCATAAAAAGATTAAATAGTGAATTCATTTTTCACCAGTTCACTGAACTACTAAAGCATCCTTTATGGACATGGCTGATTAAAATCCAGTCTCCACATAATGAACATCTATATATATGGATAGCAAGATATGATCTACACCGTATTCATGAAGAGGAGAACCATGATCAAGACACGGTCATACATACAGTCATAAGAAGACAGCTAGAATGATAATCTTACTTTTATATCAATCCCCATTGTCATGCATGTGAAGCTAGACCCTAGCACTAGCATCTCTCTAGTACATTCTAGATAAGGTGTCTTTTTCAGCCAATAAGGTAAGATGACCTACTGACTGAAGTGGAAGCAATGTTGGACCCACTAAGCTAGATGTCCTCATCTAGTGCATCCAATAGTATCTCTTTGTAGATTAAATTTTACACTGTAAAGTATGATGGGACATGACACTGCCTTGGCAAAGATTCTAGGCAGTTCCTCTGAAAATACTATAAATAAGCCTCCACCATAGAGTTATCATCAAAAAAAAATTTAAGCTTTCTTAGAAGTCTAGTAGCCTTGTTTTAAGAGTATGATTTTCTCTTGCCCTTTTCAAAGGATCTTAAGAATTAGAAATTGGAACAAGTGTTTATAACAGTGTAATAAGTATTGTGTGATAATAGTGAAGCCGTACCCATTCGGCCCCTGCCTACTGTTGTGGGTTTTCTATAAAAGACTATAAATTAGAGGAAGTGTCTGTTGACATAAAAAGAATGATACCATTATTTTTATGTCAACTGATGCTCCCTCTAATTTATAGTCTTTTATAGAAAACCTATGATAGTAGGCAAGGGCTGAATGGCTATGGCTTCAATATTATCACACAATACTTATTACACTCTTATAAACACTTGTTCAAGTTTCTAATTCTTAAGATCCTTTGAAAAGGGCAAGAGAAGAGTATACTCTTAAAACAAGGCTACTAGACTTCTAAGAAAACTTAGAATTTTTTTTGATGATAACTCTATGGTGGAGAGGCTTATTTATAGTATTTTGGGAGGTCCTACCTAGAATCCTTGCCAAGGTGGTGTCATGTCCCATCATACTTTATAGCATAAAATTTAATCTACAAAGATATGCTATTGGATGCACTGGATGAGGACGTCTGGCTTGGTCGGTCCAACATTGCTTCCACTTCAGTTAGCAGGTCATCTTCAATTATTGGCTGAAAAAGACACCTTATCTAGAATGTACTGGAGAGATGTCAGTGTTGGGGTCTAGATTCGCATGCATGACAGTAGGGATTAATATAAAAGTAAGATTCCCATTCCATCTATCTTCTTATGACTATATGTACAACTGTGTCTTGATCATGGTTCTCCTCTTCATGAATACGGTGTGGACCGTATCTTGCTATCCATCTATAGAGATGTTCATTATGTGGAGACTAGATTTTAATAATCCATGTCTATAAAGGATGATTTAAAAGTTCAGTGAACTAGTGAAAAAGGAATTCACTGTTTAATCTTTCTATGAAGATAACACCAGTATTTTGATGATGGTTTTCTTGTATTGTCACTGCTGAAGACATTTGTAGATCTTGGCCTGGTGTATAAGAAATCTGGGTATACCTCAGCTACAACCCTTCATGGAGGATTTGCTCTTGAACAAGGATATTCATAGAAGTGAATCCTTGATTATATATCCTGGTTATATTGAATCCAAGAATGGGTTGATGCATGAGTGTGGCAGGCAGATTACGGTTGAGCCAATCTGCAATAATGTTATTAGTACCTTTAATATGTTCTACTAAAAAGTTGAACTGGTTAAAGAAAGCTTGCCATCGAACATATTTACCACAACCATCTTTCTAACCATGATCCTTTTCTTTAAAGGTCAAAAATCTAGTATAATCAGTTTTTACAATAAAATGTGGCAGATGGAGAAGTTTTAACATGAACTTCTCAAGACATTTCTTTATAGCATAGATTTCTTTATCAGAAAAAACCCATTTGAGAACATCAGTACTGAAAACTCCACTAGAGAATTCATAAATGAATTCTTTGTTTTCATATTTACAAACAAGTACTCCTCCCCATGCTATCTTCATAGGCATCAGTATAAACAAGCATTTTGTCAGATTCTGGGATATGAAGTTCAGGAAGTGATGCCACCGTAGATTTGATTTTTCAGACTGTGGCTGTATCCTCATCCTTCCACTGGAATGTTTTTTTCTTCTGGATAAGTTCTTGGAGTAAAAATCACCAGAGTTAGGATAAAATCTATTCAAGTAGTTTAATAATCCCAAAAATTCTTGGAACTTGGGCTTGTCCAATTTTTTTGAGAAACTGATAACCTTTTCTTTGATATGTGGATGGATTTGCAGCTTTGAATCTTGGACTATCATTCCAAGAAAATTGCATTCAGTTTTGCATAACTAAATTTTGTTTCTGATAAAACTATTCTTGCATTTTGTGCTAATTCAAAGAATTTGGAGAGATGTGCAAAATGGTTAGTAAGAGATTTTTTGAATATTAGTATGTCATCTATGTACATACATAGGAAGTTAGAAGTGCCTTGGAAAATCTTATCCATATGGGCCTGATAGAATGTGGGGGCATTCATCAAACTAAAAGGCATTACTATCCACTAGAAATGGCTGAAAGGGCAGCTAAATACTATCTTTTCTCTATCAGCTTCTTTGACTTTGATCTGATAAAAACCTGATTTACAATCAAACTAGAAGAAGTATTTACATGTTGCTACCTTCTCCAATAGATTGATTTTATCTAGGATTAGATATGTAAATGGTTGAGTAATTGTATTTAATGGTTTGTAATTGATAACCATTCTCTTCTTTCCTCTTTTTTACTCTGAATGCTTGTTTTCTGTGAAAGCATAGCAACAGTAAGGAGAGGTAGACCTTTTTATGAACCCATTACTTTCTAGCTCTTTGATCTATAGTTCCATATCATTGTAATCCTGTGCTGGTATTGGGATCATTTTCCAAACCTTCATATATTTACCTTCGATGATTTGTATATTCATCTCAGGCATAGATTTTAATCAAAACTACTGAGGGTTGTCAGAACAAATAGTGGTTTTAATCTTTTCACCTATGGCTTGTATTTCAGCAGGGATTATTATTTCAGGAGTCTGAGTCATGGAGCTAGGAAATTTTTCAGTGGCATAAATGAGACCTGGAATTCTAAGTTGCTCATTTTCAATAGTGAACATGATACTCTTAGTAGTAGATCCATAAGGAGAGTATCTATCTATAAAGGCACCACCTAGTAAAATATCTACAGGCATTATATCTAATGCAAAGAAATCACACTAGAAGATTTTGTCTTAGATCCTAAGGGTTTTCTAATGTTTATACTTGTTACAGATAAAGCTATTCCCTTGCACATCTAGGCTCTTATAAGCTAGAGATTCATCCAATGTCTTCCAATCATGGATGATTTGTGATTTTGCAAAGGAGAGAGAAGCTCTAGTATCAATCTGAGCATCTACTAGTTCGCCATTAATTTTTAGAGTTATAAACTGGGCAAAATTTCCATTAATCAATTGAGTAAGGTAAGCTAGCTGTGAGATTTTTAAGGAAGGAATACTAGTGCATACCAATTTTTGTCTCCCTAGGTCTTGCACAGTGGCTTGCTCAGTGTAGATGACTTCTTCTTCTTCTTCTTGAAGATTACTGCATTCACTAGGATAGTAATCTTGGTCTGAGTAGAAAGAACTTTCTACTTCTTCATCCTCTTCGTTCTTTTATGTGGGAAACAATATATCCCACTGTGGCTCTATCTTTTATGCTGGTATTTCTCTTGGAGAATCTATACTGGTGAGCTTGTTCTTGATCCAAGATGCACTAGGCTTGAAAGAGCTCTGGAATTGTAAAAGAAGATATTGAGTTCTTTACAATGTCAGTGGTATTCATGGCATAGAGGGTTGTCTCCCTCTAGTTGATCCTTCTCCTCTAGAGTATCCTCTTGTCCATGGTCTTGTGTCTCATTCAGGTACTTCATGGTGATGGAAAGACTAGGTTCCATGTGCTTCATATGCAAGCTATGAATTATCATGGTGCCATGGTCATTACATATTGGTGATCGGTTGTTCCAAGTCATCGGCTAATGACTTGAGAGCATCTGCATGTTCATTGTCTTCGAAGTCATCTTTGGGGAGACCATCTAGAATTGGTTCATAGATGTCATCTTGTAGGTAGAGATCTTCATTACAATCAATGATATCGCACCACACTACTGCATTGGAAATAAAAATAGCTTTGACTATAAGATTTTTGCATGTGCACTGAGGAGCAATATGGCCAAGTTTGCGACAGATGTAGAAAATAGGCTGCTTAGACGGAGGACGAGCAGTGTGACATTTCTTCAGGAAACATTGTGGAAAAACATAGGAGTGCTTACGAGGAAAATGGTGATGCTTGAAGGAGAGAAATGTGCGATGTTACTTGCATTGTTTATGATACTATACAAAAGGTCAGTAGTTGAAAGGTACTATTTCTAGAAACATTGGAGCAATCTGGGAGGCTTGATGTTTAGTGAGCTTTTGGATATATTTAGTCTCTGAGACTAACTACATGGCCTATTGTCTAGCAAAGTTGATGACATCAGAGAGGGATAAATCCTCTATTGTTAGGCCTTTAAGATCAATATATGTGATGAATTTATCAATGATATTATAAGGTAAAGCATGTAGAAATTTGATCTTAATTTCAGTAGAACCAAAGCTCTGGCATTCATATGCTAGTTCTCTAAATTGCTTAGCAAATGTATCAAACTGCTTTAAATTAGAAAGATCCATTTTAACTAACCATTTCTTGGATTTTAGTTCTCTATTTCTGACTGGAGGAGCAAATTCATTTATTAGTAAATGAAATAGGGTAGCTAAGGGATCAGGTTGATGGTGGACACGTGCATTTTGTTGTTGTTCTGTCATAGAATCCCACCATTTAGTAACAATTCCCCAAAAGAATTTTGAGGCAAATACAATGGTACCAACTGGATCTAAATAAGAATTTACTGATATGACCCTCATGGAGTTACACCAGGTAAAAATCTCATTTAATGGATTTAACAAATCATTAATGTTGAGATACCAAGTCTATAGCTGGACATGTGTCCTTTGCATCAATGATGTAATGGGGTGTTTTTTATGAGGTTTGAAACTAGTACCAAAATTAAACTCATATGTTAAGGTAGGAGGTCTTGCCTCTACTTCCTGATCTTACTTGACTAACCAGTCAAGACTATCTACTAATGCTGCAAGATTAGTGTCAATGGAAGACAATTGATTTTGCATGCTTGTGCAAATCTGATTTGTATTGTCTTCAACAATGATTAGTTTATCAAAAATATTCTTGATGTATAAAACATCTTTACAAAGGTCATCTATATTTTTAGAGAGATGAGAATTAAATTTGGACACATAATTTCTTTGTTTGAACTCATTTGATAGTTCAACATCTCCTTGGAATGCTGTAGAAAAATATTGTACAATTCCTTCAACTTGCTTACACATTCCTTTATGTGGAGGCCACCTTCCACCTTTATACAAACTAACCTTATATTCTGTATAGAATTCTAAATTAACTTCTCTAGGAAGATTCATTAATGTACAAGGTAATTGATCTTTTGGATCAGATCCTTGATTAATTTCTTCATCTTCGATCAAGATGTGACCTGTCTTTACAACTCTTCATGAGGAAGAGGTTGAGGGTTTGGATAGTGAAAAAATAGAATAATTTACATACAAAGATCTGAGAAGAATATTTACACTTCTACCATCACTTTTATGTACTGAGGCTTGACTCTTCATTTTAGGAGTAACATTTTTCAACTAGTCAAGTTTCCAATCAGAAGGTAAATCCTAGACATCATCCACAGTAGAAATCATGAATGAATCTGATCTAGGAATATATGAACTTCCTCCATTTATTCCAGCACAATTATTTGACTACCCAGATATTAAAATCACTAAAGAAAACCTTGAAAAGCAAAATAACTTGTACAAACCTCTAGCTATAAAAGCTTCATAAGTCTATAAGAAGTCTAAACTTCTTAAGTCTAGGTTTGTGTATAAATCTACCTATCTATCATTTGTAAAGCATAAAATCAAATCTATAGAATTGACTCTCAGTTATAAGCCCAAATGAAAATTTCAAACTAATTTATTAACTTTATAGCCTGAACCTAAGATAAATTATATTAGGTCACGTGAAGATGTAAACCTGCTTTTTACGTTAATAGACGCTTCCTCCAATTTACAATCTTTTATAGAAAACCCGCGATAGTAGGCAAGGGCCAAATGGCTATGGATTTTCTATAAAAGATTGTAAATTAGAAGAAGTGTCTGTTGATGTAAAAAGAATGGTATCAAAGCCAATCAAAGTAGTAGTAGAACGTCTGTAAGAATTTCTTGTTACTAACTTTTAGGTTTTTTTGCTTTGTAAAATTCTTTGAGAAAGTAATTGCATCGAGTCCCTAGCCATTATTACATTGTCATAGGCCCTTTTTACTCTATACCTTTGTTTCTCTTACCAAAATTTTCTCGCTTATCAGAACCCAATCTCTCCACAATGGAATTTGATAAATCCCAGACGTCATTCACAGTAGAAATCATGAATGAATCCGAACTAGGAGTATATGAACTTCCTCAGTTTATTCCAGAATAATTATCTGACTACTTAGATATTGAAATTATTGAAGAAAACCTTGAAAAGGAAAATAGCCTGTACAAACCCCTGGCTAAAAAAAGCTTCACAAGTCTATAAGAAGTCTGAACTTCTTAAGTCGAGGTTTGTGTATAAATCTTCCTATATGTCATTTGTAAAGCCTAGAATCAAATTTGTAGAACTGACTCTCAGTTATAAGCTCAAATGAAATTTCCAAACTAATTTATTATGTTTATTGCTTGAACCTGAGATAAATTATATCAGGTCACATGAAGATGTAAAATTTGTACGTTTTGGTCTTATAAGAGTCCATATAACCCCATTAATTCCCATCAATATTAAACCTGTTATATATTTAGCTTTGTGTGATAGACACCAAGTAAGCTTTTAGCATGCCTATCAAATATTAAGCCTTGGTCATTTAAATGATGAAGTCATTTGTTTTGACTTTTGTCCAAACCTCTCTATCGTAGTCTATGACAAAGGATGTAAAGAAGTAAAATTCAATTGTTTGGATTGTTGGGGATTATTCACCTCACTTTTTGGCTTAAATATGTTTGGTGAATTTAAGTATGCTTCTATAAATATATATGTTGTGTATAGTACGACCAATATGAACCACCCAAAGATCCTTCAAAATCTACCATATACTAGAAGACTTAGTGGTACTATCCAACTTCAGAAAGGCTATATAGAGTCTGTTGAAATACTTTCTGATTGTTAACTTGATTGGTTGAAAAATGTTACTCCTAAAATGAAGAGTCAAGCCTTAGTACATAAAAGTGATGGTAGAATTATAAATATTCTTCCCAGATCTTTATCTATAAATTCTTATATTATTTCACATTCTAGACCCTCAACCTCTTCCTCATGAAGAGTTGTAAAGATAGGTCACATATTGATCAAAGATGAAGGAATTAATCAGGACCCGATCCAAAGGATCAGTTACCTTGTACATTAATGAATCTTCCTAGAGAAGATAATTTAGAATTCTATACAGAACATAAGGTTAGTTTGTATAAAGGTGGAAGGTGGCCTCCACATAAAGGAATGTATAAGCAAGATGAAGGACTTGTATAATATTTTTCTGCAGCATTCCAAGGAGATGTTGAACCATCAAATGAGTTCAAACATAGAAATTATGTGTCCAAATTTAATTCTCATCTCTCTTAAAATATACATGACCTTTATAAATATGTTTTATATATCAATAATAGTTTAGATAAACTAACCATTGTTGAAGACAATACAAATCATATTTACATAAGAATGCAAAATTAATTGTCTTCCATTGACACTAATCTTCCAGCATTAGCAGATAGTCTTGACTAGTTAGTCAAGCAAGATCAGGAAGCAGAGGCAAGACCTCTTGCCTTAACATATGAGGTTAATTTTTGGTACTAGTTTCAAACCTCATAAAAATACCCTAGTACATCATTGATGCAAAGGACACATGTCCATCTATAGCCCTGTTATCTCAACATTGATGATTTATTAAATCTATTAAATGATATTTTTGCCTCATGTAACTCCATGAGTGTCATATCAGTAAATTCTCATTTAGATTCAGTTGGTATCACTGTATTTGCCTCAAAATTCTTTTGGAGAATCATTACTAAATAGAGGGATTCTATGACAGAAGAATAATAGAATGCACATGTCCACCATCAACCTGATCCCTTAACTACCCTATTTCATTTACTAATAAATGAATTTGCTCCTCTAATTGGAAATAAATAACTAGAATCTAAGAAATGGTTACTTAAAATGGAGCTTTGTGATTTAAAGTAGTTTGATGCATTTGCTAAGCAGTTTAGAGAACTAGCATATGAATGTCAGAGCTTTGGTTCTACTAAAATTAAGATCAATTTTTTGCATGCTTTGCCTTATAATCTCATTGATAAAGTCATCACATATATTGATCTTAAAGGCCTAACAATAGAGGATTTATCCCTCTCTAATGTCATCGAATTTGCTAGACAATAGGCCATGCAATTAGTCTCAGAGACTAAATTTATCTAGAAGCTCACTAAGCATCAAGACTCGCATATTGCTCCAGTGTTTCCAAAAACAATGTTTTTTGACTGCTGACCTTTTATATAGTCTCATAAACAACACAAGCAACATCTTACATGTATCTCCTTCAAGCATCACTCTTTTCCTTTCAATCACTCTTATGCTCCTCCACAACGTTTCCTGAAGAAACATCACACTGCCTGTTCTCTATCCAAGCAGCCTATTCACTACATCTATCATAAACCTAGCCATATTGCTCCTTAGTGCACATGCAAAAATCTTGTAGTCAAAGTTATTTTTACTTCCAACACAGCAGTATGGTGGGATATCATTGATTCTGATGAAGATATCTACCTATAAGATGACATCTATGAACTAATTCTAGATGATCTCCCTGAAGATGACTTTAAAGACAATGAAAATGTAGATGCTCTAGAGTCATTAGTCGATGAATTGGAATAACTACTCACCAACATGAAATGCCCATGGTACTGACCATGGCACCATGATAATTCACAACTTGCATATGAAGTAGATGGAACCTGGTCTCACCATCACCATGAAGTACCCAAATGAGACACAAGGCCATAGACAAGAGGATACTCTAGAGGAGAAGGATCAACCAGAGAGAGACAACCCTCTATGCCATGAATACCACCGACATTTCAAAGACCTCAATATCTTCCTTTGTAATTACATAGCTCTTTCAAGCCTAGTGCCTCTTGGATTAAGAACAAGTTCACCAGTACAGATTCTCCAAGAGAAATACCAGCACCAAAGATAGAGCCACAGTAGGATATATTATTGCCCACAAAAAAGAAGGAAGAGGATGAAGAAGTAGAAAGTTCTTTCTACTCAGACCAAGATTACTATCCTGGTGAATGTAGTAATATTCAGGAAAAAGAAGAAGAAGAAGTCATCTACACTAAGCCAGCCATTGTGCAAAACCTAGGGAGACAAAAATTGGTATGCATCAGTATTCCTCCCTTAGAAATCTCACAGCCAGCTTACCTTACTCAATTGATCAATGGAAAGTTTTCCTAGTTTATAACTCTAAAAATTAATGGCAGACTAGTAGATGCTCAGATTGATACTGGAGCTTCTCTCTCCTTTGTGAAATCACAAATAATCCATGATTGGAAGACAATGGATGAATTTATAGCTTATAAGAGCCTAGATGTCTAAGGGAATAACCTTATCTGTAACAAGTATAAACATCAGAAAACCCTTAGGATCCAAGACAAAATCTTTGAGTGTGATTTATTTACATTAGATAGAATGCCTATAGATATTTTACTAGGTGGTGCCTTTATAAATAGATACTCTCCCTATGGATCTACTACTAAGAGTATCATGTTCACTATTGAAAATGAACGGCTTAGAATTCAATGTCTCATTTATGCCACTGAACAATTTCCCATCTCCATGACTCAAACTCCTAAAAAAATAATCCCTACTGAAATACAAGCCATAGGTGAAAAAATCAAAACCACTATCTATTCTAACAACCCTCAGCAGTTTTGGTTAAAATATATGCCTGAGATGAATATCCAAATCATCGAAAGTAAATATATGAAGTTTGGGAAAAGGATCCCAATACCAGCACATGATTACAAGGATATGGAGCTATAGAACAAAGATCTAAAAAGTAATGGGTTCATAGAAAGGTCTACCTCTCCTTACTACTACTATGCTTTCATGGTAAATAAACATTCAGATCAGAAAAGAGGAAAGAAAAGAATGGTCATCAATTATAGACCATTAAATGCCATTACTCAACCATTTCTATATCCAATCCTAGATAAAAGCTATTTGTTGGAGAAGGTAGCAACATGTAAATACTTCTCCCAATTTGATTGCAAATCAAGCTTTTATCAGATCAGAGTCAAAGAAGCTAATAGAGAAAAGATAGCATTCAACTACCCTTTTGACCATTTCTAGTGGACAGTAATGCCTTTTGGTTTGATGAATGCGCCCACATTCTATCAGGCCCATATGGATAATATTTTCCAAGGTAATTCTAACTTCCTGTGTGTGTACATAGATGACATACTAATATTCAAAAATTCTCTTACTCACCATTTTGCACATCTCTTCAGATTCTTTGAATTGGCACAAAATGTAGGAATAGTTTTATTAGAAACAAAAATTTAGTTACGCAAAATTGAATGCAATTTTCTTGGAATGATAGTCTAAGATTCAAAGCTACAAATCCAACCACATATCAAAGAAAAGGTTATCAATTTCTCAAAAAATTTGGACAAGCCCAAGCTCCAAGCATTTTTTGGATTATTAAATTACTTGAATAGCTTTTATCCTAACTCTAGTGAAGACAAGTTTCTACTCCAAGAACTTCTCCAGAAGAAAAAATCAATCTAGTGGAAGGATGAGCATACAGTCGTAGTCTGAAAAATCAAATCTATGATGGCATCACTACCTAAACTTCATATCCCAAAATCTGACAAAATGCTTATTTATATTTATGCCTCTAACATAGCATGGGGAGGAGTACTTGTTTGTAAATATGACAATAAAGAATTTGTTTGTGAATTATCTAGTTGAGTGTTCAGTACTGATGTTCTCAAATGGATTTTTTCTAATAAAGAAATCTATGCTATAAAGAAATGTCTTGATAATTTCATGTTAAAACTTCTCCATCTGCCACATTTTATTGTAAAAATTGATTGTACTAGATTTTTGACCTTTAAAGAAAAGGATCATGGTCGAAAAGATGGTCACAGTAAATATGTTTGATGGAAAGCTTTCTTTACCCAGTTTAACTTTTCAGTAGAACATATTAAAGGTATTGATAACATTATTGCATATTGGCTTAGCTGTAATCCACCTACCACACTCATGCATCAACCCATTCCTGAATTCAATCTAACCAAGATATATAATCAAGGATTCACTTCTATGAATATCCTTGTTCAAGAGCAAATCCTTTGTGTAGGGTTGCATTTGAGGTATATCCATATTTATTATTTAGTAGGCCAAGATCTACAAATTTCTTCAGTAGTGATAATATAGGAAAACCATCATCAAAATATTGGTGTTATCTTCATAAAAAGATTAAACAGTGAATTCATTTTTCACCAATTCACTGAACTATTAAAGTGTCCTTTATGGACATGGCTGATTAAAATCATGTCTCCACACAATGAACATTTGTATAGATGGATAGCATGATATAGTCTGAACCATATTCATGAAGAAGAGAACCATGATTAAGACATGGTCGTAAATACAACCATAAGAAGATAGCCAAAATGGGATTCTTAATTTTATATCAATCCCCACTATCACGCATGTGAACCTAGACCCCAACACTGGCATCTCTCCAGTATGTTCTAGATAAGGTGTCTTTTTCAGCCAATAAGTGAAGATGACCTATTGACTGAATGGAAGCAATGTTGGACCCACCAAGCCAGACGTCCTCATCCAATGCATCCAACAACATCTCCTTATAGATTAAAGTTTATACTATAAAGTTTGATGGGACATGACACCGCCTTGGAAAATATTCTAGGCACGACCTCCCAAAATACTATAAATAAGCCTCTCCACCATAGAGTTATCATCAAAAAAAATTTCTAAGATTTCTTAGAAGTCTACTAGCCTTGTTCTAAGAGTATGCTCTTCTCTTTCCCTTTTCAAAGGATCTTGAGAATCAAAAATTCGAACAAGTGTTTATAAGAATGTAATAAGTATTGTGTGATAATAGTGAAGTCATAGCCATTCGGACCCTGCCTACTATCACAGGTTTTGTATAAAAGACTGTAAATTAGAAGAAGTGTCTATTGACATAAAAAGAATGGTATTAGAGCCAATCAAAGTACTACTAGAATGTCTGCAAAAATTTCTTGTTACTGACTTTTGGGTTTCTTTGCTTTGTAAAATTCTTTGAAAAATTAATTGAATCGAGTCCCTAGCCATTATTACATTCTCATAGGCCCTTTTTAATCTGCACCTTTGTGTCTCTTACAAAAATTTTCTCGCTTATCAGAACCCAATCTCTCCACAATGGAATTTGATAAATCCCAGATGTCATCCACAGTAGAAATCATGAATGAATCTAAACTAGGAGTATATGAACTTCCTCCATTTATTCCAGAACAATTATCTGACTGCCAGATATTGAAATTACTAAAGAAAACCTTGAAAAGGAAAATAGCCTATACAAACCCCCAGCTATAAAATCTTCACAAGTCTATAAGAATTCTGAACTTCTTAAGTCTAGGTTTGTGTATAAATCTACCTATTTGTCATTTGTAAACCCCATAATCAAATCTGTAAAATTGAATCTCAGTTATAAGCCCAAATGAAATTTCCAAACTAATTTATTATCTTTATTTCCTGAACTTGAGATAAATTATATCAGGTCACATGAAGATGTAAAATTTGTACATTTTGGTCTTATAAGAGTCCACATAAGCCCATTGATTCCTAGCAATATTAAACCTGTTATATATTTAGATTTGTGTGATAGATGCCAAGTAAGCTTTTAACATGCCTATAAAATATCAAGCCTTGGTCATTTAAATGATCAAGTCATTTATTTTGAGTTTTGTCCAAACCTCTCTGTCACAGTCCACAACAAAGGTTGTAAAGAAGTAAAATTTGGTTCTTTGGATTGTTGGGGATTATTCACCTCCCTTTTTGGCTTAAATATGTTTGGTAAATTTAAATATGCTTCTATAAATATCTCTTTTGTGTATAGTATGACCAATAAGAGCCACCCAAAGATCCTTGAAAATATGCCATATGCCAGAAGACTTAGTGGTATTGTCTAACTTCAGAAAGGCCATATAGATTCTGTTGAAATACCTTCTGATTGGAAACTTGACTGGTTAAAAAATGTTACTCCTAGAATGAAGAGTCAAGCCTCAGTACATAAAAGTGATGGTATAACTGTAAATATTCTTCCCAAATCTTTGTCTGTAAGTTCTTCTATTCTTTCACCGTCCAAACCCTTAACCTCTTCCTCATGAAGAGCTGTAAAGACAGGTCACATCTTGATCAAAGATGAAGAAATTAATCAAGGACCTGATCTAAAGGATCATTTACCTTGTATATTAATGAATCTTCCTAGAGAAGATAATTTATAATTCTATATAGAACATAAGGTTAGTTTGTATAAAGGTGGAAGGTGGCCTCCGCATAAAGGAATGTATAAGCAAGCTAAAAGACTTGTAGAATATTTTTTTGCAGCATTCCAAGGAGATGTTGAACCATCAAATGAGTTCAAACATAAAAATTATGTGTCCAAATTTAATTCTCATCTTTCTAAAAATATAGATGACCTTTGTAAAGATGTTTTATACATCAAGAATAGTTTAGATAAACTAACCATTGTTGAAGACAATACAAATCAGATTTGCACAAGCATGCAAAATCAATTGTCTTCCAATGACACTAATATTGCAGCATTAGTATATAGTCTTGACTGGTTAGTCAAGCAAGATCAAGAAGCAGAGGGAAGACCTCCTACCTTAACATATGAGGTTAATTTTGGTACTAGTTTCAAACCTCATAAAAAACACCCTAGTGCATCATTAATGTAAAGGACACATGTCCAACTATAGCCCTGGTATCTCAACATTGATGATTTGTTAAATCCATTAAATGAGATTTCTACCTGGTGTAACTCCATGAGGGTCATATCAGTAAATTCTCATTTAGATCAAATTGGTACCATTGTATCTGCCTCAAAATTCTTTTGGGGAATCGTTACTAAATGGTGGGATTCTATGAT
This sequence comes from Torreya grandis, assembly GCA_037957365.1. NCBI lineage: Eukaryota > Viridiplantae > Streptophyta > Pinopsida > Cupressales > Taxaceae > Torreya > Torreya grandis. The sequence continues at coordinate 5,785,767 of JARHVA010000329.1, forward strand.
AGAAGAACAAAAGAATACACGTGTCCACCATCAACCTAATCCCTTAGCTACCCTATGTCATTTACTATTAAATGAATTTGCTCCTTCAGTCAAAAATTGAGAACTAGAATCCAACAAATGGTTACTTAAAATGGAGCTTTGTGATTTAAAGTAGTTTGATGCAGTTGTTAAGAAATTTAGAGAACTAGCATATGAATGCCAGAGCTTTAGTTCTACTAAAATTAAAATCAAATTTTTGCATGCTTTGCCTTATAATCTCATTGATAAATTCATTACATATATTGATCTTCAAGGCCTAACAATAGAGGATTTATCCCTCTCTGATGTCATCGACTTTGCTAGACAATAGGCCATGCAATTAGTCTTGAAGACTAAATCTATCCAAAAGCTCACTAAGCATCAAGCCTCTCACATTACTCCAGTGTTTCTAGAAACAATGCCTTTTAGCTACTAACATTTTATAAAGTCTCATAAACAATCTAAGAAACATCACACATGTCTCTCCTTCAAGCATCACTCTTTTCCTTACAAGCACTCTTATGCTCCTCCATAACATTTCTTGAAGAGACGTTACACTACCCATCCTCTATCCAAGCAGCCTATTTGCTACATCTATCACAAACATGGCCATATTGCTCCTCAGTGCATATGCAAAAATCCTACAATCAAAGCTATTTTTACTTCCAACACAACAACGTGGTGGGATATCATTAATTCTGATGAATATCTCTACTTATAGGATGACATCTATGAACCAATTATAGATGATCTCCTTGAAGACAACATCAAAGATAATGAAGGTGTAGATGCTCTCGAGTCATTAGCCAATGACTTGGAACAACCACTCACCAAAATTCAATGACCATGGTATCGACCATGGCACCATGATGATTCATAGCTTGCATATGAAGCACATGGAACCTAGTCTCACCATCACCATGAAGTACTCTAATGAGACACAAGACCATGGATAAGAGGATACTCTAGAGGAGAAGGATCAACTAGAGGGAGACAACCCTTTATGCCATGAATACCACTGCCATTGCAAAGACCTCAATATCCTCTTTTGTAATTCCAGAGCTCTTTCAAGCCTAGTGCCTCTTGGATCAAGAAAAAGTTCACCAGTATAGATTCTCCAAGATAAATACCAGCACCAAAGATAGAGCCATAGTGGGATATATTGTTGCCCATAGAAAAGAAGGAAGAGGATGAAGAAGTAGAAAGTTCTTTCTACTCAGACCAAGATTACTGTCCTAGTGAATGCAGTAATATTTAGGAAGAAGAAGCATAAGAAGAAGAAGTCTTCTACACTGAGCAAGCCACTGTGCAAGACCCAGGGAGACAAAAATTGGTATGCACCAGTATTCATCCCTTAGAAATCTCACAACCAACTTACCTTACTCAGTTGATTAATGGAAAGTTTACCCAGTTTATAACTCTAGAAATTAATGGCAGACTAGTAGATGCTCCGATTGATACTGGAGCTTCTCTCTCCTTTGTGAAATCACAAATCATCCATGATTGGAAGACATTGGATGAATCTCTAGCTTATAAGAGCCTATATGTCCAAGGGAATAGCTTTATCTATAACAAGTATAAACATCAACAAAACCTTAGGATCCAAGACAAAATCTTTCAGTGTGATTTCTTTGCATTAGATAGAATGCCTGTAGATATTTTACTAGGTGGTGCCTTTATATAAAGATACTCTCCCTATGGATCTACAACTAAGAGTATCATGTTCACTATTGAAAATGAATGGCTTAGAATTCCATGTCTCATTTATGCCACTGAACAATTTCCCAGCTCCATGACTCAAACTCTTGAAATAATAATCCCTACTGAAATACAAGCCATAGGTGAAAAGATTAAAACCATTATCTGTTATGAAAACCCTCAGTAGTTTTGGTTCAAATCTATGCCTAAGATGAATATCCAAATCATCGAAGGTAAATATATGAAGGTTAGGAAAAGGATCCCAATACCAGCACATGATCACAATGATATGGAACTATAGATCAAAGAGCTAAAAAGTAATGGGTTCATAGAAAGGTCTACCTCTCCTTACTGCTGCTATTCTTTCATGGTAAACAAGCATTCAGAGCAAAAAAGAGGAAAGAAAAGAATGGTCATCAATTATAGACCATCATATCCAATCCCAGATAAAAGGTATCTATTGTAGAAGGTAGCAACATGTAAATAATTTTCCCAGTTTGATTGCAAATTAGGCTTTTATCGGATCAGAGTCAAAGAAGCTGATAGAGAAAAGATAGCATTCAGTTGCCCTTTTGGCCATTTTTGGTGGACAATAATGCCTTTTGGTTTGATGAATGCCCCCGCATTCTATCAGGCTCATATGGATAAGATTTTCCAAGGCACTTCTAACTTCTTGTGTGTGTACATAGATGACATACTAATATTAAACAATTCTCTTACTGACCATTTTGCACATCTCTCTAGATTCTTTGAATTGGCACAAAATTCAGGAATAGTTTTATCAGAAACAAAAAATTATTTATGGAAAATTGAATGCAATTTTCTTGGAATGATAGTCCAAGATTCAAAGCTAAAAATCTAGCCACATATCAAGGAAAAGGTTATTAGTTTCTCAGAAAAATTGGACAAGCCCAAGCCCTAAGCATTTTTGGGATTATTAAATTACTTGAATAGCTTTTATCCTAACTCTGATGAAGACAGGTTTCTACTCCAAGAACTTCTCTAGAATAAAAAAGCATTCCAGTGGAAGGATGAGCATACAGTCACAGTCTAAAAAATCAAATCTATGGTGGTATCACTTCCAGAACTTCATATCCCAAAATCTGACAAAATACTTATTTATATTGATGCCTCTGACATAGCATGGGGAGGAGTACTTGTTTTTAAATATGACAATAAATAATTTATTTGTGAATTCTCTAGTGGAGTTTTCAGTACTGATGTTCTCAAATGGATTTCTAATGATAAAGAAATCTATGATATAAATAAATGTCTTGAGAAGTTCATGTTAAAACTTCTCCATCTACCACATTTTATTGTTAAAATTGATTGTACTAGATTTCTGACCTTTAAAGAAAAGGGTCATGGTTGGAAAGATGGTCACGGTACATATGTTCCATGGCAAGCTTTCTTTAAACTTTTTAGTAGAACATATTAAAGGTACTAAAACATTATTTTAGATTGGCTCAGCCGTAATCCACCTGCCACACTCATGCATCAACCCATTCCTGGATTCAATCTAACCAGGATATATAATCAAGGATTCACTTCTATGAATATCCTTGTTTAAGAGTAAATCCTCTGCAAAGGGTTGCATCTGAGGTATACTTCGATTTCTTATGCAGCAGGCCAAGATCTACAAATGTCTTCAGTAGTGATAATACAAGCAAACCATCATCAAAATATTGGTGTTATCTACATAGAAAGATTAAATAATGAATTCCTTTTTTCACTAGTTCACTGAACTACTAAAGCATCCTTTATGGACATGGCTGATTAAAATCTAGTCTCCACACAATGAACATCTATATAGATGGATAGCAAGATATGGTCCACACCATATTCATGAAGAGGAGAACTATGATCAAGACACGGTCATACATATGGTCATAAGAAGATAGTTGGAATGAGAATCTTAATTTTATATCAATCCCCACTGTCAGACATGCAAAGCAGGACCCCAGCACTGGCATCTCTCCAGTACATTCCAGATAAGGTGTCTTTTTTAGTCAATAAGTGAAGATGACCTACTGACTGAAGTAGAAGCAATATTGGACCCACCAAGCTAGACATCCTCATCCAGTGCATCCAACAACATCTCCTTGTAGATTAAATTTTATGCTGTAAAGTATGATGGGACATGACACTGCCTTGGCAAAGACTCCAAGCAGGACCTCCCAAAATACTATAAATAAGCCTCTCCACCATAGAATTATCATCAAAAAAATTTCTAAAATTTCTTAGAAGTCTAGTAGCCTTGTTTTAATAGTATGCTCTTCTATTGCCCTTTTTGAAGGATCATGAGAATTAAAATTTTGAACAAGTGTTTATAAGAGTGTAATAAGTATTGTGTGATAATAGTGAAGCCATAGCCATTCAACCCCTACCTACTATCGCAGGTTTTCTATAGAAGACTTTAAATTGGAGGAAGCATCTATTGACATAAAAAGAATTTGTTTTTACATCAACAGATGCTTCCTCTAATTTACAGTCTTTTATAGAAAACCCATGATAGTAGGCAGGGGCTGAATAGCTACAAGTTTTCTATAAAAGACTATAAATTAGAGGAAGCATCTATTGATGTAAAAAGAATGGTATCAAAGTTAATCAAAGTACTAATAGAATGTCTGTAAGAATTTCTTGTTACTGACTTTTGGGTTTCTTTGCTTTGTAAAATTCTTTGAGAAAGTAATTACATCGAGTCCTTGGCCGTTATTACATTATCATAGGCCATTTTTACTCTACACCTTTGTTTCTCTTACCAAAATTTTCTCACTTATCAGAACCCAATCTCTCCACAATGGAATTTTGTAAATCCTAGACATCATCCATAGTAGAAATCATGAATGAATCTGAACTAGGAGTATATGAACTTCCTCCATTTATTCTAGAACAATTATCTAACTGCCCAGATATTGAAATTATTAAAGAAAACCTTGAAAAGGAAAATAGCCTATAAAAACCACTAGCTATAAAAGCTTCACAAGTATATAAGAAGTCTGAAATTTTTAAGTTTAGGTTTGTGTATAAATTTACCTATCTGTCATTTGTAAAGCCTAGAATCAAATCTGTAAAACTGACTCTCAGTTATAAGCCCAAATGAAATTTCCAAACTAATTTATTATCTTTATTTTTTAAACTCGAGATAAATTATATCAAGTCACATGAAGATGTAAAATTTGTACATTTTGGTCTTATAAGAGTCCACATAACCCCATTGATTCCTGGCAATATTAAACCTGTTATATATTTAGCTTTATGTGATAGATGCCAAGTAAGCTTTCAGCATGCCTGTTAAATATCAAGCCTTGGTCATTTAAATGATGAAGTCATTTGTTTTGAGTTTTGTCCAAACCTCTTTATCGCAGTCTATGACAAAGGATGTAAAGAAGTAAAATTTGGTTCTTTGGATTGTTGGGGATTATTCACCTCCCTTTTTGGCTTAAATGTGTTTGGTGAATTTAGGTATGGTTCTATAAATATCTTTGTTGTGTATAGTATGACCAATATGAACCACCCAAAGATCCTTGAAAATCTACCATATGCCAGAAGACTTAGTGGTACTGTCCAACTTCAAAAAGGCCATATAAAGTTTATTGAAATACCTTCTAATTGGAAACTTGACTGGTTGAAAAATGTTACTCCTAAAATGAAGAGTCAAGCCTCAGTACATAAAAGTGATGGTAGAACTATAAATACTCTTCCCAAATCTTTTTCTATAAATTCTTCTATTCTTTCACCATCTAGACCCTCAACCTCTTCCTCACAAAGAGCTGTAAAGATAGGTTACATCTTGATCAAAGATGAAGAAATTAATTAAGGACCTGATCCAAAGGATCAGTTACCTTGTACATTAATGAATCTTCCTAGAGAAGATAATTTAGAATTCTATACAGAACATAAGGTCAGTTTGTATAAAGGTGGAATGTGGCCTCCACATAAAGGAATGTATAAGCAAGCTGATGGACTTGTACAATATTTTTATGCAACATTCCAAGGAGATGTTGAACCATCAAATAAGTTCAAACACAGAAATTATGTCTCTAGATTTAATTCTCATCTCTCTGAAAATATAGATGACCTTTGAAAGATGTTTTATACATCAAGAATAGTTTAGATAAAATAACCATTGTTGAAGAAAATACAAATCAGATTTGCACAAGCATGCAAAATCAATTCTCTTCCATTGACACTAATCTTGTAGCATTAGCAGATAGTCTTGATTGGTTAGTCAAGCAAGATCAGGAAGCAGAGACAAGACCTCCTACCTTAACATATGAGTTTAATTTTGGTACTAGTTTCAATCTTCATAAAAAACACCCCAGTACATCATTGATGCAAAGGACACATGTCCAACTACAGCCCTAGTATCTCAACATTGATGATTTGTTAAATTCATTAAATGAGATTTCTACTTGGTGTGACTCCCTAAGGGTCATATCAGTAAATTATTATTTAGATCTAGTTGGTACCACTGTATTTGCCTCAAAATTCTTTTGGGGAATCGTTACTAAATGGTGGGATTCTATAAAAGTAGAACAATAAAATGCATGTGTCCACCATCAACCTGATCCCTTAGCTACCCTATTTCATTTAATAATAAATGAATTTGTTCCTTTGATTGGAAATTGAGAACTAGAATCCAAGAAATAGTTACTTAAAATGGAGCTTTGTGATTTAAAGCAGTTTGATGCATTTTCTAAGTAGTTTAGAGAACTAGCATATGAATGTTAGAGCTTTGGTTCTACTAAAATTAACATCAAATATTTGCATGCTTTGCCTTCTAATCTCATTGATAAATTCATCACATATATTGATATTAAAGGCCTAATAATAGAGGATTTATCCTTCTCTGATGTCATCGACTTTGCTAGACAATAGGCCATGAAATTAGTCTCAGAGACTAAACCTATCCAAAAGATCACTAAGCATAAAGCCTCCCAGATTGCTCTAGTGTTTTTGAAACATCACCTTTTAGCTACCAACCTTTTATATAGTCTCATAAATAATGCAAACAATGTCATACATGTCTCTCCTTCAAGTATCACTCTTTTCCTCACAAGCACTCCTATGCTCCTCCACAACATTTCCTAAAGAAATGTCACACTACCTGTCCTCCATCTAAGTAGCCTATTTGCTACATCTATCAAAAACCTAGCCATATTTCTCCTCAGTGCACATGTAAAAATCTTGTAGTCAAAATTGTTTTTACTTCTAATGCAGCAATGTGGTGGGATATCATTGATTCTGATGAAGATCTCTACCTACAGGATGACATCTATGAACCAATTCTAGATGATCTCCTCGAAGATGATTTTGAAGACAATGAAGATGCAGATTCTCTTGAGTCATTAGCTGATGACTTGGAACAACCGCTCAGCAATATGCAACAACCATGGTATCGACCACGGCACCATGATAATTCACAAATTGCATATGAAGCACATAGAACTTGGTCTCACCATCACCATGAAGTACCCGAATGAGACACAAGACCATATAAAAAATGATACTCCAGAGGAGAAGGATCAATCAGAGGGAGATAGCCCTCTATGCCATGAATACCACTGACATTGTAAAGACCTAAATATCCTCCTTTGCAATTCTAGAGCTCTTTCAAGCCTAGTGCCTCTTGGATCAAGAACAAGTTCACTAGTATAGATTCTCCAAGAGAAATACCATCACCAAAGATAGATCTGTAGTGGGATATATTGTTGCCCACATAAAAGAAGGAAGATGATGAAGAAGTAGAAATTTCTTTCTACTCAGACCAAGATTATTGTCATAGTGAATGCAGTAATCTTCATGAAGAAGACAGTAGTAAAAGAAGAAGAAGAAGAAGAAGTCATCTACACTGAGCAAGCTACTGTGCAAGACCCAGGGAGACAAAAATTTGGTATGCACCAGTGTTCCTCCCTTAGAAATCTCATAGTCAACTTACCTTACTCAGTTGATTAATGGAAAGTTTGCCCAGTTTATAACTCTAGAAATTAGTGCCAGACTAGTAGATTCTCAGATTGATATTGGAGCTTCTCTCTCATTTGTGAAATCACAAATCATCCATGATTAGAAGACATTAGATGAATCTCTAGCTTATAAGAGCCTAGATGTCTAAGGGAATAGCTTTATCTGTAACAAGTATAAACATTAGCAAATCGTTAGGATCCAAGACAAAATCTTCTAGTGTGATTTCTTTGCATTAGATAGAATGACTATAGATATTTTACTAGGTGGTGCCTTTATAGATAGATACTCTCCCTATGGATCTACTACTAAGAGTATCATGTTCACTATTGAAAGTGAATGGCTTAGAATTCCACATCTCATTTATGCCACTAAATAATTTCTTAGCTCCATGACTCAGACTCCTGAAATAATAATCCCTGCTAAAATACAAGCCACAGGTGAAAAGATTAAAACCCCTATCTATTTTGATAACCCTCAGTAGTTTTGGTTAAAATTTATGCCTAAGATGAATATCCAAATCATTGATGGTAAATATATGAAGGTTGGGAAAAAGATCCCAATACCAGCACAAGATTGCAATGATATGGAACTATAGATCAAAGAGCTAGAAAGTAATGGGTTCATAGAAAGGTCTACCTATCCTTACTGTTGCTATGCTTTCATGGTAAACAAGCATTCAGAACAAAAAAGAGGAAAGAAAAGAATGGTCATCAATTATAGACCACTAAATGCCATTACTCAACCATTTCCATATCCAATCCCAGATAAAAGCTATCTGTTGGATAAGGTAGCAACATGTAAATACTTCTTCTAGTTTGATTGCAAATCAGGCTTTTATTAGATCAGAGTCAAAGAAGTCGATAGAGAAAAGATAGCATTCAACTGCCCTTTCAGCCATTTCTAGTGGATAGTAATTCTTTTTGGTTTTATGTATGCCCCCACATTTTTTTAGGCCCATATAGATAAGATTTTCCAAGGCACTTCTAAATTCATGTGTGTACATAGATGACATACTAATATTCATCAATTCTCTTACTGACCATTTTGCACATCTCTCTAAATTCTTTGAATTGGCACAAAATGCAGGAATAGTTTTATCAGAAATAAAAATTCAATTATGCAAAACTGAATGTAATTTTCTTGGAATGATAGTTCAATATTCAAAGCTGCAAATCTAGCCACATATCAAAGAAAAGTTTATCAATTTCTCAAAAAAATTGGACAAGTCCAATCTCCAAGCATTTTTGGGATTATTAAATTACTTTAATAGCTTTTATCATAACTCTAGTGGAGACAAGTTTCTACTCCAAGAAATTCTCTAGAAGAAAAAAGCATTCCAGTGGAAGGATGAGCATACAGCCGTAGTCCAAAAAATCAAATCTACGGTGGCATCACTTCTTGAACTTCATATCCCAAAATCTGACAAAATGCTTGTTTATATTGATGCCTCTGACATAGCATGGGGAGTACTTGTTTGTAAATATGACAATAAAAAATTCATTTGTGAATCTCTAGTGGAGTTTTCAGTATTGATGTTTTCAAATGGATTTCTTCTGATAAAGAAATCTATGCTGTAAAGAAATGTCTTGAGAAGTTCATGTTAAAACTTCTCCATCTGCCGCATTTTATTGTAAAAACTAATTGTACTAGATTTTTGACGTTTAAAGAAAAAGATCATGGTCAAAAAGATGGTCACGATAAATATGTTCAATGGCAAGCTTTCTTTAACTAGTTTAAATTTTTAGTAGAACATATTAAAGGTACTGATAACATTATTATAGATTGGCTCAGCCATAATTCGCCTACCACACTCATGCATCAACCTATTCTTAGATTCAATCTAACTAGGATATATAATCAAGGATTCACTTCTATGAATATCTTTGTTCAAGAGCAAATCCTCCGTAAAGGGTTGCATCTGAGGTATACCCAAATTTCTGATGCAGCAGGCCAAGATCTAAAAATGTCTTCATCAGTGACAATACAAGCAAATCATCATCAAAATACTAGTGTTATCTTCATAGAAAGATTAAACAGTGAATTCCTTTTTCACTAGTTCACTGAACTACTAAAGTGTCCTTTATGGACATGGCTGATTAAAATTCGGTCTCCACATAATGAACACCTATATATATGGATAACAAGATATGGTTTGCACCATATTCATGAAGAGGAGAACCACGATCAAGACACAGTCGTACATAAAGTCATAAGAAGACAGCCAGAATAGGAATCTTACTTTTATATCAATCCCCACTATCATGCATGTGAAGCTAGACCCTAGCACTGACATCTCTCCAGTACATTCTAGATAAGGGGTCTTTTTTAGCCAATAAGTGAAGATGACCTATTAACTGAAGCAGAAGTAATGTTAGACCCACCAAGCTAGAACGTCCTCATCTAGTTCATCTAATAGCAGCTCCTGATAGATTAAATTTTATGCTATAAAGTATGATGGGACACGACACCACCTTGGCAAAGATTCTAGGCAGGACCTCCAAAAATATTATAAATAAGCCTCTCCACCATAGAGTTATCATCAAAAAAAATTCTAAGCTTTATTATAAGTCTAGTAGCCTTGTTTTAAGAGTATGCTCTTCTCTTTCCCTTTTTGAAGGATCCTAAGAATCATAAATTGGAACAAGTGTTTATAAGAGTGTAATAAGTATTATGTGATAATAGTGAAGCTGTAGGCATTCGGCCCCTACCTACTATCATGAGTTTTCTATAAAATACTATAAATTCAAGGAAGTGTCTATTGACGTAAACATAATGGTATCAGAGATTCGAACAAGTGTTTATAAGAGTGTAATAAGTATTGTGTGATAATAGTGAAGCCTTAGCCATTCGACCCCTGCATAATATCATGGGTTTTCTATAAAAGACTATAAATTGGAGGAGGCGTCTGTTGACGTAAAAAGAATGGTATAAGAGCCAATCAAAGTACTATTGGAACGTCTGTAAGAATTTCTTGTTACAAAATTTTTGGTTACTTTTCTTTTTAAAATTCTTTTAGAAAGTAATTGCATCATTTTTTTGGCCATTATTACATTGTCATAGGCCCTTTTTACTCTACACCTTTATTTCTCTTACTAAAATTTTCTCGCTTATCAGAACCCAATCTCTCCACAATGGAATTTGGTAAATCCCAAACATCATCCATAGTAGAAATCATGAATGAATTTGAACTAGAAGGAGTATATGAACTTCCTCCATTTATTCCATAATAATTATCTGACTACCCAAATATTGAAATTACTGAAGAAAACCTTGAAAAGGAAAATAGCCTGTATAAACCCCCAGCTATAAAAGCTTCACAAGTCTATAAGAAGTCTAAACTTCTTAAGTCTAGGTTTGTGTATAAATCTACCTATCTGTCATTTGTAAATCCCAGAATCAAATATGTAGAACTGACTCTTAGTTATAAGCCCAAATAAAATTTCCAAACTAATTTATTATTTTTATTGCCTGAACCTGAGATAAATTATATCAGGTCACATGAAGATGTAAAATTTGTACATTTTGGTCTTATAAGAGTCCACATAACCCCATTGATTCCTAGAAATATTAAACCTATTATATATTTAGCTTTGTGTGATAGATGCCAAGTAGGCTTTTAGCATTGTTATCAAATATCAAGCCTTAGTCATTTAAATGATGAAGTCATTTATTTTGAGTTTTGTCCAAACCTCTCTATTGCAGTCTATGACAAAGGATTTAAAGAATTAAAATTTGGTTATTTGGATTGTTGGGGATTATTCACCTCCCTTTTTGGCTTAAATATGTTTGGTGAATTTAAGTATGATTATATAAATATCTCTGTTGTGTATAGTATGACCAATAAGAACCACCCAAAGATTCTTGAAAATATCCCATATGCCAGAAGACTTAGTGGTACTGTCCAACTTCAGAAAGGCCATATAGAGTATGTTGAAATACCTTCTGATTGGAAACTTGATTGGTTAAAAAAATGTTACTCCTAAAATGAAGAGTCAAGCCTCAGTACATAAAAGTGATGGTAGAATTGTAAATATTCTTCCCAAATCTTTGTCTGTAAATTCTTCTATTCTTTCACCATCCAGACCCTCAACCTCTTCCTCATGAAGAGATGTAAAGTTAAGTCACATCTTGATCGAAGATGAAGAAATTAATCAAGGACTTGATCTAAAGGATTGGTTACCTTGTACATTAATGAATCTTCCTAGAGAAGATAATTTAAAATTTTATACAGAACATAAGGTCAGTTTGTATATAGGTTGAAGGACTTGTACAATATTTTTTTTATAGCATTCCAAGGAGATGTTGAACCATCAAATGAGTTCAAACATAGAAATTATGTGTCTAGATTTAATTATCATCTCTATGAGAATATAGATTCCCTTTGTAAAGATGTTTTATATATCAAGAATAGTTTCTATAAACTAACCATTTATGAAGACAACACAAATCAGATTTGCACAAGCATGCAAAATCAATTATCTTCCATTGACACTAATCTTGTAGCATTAGTAGATAGTCTTGACTGGTTAGTCAAGTAAGATCAGGAAGCAGATGCAAGACCTCTTGCCTTAACATATGAGGTTAATTTTGGTACTAGTTTCAAACCTCATAAAAAACACCCTAGTGCATCATTGATGCAAATGACACATGTCCAGCTACAGCCCTAGTATCTCAACATTGATGATTTGTTAAATCCATTAAATGAGATTTCTGCCTGGTGTAATTCCATGAGGGTCATATTAGTAAATTCTCATTTAGATCCAACTGGTACCATTGTATTTGCATCAAAATTATTTTGGGGAATCATTACTAAATGGTGGGATTCTATGACAAAAGAATAATAGAATGCACGTGTCCACCATCAACCTGATCCCTTATCTAACCTATTTCATTTACTAATAAATGAATTTGCTCCTCCATTCGGAAATAGAGAACTAGAATCCAATAAATGGTTACTTAAAATGGAGCTTTGTGATTTAAAGTAGTTTGATGCATTTGCTAGGCAATTTAGAGAAATAACATATGAATGCCAGAGCTTTGGTTCTACTAAAATTAAGATCAAATTTCTGCATGCTTTGCCTTATAATCTCATTGATAAAGTCATCACATATATTGATCTTAAAGGCCTAACAATAGAGTATTTATCCCTCTCTGATGTCATCCAATTTTCTAGATAATAGGCCATGCAATTAGTCTCAGAGACTAAATATATCTAGAAGCTCACTAAGCATCAAGCCTCCTAGATTGCTCCAGTGTTTCCAAAAATAGTGCCTTTCAATTTATGACCTTTTGTACAATCTCATAAATAATGCAAGTAATGTCACACACATCTCTCCTTCAAGCGTCACTCTTTTCCTCTCAAGAACTCCTATGCTCCTCCACAACATTTCTTGAATAAATGTCGCACTACCCATCCTCTATCCAAGTAGCCTATTTGCTACATTTGTCACAAACTTGGCCATATTTCTCCTCAGTGCACATGCAAAAATCCTGAAGTCAAAGCTATTTTTACTTCCAACACAGTAGCATGGTGGGATATCATTGATTCTGATGAAGATCTCTACCTAAAAGATGACATATATGAACCAATTCTAGATGATCTCCCTGAAGATGACTTTAAAGACAATGAAGATGCAAATGCTCTCGAGTCATTAGTTGATGACTTGGAACAACTACTCACCAACATGCAATGACCATGGTACTAACCACTGCACCATAATAATTCATAGCTTACATATGAAACACATGGAACTTGGTTTCACCATCACCATGAAGTACTCGAATGAGACACAAGACCATAGACAATAGGATACTCCTGAGGAGAAGGATCAACTAGAGGGAGATAACCCTCTATGCCATGAATACCACTGACATTATAAAGACCTCAATATCCTCCTTTGCAATTCTAGAGCTCTTTCAATCCTAGTACCATTTGGATCAAGAACAAGTTCACCAGTACATATTCTCCAAGAGAAATACTAGCACCAAAGATAGAGCCATAGTGGAATATATTGTTGACCACAAAAAAGAAGGAAGAGGATGAAGAAGTAGAAAGTTCTTTCTAATCAGACCAAGATTACTATCTTGGTGAATGCAGTAATCTTTAGGAAGAAGAAGTAGAAGAAGAAGAAGAAGAAGAAGAAGAAGAAGAATACGAAGAAGAAGAAGAAGTCATCTACATTGAGCAAGCCATTATCCAGGATCTAGGGAGACAAAATTTGGTATGCTCTAGTATTCCTCCCTTAGAAATCTCACAACCAGCTTACCTTAGTTGATTAATGGAAAATTTGCCCAATTTATAACTCTAGAAATTAATGGCAGACTAGTAGATGCTCAGATTGATACTAGAGGTTCTCTCTCCTTTACAAAATCACAAATCATCCATGATTGGAAGACATTGGACAAATCTCTAGCTTATAAGAGCCTAGATGTCTAAGGGAATAGATTTATCTTGAACAAGTATAAACATCAACAAACCCTTAAGATCTAAGACAAAATCTTCCAATGTGATTTATTTGCATTAGATGGAATGCCTGTGGATATTTTACTAGGTGGTGCATTTATAGATAGATACTCTCCCTATGGATCTACTACTAAGAGTATCATGTTCACTATTGAAAATGAATGGCTTAGAATTCCATGTCTCATTTATGCCACTGAACAATTTCCTAGCTCCATGACTCAGACTCTTGAAACAATAATCCCTACTAAAATACAAGCCATAGGTGAAAATATTAAAACCACTATCTGTTCTGACAACCCTCAGTAGTTTTGGTTAAAATCTATGCCTGAGATGAATATCTAAATCATCGAAGGTAAATATATGAAGGTTGGGAAAAGGATCCCAATACTAAAACATAATTACAATGATATGGAACTACAGGTCAAAGAGATAGAAAGTAATGGGTTCATAGAAAGGTCTACCTCTTCTTACTGCTACTATGCTTTCATGGTAAACAAGCATTCTATTTCTCTACGTTTTTGCTATTTACATTCAGAAGAAAAAAGAAACTAAAGATAATGGTCAGGGGTTTGTACTTTACCTGGATTAAGTTGCACTCCATATCCAAGCATTGGAGGAGCTCCTCTTTGGCTGTGGAGGAAAAACCTGTAGATAAGAATAAGACTTGAACAAAGAGAGTGTTAGATAAAGATATGGTGGACTACCAAACACATGCTCAGTCTCAAAAGCGTAAAGCTCTGTAAGGGATGACAATCCACTATTTGATAAAAAGAATGTCATATAAAAAGAAATGGTGAAAGACTAATAAAGAGAAATATAGATAACGCGTACCTATTCTTTGAAATTAGTCTGTCACAGTCATCAATGTCGATAGCCCTACCGGCATCAGTTGGTCAATATGCCGACATCAGTTATGTTATCGATGTCGGTAGGGGCAATGGGCCTTGGATGGGTTTTGGGGTATGTCTGTGGTCGATAGAGGGGTCTAGGAGTTTAAAGGTCTATCCAAGGTTGCAGGGAAATGAATAAGGTTCATAGAAGGGCAAAGGTAGAGGATAGGTGTAAGTAGAGGGTAAGGATAAGAGGAAGGCCTCTCAGCCTCTCCAAGAAGAAAGTCAGGTCTAGTTTTGATAGTATTTAGAAATTGTAAATAAAAACTAATTACTAATGTATTCTAAATTACTGAGATGAGATAGAAGAATACTTAGCTCTGCTTGGTGAAGAACCAGAGGTGTTAAAATGCTTATACCTATTGTGGCTGATGTCGAGGTCCTCGTGCAATGTTCCAATCCAATCTGGAGTGACTTGCGTAGAGTTTCTATAGCCAAGGGAGCGTTAGTCAAAGTTTGATGCTTGGTCTCAAAGTGTGCACATCAATGTCTAAGAGTCTAGGGGGGTGAGAGAGAGAGAGAGAGTCTAGGCAGAGGAAGGAGAGAGAGAGTCTACAGGCAAGAGTCCAAGAGAGCTAACTCAATGTTAGAACTCGGTTTATGTAACTGACATCGGCAATCCCACCGGTGTTAGCCGATAGTTGACCGACATCGATAGATATAGAATGGGTAAAAGGGATATTTTTAGCCCTTTACCTATTTTCCATCTGCCAAGTGCATTTGCCATTAGAGAATGGTCAAAAGATGGGTTTATTAGGCATGAGAGTTGGTTAGGGAATAAAAGGGAGTGAGAATAAGTCTTAGGTAGTTAGGATTTGGATGACTTAGTCTCAGGGTGAATCATAGGGTAGGAAATGATCTTAGTGTGAGGTGTCCAAGGTGAGGTGTCCAAGGTGAGGTGTCTAGGTGATGTCATTAATTTAAAATAAATAGTTTATTTTAAATTAATAAGGTGTGTAAGGGACCAAGGGTAGTTGACACAATTTTGGTGTCTGCATTTGCTTATTTTTGTCTTGTTGGTTGTTCTGATGAATTGCAAGACAAAAATAGGAGTAGTTGCCCCAGGTATGGGATGAGGTATTCCCCCTCAAAGTGAGAGTTGAGGGAAGGTAACCTAATATTGGGTGCCAATTTGATAGGCAGTGGATGGGTATGGTGAAGTTGGAGTGTGAACGCTGCAATAATTGAGATTGCAAGTATACCACTTCACATGATAGGCAGGTCAAATTGTCACAGGCAAGGTCAAGGAGTGCTAAAATTGAAATAACTGGTCCCTAGCTTGTAGTCATAGCTGATTGGGTTAAATAATCAAAGTTATAGCTCCAATGGTCATTGTGTTCCAAGTATCCTAGGCTTAAGAAGTGCTCTTGGAAAACATGAAAATGTCACAAATATTAAGGATCAACTTGGGCACGATCTGACAATATGTGTGAGGGTCATAATGTGAGGTGTGTACAATTTGCTAGCTATCCATGAGGTAGCATATATGCAATTAAAACAACCAAGGCAAAGTTGTCTTGAAAGTGGTCATGGTTTGAGGAGATAGTCGTGATCTCCAAGGTCATTGGTCGAGTCGGGCTGAGATATGAGTGATCTCAAGTATTTGTTTGGTGTGGTCAGGGAGATGTATGTGATCTCCAATGTGCCCCTATGAGAAGTCAAAGGTGACTTTTGTAGTGTTAGGGCTGGTTGTTTGGTCATGATTTGACTAGGTTAAGTCATGCTTAAAAGGGTTATATGGTTGGTCCATCAAGTAGATGAACAAACAAATGGATGACGTCATTAGGGAGACAAACGAGTGAATGGCTAAGCTAACCTTAGAAGACTTCGTGTCGACTGAGTGCTGCCTACATAGCCCCTGTTTGAAGGGCCTCAGGCCAATGTAGTTCTCCCCAAAAGGGAAGAAGAGGGTTGGTTATGGATTGGGTTTGACTAGGTTAAGTTATGGTTAAAAGTTATATGGTTGGTCCATCAGGTAGATGAATGAATGAATGGCTGAGCTAACCTCAGAAGACTCCATCTCAACTGAGTGCTACCTACATAGCCCCTATTTTAAGGGCCTCAGGCCAATGTAGTTCTCCCCAAAAGGGAAGAAGAGTGTAGGTTATGGATTCAATTTGACTAGGTTAAGTCATGGTTAAAGGTTATATGGTTTGTCCATCAGGTAGAAGAATGAACAAATAGCCAAGCTAACCCCAGAAGACTCTGTGTCAACTGAGTGTTGCCTACATATCCCCTATTTTAAGGGCCTTAGGCCAATGTAGTTCTCCCCAAAAGGGAAGAAGAGTGTTGGTCATGGACTAGTTTTGACTAAGTTAAGTCATGGTTATAGGTTATATCGTTGGTCCATCAGGTAGATGAATGAATGAATGGCTGAGCTAGCCTCAAAAGACTTCATGTCAACTGAGTGCTGCCTACATAGCCCCTATTGTAAGGGCCTCAGGCCAATGTAATTCTCCCCAAAAGGGAAGAAGAGTCAAAGAGGTCGATAGTTGTATTGGTCATGTTAGTGTTTTTAGCATTTCTCATGTGTGATGGTACATGCTTGAAATGATGAGTGTATGATGATGTTACAAACTTTTCCATATAATGTGATGGTGTATTATGTAGCATTGGTTATGTGAGTGTATGATGATGTTATAGTGTTTTCTATATTATGTGATGGTGTATTCTGTAACATTGGTTATATAGTTTTTCATTCCTAGCAATTTTCCATATTAGTGAGGGTGTACGCCAAAAATGAAATGAGTATATTTATGCTTTAGCAAGTTTCCATATTGGTGATGGTATATGCTTGACATAAATTGTGCTTGGTTGATAGTTTCCATGTGTATTGTTTTCCATAAAAACTAGTGTGAATGGGCTATGATAATTCATATAACACAAATCGGTATTTGTATTAAATAAATCATGATGTCATGTTAGTGGTTAGAAAATGTTTTGGTTTGGTTTGGTTGTATGTGACAAAGATGTATAAGAAGTGAAAGGTGTGTTGCTCTTTCATTGACAAGGACTATAATGATAGCATAGATAAGGTTTGTGCAAACAAAAGCCCCGTTATGCATTACATCATTGACCATTGGTTTATGTTAGAGAAGTATGTTAATTACTTGACGTTAAGTGAGCTCAAAATCCCTTGAGTATGTTGGGGTGATAGGTATGATTATGTAATATGTCAGGATAGTGTAACCCTTTTTAGCGGGGATAACTTTGCCCCTTTTATAGGTGACCCTCAGAATGACTATAGACAAGTCCATGACTTAGTAGTTTGTCAGTCATTTTTTTTTGGTAGATTGATCAATGTGGGAAGTCTACTTGGGAATGTTGTTTTGTTTTATGGTCATATGGTGCTGTGTATATAGCAAAATTTAAGCATAGCCATCCTTCGAGGGAATGGTCTATAGTTTGATTTTTATGTTTTGATGTCTTTGGATAGCTATCCTTCAAGGGAGTAGTCTATTAATTATAGCAATGATGCAGCTAGCCTTCGAGGGAGCAGTCTACATTTATAGTTTATGACTTTTGAATAGGCATCCCAGTTTTATTTTTGTTTTTGACTGGACTTGTAGTCATGGACTAGACTATAGAGGTTTAAGGGTTCCCTTTTATTAGGACAAAGCATTCATGCTTTACCAAAGGGTTGACTAATGTTTGTAGGGAAAAAGGGTTGAAAGGAATAAGAATGAGGATGATAAGGGTTGCCCAAGGGATGAGCTCAAGTTAAACGTCAATTGAATGATTACTTGATTAATAGTAGAATGGTCACAAATGTAAGGCATTAAGGGGCTTAGGTTTTGGCCGGCCTTTGAGAGAAGATAAACGTTAAGTACCTGATCCATACTTGTGCATTATGTAAGGTCTGAGCCAATTAGGATCAAACTTGTTGCATTCGCTTCTTTCCATATTGGTCACGTGCTGGGTTTTCTTTAAAGATGAGATCTTTGATTTTGAAATCTCGCTCTTTCAAATTTTTGTTATAGGCATGTTTTGGTCAATGTTGGACGTGAAGTCGGTTAGTTTGTTGTTGGCATTTGGTACAATGCTGAACGTAGTTGTTGTATTCTTGGTTAAGAGTGGGCTAATAATATCCTAGGTGGAAGATGTGCTTTGCAACCATATTACCACTGAAATGTCCTCCACAAAGCCCATCATAGACTTGTTTGATGACATGAGATGTCTCGGTAGAGATTAGGCATCGAATAAGGCAGCCGTTTAAGCCTCGTTTGTAGAGAAGACCTCCTAGCATGGTGTAGCAAGCAGTTATCTTGATAAAATCCCACCGTCCATTGCTAGAGTGGTCCAATGTAGTTCTCCCCAAAAGGGAAGAAGAGTGTCGGTTATGGACTGGTTTTGACTAAGTTAAGTCATGGTTATAGGTTATATGGTTTATCCATCAGGTAGATGAATGAACAAATGGCCGAGCTAATCTCATAATACTTCATGTCAACTTAGTGGTGCCTACATAGCCCCTATTGTAAGGGCCTCAGGCCAATGTAGTTCTCCCCAAACGGGAAGAAGAGTCAAAGTGGTTGATAGTTGCATTGGTCATGTTAGTGTTTTTAGCATTTCCCATATGTGTGATGGTACGTGCTTGAAATGATGAGTATATGATGATGTTACAGCCTTTTCCATATAATGTGATGGTGTATTCTGTAACATTGGTTATGTGAGTTTATGATGATGTTACAGCCTTTTCCATATTATGTGATGGTGTATTATGTAACATTGGTTATATGGTTTTTCATTCCTAGCAATTTTCCATATTAGTGATGGTGTATGCCAAAAATGAAATGAGTATATTTATGCTTTAGCAAGTTTCCATATTGGTGATGGTATATGCTTGACATAAATTGTGTTTGGTTGATAGTTTCCATGTGTATTGTTTTCCATAAAAACTAGTGTGAATGGGCTATGATAATTCATATAACACAAATCGGTATTTGTATTAAATAAATCATGATGTCATGTTAGTGGTTAGAAAATGTTTTGGTTTGGTTTGGTTGTATGTGACAAAGATGTATAAGAAGTGAAAGGTGTGTTGCTCTTTCATTGACAAGGACTATAATGATAGCATAGATAAGGTTTGTGCAAACAAAATCCCCGTTTATGCATTACATCATTGACCATTGGTTTATGTTAGAGAAGTATGTTAATCACATGACGTTAAGTGAGCTCAAAATCCCTTGAGTATGTTGGGGTGATAGGTATGATTATGTAATATGTCAGGATAGTGTAACCCTTTTTAGCGGGGATAACTTTGCCCCTTTTATAGGTGACCCTAAGAATGACTATAGACAAGTCCATGACTTAGTAGTTTGTCAGTCATTTTTTTTTGGTAGATTGATCAATGTGGGAAGTCTACTTGGGAATGTTGTTTTGTTTTATGGTCATATGGTGCTATGTATATAGCAAAATTTAAGCATAGCCATCCTTCGAGGGAGTGGTCTATAGTTTGCTTTTTATGTTTTGATGTCCCACCGGCCATGCCAAAATGTTTCTCTATGTTTTTTCTATTTACATTCAGAAGAAAGAAGAAACTAAAGATAATGGTCAGGGGTTTGTACATTACCCAGATTAAGTTGTGCACCGTATCCAAGTGTTGTATGAGCTCCTCTTTGGCTGTGGAGGAAACACCTGTAGAAAGATAGAAACTCAAACAAAGAGAATGTTAGATAAAGATATGGTGGACTGACAAGCACACGCTCGGTCCCAAAAGCATAAAGTTCTGTGAGGGATGACAATCCACTTTTTATGAAAAAGAGTGTTGTATAATAAGAAATGGTTAAGTAGAGATTATGTTAAGTATTCAACAAGTCGTTTATACCAAACGTCATGTGGACTATAGAGGTTAGGAGGAATTTCCCCCAGAGATGTTGGTTTAGATGTGCCCAAGATAGAAATCTTGGGTTTTGGTGGTTGAGAAGGCTTGACAAATGGATATGTCCAAGGTGTTGAAGCCTGGTCTTTTCCTTTATTCTTTAGGGTTTGGGACCTGGTGTCAACATTAATGGTGTTGATTTTAAATAAAGGGGGAGAAGGTGGTTGAGGGACCATATCCTGATTATGAGATCCTGATGAAGGTGAGGAGGTTTGAGAGACATGGGATGGTGTCAGTAGTCTATAAAAAATGTGGTCAAGGGAATCCTCAATGTGAGGGATGTCCTTTTTTAGGTGTTGGTGAATGACAATCTTAAGGGCATAGTAATGCTCAGTATCATGTCCAATTGTACGATGATACCAATAGATTTGAGTGTCATCGAACCAAGATGGTTTTGGTCTGAGAGGTTGGTATGGTTTAATGGGTGGGAGGACGATGCTAGAAGACTATAACAATTGACATAACAACAAAACATATGACCCCCCTAATGGGTTTGTGTTTGTTATTATAGTAAGGGTTGACAACTTTTGTTTAGGAGTTGTAGGAGGAGTTTTTTGTACCACCTTTTTGGTTGGTGGTGTGGCTGGCATGGCCACACGCATAGATGGCACTTTCTTGATGAGAGGTGTTGGATTTGGGAGCACTCCTATTAAAGTGGAAGGATGCGGACCTAAAATAGATGGTAATGGTGAAGGTGGGGGAGGAATTCTCTGACGTGGTTTAGTAGCCTTCTTTGGTATGGTGCGAGGACCACTATTGTGCAGGGCAAGATTCAAATCTATCTTCACTTGTGGGTGAGTAAGATTTGATATAGGGTGAACATCGAGAGATTTAATCTATTTTGATATGATGGACACCTGCGAGGGTTTAGGTTTAGATATGGAAGATTGAGCTTCTGATGTTTTGGAAGTGGAAGCCTAATCCTCATTAGAAACTTTGGGATCATTTGTTGTGAAAGGATTGGTAGAAATGGAATGTGTAAGATAAGGAGCCTTAAGTCACTCGCATAATGCCTCATGTTTTAGGTTCCTAGAATGGAGAAATCCTAAATTTTTTTCCAATCATGAAAAGGGTTTAGGTGATGTCGTGTGAGGCCTTACAATCGGTCGTTTGGAGGATTTGGGTGATTGTGAAAGTGGAAATGTGTTGGACATAGCAATCATGGGCCAAAGGTGAGAAAAAGTTGTCACCAAATCATCCTCAGCTGAAGTGGGTGAGGTGACAAGTTCTTCTCTTAGTGGAGAAGGGATTAGAGAATGTGGCTCAAGTGGATAGAGAATAGGGATGATCATGGCTTCCATGTGTGGTCTAGTAGTAGGGAAAGTATGATCCTCTATTGATGATAAGAAGGATGAGGGCGAGGCAGTTGGTGTTGGTGCCATCAAGGCATCCTCTAATATGGGAGAGGTCAAAGTAGACTCTCTTATGTGTGAAAGGGGACTGGATGGAGGACTATCCTCCATCAGTGGAGGACAAATAGGATAAGAAGGGTCTTTTACTCATGGTGGAGGAATAGGTTGACTAACCTCTTTAGACTATGGGAGAGGTTAGTTAGGAATAAAAGGAGAAACCATGTCGACCGTACGTATGTTGCACTCTTGAAGGTCATCAGCCATGGTCTAAACATTGTTTTGACTTGGGGGATGGTTAGGAAATGGTTTCCTAAAGACATCCATGTTTTGGTTAGCCAACGCATTTTGGTTATCCAAAACAAGGTCCCCTTTGTCCAAAATGTCTTGAATAATGTTTTTGAAGGTTTTACAATTGTCTGTGTCATGACCCTTGACATGATGATAGTCATAAAAGTCATTTTCCCTATACCATGTAGGGATGGCTTTTGAGGGGTCAAATTGGGGTGGTCAGATTTGAGGGAGGTTGGGGACTCCCTGCTTGACTAGTTTATCCAACACGGAAGTGTATGATTCTCCTATTGGAGTGTATTGATGCTGTATATACCATTATTGGAATTGTTTTGTGATGTATTCTGATGTGGAAGGTTGAGAGTGGTTAGTTGTGGTAGAAGATGATGATCTAAGTACCACAGCATTCGCTGATCCTTTGGACTTGGAGTTGGAAGAAGAAGATTTGGAATAAAAAGGGTCATTGCATTTTGCATTGGTATTTTTACTACTCAATTTGACCTTTTCTTTTTCAACTGTGCAGAGTTTAAGCTTTCAGGCCATAGTGAAAGCTTCATCAAATGTGCAGAAAGATTTAACCCACAAAGTGGACGAGATGTGCTTGACACATGCTCTTGAAAAGAGCTCAGTGAGCTCAGTTTGATGTAGTGAGAAGGAGAGTTGGTTAATCAAACCTCTCCAATAGGTAACGAAGTCAGCTATTGATTCATCATCGAATTGTTTAATAGAATATAGGTCTGTGATGGAGACCTTCTTAGTGATTTTAATTGAGAAGTGGTTAAGAAATAGTTGAGCTAGTTGAGTGAAAGAAAAGAGAGAATGACTAGGAATAGAGCTATATCAGTCAAGGGCAGTGCCAGAAAGTGACATAGGAAATGTGTGAAGTAATAACGCATCATCGTGTGCTATGAGGTAACAAGCATGTCTAAACACTTGTAGATGTTGTTATGGGTCCTATTTACTCTGAAAGTGAGTAAATTTTGGGAGTTCCCACTGGTTAGGGTATGGTCGAATAGGGACCAAAGGGTGGATGGGTTCATTGCATATTTATTCATATAAAAGAACATTCTTCAAACTAGAAATAGATGTCTCAAGGTTGGACATCTTATCCATTAGCATCTTGATTAGATTGGCTGATGGATTGGCAGGAGGGGCACCCCCTAGGTTTTAGGGTACTTGGAAGGTGTTGGGAGGGGCGTATGATGTACTTGGTTGTACTTGTGTAGGTGCAACATATTGGTAGTTCATCATAGGGACTAATGTTGAAGCTAAGGGGGCTTGTGCCATGAATTTGGAAGGCACAAGTTGACTAGATGCCACCAAGGGTGGTTGAATGGTGATGACACTAGTTAAAGGGGAGGTGGTCACTCTTGTATTTATGGGTGTAAGAATGGGTGGGCTAGAGACAATCAAGTTCTGAAGAGGTGTTGAACTTGGTTGAATTGTTTATGGTTGAGGGGGTACAGAAACTCCAATGGAGGTAGGTCCAAAAATAGATGGGAAGGCCAAATCTTGAGTATTGGCCATGGTTGGGTTACTGGTCGAGGCAATGGGCTGAGTGACCATAGGTTGGGTAGCAGATGCTGTTGATGTCATTGCCGCTTCAACCAAAGAAGTTGGCATCCCATAAATAGGATTACCTGGAGGGTCTTGCGTTTGGCTTCTAGCGAGATAGTGTTGGAGAGCCTTGACGTTGTGGTCAAGGAACCTCTCAAATTTTGATCCCCTTTGGGAACAATTGGAGGTTGATCAGGGGTTGGTTGGATAGGAGTATGCTCAGTGTCTGAAGTATACTCCATTAGGGGACTTGGTATAAAAGGTGAAGGTAGAAGTGGCTATTGACTCGCGTGGTCAACAATAGGTTTGGCTTGACTACGTGTTAGAACCATTCAAGGTGAAAGGGATTCAAGTTCTAAAAATTATGTGTTTCAATTTTAGAAAACCAAAATTTGTGTTGAATAGCAAAAAAGTTAGGTTTTAAGCTTGCTATTTTGGAAAGAGAATTTGTTGACAGTGACCGACATCGGTGGAAAAAACCAATGTCAGTTATGAAAAGTTGTCAATGTTGATGGAAAAACTGATGTCGGTGAATAAAATTTACCGATGTTGATGGAAAAACCGATGTCAGTTTCTATGTATTTCTAGAAACTCAAAAAACTAAAAGTTTTTGGAAGAAAAAGAAATCCTAAGTTGTTTTAGACCTCAGAATGATGCATCCTTATTAGCTCAAACAGTCAGATAAAAACAACAGAAAAGGTGATGGCAAGCAACCTCTAAAATGTTAAATTCCTAAGAATAAATTTTAGAGTCGTGGTGGCTTATGCCTTAGAAGAATATGTTTGGAAATTGGGCTTTTAGAACAGGTCCTAAAGAAGAAGTCTATGGTTGGTTTCGGGTTATGTTTTGGTGCTAAAAAATTTGTGTTAGGTTCCATACGTGGCCTAGTGCTAGGGCTTGCTCCCTTCACTTCACGAACCCAGAGCTGAGCTGGGCTGCTTAGCCAATATATACTTTGCCTATAGTTTATACTCTGCCAGAGAACAGAGTGGGTCCTCCTCTTGGTGGTGAAATCCAAGTAAGATCACCGGGTGGGGTAAGGTATCCGCTAGGTGATGAAATCCTAGATGGGCCTTATCTCAAGTAAGTTTAGATGTCTGATTGTGAATTTGGTCTAGTTGTGTAACATATTTGCACTACGATTAATTCATAATGCTTTTTAATTACTAGATGAGTTAAATATGCATTCAAGCAAGAATGAAATGCAATAGTTTTCTTTAACCCAAATTGAAATGTGTTTGTTCACATGCAAACAATTGAGAAGAAGTTAAGAGTATGGATTTTCACTACTCTAAGATGTAGGGAAGAAGGTGACAAGAAGAAAAAGAAAGATGTTTTTTTAACTTGCGCTAATGGTGTCTTTTTGAAATAAAGAGATAGAAGAAGGATGCAAGAAGAGAATCTAATGCATCTATATGAAAGTTTTATTTTTATAAGAATGAACCCAAGGAAAACTCCAGGGGTCCCACTGGGTGTGCCAGAATGTTTCTCTACATTTTTCCTATTTACATTTAGAAGAAAGAAGAAACTAAAGATAATGGTCAGGGGTTTGTACGTTACCTAGATTAAGTTGCGCACCGTATCCAAACATTGTAGGAGCTCCTCTTTAGCTATGGAGGAAACACCTGTAGATAAGAATAAGACTTGAATAAAGAGAGTGTTAGATAAAGATATGGTGGACTGCCAAGCACACGCTCGGTCCCAGAAGCGTAAAGCTCTGTAAGGGATGACAGTCCACTATTTGATAAAAAGAATGTCGTATAAAAAGAAATGGTGAAAGAAAAAGAAAGAGAAATATAGATAATGCCTATTATTTGCAATTAGTCTATCATAGTCACCGATGTCGGTAGTCCTACCAGCGTTGGTTGGTCAATATGCTGACGTCAGTTATGTTACTGATGTCGGTAGGGTAATGGGCCTTAGATGGGTTTTGGGGTATGTCTATGGTTGACAGAGGGGTCTAGGAGTTTAAAGGTCTATGCAGGGTTGTAGGGAGATGAATAAGGTTTGTAGAAGGGAAAAGGTAGAGGATAGGTGTGAGCAGAGGGTAAGGATAAGAGGAAGGCCTCTCAGCCTCTCCAGGAAGAAAGTTGGGTCTGGTCTTGATAGTATTTAGATATAGTAAATAGAAACTAATTACTAATGTATTCTAAATTACTAATTTGAGACAAAAGAATACTTAGGTTTGCTTGGTGAAGAATCAGAGGTGTTAGAACACTTATACCTATTGTGGCTAATGTTGAGGTCCTCGTGCAGTGTTCCAATCCAATCTGGAGTGACTTGCGTAGAGTTTCTATAGCCATGGGAGCGTTAGTTAAAGTCTGATGCTTGGTCTCAAAGTGTGCACATTGATGTCCAAGAGTTTAGGGGGGTGAGAGAGAGAGAGAGAGTCCAAGCAGAGGAAGGAGAGAGAGAGTTCGAGGGTGAGAGTCTAAGAGAGCTAACTCAATGTTAGAACTCAGTTTATGTAACCGACATCGGCAATCCCACTGGTGTTGGCCAAAATTTGATCAACGTCGGTGGATAGAGAATGGGTAAAAGGGATATTTTTATCCCTTTTCCCATTCTCCATCTGCCAGGTGCATTTGCCATTAGAGAACGGTCAAAAGATGGGTTTATTGGGCATGAGAGTTGGTTAGGGAATAAAAAGGAGTGAGAATAAGTCTTAGGTAGTTAAGATTTGGATGACTTAGTCTCAGGGTGAATCATAGGGTAGGAAATGGTCTTAGGGTGAGGTGTCCAAGGTGAGGTGTCCAAGGTGAGGTTTCTAGGTGATGTCATTAATTTAAAATAAATAGTTTATTTTAAATTAATAAGGTGTGTAAGGGACCAAGGGTAGTTGACACAATTTTGGTTTCTACACATTCATAGTAGCAAAGAGGAAAGAAAAGAATGGTCATCAATTATAGACCATTAAATGCCATTACTCAACCATTTCCATATCAAATCCTAGATAAAAGCTATCTGTTGCAGAATGTAGAAACATGTAAATACTTCTCCTAATTCGATTACAAATCAGGGTTTTACGAGATCAGAGTCAAAGAAGCTGATAGAGAAAACATAACATTTAGCTACCCTTTCAACCATTTCTAGTAGACAGTAATGCCTTTTAGTTTGATGAATTCCCTCACATTCTATTAGGCCCATATGGATAAGATTTTTCATGGCACTTCTAACTTCCTGTGTGTGTACATAGATGACATACTAATATTCAACAATTCTCTTACTGACCATTTTTCACATCTCTCCAAATTCTTTGAATTGGCACAAAATACAGGAATAGTTTTATCAGAAACAAAAATTTAGTTATGCAAAAATGAATGCAATTTTCTTGGAATGATAGTCCAAGATTCAAAGCTGTAAATCCAGCCACATATCAAAGAAAAGGTTATCAATTTCTTATAAAAACTAGACAAGCCCAAGCTCCAAGCATTTTTGGGATTATTAAATTACTTGAATAGCTTTTATCCTAACTTTGGTGAAGACAGGTTTCTACTCCAATAACTTCTCTAGAAGAAAAAAGCATTCAAATGGAAGGATGAGCATATAGCCACAGTCAAAAAAATCAAATCTATGGTGGCATCACTTCCTAAACTTCATATCCCAAAATTTGACAAAATTCTTGTTTATACTGATGCCTCTGACATAGCATGGAGAGGAGTACTTATTTGTAAATATGACAATAAATAATTCATTTGTGAATTATCTAGTGGAGTTTTCAGTACTGATGTTCTCAAATGGATTTCTTCTAATAAATAAATATATGATGGAAAGAAATGTCTTGAAAAGTTCATGTTAAAACTTCTCCATCTGCTGCATTTTATTGTTAAAATTGATTGTACTAGATTTTTGACCTTTAAAGAAAAGGATCATGGTCAGAAAGATGGTCACAGTAAATATGTTCAATGGCAAGCTTTCTTTAACCAGTTCAACTTTTTAGTAGAACATATTAAAGGTACTAATAACATTATTGTAGATTGGCTCAGTCGTAATCTGCCTCCCACACTCATGCATCAACCCATTCTTGAATTCAATCTAATCACTTCTATGAATATCCTTGTTCAAGAGAAAATTCTCCATGAAGGGTTGCATCTGAGGTGTACCTAGATTTCTTATGCAACAAGCCAAGATCTACAAATGTCTTCAACAGTGACAATACAAGCAAACCATCATCAAAATATTGGTGTTATCTTCATAGAAATATTAAATAGTGAATTCCTTTTTCACTAGTTCACTAAACTACTAAAGCATCCTTTATGGACATGGCTGATTAAAATTTGGTCTCCACACAATGAACATCTGTATAGATGGATAACAAGATATTGTCCACACTGTACTCATGAAAAGGAGAACCATGATCAAGACACGGTCATACATACAGTCATAAGAAGACAATTGGAATGGGAATCTTACTTTTATATCAATCCCCATTGTCATGCATGAGAAGCTAGACCCCAGCACTAGCATCTCTCTAGTACGTTCTAGATAAGGTGTCTTTTTTAGCCAATAAGCGAAGATGACCTGCTAACTGAAGTGGAAATAATGTTGGACCCACCAAGCTAGACATCCTCATCCAATACATCCAATATCATCTTCTTGTAGATTAATTTTTATGTTGTAAAGTATGATGGGACATGACACCACCTTGGCAAATATTCCAAGAAGGACCTCCCAAAATATTATAAATAATCCTCTCCACCATAGAGTTATCATCAAAAAAAATTTCTAAGATTTCTTAGAAGTCTAGTAACCTTGTTTTAAGAGCATGCTCTTCTCTTGCCCTTTTCAAAGGATCTTGAGAATAAAAAAATTAAACAAGTGTTTATAAGAGTTTAATAAGTATTGTGTGATAATAGTGAAGTCGTAGCCATTCAGCCCCTACCTACTGTCATAGGTTTTCTATAGAAGACTGTAAATTGGAGGAAGTGTCTATTGACATAAAAATAATAGTATGATGACATCTCCCCCACCATGTTGACACTTTGACCTATCAAAGAACATGGTGATTTGATAGGTAAAGTCCACCTGAAAGAGGGTCATTATGGGCTCATTAGGAAACTCAAGAGGAGGAAATTAGTTATCTATTAATGGTACTTCAGTCAATTGGTAAGTAATGACTTACCCTTTAATTGAATTTTGATGAAGGAACTCAAGGTCAATCTCTACTAAAAGCATGAGCCACTTGGCCATATGTTAGATTTGGTATGACTTAGAGTACATATACTTGAGTGGGTTGGTATTGGTTATGACAAATTTTGTGGTTAAGAAGGTAGTGGTGAAGTTTGGTGGCCATGAAAACTAAGGCTAAGTAAAGTTTCTCTATATGGGTATACTAAGTTTTGTACTCTACAAGCATGTGGTTGATGTAGTGGATGGCTTACTCTTTATGTTATTTATCCTAATGAGAAAGCATTTCCCATAAGGAGTGGTTGGTGGTAGAGATATAAAGGTATAAAGGTGGTCATCCTTGGGAGGGGTGAGGATAAGTGGAGATAAAAGGTACTCTTTGAGTAAATCAAAGGCCTTTTATAAGTTGTTATTCCACTTAAAAGGTACATCCTTCTTTAGAAGGTGGTGGAAGGGTTGGCATCAGTCTAAAAGTTGAGGATAAAGTGATGAATGGATTGGAGTTTCCCCTATAAACTATGAAGTTACTTGAGGTTGATTACAGGAAGCATGGTGAGGATTGCTTTGATTTTGGTAGGATTAACTTCGATCCCCCCAAGGGAAATGATAAAGCCAAGGAGCCTTCCTGACAAGACCCCAAAAATGCACTTCTTAGGGTTAAGGAAGACATGGTAATGGATGAGGTAATTAAATATAATCTTGAGAATGGCTAAATGATCTTTACAATATTTATATTTCCCAAGAAGGTCATCTACAGAGTCTTTGACAATCTTGTGGATAAGGCAATGGAAGATGTAGGTCATGGCACATTGGTAGGTTGCACCAATGTTATTTAGTCTGAAAGGCACGCATATATAATAGAAGGTTACCCAAAGGGTGATAAAGGTGGTTTTGTGTTTATCTTTGAGGTTAATTAAGATTTGATTGTAACCCGAGAATCCATCTATAAGAGATAACATCTCATGGCTGGCTATAAGTTCAACTAACTGGTCAATGTTTGATAGAGGAAAGTTGTTTTTTAGGTAATCAAGGTTGAGGCCATTAAATTCCACACAAATGTGTAGTTACCTTATAGATTTGGTGATAGGCATGACATTTGATACCCATTAGGCATAGTCAATGGGTTGAATGAAATTGATAGATAGGAGATGCTAAATCTCTTATTTGACAACAATAGATATGTGAGGGTGCATGCATCAAAATTTATACTTTAAGATCTTGGGATCATGGTTGATGACTATGTTTTGGGTGGTAATGGTAGGTTCAATCCCTAGCATGTCACTATAAGACTAAGCAAATTCTATGCTTTGGTCTTGGAGGAAGGAGGGAAAGTCCCAAAGTTCCTTGGCATTTAGTGATTGGCCAATGTTGAAAATGTGTGGGTTGTTTGGAGTGCCTAAGTTGATATATATGGTAGATTCATTCAACATGGTCAAAGTATCAAGAGGAATAGATTTGTGGATAGAATAATCTGGTGCATCAAGATAGGTGAGAATGGAATCATCATCCTAGCACTGAACAATGTTAATGATAGGAGAGTCATATCCTATCATCTCAATATGGGTCAAAGGTATGGTTACAATTTCCCCTTCCTTTTGATAAGTTATGGGTCTGAGTTTGATCATGTTGATGAAAAAAATGTTAGGTGGGATGAAGTTATCATCCTCACACTCAGGTGGATAAGAGGTTGGTGAAGAAGGGATGTTTTCTTCATCAATAGTGGTGATAGGTGGTTTGGTTTGATACTTATTGGGTAGGATGAAATTGAGGCCATATTTATAATGAGGCTTTTGGGTCTCAATTTAAATCAACTCATGTGGGACATTCTCATATCATCCAGGACCAAATCCTTTCCAAACACACTTATGGAGCTATGTCTTGGAAAAACTTGGCTTGTCTAAATAAAAGAAGTTGAAGGTGAATGGTCAAGGTGAAGAGGAGGTGGTAGAAGCATCAAGTGGTTTTCAAGTCTCCCATAGATGAAATGTGTTTGATAATTTATTGGTCTAAATGGAATAATGGCTATAACATTGGGGTCATACTCAAGTTGGTGGTCAAGTTTCCCATACTTGTAGGGAGTAGGGAAAGCATCAAGGGTAAGGAGGTGATATTCCCCTAGTGAGAGACGTTAGAATTTGGATTCTAAGTGGTCTAAGGTGGGGATATAATTAGAGGGGATAGATGAGCTAGTTGATGCCTCATTTGTATAAGAATGTATGACTTTCTCTTTCAGGGTTGAGGGATTGTCTTTGGCTAATGAGGGTATGCTATATGGAGGTAGGAGGATGTTGTTAGGTCGATAAGTCACATTATATGATGAAAAGGGGCTTGGGTCAATTGATAACCTGACCTTCATGCTTGAATTTGATGTAATGATGAAGGGTAAAAGGTACACAACCCATGGATTGAATCTAAGGTCATCCTAGAAAAACATTATATTAGAATTCACCTTCCAGTATATAGAAGAGTTTGGGGAGTGTGTGAGGTCCTAAATGGATGTGAAGGAAAATAGCTCCTAGGGTAGTGACCATGGTGTCATTGAAAGATTGAAGGATGATTGAGGTTTTAAACATGCCATTTTTTGGTAGGTTGAGTTGGTTATAAGAATGTGAGGAGATGATATTAATACTATATCTCCCATCAATCATGACCTATTTGATATGGGTTTTTTTGATATAGGTAGTAATGAAAAGAGGGGGATCTAGATCATCATGATGGATATAAGGTATATCCAAATCCTTGAAGGTGACAAGGTTGGAAATTTAGAGAGCACCAATAAAGGCTATTAGAGGTTAAGGGTCTTCAAGTTAGACCTTGACTGATTGTAATGCCTCAATCATTTATTAGTGATGATGAGGTGAGGTAAAGATCAATTTGTATAAGCTAATATTCATTATGGTTTGGTGGAGTTATTTGAGAACCACTCTCCTAATTGATTTAGAGGGGTTGGATTAGGAGGTACCCAAGATAGATACCTTGGGTTTGGTTGAAGGTGAAGGTGCTTGATTTTGACTTGGTTAGGGGGTGAAAGATGGGTATGTCCATGGGATGGACACTTTAGCCTTCCCCTTATCCTTTTATTGAGCATGTGATCATGTGATCACATGGATAGTATGCATAGAGGGAAGAGTAGGGGTAGGAGATTGGTTAGGTTCCTCATCACTCTAAGGTGAGAGTAGTGGAATAGGTAGGTTTTAGGTAATGGTTATTATCTATTGGATTAGTAATGGGCCCATAGTAGGTTCTTTTATTAAAAAATTATCCTCATCATAGAGCCAATGGATAATGGTTTAGATAACTTTATAGTTATCCATGTCATGCCCTAGTTTCCTATGATAGAAGCACACTTGGTGATCACTATACTAGACTATTTTTAGACCCAAAGGATCAAATGGCCTAATAGGAGGTAAGGTCAAGAAAGAAGATTTCAATAACCTTTGAAAAATAGTCAAGTAGGATTCAGCTAAAGGTGGAGAGGGTTTGGCCTTGGCTGGTGAGTTGGAAGTATTTTTGGAAGTGAGGTTGGTGATAGAAGGTTTGGGTAAATTGGTGTTCTTAGGTGATGGTTTTGGTAAGTTGGAGGTAGGAGGTTTTAGGGTAGGTAGTTTGGTTATTGATGGCTTAGTGAAGATAGGTGTGTTAGAAAACAAGTGTGATAGTGTAACCAATAGTGGTGATTGGGTTCTGGTTGAGACAATTAGCTTCCTAATCAAAGTGGAGGGATGAGGCCCCAAGATAGAGGGCAAGGTTGAAGGAGTTAGGAGTTTGGCTCTTTGGCCTTTTGGTGTATTTACTTCCTTGGTTGATTTGGTTTGGTTTTTGGTTGTTGGATTTGGTGTAGTTAGTTTCAATTTCATAGATGGGTGATTAAGGCTCTACATAGGGAAGGTGCCAAGGTTTTTAGTTGGTTTGGTTAGTTTGGTTGGAGAGGGTGATTTGGTTGTTTGGGTTTTGGGTGTATTGGATGGTTGAGAAGTGTTTGGGTTGGTAGAGGTTTTCATTGGTTTAGTTGATAAGTTAAAGGGTTGGACAATAGAAGTTATGGGTTGGTCTATCAAAGTGGGGGTTGGAAGTTCCTATTTGGGGATATAAGGGACCCTTAATTGTTTCCAAAATGCATCCCTATCCACCTCAGGGTTGGATACAAAGTCCAAATTTTGAACTATCCTAGAAACTGGTTTGTAGACCGGTCTTATTCCCGGGATGGCATACTTGAAGGATAAACCCATAGGTTTAGAAAGGTGAATGGTGATGTCATTAGTTTCCTCAATCAAAGGATGCAAGGTTTGTATGGATGAATCCTCTATGGGAGGTATATACATGTTGGCTTCCTATTGGGGAATGATCTCTAAAGGGGCAGCGAGTTGTTAGGTGGTTGAAGGAAATAGTAAAATAGTTGTTTGTTTTGGTATGTCAATTAAAAGAGGGGTTAATGGCTCCACTACCTCAATAAGTGGAGGAGAAGAAAAGGTTACTTCCTTGGTTTGGGTCTCCGAATGAAGGAAAGGTAAATCCACTACCTCAATAAGTGAAGAGGGAAAAGAATAGGTAGATTGGGTGGTAGGTTCTTCAACAATGAGCATGTTAAGAACCATATTGATGGTATGGGCATCATGAGAACACTCAACCTTATTGTTCTCATTTTTTGTAGGTGCATGATTGGGAAAAGGTTATCTAAAGATGTCAAGGGCTTGGTTTGGAGGTTTATTGGGGTTATTCAACACAAGCTCTCCTTTATAAATGAGGGATTGGACAATGCTTTTGAAGGTATTACACCTACTAAAGTCATGCCCTAATAATTGATTGAAACCACATAGATCATTCTCATTATACCAGCTAGGTGCAGGATGAAAAGAATCAAATTATTGAGGAGGCTTGATAGGAGGAAGTTTTATGATATTAGCCTTTAGTAACTTCTTTAGGACCAAATCATAGGATTCCCAAAGTGGAGTGAATTGCTTCTAGTTGTTTCATTTTTGGTTCCTCACATTTTGTTTTAAGGAGATAGAGGAGTTTGGTTAGTTGACATATGGAGGAGGAGTGATTTTAAAGACAACCACATTCATAAATTCCTTTGATTTTGGCATTGGTATTGGTTTGGTTACTTAGTTTAGAGGAGGAAACCTAATTGGTTTTATAGGTGTAATTCTTGTTTTTTAACTTTAGCTTTCCTTCATTGATGGCTCTATTTTCTAGCTTATGCACCATGGTAAAATCTTTGTCAAATGTTTTGAAGCTTTGAACATGTAATGTAGAGTAGATGTTCTTGGTACATGCCTAACCAAAAAGTTTATCAGTTCAGGTTGGGGTAAGGAGAAGGAATGTTGATTGATTAAGCTTCTCTAATGGGCTAAAAAATCTATAATAGATTCATCATTGAATTTATAGATAGAGTAAAGGTCAGTGATAGAAACCTTCTTAGAGATATTTATTGAAAAGTGATTTAAGAAATTTTGGGCCAACTGGGTGAAAGAGAACAAAGAGTGTTTGGTTATAACATTATACCAATCTAATGCTAGACCAGATAGGGACATAGGGAAGGTATGAAGAAGGAGGGCATAATCATAGATAATAAATAATATGCATGCCTAAATTTCCTATGGTGTTGTTGGGTATCCTCCTTGCTCTAAAACATAGAGAACTTAAGAAGTTCCCATTGAGGAGGATATCATTTGATAGGGATAGATGGGTGGATGGGCTCATTATAGATATGATCATATGATAAGATATTATGAGCTCCAAAAATGGATGACTCTAAGGTAGTCATCTTATCCATGAGAATTTTCATTAGATCTATTTGGTGTTGTGCACCTATATGTTGTAAGGTTTATACTATTGTGGTGGTTGGGTGACATATTGGTAACTGGTAAGAGGTTTAGGAGCTTCTACATATTGATATGTGGACACAAGTGGTTGGTTGGGTGCTACATATGGGTAGGTGGATGTAGGTGGTTGGATAGTAGGTAGAGGTACATGCCCTTGTGGGTTAGGGATGTAACTCAAGTTTGGTGCAATATGCACCTTTTGGGTAGAAGCAATAGTTGGGTTGGTAATAAAAGTAAGGGTAGTGACCTTTGTACTAATTGGTGGTAAGGTAGAAGGTATAAACATCATAAGATTTTGAAGTGGGGTAGTAGTTAGCAGATTGGGGGTAGTCAAAGGAAAGTTGACAATGTTATTGGTAGGTACTCCCATGGTGAGGGGAGTGTAGGTGGCTAGTGGCTGGGTTGCTCTTAAGGTAGAGGAGTTATTGGTGGTGGTGGAAGCTATAAGGGTGTTTGTAGGTTGGGCGGGTTGGTTTTCCATAGTAGTATCAAAGGGATTATTGGTGGATGAGGAAGCTTGGGTAGTCAATGGTTGGGTGGTGACTATAGCGATGAAAGTGTTTCTCATAAGGTGGGAAGGTGTACCATAAGGTGGGTCCACTAGTGGAACTAAGGTAAGGGTACAGTGAAGCATGGTGTTAAGATAATGCTAAAGGGCTACAAGATTGTTATCTAAGAAGGTGGCAAAGTCTGTATCTCCTTGGGGAACTACCCAAAGGAAAGAAGGAATTCCTAAAGGGTGAGGGTAATTATATGGCTTAGAGATGTATTCCATGGATGAGGAGGTAGAAGAGGTTGATTGGTTTGGTGATGGGTTTTATCCCACTAAATTCTTTCATTGTTGGCAAGTTAGAACCATCTAAGGTAAAGGAGAGAGAATACACAAAAAATATCACTACTCACAAAGAGAAGACAAGAAATAAGCAAAGAAATCAATCACAAACTAAAAATTACGTTAAGTCCTAAAGTTCCTTTTAGTATCTCCTTTGGCTTATGCCTTAAGCTTGCAATAAATTGTGTGATTGAAATTGGTTTGTAAAGTGGGTAATATAAAAGAAGTCTATAGTTAGTTTCAGGTGGTTCAAGCTCTCAAAAATATTTGTATTATAAATCAATATGTTGATTGGTATTGGGACCTACCCCCTCACTTCACACATCATAATGATAAGGCTGTCAGGTGCTTAGCTAATATATATCAATTTTTAGAGTTTATACTCAATCAGAAAGTTGAGTTGGTTCTCTTCTTGGTAATGAGCTCCAAGTAGGATTGTCAAGAAAGGGTAAGGTGACTACTAGGTGATGAAATCCTAGTTCGGCCTTGTCTTAAGTTTTTTGATGTTTGATTGATGTAGGTGGTTTATTTTAGTGTGTATAATAAGAGTGATGTTATGATAAAATTATTGTGATTTAACTTAACTAAATGAGCTAAACTTACAAGCAACCAATGTATGCAGTCAGTTTTAAGCCCAAAAGAAACTTTGATGTTGTTTATGAGCATGATATAGGGAAAAGAGCATATATATGCAAACAAAAGAAACCCAAGTAGCGACTCAAGGGTCCCACTAGGCATGCTAGAATGTTTTAGTGAATTTCATCTTATATTTTGAGAAAGAAAGAAGAAGAAACTAAATATGGGTATGGTTGAAAAACCTATTTGATTGTGCGTGCATTGAATTAGATGATTATAAAGAAATCCTCTTTGGATTGGGAGGATGAACTGCAAGTAAGATAACACTAAATCAAATGGTTGGTTAGATAGATAGCTGAGTGGATTGCCTAGCGCTAGCTAGATCTTAGAAGCAAGACCTTCCTTGGGGGATATCAATCCACATGTTTTAAACAATTAAGTTAAAAAAATAGAATATAAGGTACATGCATCAATGATAAAAAGATAATAAAATCAAATACAAAAAATTCTTGATAAGGAAATAAGTTTAAAATGACTAATATAAAAATAAGCAAGTCAATACTAATGCTAAACAGGTCAAGTGTGCTTCAAATTTTTTTTTGGGGGTCTATGAACAAGCAGACAAAAATAAAGTGGGATTTGGTTGAGGGTAAGTGGGTGAAAATAGATTTTTGTTATTTCCTACCATAGTGACCATTGATGGTTGGTATGACCGTCGGCAATTAAGGTGACCATCAGTGGTTAAGGCAACTATCAGAAATTAAACAAATCATCGGTGATCAAGTTAATCATTGAAATTTAATGTGTGTTAGGTCTAGGTTGATAAAAGTTAGATTGATGGGATCATAAAATGAAATTCTAAGAGGTTGGTTTATGCTAGGCTGATTGCAAAATATAAGTAACGTAATTAAATAATGGAAAATAAATACTTAGCTTATAGAAGGTTGATTAGATGAGTGGTTGAGGTGGTTTACTCATTGATAGAGTCTGACATGATTTTGGTATAGTAATGGTACTTGGCTATTAACAAGGGATGATGGCAAGTTGGCTCATTGACATAATGGTTGGATCACTAGATTTCTAGAAGAACACCTACAAAATAAGCTTTAGATGCAAAATGTCTTGATAGTTGTGGATGGATTTCACCTCCTAATCCTCTCTTCTTATAGACAAGGAAGGAGAGGTGAAACAAGACATTAATTAGGATTTCTAAATATAACTCACACATGTAATGGCTCACACATGGATTTAGATGATCTAATTATAAAAAATCAAGGCAAAGTTAAGGGTGAGTTACATTTCTTTGGATGGTGGAACCTAATTGTTTGTGGTCAAGGTGACCATCGATGGTTACCCTTACTATCAGCAGTTAAGGGTCAAAGGTAGGGTTGGTTAAAAGGTGGGTTTTAGATAAAAGGTCAATTTACTTATGTTAGGCCTAGTTGTCAATCAAGAGGCCAATGGTTGGGCCTAAGGGGGTCTTAAGGTGGTCCAAAGGAATTACAACATTCAGAACCATCGTGTGTGGATTTTTGGTGTCTACACATAGACCTAGAAGTTTAGGATCATTATTATCCTAATTTTTAGTAAATTTTGTCAACAAAGTATAAACACCTATGTCAAAAGATACTAGGTTCACTCTTTCATTGATTAAGTTGTATTCCATGATCATGTGTTTCATTATGGGTTCTTTGTCAACACATATTTGATTAGCTATATCTCTCTAAGGAAACCAAAAATAGGATAATTATATAGCCATGTATCCCTTCAGGATTTTAGACTAGTCTCTACTAAGCAACATCCCATAAGCATCTAGAATTTCCTCTACTTGAATATCCATAAATTTTTGGACCTTGGGCTTATATTTTAGTCACATATGGACATTCAAGAGATCATCCACTACCTTAAATTCATAATTATCCAACTAGACCACTATTTTATCTAACTTAATAGGTGTTACTCCCATTTTTAAAAAAATTCCTATAGGCATGACATTCGTTGAGGCTCTTGAGTCAACTAAACAATTATGAAGATTCTTCCTGAATAACCTAACATTAAGGAGGAAAAGTGGGAATTATCACATCAACCTTATTCCTATGTATCAACACATTAGTGTGAATAAGGTTGGGTTTGGTTTGAACTAGTTTATCTATGAGGCAATTTAGGAGGATATATATTTACTCAATGATCTAGGAAAGATCATGCAAAGTGATGTTTACCCTGATATTTTTCATGTCTTCTACTATGTTGTATCTAGTATTACTAGTGGTAGGCTAGATATATTTAGGTGGCTTAGGAGTATTTGCCTTTGGGGGTGGAGGGTCATTCCTTACTCTTGGATCAAGAGGAGTGGAACCATTGTTAGGATGGGTTGATGTGGTAGTGGATTATCATTTTTTCTAGTTTTTAAGATTATAGTTACTCCTTTAGAATTGTTAGAAAGTTTGTACCTCATTGGTGGTGTCTTATGGTTTATTATCCTCATGGATAAGGAAGTCTAATATCTCTAGTTTTATGGCAGTGCTCAAAGATAGTGAGGAATTAGGGGTCTCAATATTATTGATATCATTTGGGTGGTTCGAGACTATCTCATATCCCTCCAATCTATCTAGAATATGTTGAACACAATGCAAAATTTTATGCATTCTAACTCCCCATGTTGGACTATGTTGTGCACATGTTACCAATTAGGCAAGGCTAACTCATAGATATTGACCTTATAAACCTTATTATCAATGGATTTGGTTGGTTGTTAGTGAGTTTATGGGGATGATTTTACATTTGGTAGGTGAATTTATTTTTTTAACTCTCACCATAATTATTTCCAACCTATTTATGGAGGCTTAGGAAATCATTTCCAAGTTTTTGTACCATGTGTTATATAGAGTCTAACTCAGCCTTGGTGGATTTTTGGAGCACATTTTAGACATTGCTCATGGTGGGTACCACTACTTGATTATGAGCTTAGCATGATACTTCATCATTAACTGGGCTAATAAAACCTAAGGGTTTATTTGGTGTAATTTGTCTCAAAGTAAGTTGGTTTGTCATTGGCGTAGGCTATGGCATGGGTATATTCTGGTTAGTGTCAAAGAGGGGGTTCAAAGTAGGCATACTTGATATCAGATTTGATATGTATGGTGCTAATATACCTTGGGGATTAAGATATTTATCTACTTTTATGGCCTTAGCATAAACTAGAGGCAATTCTACCACTAAAGTATATTTGAGCAAGAATATAGAAATCTGAGGATCTAGTGTGTTATTATAAATTTAAAGGGCTAACTTAGTATTTGGTATATATAGCATAGTGACTCAAATATACATATTTTGAAGTCTAGAATTGAAATTTATCATGTGTTTATTGGGTTCCCTTTTGATGTAGGTGAACTATTATTATAACAGACTTGGATTGATGACATGCCCAAATTAGGAAAGGAATGTATTGTCAAATTAGTCCCAGCTTGTTAAAGCTCCTTCAAGAAATTTTAGGAACTAATCATATGCCACATCCATCAAAGTGAATGATAAAATAATGTAGGCAACATCTTCATGTTTGAAAATTAGAAGCATGAGAAAAATATTGTGAGGTTACATGTTCCTCATTGGTACACCCCACACCTAGTATGAATCTCTGGAGGTGCCTTTATTAGTTCTTGGGTAGATAATGAGAAACTCCATTAATGTTAATGGTAAATTTGACCAACCATGCCATAGTTGCATTCATGTGTGGAGGTTGGTTAGGGGTTGACTGAGAGGATGAGTTAGTAGGTATAACTAAAGGTCTCGATCTCCCTCTAGTAATTATAGTTCTCCTATAAATTTGTAAAGGGGATATTATTAGTCAATCAAGACTAGATTTAGATCTAGTGATATTTAGAGTAGACTATAGGTTGCTTCTATATTGGATAGTATCTTAGATACTTGTTAGATAGTGAGAATAGGGGCCCCTCCTTCTAGCTCCATTTGTTTTATGGTCCAATATCTCAATCATAAGTACACCTATTAGGTTAGATGTAATGAGTGATCTCTAGGAATGATTTGGGGACTTACATTCTCTCATTTTAGATATATTATTGATACAATCTAGCACACAATCTACAAGTACTAGGCTCCATCAAATATTATGCTTGGAAAAGATCTTCAAGAGATGTAGTTCTACCACCAAAATCCCAATACCATTTTCTCACTTATTAATATAACTTATACACCTATAGCTAGACCAATTACAACATATTGAAATTCAGAGCCCTACTTTACTTCACTTCATAATTTATAAAGAAAGGGAAATATCATTTTTTCATATATAAACATCAAAATAGAGAGAGGGCAAGGTAGAAAAGAATTTTTTTTGAATAAATCACCAACACAAATGTTTCTAGGACCAAAACATGATCAACTATAGTTTCACCACTATATGTTATGTTTCACGATGTCTCAAGCTCTAGTCACATAGGGAAATGATCTAAGGAGAAAGGGTAAATGCTTAATTTTAAGATTATTTTAATGAATAAACTAGTAACAAGATTTTAGTTAACTAAATAGTTCCTAACAAATTTCAAATAAAATGAAAAGAATCACAAAACCTAATTATAAAAATAAAGTTCAATTTATTTAATGCATAAACCCTATATAAAATCACAAAATATAGTCCTATATCATTGGTGTAGATCACTTAAATCATAAATATAATGAAATACATTCAAGATAACCAAATGTATTTACACATAAAATCAACTTTTCATTAATCTTGCAATATTTGTTTACAAATAAAGTTAATGCTTCTAACCTACTACATAGCAATATATATCGAAGAGAGATATAGGTCTAGCCTATAAAAGGCATGAGATATCACTCTTATACATCATGGCCTAAAATTGTCAAACATAATTATGTCATAAGATTCCTTTTTATAAAACAAATAAGACATAATGCAATTTTATGGCCCACTAAGGATCATTGAGGAGAGGTATGATGTGGACTTCCTACTAGTAGTTATGGTAGGCTCCATTGAGCTACCAATAACTAATTAAAGAGTATTTCCTCTTGGTTGAATCCCTATGAGTCAATAAGTGACTCTGAGAAGAAAATCTTTGCTAGAGCTATTAAGTTCAAGAAGTGTGGGGAACACATGCCTATTTTGCCCATGTGGCACTATGAATGCTTGATGAACTAGCCACATGGCACTTTGATAATGTATTTAACTACTCATTCATTTTTAAAATGAAAAATATCTTGATATAATTATTTTTAGGCTCACCTTTATGTCTTTCACTTATGTGAAGATGTCAAAATAAGTGTCCAAGTTAATCTTCTTAGGATTTTCACACTTGTTAATTTGCCACTCGATCAGGACCTGTGTGGACCTTACCTTTAGTCTTTAAACTAAAATTTATTTGTATTCTATTTCATATTTAAAATGATATATATATATATATATATATATATATATATATATATATTTATAGTTCTCTTTGGACCCATATTCATGTCTCGAATCATCTTTCTCCCATGTCTATTTTTCAGGCAATTGAGCCTTGATTTTATTTGTCTATGCCATTTTATTTTTAGCATGGAACTTGGCCTACTCTCACTTATTCAATTGAAATATGATTAGTTTACTATGTTATTGGCCTTTTGATCATGATTTATTAAGATAAAAACATGTGGTATGATCTTATTATTTCATTTTTTCATTGAGCTTTAGAGCATGCACCTTGAGACTTTGGCCATGTTTCAATGAAAATTTGACATGTGAAATGATCTCATTCATATAGAGTCTCATGAGCTCCATTTTTTCCTTTGATATATCTATAGGTTACAATTTAATGGGGTGATACAATGTGGATAGACCTCACTTATCTGAGTGAGTTTGAGTATTTAGTTACATCATAGAAGGAATAATAGGTGCAATATTGGAATAATTCTTCTAGCATTTTGACACAAATTTATCAACTTATGGACACACAGTCAAGGTGAAAACACCAAGGAAGGGTAAGTAAAACCCTACCATAATTCCAATTATGTTTTGACCCCAAAAGTGTAACCCTTAAATAATTACAATGCAACCTTCTTAAATAGGCGATTCAAGGAGATCATGGCCTTGTCTTTGAGCTCAGCCCACTAATGGGGTGGTTATAAACATTCATTATTGATTAGAATATGTAGCAGAGGATCTTTATTTTTTTTTACATATTTTAATTATACCATGTTCATTCAATTATATTCCATGTCTTATTTTAGTTTTAATTTTATCTTATTATCTCCTTATCATTTTCTTTTTGCACTTGACTACTTGATGACCTTGACGGCCATTATGGTTGTCAAATTTATCTATAGATTCTTTTGGTGACTTGGCACAATCATTTGTCCATAAATCTCCATTTAAATCCCCTTCAACAAATCCAAGCTTCTTTTATGTCTTAGGCCCACTAAACGAGGCCACACATTCCTCGCTCATTTGCTCAGGCCTTTCATTTAGTCCCCTTGATATTTTTCTTAGTTTCTTAGCCTTGGATTTATGTCTATTACCCTCTATTTTACACCCTTAAAGCTTCTCACTACCTTAATTTGTGCCACTTGGCACTTTACTACTTTTCTAAACCTTAGGGTTTCTATAATTAGCCACATGTCATGATTTTAGGCATCTGAAGCCACAGGGCCCTTTGTCAACATTACCCACCACTCAAGTTCCTAACTCTTAGGATTCTAGGATCATGCCACATGGTCTGATCTTGAAGATCTAGGCTTCAAGGCTTGTTTTGAACATCCAAAGATTTTAGTTAATTGGTTTCCTAAAATCATGCCACATAACATAATCTCAAGGGGTCACAAAACTTCAAAACTTAGAACCTTTTGGAAAGGGGCCCCAAACTCATGACAAATGCAATGTAAATGTGTGGCAGATTATGGGATTTCACATATGAGTATTTATACCTAAAAAATACAAAGAATTGACTAAGTCAAAATTCTTGAGAAATGAAGTTTAGGTCAAGGAAAAACAAGGGTAGAAATTGAAGGATTATTTTAGCCGTATTATCTCAATTGATGATATATTTAAATAAGTAATTAACTATTATAAAAAACAAAGGCCTGAAATTTTAATTAAAAATACATGAGAACCCATTGAAAGGCCCAAATATCTACTTTAGATCCATAAATTCAAATATCACCAAGTCATTTATAATGGACATTATAAATACTTAGTCAATTTTAAATCAAAACAAAACATTTTAAAATGCCAAAGAAGACTAAAAATAGACATAGAACTTTGACTTATACAATTATAAGAAAGCCTATAGTATTTTACAGTTGAATAAATTAAATATATGCACATTCTAAGTTCTTAGTTAATTTTGTCATAAAGACCATACAACTGCAAATTAAATCATTGAGGGAATTTGCATAGAACTATAAAGGAAGTTGGAGAATTTACATAAAAGCTTAAGTTGGTATTCCAAAAGATGAATTTTCAAAGTGCTTCAAGATGTGATTGTAAAATGATCATGACTCTTTTAGTCTTAGGTAAATTAAATTATTTGTATCAAGGACCAATTCTAGATGTGTTATTTAGAGAAAAACATTTTTAATGAAGACTTGATTATTCAAACTTGGTTAATATCAATGAAGCATTCAAAAGGCATAATTTCACATCTAGAAACCTATGAACCAAATATAAAATTGAGAAAATAGGGCCCCCATATGAAATTATTTGAATATCATGCATGTTGTGACACAAAAAATGAAAACATCTGTGGGGAATGATGTAAATACATTCAGAACCTAGAACTCTGGATAAAGCACTTCAAAAGTTAGAGTAGAAATCTTCACACCTAAACACATGTATAAATTAAAAACAATTATCTTTAGAAAAAATTATAAACTATTAAATCATTGAATTCTAATTCAACATGTGGCATACTAAGTTGAAATTCAACCTTATACTATCATGGTGTGCAAAGTGATTAATTATTTGTAGATCTTTGTATACACAAAATAATTCAGACCTGACTAAACAACTAGAACTTATGAGAGGGAAAATATTTGGCTAAACATCTTGGGGGTGATGGCATGGGAATTTAT
Source organism: Torreya grandis (assembly GCA_037957365.1). Taxonomy (NCBI): domain Eukaryota; kingdom Viridiplantae; phylum Streptophyta; class Pinopsida; order Cupressales; family Taxaceae; genus Torreya; species Torreya grandis. The sequence continues at coordinate 5,830,320 of JARHVA010000329.1, forward strand.
CTATTATAATACATGCATCTATAGCCTTGAAATAAATGCATCTGGTCCCATTCAAGGTCTTGCTCCAATACCAACCAGGCCAAAAATCCTATAGTGGAGATTACTTGAATCACCCTTTTGAGGAAGACTTTAGATTTTGTATTTTTATTTTATTTATTTCAAAATTTAATTTTCTTTATTACAAATATATTTTCCAATTATTTCCATTGAGGGTTTCATACCAAGCTAAGGGTATAATGATAGACTCAAAAAATTTAGATTACCAAGCCAAGCTTAAACTACTTGAATGTTTCTTATTTGATTTAGATATTCAATTAAGTGCATGTGGTGGATTTAAAGAAGAGAATGAAATTGGTCTAAAATTCACATCCTTTATTTGAATTATTGGCCTCCAAAGTTATAAAAATGTACAAGAAAATGTTCCTAGAATACATAGTCACTCCAGTATATATTCACTATCTAACTTCTAAATCCTAAACAATTATTTCAAGTATACATCCACAATTTTAATTTCTCATTTTTAGTTCTAGGATAGATTGTCATCATGGGAACAAGTGACACTACTAGAATGCTAAAGTAAAAAATGATAGAATAATCCCACATGAAAAAAAAACCCAAAGCAAGGAAACATAGAAAATAGGAAACCTACTCTAAACCAAGTCTATATACAAAAAAGGAGCTATTCTAGAAAATAAATAAATATACTCTATCAAAAATATCCAAACATAGTTAGGAGGGGTCCAGACACTTACCACATTATGTCTCCCATTTTTTGATAGAAGTGAGTCTATTTCAATAATCATCCTTAGAAAGGCAAGGGAAACCTTGTATTAATTGATCCATCCTTTCAGTTTCATTCCTAAAAAACCAAGAGCATTATTAAGCACAAGTTCAACAAAATAATATTTATTGGACCCAAAATCATATTAATCATAGGTTTTGGAAGTATTTAGATTGAAAAATTTACAAAAAAAAATCAAGATATTCATTTACCCAAATCTTGGTGATCCCAATGTCATAAGGAGTAAGAAATTCAAAAAGTGTCAATTCTAAGGGGGTCAAAACATTTGCTAGCTAAACATCTTCCTCATCTTTTTCTTGCATAGGCTGATTGTGGTCTTTTGGGCCTAAAATTTGAATTCACTCATCTTCATTTGAGTTTTCATCATCATCTATAAGCATCTCATGATTTATGAAAGGAGTTTGATGACTAGATGGCCCAGAGTGAAAGGATTTAGCCTGAATTATGGAATGAGTATCAATTTAATAAGACTCTATTTGGATGATGGTGAGAGGATTAGCTTCGTTAATGTTGTATCCCTCTGGAAAGTGAACAAAGCTTCTATTTATCTTAGATTGAATCATGACTATTGGTTTTCCACTTAAATGTATTTTTCACAAGCCATGGTTAAGGTATTTGCTATAGACACTCTCACAAATGTAGCAATTACAAGATCTAAAGCATGTAAATACATATCTATAACAACTACTTTAGGAGGTCTAAGATTGACAAGGACTCTGTTAAGACTCTTTTGAAACCTGAAATTTAAGTCCCTAACTAGCTCATGGGACTATTTTCTAATCGAAATAAATTGTTTAAATAAAATGGTAGCATCAGTCTTCTGACCAAACTGAAGCAAAAATATATTTTCAAATTCATTTTAGGTGGTAGATTATTTAGGTCACAAGCTTGAAAATAAATCATATGATTCTTCCTCTAATGAAAAAGGAAATAATATGCAAGAAAAATCCTCAAATTTGACTTTAAAAATATGCATAGTAGACTTATAAGTAACTAGATGTTTTTCAATAGTTATTTTGTGATTACTTTGAAACTTAGGAAGGAAATCCAAGGGATGTTTAGGGAATTCATATTGAAAACCTAGGATGTTTATGGTTGATTCACCAAACCAAGACATGGATGTAGGGAATTATGGATATGATTAAAAAAGAGTATGGAATAATATGTACAACAAGCTTATCCCCAAGGTTCTATTCTTCTTATGCCTCAACAATTGAATCAAAAAGGGTAAAAACTTAAATATGGTCCTTGTAATACTTATAGTAGGGTCCAAGTTACTCTCAAATAGACAATAATTAAAATATAACTAACAAGCAAGAGTATTTGGTAAGATTAAACAAATGAAAACACTATTTCCCTTCTTCTAGATTTATTTATTATTGGTTGTGCCAAAAACCCACCCCAAAAATAGCTATTGGACTAGTTATTTTGGAAGGACAAGTGGAGGAAACAATCATGGGATAAATGTCCCCTCATTAATTTTGGGATTGATGTTGGTTTAGTCCAAGGACTGAGCAATTAAACCAAGTTTACTATGATAATAATACATTCTACCACCAAAGGTTCAATTGATATGAGCATTCCATACTCATTTACTTGATAGTTACTTATCTAGATCTTGATGCCTATTTGATTCAACCAATAAAACCATTAAGTACTCTCTCACTATAATTCATATCAATATCTAAACTAAGGTAGGATATCATTAAAAAAACACAAAAAAGAAAGGTGTTGGGTAGAAAAGAGAGGGTTATTTTTTAATTAAACAAGCTTCTTGACACTAAGGAACTAAAAATCATGCTTGACCACAATTATACCACTATGTACCTAGTCTAGCAATTTCAAAAACTTATAGACACTCAGTGGGAAGAATTCTAAGGACAATCATGAACTTCATTAGTCTACTAGATTCATTCTAAAGATATCTTATCTTGCATTCTATAGATTTTGCACATAATGAATTAAAGAAGCTTAAATTAAAATATGAACAAATCTAAAAGATTAGCTATAATAGTTGTTGCATAACATAACTAAGAGAATCATCTTCAATTAAACACATTAATATTCCTCACATAAAATAACCATCTACATTAAAATACTAGAGACATTAAATGAAAAAAATAATAATAAAATGTGTATTCAACACTCTAAAAGCATTATGTTACAATTAATATTTCTAGGTAGATGATCTAGGCAAAACACAAAAGGAATAACAGGTGCAATACTAAAATAATTCCTCCAGCATTTGACACAAATGTATTAACCTATGGACACATAGTCAGTGTGAAAATAATAAGGAAGGTAAAGTGCAACCATGACACAATTATAATAGTGTTTCAACCCTAAAAGTATCCCCCCTTAAACAATGTCAATGCATCCCTATTAAATGGTTAATTTGGGGAGCTCGTGACATTATCTTCCATCTCAACCCACTAATGGGTTGGTTACAAACATGCATTACTAATTGGAAGATGTAATTGAGGATCTTGATTTTATGATAGATTTGAATTAGACCCATGTTCATTTAGTTGGATGACATGTCTTGTTTTAGTCTAAATTTTGTCTTATTATCTCCTTGTCCTTTTCTTTGTTGTACTTGACTACTTGATAATCATGATGGCCATTATGGTCATCAAATTTAGCTCCAGGGTATTTTGGTGACTTGATGTGGTCATTTAGCCATCAAGATCCATTTAAACCCCATTTTGGTAAATCCTAGGCTTCCTTTATGTCATAGACCCACCAAAAGAGGCCATGTATTCCTCACTAATTCATTCAGGCCTTTTATCCAGTCCCCTTGATCTTTGTCTTAAAGTTTATCAACCTTGGATTTATTTATATTACCCTTTGTTATATAATCCTATGGGATTCTTGATTGCATTCTTTATGCCAATTTGGCACTCAACTACTTCTCTAGGCTTCCTCATTATTTCCCTAGCCCTTGATCTATGTTCCTGAGGCTTTAATCTAGTTTCTGTCATCTCAATCTCACAAGATGGTGCCACATGGCACCATCTCCATGAATTGGGATTTCATAACTTTGGTAGCTATGATTACATTACCTTAGGTTCTTGGGTGAACAATATTGTGCCATGTGGTATGATCAGAGTCACTTGGGCCTCAAGGCTTCTTGATTATATAAACTTTCCCTTGGGGTTCTAAGTCCTCAAGATGATGCCACATGGCATCATCTTTGGGCATCAGATCCCCATGGATCTTCAAATTTTATAAACATGTCCCTTAGTTATGGTCTTCATGATGATTCCATAAGGAATCATTATGGAGATTATAGTTGTGGGGACTCTAAATCCAAATCCCTAACACTACGGGCCTTTAAGTTTCTCCATAATTCCCAGTTGATGATATATTTAAATAATTCATTAACTACTATAAAAAAATAAAGGCCCAAACATTTTAATTCAAAAGACTTGAGAACCCATTAAAAGGCCTGAATATCTACTTTAGAGCCATAAAGTCAAATATCAACTAAGTTATTTATAATGGACATTATAAAGACTCAGTCATTTAAAATAAAAAAACATTTTAAAATGCCAAAGTAGACTAAAAATAGACATGGAACTTTAACTTATGAAATTATAAGAAAGCCTAAAATATTTGACAATTGACTATATTTAATATCTACATGTTTTGAATTCTTAGTCAATTTTGTCATAAATACAATACAACTGCAGACAAAATCGGTAATAATGTTTGCATATAACTCTAAAGGAAGTTAGAGAATTTTCATAAAAGCTTAAGTTAGTATTCTAATAGATGAAGTTTCAAAGTTCTTTGGGATTTAATTGTAAAATGATCAAGACTCTTTCAATCTTAGGCAAATTCAAATATGTATATCAAGGAGTAGTTTTATATGTGTTATTGAGACCAAGCATTTATAATGAAGACTTGGTTAATATCACAGAATCATTCAAGAGGTATAATTTCACATTTATAAACCTATAAGCCAAAGACCAAACTAATAAAAAAGGGTCCACATATAAAATTATTTGAAGATGGGGCATGTTGGGACACAACAACACTCAAATTAGATCATAATCCGGTAATGATATTTTTATATAATAATTTTGATGTGATCTTATTTTTTTAATCTTTAGTGGGTATTGATTGTACCCATATTGTTAGATATTTCATCCTTATTATGATGAATTGAGCACTGTTACTCCTAGATTTTGATTTGATTGGGCCAGTAAAACCAATATTCCACTTCTCAAATGGTACTATTCCTAGCACTGGAAATAAATTAATTTCATCTTGAGCATTATGCTTCCCTACCCATTAGCAGATGTCACACTCCTTTACATAATTATGGGAATATTTAAATAGGTTTAGCCACCATAGTCCTACAAGTAAAATATTATTGATGGTGACTTACCTTGAGTTTTGTCCTCTGATGGCTCATTCATGTTATCATACTTTTTATCAGTAATACTACCCTCCTTAAGACCTCATCTCATCCTTTCTTATAAAATACTCCTTATATCAATGTGAAATTTAATTATATATGATCATCCTCCTACATTTAAGTTTCTAGTATCCATCAGGGAATTCCTATGTCATAAATAATCTAGTGATATTCACCATGTCCTTTGGTATAGTCTCAATTTAGAATAAATTCACTCTAGGGTATTCATTAGCAATCGGCCCCTTATCTTCTCCTATGGAAATGCTAGATAGATAGTCAGATCCATTATTTTCTTGTCTGGGTTTCATCATAATTTTAAAATAAAATTCCTAAAATATCATGAACCATATACATATTCTTCCTTATATAATGATCTTATCCACCAATTATTTTAAAGGCCCATACTCTGTGTAAAATTAAAAAGGTGTGGCTAATACAAAATGCCTAAATTTTATAGCACATTTACCATTTCTAGAAACTCTCTTTTTATGGGAGTAATTCATTTCTTCCTTTCCTGATTTTTTGTTCATGAAAAAAATAGGATGGTCTATATTTACTCATGGTTGTGTCAACATAACTCTTATCCTTATGTTGGATGTATCGACATTTTAGGTTTGGAAAATAAAATTAAGGGCATAGAAATTTAATTATTCAATGTATTGAATACATCTTGACATTAAAACATCCATTCTATTGATTTATTTTTCTTCTTTCATATATCTTCAATAAGCAACTTAATCACCATATAGTTTCAAATAAACCAATGGTAATATTTGATATATCCCAACATGGTCTTTGCATATTTATACACCCTTGGTGATTTTAGATTTATAATTATCATTGTTTTCAATGGATCCACAATTAATCATTTCTTAGAGATGATATGTCCCAATAGTGACCCTAATGGGGTCAAAAATGCAATTTAGGGATATGTTTAGTTGTCTAAATTATAATAAAATCAACCACAATGCTTGGACATTATATTTATTTATTTTTTACATCATCCATTCATATAAATAAACCTCCATAAACTCATGAATAAACTCTTGGAAATCATTCACCATAATGAGGCTAAATACTACAAGTGTTTTTTATAAAAAAATGGTATCAATGTATACATAAATAACCCCCTTTTCCTATCAAATATAATTTTTGATATATCATAGGAACTATATTCACTTGATGGTACCTTAAGAATCCATCTATGAAGGATTATACTTCACTTCATACAAAATTTCACAAAAATAATGGTCTTGTATGTGTAGTCACTAAAGTTAACATTTAATGCTAAAACAATGCACTTGTAACCATATTTTTATACACACTTAGCTCATGCCCAATTCCATGGTCTTGATTAGATATTCCTCTAATTCTATGTAAATAATCCTTATATTTAAGCAATTTTAATACTGAATACTCATATTCTTCATTTTAAATAGCCTAAGCTCATCCTTTGAATGATTCACACTTATAACTTAGTTGTATCTACTTTTCAAACAATATTTCTCCTTCAAGACTATCCCACTCACTTGTGGTATCTAAATTTTTTGGACACATACTCCTAACAAATAATGGATAATTTCTCAAATTTAGTTTCACCTAATGGGCCATTCAACACATTTAACAAGTACCATTCAAGGAATTTCCAAAAATATCACTATAAAGCTACATTTTATAACCATTTGTTCACTATAGGATTATATGATTGAAAAACATTAGAACATGTAACTATACATTGATATTAAATCATCTATTCTTCCAAATTTTGAATCCACTTAGCCGTAGTATCCTTGAGCTAAATATAAACACACTTCTAAGGCCACAAGTCATTGTTGAAGCACATAATTATACCAAGATTACATAAACATATAGAATTACACCATTATTTCACACACATCACAATAGCATGGGATAACTACATGGATTTTTATCCCTCATGAGAGTATTAGTATGTGGGTAGCATTCAACACTAGGGGTGTTGAGGTTAAGAAAAACTTTAGCCACTAACCCCCTTTTTCCCATTTTATTTCATTTATTCCTCATAGTCTACTAAGATAGGGTTCCAAGTGAAGAATAAGGTAAAAAATAGATTTTGTAATAAATCAAATGATCCTAATCACACAAACATGACTTATAGGTGAAATCACACCTATCAAATTTCACACAGGTAAAAAACCCTATTAGATGTTGGTGTACCCTATAGATGCCATTACGGATTGGCCTCATATAAATTAGCGAAGCCTTATTTTAGGTATATTTTAATCCCTATTCCTAATTCATAATTACCTCTCACGGCCATAAAATAATTTTCACAACCACAATCATAATCCTACATGTCTAATTTCTAGATAAGTTATTCCTCTTTGGTACTTTCCCCTTTTAGCATATTTCCAAAAATAGTAAGTTCCATATCAGTTTGTATGATTTATTGTATATCTTAGCCATTTTATTTACTCATATATTTTTCATAATTAGAATAAACCTTTTTTGAGTTCCCCAATTTTCAAAACCCTAGCCCCCTTTAGGATTTCCTTATATCCTTTTTAGCATCTCTATTAGGGTTTTAGATTTTAGATTTTCTAATTTCCATACTAATCATGATCATAAGGACTAAATCTAATTATTATTTATTGGTTTAAAGTTTATTTGTGTTATTTACATGTTTTTTTCCTATAACATGTAAAATCTTTTACTTTTATGTAATTCCATGGATGCATACTTTTTTGGCAAAGATAAGAGTCCATATTAATCAAGAGCTAACTAATGAACAATTATATGAAGCTATACTCTACATCGATGTGTCAAATTTATACATGATGGATCCTTATAAACATGCCCTATTGATAATCAACCATTTAGATATTATAATATTACATAATTTACTATTGAAAATCAATCACAGTTAGAAGCACCTCAATCTATTATAATACCACCACCATAGATCATAACTTTAGATAAAATACATACATTGGAGGTTAGTAAATCTAGTAAAAATGATAAAAAAATACAATCTATAGATATTTTAGAGCAACAATATTCACCTAAAAAAATATAACAACTAGAAGAGGTCCAAGAATTACCTTTATTAGTAAATTTTGAAGATCCAAATTTAATATCTATAAAAGACACTAATGGTGATTCTGATGCTATTTATGATGATGGTAAAAATGCAATGCACATGAACATTTATGATAATAAATGTGGTTTGAATTTTACACTAATTAGCCCAAGTGAATATAGATATGATTTAAAGGCAATCATTTTGACAAGCACATAAAGGAAAAATAATGATTTCAGATGTTGATCAAATAATTAATATTTATTATAATATATATACTACACATAATATTATTTTATAAGGTGTACCATCGACTAACATATTTATCATATCTATCATTTTTAGAGAACATGAGGCATAATACATATATCAATCTATTATAGGTATAAACAAGTCACCATTTAAAGATTCAATAAACAATGTGGACGTCATGGATTTAGAATCATTTCATAGAATCCAAGCTAATAAGGCACATTATAAACCACATGGTTTGTTATAAATGTTACTCGACAAAGAATTAATTATTTTGGCAACACAAAGCCATAAATCTACCAACAAATTATCAAATCATGAGGGGAAATCCTTTTGTCATCTTTTTAGAATAATAAGGCATGCTATTGATATTTTTTCATCATTTTAGGAGAAATTCAGAAATATAAGGATAAAGTCATCATTTTGATTATCTATATGATACTACAACCTACTAGCACTCAAAAATAGGGTAAAATACATATAAATTACAATCATTATATAAACAATATTTTGACTATTCAGGTCTTTATTGAGAATGAATATATAAAATAGTGGAAATAGATGAGGACACAAATCCAAATGTATGTACACTTTCATTCCTTCAACACATGGGTCATAATAAATATGAATTATATAAATTTATATATTTCCAAGATTCAATAGGATATATTATAATAACAATTGCATATGGTCCCAAAGTTTTGGACACACTACTTTTTGTTATGCAAATAGGCAACTAGATAAGTGATACATTGGGTCAACAATGGTTTCATGAAATGAAACCTATCATTGATAAGTTACACATTCTCTTACATTCAAATTTAAGGATAGTACAATTTTTATTATTCATGATGATATTGATAACAATCATAGATTCAAAAATGATAATCAAGGCTCAAAGTTGATTTATCCAAAAACTACACATGAGGCTTCCTACACAATAGAACAAAGTGTTATATCATTTAAAAGATTCATAAAAATGTAAAAGATAAGGCTATAGTTATAGAGCACAAGTGGCATGATGATCACAATGATGATGATATATAGGAATTTTACAAGGTTCAATATCCAGAAGATGATAATATTCCACTAGTTCCATCATTTGATTATCCACATCCCTTGGATGTGATATTTGATTTTTAGACTATCATGTTATTTTATATATGCAAAAATGCAAAAAAATAAAATATTTTATAAAAATCTAAAAATGAGGACATTTGCATGATATGTGTAGTTTATTTACATTAGTTGGTTTGTGCTTTAATATATATAGTACTTCCCTATATCCAGTTTTATATCAAATATGTTTCAAAAGTGTACTTGAGTGATATATAAAACATACAAGTTTTCACTTTCATATGTTGTTTCATGTGGTGATATTGTATTAGACCTAGAAATTATATAGATAAAACTGCTCTAATCTAAGTAGTCATGCATTGTGCTCTTATATGATTCTATTAGACTTTCCCTATTGAACATGGAATCTACCCTTTCATATTAAAACCATTCATATGCCTTCTATAGCTTGTTTACATCTCAAAAAGTTCATTTGGGGCATATTTTACATATATTTTATCATTCTTTCACTATCCCTATTTTTGATACTTCATTTCAATACATTATGCAAAATCTATCATTATTGTCTTACACTAACATTTTTATCTTACTAGATACCTAAGTTGTTGAATATAATAATGTTAAAAATTTCTTATATAGGTAAATTTCACTTATCCATACATGTTTATAATGTTTTTCTTATTTTCCTCATGCTTTGAGTGTATTCCTCTCTTTGGATAGTGGGCATTTAAACATGTCCTTGTTTGTGGCTCAAAGCCTTATTTGTGTGATTTTATGCATGTGAGTTACATTAAAAAATTTCCTTTGTATGTGGGCCCTTGGACTTCTTGTTTGTTTGTGTGATTTTTCTTGTGCTCTTTATTTATGCATCATGGCCATGACTCTTGTGTTTTTTTTACTTAGTTTTCAATGTTATGATAAGATATGATGCATATTCCTAGTTATTGATGCCATGATGGACATCATGTATCTTCCCTAGGTAGTTTTATTTAGTTTTAATGACTTATTATATGATGTGTTTCTTATTACTAACATATATTTATAAATGAGAATATGTATGTTTAGTTCTAATGTATCATACATTGTTATTTTGCTTAGATTATCAATATAATTCCATAATCTCCAAAGTTATCATTACTAATTTATATTTAAATATTTTTTGTAAAATAATTCACCTAAAAATTTATTTTTAGCTAAGTTATTGTGAAAGATTCACAACTCACCTCAAAAGAGGGGGCATGCATAATGTCTTGTCTTTGAGACTAAGCTAAAATAGTTCACTTCAAAAATAGGAAAAGATAGTGTTTGCTTAGTTGACCATAGTTCATACCTAGTTTTTACCTAGAAAACACATTCAAACAATAACACTCCATTTGGATAGTAGCATAGGATGGGTTTATACAAAACAACACATTGTTGTCCTAGTAGTTAGAAACATTATTTTTCAAAATTCTCATAGTGTTAATCAGTATATAGAACAATTTTAAATAGATACTCAAATAATTTTCAAATTTATGTACATAATATCACATAATTTTGATTATATTGGAGGAATCATGCATGGCATCTTTTCCAAAACATTACATAGTTTTACTCATAAATCCAGTCAAATTTACTTAGCTTTTAGAATCAATATAATTAGATATCAAATTGGGGTCAATGACACATGATCACTTTCTTAGTTTTTCACTAGTTCTATAGAAAGAATGGAAATTCATGGCATTATCTATGTTGTATAAAACATACTCACATCATGTTATTTTTTCACCAAGTTTACACCATTTTTGTGATAATTTTACATTAGAAATGAATCTTATTCTATCTACAATGGTTGATTCACCTTTTTTCACCATTTTTTCACTAGAATGTTCTATTAGAATCCATATAGAGATTCCAAACCACCTTACTACCTTGAGTTTCACAATAATAGATTCAATCACATCTTGATTTATTAATCACACTCTCTTTCCAATGAGAATTGGGGCTTGCATAATCTAATCCAGGTTTTTCAATAAAGAATAATCTCTAATGGTCTCACCCTCTTCAGTCACCAATTTTACACCATAAAATACATTGATTCACATATCCAAATAGGTGTCTTTGTTCCTTGTTATTTGATCTATAAGTTATTTTCCTTTAATTTCATATTTACATCCTATGTGAGGACTAATTTCTACATGTTTCATCATATATTTTTTGTGAAGCATAGTTCAACGTGTGGCCTACAACCAAGCTTACTCAACATAGTTAAGATTGATCTTAACTGTAATTATTTAACTCTACTACTTTCACTTTATTACATTAATAGAATAAAAGCGGGGAAAAATTATTCACTAAATCTAAAATTTAATGTTAAAACAATCCACTTGTGACCATCCTTTTATACACACTAAGTTCATTCCCAACTTCATGGTCTTAAACTGTTATTCCTTTACTTGTATGTTGATGATCCTTATATTTAAGAACTTTTGATATTGAATACTCCTATTCCTCATTATAAACAACCTAAGCTCATCCTTTTACTAATTCACAGTTCCATATTAGTTATCTCTACTTCTCAAAACAAGGCCACTCCCTTAGGACTATCCCAATCATTGGTAGTGTCTGAATCTACCAGCTACATCCTCTTACCAAACAATAGTTAAATATTAAAATTTAAATAAACCTAATGATTAATCCCACATGTTTCACAATTCCCATTTGAGGAATTTTTAAAAATATCACTATAAATATACATGTTCTAACCATTTTTTCACTAGAGGATCATATGATTGATAATCACTAGAACATCTAATTTCACATGGAAAGGAAAACATATAATCTTCCCAATTTTGAGTCCACACAACCCTAGTGCCCTAAGCTAAATTTGAATACACTTACAAGGCCTTAATTATTTTTTGAAACAAATTATTACACCAGGATTGAACCAATATAGATAATTATACTAGTCTGTCACACACACCACCATATGGGAAGACTACATGGATTTTGATCCCTCTTTAGAGTATTGGTATGTAGGTAGTGATCAACATAGGGGGTATTGAGGTCAAGAAAAAATTAATATAGGAATCAATTTTTCCCATTTTATTCATCATGTTTTATTGATTTAGGGCTCCAAGTTAAGAAAAAGGCATATAACAGCAGATCAAATGATCCCAATCACACACAGGACCTATAAGTGAAGGTGCACCTGTCATATTTCACACAAAGGGAAAAAACCATATTAGAAATTGGTGCACCCTAATGAAAACACTCTAGGATATTCTCATCTAAATGTATCTTTATCTTAGGTAGAAATGAAAATTTGTTCTTGATTCATAGCAACTTTTCACATCCCTACAACAAGTTTCATAGTTAGGCATATTCTTGCATGTTTAATTTATATCTCACCCTTTTCATTTAGTTCATAATATATATTAATGTATATTTTTTATTAATATCATATTGACTAACAATTCATAAATTTTGATTTCCCATTCATCACATAATTTATCTGACCATGCATCTACCATGATAGACTCTAGTGGAAAGCCATTAAAATATGATTTCTTTCTCTTTTGAATCTAGAGTATTGTTGTAATCTAAAAACCACTCTAAGTTTAGAAGATAAAGTTATTTGGTATCATACATGTCAGTAACCTAAAAATATACCTTCATTTTTATATGGTCCCATCTGTCATGACAATATCGTAGGTTGTCACATGCAACTATGGTTTCCCTAGTGTTTCCTAAGTACTTCTTGGAAGGATGTTGGTATCTACCCCTGGATATAGTAATGTCTTTGTTACCTCTTGACCATTAATTTTGACATATAATATAATGATTATATTCTTCCATTTTTCATTGGTCCTAAACACATTTTTATTAGGTTTTTCTTTAGTCTTCTCTACTATTGTTAGTCTATGTTCCCTTTCCTGTTTATTTTAGTATTTATAGAATTGTGTTAATTTGCATAGTAATCTTTGGTTTTACACTGGATTCAACATTTATTTGAGGTTTTCAATATGTGCTTCATTAAAATAAGTTATATTTATGTTATATTTATTCTTATTTTATTGAATTATTTTTCTAATTTACTCTAACACTATCATGTTTGTGTTAGGATAGTCTTCTTCACTATCCTCCTCATAGTCTTCCTCTAACTTAGTCATCTTCTCCTTACATTCCTTGTACTAGTTCCACTCTGGGTGGTTACTAAAACTCTTTTTTTTTTACCTCAATGACTATTCTTGATTTATTTTTCCTAAGATTTTATTTGTGTTCTTTAATTTTTTCTCTAAACTCTCTTATTTTCTATGAAACAAATGTTCTCTTATATAAACATCTCTTTATTATTTAATCTTGGCATCTTATTCTTTGTTACTCACCTCATTGCATCTCTCTTAGGTTTTAGGTACTTTTAAAAATTATTTTGCATGTTTGGATCCTTTTTGTGGTGGTGACGCAACCACCTCTTTTGTCCTAATATTATTATTCTAATAGTATTGTGTTGCTTTTGGACATGAAAATGAATCATGGATTCCATTTTTTTGGAACAATATGCACTCCACCATAGTTATTCTACATAGTTCCTTCATATGATCCCAAATTTCTTAAACTTATAATAGATAATATGATTCATTTATTGGATATAACCTTGATTGTATCCTTGATTATATCCCTGTCCTCTTTGGTAATTTCCTTTTCCATAATGGTATCCTCCTTGATTCATGTCTTGACCTCAACCTTAGTACAACCCATTGGTTATTATTATAATATTTATTTTTTTCTTTGGAAGGCTACATTATATAAAAATGGAGGATTTTAATATTATGGCTATGCTGGGTATTCCATAATCTATGTGATATTCTAGGGAGCCATTTTTTGGGTAGTGGTGTCATCTGATCCACGACAGTGGCCCTTCCTCTATTCATTTCTCTTATATATTCCATTATTTCATGTCCTATATAGGTGTTTTTTAATTGATTAAATGATTAACATGTGATTTATCACATTACTTTTTTTTTGGTGGATCCACCTCCATCATCGAACATGTGTTATGGGTGCTAGTGATACAACTAATATATTTTACAATACACTATTTCTACATAGATAGGTTGTTAAACTGGAGTCTCATACCAGCTAATGTTTAAGTCATTTTTATCAATGTTTCCCCCTTTTCCATATCATGATGTAGACACTCAATTATATAGTGTCCTTATGTCCAGTAGATAGTGGACCATATTCATAGTCTTATAGTGTTTCATTTTGATTGTGATAAACTACATTCCTCCCCATTCATCTAAATTTCCTATTTTAATCTTAGTTTCACTGACTCATGTTGTAATCTTTCCATGTTTTCTTTGAGGGATAAACATGTCTCCCTCCTATAATATTAAGCTTCCAACCTAGAATCCATATCCAATGTTTCTAAAAAGGTGGTAGATATCTTCCTATCCATTTAATATATTAAGTATGGCACCAATCCTAAAATGAACTATTCTACCCTCTAATTTTAATTTAGTGGTTCTTCCATTTTTTAAATGACTATTTTTAATATATGATCCTCTTATTTTACACTCTCTTTCTCATTTTGGATCAATTATCTCATCTTTCTCACACTTACTCTGGGGACATATAGAAAGTATAATTTTCCCTTAAATGTTTTATTTAACTTATCCCATGTATCTGTGTGACCTAAGTAGGTATTCATATACCACTTTAGTGTTTCATCTCTTAATGTAACTATTGACTAATTTATCCCCAAGTCAAATTAGGTCAACCCACTATATATTCAAACTTTCTTAGGGTCTCTTAGGTTGGAAAATGTGCACTATGGTCTTTAATGAAGTCAAACATTATGTTTTATCTTCATCATATTTATCTAAGTTAGTCATATATCATCTTAGGCCATATTTGGGGGAATTTAATGAACTTGTACTATTTTTAATGAAATACAAACAAGAAATGTAACATCCCACATGTCAATAATAGTTAGAGAAACTATTGTGAAAATGACAAATTATAATTTCAATGTCTATCCAAAAAGATCAACTAAAAATCAATAGTTTTAGATAATTATAATACCTAAGTGACACACTTAGAATTTGGGAAGACTTTAGGAGGGTATCTTCATATCCCACAACTCACTTCTAATCTTATTTGGTTATAATAGGTCCAAAAATCGAAAAAACTAACCTTCCTCTCTCATCACTCTCTAGGATAAGTCAAAGAGGTCAACTAATTTCCCTCCAGTACAGACAAAAAGAGTAGTGTTAAATCAAGTGCACTTGGTGGGTGATAATAATCCATTTATACCTATATTTCATGTAAATAGTCATAATATTGGTGATTTGTGCTCTGTGAACCATCACTAAGAATGTTAGTGACTCTAGACTGCCTGCACATCCCTAATAGATTTTATTTTCTTCTTTGATTACATTGATCTGAGCAAACCAAGTGGTGTAAGTGATCTTGAAAAGTATGAACATCCTTTTCATATCATTTTTATTCTTGTTTTCACATTTAGATATTAATGAATAAGTAAGAATATCTCATTTTCTAGTAGAATACTCCATTAAAGTCTACAAACATTATTTTCATAATTGCAAACCTTATTTTATTATATTGGTCTTTAGAATAAAGGTGATATGTTGTGTTAAATATATCATTAAATGGTGATAAGTTCCTCCTTTAAATTTCTACTCTCAAAAGTAGAATTTATGGAGTGAAATATCTAAGACACAAGTGTAGTTAAGAAGCCTTCTAATAGTCACCTACAAGATTATGTGATAGTACCTAGATAGGGGTATTGATGAGTTTGGAATCTATAAACATTCATAAGATCTCATGTATCATAAACAACGTGGTCAAACCATTTATAGACACAATGTTGTAAATGGATGTCTTAGAATATAGTTAGAATACACACATAGTCATATCTCCTTGTAACTATCACCTATAGTCAAATGGAACTAGGCCTTGATTAATCATGTTGATGAAGCAAGAAAGTTTTAATATTGTGAGAAGACTCTCAAGGTGGAAACATTAGGACTAAGTTATTAAAAGGGTTATATATTGGTTATGATAACCAATTCAAAATACATAGTCCTACATCATATAGACCTATATGTGGTCTCCAACATGGTCTAAAAGTCAATACAAATGAGATAGAGGAGTGTTAAGATGAAGCTGTTTGAAACTCAATTTAGATCTTCAATCGGGTATAAGATCATGGAGAGAATAATTGTAATAATGGTGAGGCCATAATATGCACTTAGACTTAGGACCATGTTTAAATATTGATAAATTTAAAATTGAGAAGTTTTACCGTAACTTCTCTAAATGAAGTTTTGATTATACATTATGTCATCCCATGGTGAAGAGTATTGAGGTCTAGACATACCTAATAGTTTCTCTCTTATATTCTAGGCCTAAAAATAGTGTCTTTAAATAATAAGGTGGTTTTTTAGTCAAGATAGGATAATGTAAACAAGATTCCAATTCAAGTAAGTTCTCATTGTAGACATTGAGTAATCTACAGTACTTTTGATGCCAAAATGATCTTACAACACAATAGTGATATAATGGTTGTATGACTCAAGATAAAATGAGTCCATTTGAGTGAGATAATGACCTAATGACCTCAGGATAAATAAATATAGTTATTTTACATAGGTAATCACCTATAGGAGTCCTTATTTTTCTTAAATTTCCACCTATAGTTTGACTTAGTCTACAGACTAGCCTAGGCTAGTGGAGAGAGACAATTTGAAAGGTTAGCAAAGGTATAAGGTGGGTAAACCCATTAAAAAAATTATTAAACTTATTTAACACATTTTCATGTGATTCTAATATTCAAATATGTAGATCAAATACATGGTTTCAAACCTCAACCCATAGTCAGCCCAAAACCCTACACAGTCACTAGGCTTGAGAAGCTAGTTTTAGGTTTTGGAATGTTGAGAGAATTACATAGGTAATCTAGATTTTTAAATTTATACAAATGGTATTCATGACCTAATAAATCTATAAAAAATCATATTTTGGATAGTAAAATATGGGAAATTCCCTATATTTTATCTTAGGTATAGGGCAATCCATGAGAAAGATAACTGTAGGTTTGGTATGTGAAGAGTGAGATGGATGAAGGGGAGAGTATTGAGTGAATATTAGAGGATGTAAAAATTTTAATTAGAGGTGAAGATTGTGTTAAAATTACTTACATCTATTTTATCACCCATAGGTGGCTATATACATGGTCAAACATAGTCCAGGCCTATTAGACCTATAACTAAAACTAAACCCTCAGGGTACCTAAATAGGTTCACAAGACCATATGACCTTTCCAATTCATTTTATTACCTTAAAGGGAGATTAGAGAGTATATTAGAACCATTTTTTGTATGGAGTTACATAGAGTGATCATTTTTAGCCTAAATTCCTATCAGGAGTATCTAGAATGCAGTCAAGAACTCGAGAGGCCATTTTATTATGCTCACATTTAAATAAATGAGATACATGAGATATCAAGAAGATGGGTATATTTTAAGGGGTTCTTATACTCAAAAATTGTGGAATTGTTTTAGGGGTTGGACATCTAACCTTTATGAATCAACATTAAGAAGCTAAGAGACCTAAAACCCTCATATGAACCTGGTGAAGGAAATATCATTAGAGATGTATCTAGAAGGGGTAATTTGGCATTGAAATTATTTTGGAATTGTTTAAGACTATCTCAGGATCCTTTACACCCAACTTTTCTATACTATCACTTGTATAAGAAGACCTACTTCTATGTTTATTATAGGATTTAATGTGGTTCATAGGTGGAAAAGGGGATTGATGAATGAATACCATTGTGGAGGGTATTTAGGTACTTTTAATAACTGCATATACTCATTTATCACCATTTTTGTGCATGAAAACCTCTTTTTAGGCCATTCATTATAGGCAGTCTAAACTGATAATGAGAAAATATAATGACTGCCTAAGAATGATAGTGAGAAGTGTGTCATTAGATATTTGTAGGTCTACATGATGGAGTGGAATGCAAAAAGGTTATAAATAGGTGTCTAACACCTCTTTCATGGATTCCCTTGAGCAACTACAAGTCACTTAGGTGATAGGTTTGAAGGTCTAGGCCTAGAAGACCAATGAGTGATTGTTAAAGAGTGAACAATAAGTGTCCATGTGAATCGATCAATTGAAGGGCATAAATGAAGGTTAAAAATATTGTTTCTAACCTCCCATAATAGATAACATGTGTTAACAAATTCTTATGGTATTTTTTAACAATCAAGTGAATTCTTCATCATCAAGATAGTTTCAAGGATAGTGAAGAGTCTCTATACCAACCTAAAGGATATGTAATGTTGAAATGGTAATTTATCCATGAAGACCCTAATGAACTATTTATCACTTCATTATCTTTCTTTGTAACTATTTTTTAAAGTTTGACACTTGGCCTTGTGACCTTTCCACTTCTCTTCTTCTCTCTCTTATCTTAAGCTCTATATATGTAAGCCTTTTTGGCATTTGTATGTAATCCACAGCTAGTATGGTAAGGTCTTGCTAGTTTAAATATTTTATTTACCTTTTAAATAAATATTTTTAATCTAGTTTTGATTTAATATCTTCTTGTCTAAGTGTGTGAATTAGTGAATATTAGAATGACAAGTGATAACTATCTATCCTTGTGTTCTCTTTACTCTTTCATGTTTGGTGCAAGTAGTTCTCCCTATAATATGTCACA
The DNA here is from genome assembly GCA_037957365.1 of Torreya grandis. Classification (NCBI taxonomy): domain Eukaryota; kingdom Viridiplantae; phylum Streptophyta; class Pinopsida; order Cupressales; family Taxaceae; genus Torreya; species Torreya grandis. The sequence continues at coordinate 5,849,665 of JARHVA010000329.1, forward strand.
TTAAGTGTATCTAGTGTGTTTTTATATCTATAAGTGTAAAGAGTAGAATTAATGTCTACAATCTGACCTCTTTTACACTTACCTTAAGAAGTACAATGTATATCACCTCCATGTTTGAAACACTTATATTAGAGCAATCTAGGATTTTGAGACTATTATTATGATTCATGTTTCATAGTGTAATTATATGGTAGTCTAGTGGAGATCAATTTGGTGTATCACCTTATTATCATAGGTTACTTTTGTGTTATCTCTATCTATTTTCATCTGAACAAGCAAGTAGTGTAGGTGATAAGATATTAAAGACTAATATAGGGAAATATCCCTTAAACCTCAAGGCTTACCTCTAATATAGATAACCCATAGGTCTAGAGGTAATACAATGTTTCAATTAATCTAGATAAGGCTTAAACAACCTCTCTAAGGTGCAATATTGAGTGACAATAGTTATGGCACACCCGACGAGACTATTATATCAATTATATCTTGTCAATGTGAATGTTGGTCTTGACAACATCATAGATGTATACATGTGATCTACTTAGTATTTGGTGACTCAATTGAAGGTAATATATAGTTGTAGACCAAGTTTTATCATTATTTTAATTCATACTTTATGTTCCTTACTAGGTCAAATACTAGTATAGGTAACAATCCCATAAACCCACTCCTTCAACTTAAACTTCCTCTTGAATTTAAAAATCCTCAACCTATCTTGATATTTAAAGATCAAGAAGACTTTGGAAGCCAAGAAGATCAAGAGAGTGAATAGTAACTTGAGGACAACATGTCTAGGTAGCATGCTTCCTAGCCTTTAACACTGAAAATCCTATACACCTCAATGCATATGATGATATCCATCCTAATTCTACCAAGAGTGTTCCCACTTTTAATGAGGAAGGTAATATCACCCCAAGTGAGCATATTAGATACATTTATAACTCATTCAACTTTCATAATGTCACTAAAGTCAATATTACAATCAAAATACTTGTCATACCTCTTAGTAGAAAAGCCTTTGATTGGTATAGGACATGGCTAAGAGTATCACCATTTGGGATGAGTTTAGAGAGTTATTAACCCAAATGTTTGAGGATAAAAGTGATCACACATTACTCATTCATTAGTTGAATGTGATTTAAATAGGTCATAAATAAAACATGCATGACTTCAATGAGAGGTTTCAAATAAATTTGTATAGGCTGCCACCTCCTATGAGAGCCCCTACAAGTTTTTTATTAGCTACATACCTAAGGGATATTAGGAATGATATATCCATCATGTTATAGTCCATGGGTGGATACACTTTTCCTGAAGCTTATGACATAGCCATTATAGTTGAGAATGGTTTAAGACAAGTTGGTAAACTCCCTCAAAAAGTCTTTATGCCCATTCCACCTAACATGTCTTCTACTTCTCATAGTCTTTCTCTAGTCCCAAGTACAAAAACAAGTATAGAGGTGCCCCAAAGAAGTTAGAATATACCATTGATTAGGAGGCAAGATCTAGATCCTTTACAGCTTAAGTTAGGAAACTAAATCTATAATTTGGAGTTAACCAAAACCACTATTCCTATCCTTCATAATAAATTAGGTTTCCACTTGAGTAATATTTTCAAAGGATAGGAAAAAGACAACCTAACTTAAATAGGCCACCCAATGCGTATAATCCAACCTCTACTTCCAACATAAGAGTTATGGTTCTAGTCTATAGTAACTTGGTTCAAGGATAAGAATAACAGCCCTAAGGACAATACATGGATGCTAATGAAGGTTAATTTCAAGCCTTGGTATCTCAAGGAGTAATTAATCCTCAATTAATAGTATAAGATGAGAACTCCATGAAAGAAAAAACACATGAAGGATGGCAGCCTCAAAGAGTGAGCATGACAAACTTTATAGTGGAAGATACATTTATCCTAAACTAAGGTACGCCAGTTGTAGCTAATACAAGATCAAAGAGGAAATATTTTTAAGATTTTCATGGTGTTGACACAAGTCCAAATAAACCTCCTACAAGGTAGCAAGATGTGAGTGCAAATGTAGCATCCCCTACAAGTTTTGCACCTATTCAGAATCAGAATGTGGGAAAGGTTACTAAAAGTACTCCATTGCCTCAATCTCAAGGCACTTATTTATCCTCAAGAATGAAATAAAAGGTAAATTTTACTTCTTAAAATATCATTTATTCTTTAAATAGTACTAAAACATCTATATCTCTTTGGGAAGTGTTCTATATGCTCAGTCAAAAAGAGCTTCTTCAAGAGTAGTTATACCAAATCCACATAAATCCTCAACCATAAACACATGGTTATGTATCCCTCATTAATTATCCTAGTCACATTGTTGAACCCTCTACCAAATATGAAAATCCCCCACCCTTCTACCTCACTCTCATTGTGGAAGATAATTTTTTTCACAATTTCATTATGGATAGTGGGGAAAGTACATCAGTTATGCCCAGGCTTGTGGTAGATAAGTTGGGCTTGAAATATGAGCCATATAATAATGGAATGTTACATATTGATGAGACACCAAATAAGTTAATGGGTATCATCAAAGGTTTGATAATTTTCTTGCATGATTGTCTAAGCTTTCTTATCCTTCAAGATATAGTGGTAGTTGATCTGCCTACTCACTTTACTATCTATTTATCAAGGGACTTCATTACCAAGATAGGAGGCTATCTCTAACTTGATTGGTCCTTATTGGCCTTAAAAATAAGGTATGGATACAATTTTAATATTAGGACACATCATTGGCTAATTTTAATATTGAGTCATATGTAGAATCAAGTTCTAATATGAATTATACCATCAATAATCAAGAAGAGCATGCTATGGATGATGGAGCATCCTCCAAACTTGAGGGTATCTCTAATATTTTCCTAGATGATTATGATGCTGACACTTATGAACAAGATACATACACTTTAATTTACTAAAATAACCTTGGCACATACATCATCCATGATGATGGTGTTGAACATTCTGAGGTAAGCATTGATAATTCTTTTCAAAAAGTTTCTAAGGGTAATTACCTTATTCACATGCATGATGATAATAGTTTTCAAAGTATGTTAGATCAAGATAATGAGTAAGTCAATGCCATTCTACCTTCCTAAGATGTAGGATTCCATGAATGTGATAACCATGAAGAGGAAGATGATCTATGGCAATAGTTCCCTACCATAGTTCAAGAGTTTGAATAGTTGAGTAAGTCAACTCCCCTTACTAAGAAGCATGAATATGATAATAAGGTTGTTGATGGATCTTATAAAATTAAAGTAGAGTGTCTTATTAAGCATGAAAATGAGTGTCAAATAATTGTCAAGAATGTTGCAGTCATGAAGGAATCCAATGAAGCCAAGGTATAAATGTGTGTGGTTGAAGAATAGTCCTAACCTTAGTCTGAAGTTGATCACTTTTAGACATGTTGGAATAACAAGAGGACAAGATTGATGGTTCTAGATATCAAGTGCATCATTTTATAGAAGAGGGTGAAGCTGAGTCAACTTTGATGACTCCAAAGTTTTATTTTGATAGGTATCAATTAAACATTATAGGAGTCAAACAAATTGCAAGATTAAACAAGCCTCTTGGAAGGCTAGATGGAGTGTTCATGAGAGCTCCAAAAGATAAACTTACTATCAACATAACCTTCAAAGATGGTAAGTCATTTGAATATCTCCATAAGAAAGTGTTCATTAATAAGTATAATTCATATGATGGATTGATTTCATGGAGTAATAATGATGCAAGAGGCATTGTCTTTGGCCCTAGTTGAAGCAATGATGAATTTGTTCTTCACCTCAAGTGTTTGAGGTCTTGTACATACTAGGATAGATGTATGTTTTGATTATGCTATGTGTGTTTTCCCTAAGTGTTCTTGAGAACACAAGTGTGTTTACTTTGTTATCTTATCTTGTGTTTTTGTTTCCTATTATTTGGTGTGGTTTGGTGTCCTTTCAGAGGCATTCAAGTGTCAAATACAATGTATAGGTGACTCCATAGCCATATGGATAGGAGAAGGAAACTAGTCCTTAGCATAATTGGATTTATACCCATAAGAAAATACCAAAATGTTGAATAATTTGACTCTAAGTAAAATTATGGAAACCCCCTATATATTTAAAACTTTCATAGGGTCTCGTAGGTTCAAAATTATGCACCATAGTCTTTAAAGAAGTAAAACATTATGTTTTGTCTATTATATTTGTCTAAGTTCGTCATATATCATCTTAGGCGATATTTTGGGGCATATAATGAACTTTTATGGTTTTTCACTAAATAAAAAATATTTAAAGATGAAATTTAACATCCCACATGTCAAGAATAGTCATAGAAACTATTTTTAAATTAAAAAATTATAGTTTCAATGTCCATCCAAGAAGATCAATTGAAAATAAGCAATTTTAGGACACACTTGGAATATGGGAATACTTTAGGAGGGTCTATTTAGATCCCCAAAATTCACTTTCAAGCTTATGTGGTTCTAATAGGTCTAAAAATGGCAAAAACTAACCTCCCTCTCTCATCACTCTCTTGGACAAATCAAAGAGGTCAACCAATTTTCCTCCAGTATAGATAGGAGGAGTAGAGTTCAAGAGAGTAAACTTTGTGGGTGATATTAATCCATTCTTACTTACATTTAATGATAATATTCATAGGATTGGTGATATATGATATGTGATCTTTAAACCATTAGTAAGAATGTTAGTGACTCTAGACTGCCTGCACATCCCTAATGGCTTCAGTTTTATTATTTGATTGCATTGATCCAAGAAAACTAGGTGGTGTACATTATCTTTAAGATTATGACCATCCTTGTCATATGGTTTTTAGTCTAGTTTGTAAATGTGTATATCAAGGAAAAATTAGGACTATCTCATTTTGATAGTATAAGACTCCATTAAAGTCTGTAGACATTGTTTTCACAATTGTAAATCTTATATTATTGTATTGGTATTCAAAACAAAGGTGAAGTGATGAGTTAAATATCTCATTTTATTGTGATAAATTTTTCCTTTGAATTTTTAGTCTCAAAATTAACATTGATGGAGTGAAATCTCTAAGACATAAACATGGTAAGAATCCCTGCAATATTCACCTATAAGACTGTGTGAGAGTGCTTAGATAGGGGTATTGATGAGTTTGGAATCTATAAACATTCATAAGATCTCATGTATCATAAAAAACATGGTTTAAACATTGATATACCCAATGTTGGCAAGGGATGGCTTAGAATATAGTCAGAATACACACAGTCAGATCTCCTTGCAACTGTCACTATAGTCAAGTGGAACTAAGCCTTGATCAGTCATGTTGATGAAGTAAGAAGGTTTGAAGATTGTGAGAAGAATCTCAAAGTGGAAATAGTAGGGCTATGATATTAAAATGGTTATATATTTGTTGTGAGAACCAATTCAACATACACAAACTTATATCATATAGACCTATAGGTAGTCTCCAACATGGTCTGAAAGTCAATACGAATGAGACAAAGGAGTGTTGAGATGAAGGTGTTTAAAACTCAATTGAGACCTTTAATCAGGTATAAGATCATAAAGAGTATGATTTTAATAATTTTGAGGCCATTATATGCATTCAAACTTAGTACCATGTTCATAGATTGAAAAATTTGCAATTGAGAAGTTTCATCTTAACTTCTACGAATGAGGTTTTGCTCATAGACTATGTCATCCCATGGTGAAGTGTCTTAAGGTCTAGATAGGCCTAATAGTTTATATCTTGTAGTCTAAACCTAGAAATAATGTCTTGAAATAATAATTTTTTTGTTTGTTCAAGAGAGGATAATGTAAGCAAGCTTCCAATTTAGGCAAATTTTCATTATAGGCATTCAGTAAGCTATAGTACTCTTGAAGCCAAAATGATCTTACAACACAATAATGACATAATGTCATAAGAATCAAGAAAAAGTGACTCTATTTGAGTGAAATAATTACATAATGACCTCATTAGAAATAGAATTATTTTAGGTACAATGATTTTTCATAGTTCATCACCTACAAGAGTCCTTGTTTCTCCTAAATTGCCACCTACAGTTTGGCTCAATCTGTAGACTAGCCTAGGCTAGTGAAGAGAGACGATTTAAAATTTTATAAAAGGTATAAGGTAGGTAAACACATTGAAACAATTATCACACTTTTACAACACATTTTCATGTGATTCTAATATGCAAAGATGTATATCAAGTATTAGGTTTCAAACCTCAACCCACAGTCATCCCAAAACCCCATACAGTCATTAGGCTTGAGAAGCTAGATTTAGGTTTTGAAGTGTTGAGAGATTTTTAGAGTTAATATAGATTTGTAAATTTTTAAATATGTTCATGACCTAATACACCTCTTTAAAATCTCAATTTGGCAAGAAAAATAGGGGAAATTCCATTTGTTTTGTCTTAGATATAGGGCACTCCATGAGTAAGATAACTATAGATTTGGTATGCAAAGAATGAGATGGATAAAGGGGAGAGTCTTGTGTGACTATGAAAATATGTAAATATTTTAAGTATAGGTTAAAAATGTGTTAAAATTCCTTAAATCCATTGTATCACCCATAGGTGGCTATATACATAGTCAAACATATTCCATGCCTATTAGGCCTAGAACTAGGCCTAAACCCTCAGGGTGCCTAACTTAGTTCACAAGACCATATGACCTTTAAAATTAATTATATGAGATTCAAGGGAGAGTATAAATTCTATTATAACCATTTTTTTTGGAGTTACATAGAGTGATCAGTTTTGGCCTAAATTCCTATCAAGGGTATCTAGAATGCAGTCAAGAGCTCGAGAGGCCATTTTAATCACATATATATGGACAAGATGCATGAGATATAAATAAAATATGTATAATTGATGGGGGTATTATACTCTAACATGATGGAAATGGTTCAGGGGTTGGATGTCTAACCTTTATGAATCAACATTAATAAGCTAAGAGATCTAAAACCCTTGTATGAACCTGATGGAGGATAGATCATTGGAGATGCATCCAAAATGGGTAATTTGGCCTTGAAAGTGTTTTTTACTTATTTATGACTCTCTTAGTATCCTTAACACCAATATTTTCTATAATGTCACTTGAATGGATAGACCTAATTCTATGTTTATTTTAAGATTTTATGTGTTTCATAGGTGTAGAAGGGGATTGATGATTGAAGATCACTGTGGAGGGTGTTTAGGGACTTTTATTAACTCCATATACTCATTTCTCACCATTTTTGAGAATTAAAACCTCTCTATTAGACCATTCATTATAGGTAGTTTAAATAGATAGTGAGAAAGTAAAATGATTGCCTAAGTGTGATAGTGAGGAGAGTGTCATTAGCTATTTTGAGGTCTGTCTCATGGAGTAAAATGAAAATATGTTTTAAACAATTATCTAACACCTCTTCAATATATTTACTTGAGTAACTGTAAGTCACTTAGGTGACAAGTGTGAAGCCCTAGGCCTAGAAGACCAATAAATGACTATTAGAGAGTAAACAACAAGTGTCCATGAGAAGTCATCAATTGAAGGACATAGATAAAGGTTAAAAATATGGTTTCCAACCTCCCATGATAGATAAAATGTGTTAATAACTTCATTTGGTAGTTTTTAACAATAAATTGAACTCTTCATCATCAATATAATTTCAAAAAGGACAATGAAGAGTCTCTACGCCATCCTGAAGGATAAGTCATGTTGTGATGGATATTTATCCAAGAAGACCCTAATGACCTATTTACAAATTCATTATCTTGATTTTTAATTGGTTTCTAAATTTTTACACTTGGCCTTGTGACCCTTCCACTTCTCTTCTTCTCTATCTTCTCCTATGCTCTATATATGCAAGTCTTTTTGGCATTTGTATATAATCCATACCTTGTATGGTGAAGCCCTATTGGTTTGAATACTATATTTTCCTTTAAAATAAGGATTTCCAATCTGGTTTTAAGTTCATATCTTATTTTCTAAGTGTGTGAAGTATTGAATAATGGAATGACAAGTGATAACTATCTATCCTTGTGTTGTCTTTACTCTTTGATGCTAGGTGTAAGTAGTTCTCCCTGTAATAGGTCATATGAAGTGTAAATAATGTGTTTGTCTATCTCTAAGTGTAAAGAATAGAATTATTGTATTTAATTTAACCTCTTATTCACTCACCTTGAGAATTAAAATTCATATCACCTCCATGTTTGAAACACTTATGTTAGAGCAATCTAGGATGTTGAGACTAGTATTGTGAGTCATGTTTCATAGTGCAATTGTATGGTAGTCTAGTGGAGATAAATATGGTGTATCACCTCAATAGGATAGGTTACTTATTTTTTATCTATATTTTTTTTCATGCAAGCAAGCAAGTAGTGTAGGTGATAAGCTATTAAATAATAATCTAGGGAGTTATCCCTTAAACCTAGAGGTTTACCTCTGTTATAGGCAACCCACAGGCCTATAGGTAATCCAATGTTTCACTCAATTTAGAGAAGGATTAAATAACATATCTAGGGTGAAATTTTGAGTGAAAACAATAACCACAATGTTGAAGAACATTATTTTCTCATTAGTGATGTTATGACTCCTATAGTATGAATCTAGTATAAACAAGCACTCTTATACATATTTGGTAACTTTATAAAAAGATGTGACTTCATTCTATTTTGGGACATATTTTTAATGAAATTACTTAGATGTTCTCATAATAGAATAGTATATCACAAAAATAATAGCATAATATTTAGATCCATAATATTAATTGATAGAAGATCATAATGCTTGATAAATATAGTTGAGCCACTTCAAGGGTGTAACCTCCACAAAAATTCAACAAGAGAAAAATTAAAAATATGATCATCAAATACTAACCACTACCTCTTATATATACTCTACTTATCCATTGATACTTTATAGGACAACCTTACTAATAATATAAAGAGATGAGACAAGATAGTATAAGAGGTATGTAAGCCATAATTTAGCCACACATATCCCTAAACACACCATATGTTAAGGTCATAACATCCTCCTCCCCTTCAAAACAACATTGTCTTCAACATTGAATTAAAACAAGATATTTTTGTAGGAACGTTATATACTTCTATGCTACATCTTTATAATGTAAATTATTTCATTTGATCAAATAATCCTTAATTGCTCTAGTTCATAATTGCTTTATTTGCATGTGAATGATCTCTTTTAGGCTCCAGAATGACTCAACCTTCTTCATCCAATTCAGGTAACTCAATATAAGTATAAAATGTGTGTCTAATTACCTTATTTAGGTAAGATACATGAATACTAGATATATGTGAGTGGATAAAGGAAATTCTAGCTTGTATGCCACACTACCAATTTTTTGTAAGATCTTATAAGGACCATAATACTTAGGGGATAGTTTATTATCCTTATTTTATTTATTTAGATACATATACTTATATGGATGCAAACACATAAATACCTAATCACATATGTCAAAATTCCATTAACTACAGTGTTGATCCACTTGTTATTTCATTCTATCTTGTGTCATTGTTAAATTCTCTTACAAACTAACAAGTACCTCCTATTGATGGTGAACGTGTTGCTCAACAACTTGAACCTTGGGATGCACCTTCAAGGATAAATTTATTAATAAGGAGTGATACCCATATAATATCATAAAGGAATGCATTTTATAAGAAGTGTGAGAATAAGTGTTAAACCACCATCCAACAAGTGGCATCCAATAAACCCATTTATCCTGCTTGTCAAAAATAAACAAAATAATGAAGATACCCTTCTAGACATTTTTTGACCACATATGTTTGTCCATCAGATTGAGGATGATAGGATGAGCTATGATATAACTATGTGCCCAAATAATAAATTATTTAGTCCAAAAATTATTAGTAAATATGGGATCTTGGTCACTTAAAAAGATCTTTGGAGTCATGCAATTATGAACTGTATTGATAAAATCAAAAGATACTATACTTGTGAAAAATGATTTTGATAAGGAAAACCATGATCATACTTGGTGAGTTGATACAAAATTACCATAATAAAAAAATTCCCTCAGACTATGGTAACCTAGTAATGAAATCCATGGAAACATCCTCCCACCTCTGGCTAGGGATGGATAAAGGCTAGAAAATACCTTGGGTCTTAATGGTTTCACATTTGTTTTGTTGACATACCATGCATTCAACCACATATATTTTGACATCCACCTTGAGTCCTTCCCAAAATAAATCCTTCTTGATTATATGATATGTTTTTTAAAATATTGAATGACCTCTTATTGGAGATGCATTAAGTTCCTAAAGGATTTTATGTTTGAGGAAGAATGCTTATAAAGTTATAATAGATCTTTATACCATAATACATTCTGATTCCATGAAATTATTTTAAAACCCCAATAACCAAGTTGAATATTATAACTCAAATCTTAGGTATCCCTATCATTCTCCCATTTTGATCTTATTTCCTCTAGCCAATCTACCTATCAAATGGTCATTACACATAAAAATGCCTCAACTGATTCATCCCACCTAGATAGTGAAATTACCACCACAATATATTTTAATTTCTAATATACTATTTAAAATCATATCCTAGCATTTTAGTCACCCATTTGTGTTATTATTTTGATGACAATCATTATTCCAAAAAATATTTAAAGCTAACATGATCGGTCTTTACCTGAAAATGTTGACCCATTAGATAATGTCTCCATTGCTTGATTGCATTTAAAAGAACCATTATATCTTTCTCATAGATTATTTTGAAACTTTTTTCCCCCTTCAGTTGATGAATCTCAAATTCAAGTGGTTTGCTTTATTGCATGAGTATAGCCCCCATGTTGTATCTCGGTGCATCACATTCAACAACAATGTTTTTATAAAAATTTGGGATAGCCAAAATGGGAATGGTGAATATAGCAATTTTCATTTGTTTGAATGCCTTGGTAACTATTTAAGTCCACATGAAGGAGTATTTATTCAAAAAAGATGTGAGTGGGTCTAAAATGTTTTGGAAAACTTGAGATAGTAACTTGTTAACCCCAAAAAACCCCAAAGGTTATTAAGAGTCCTAAGCACTTACAACTCCATCATCGCTTGGATATTTTTAGGATCAACTTTCACATATTCATCTAAAATAATATGGCCCAAGTACTCTACCTCTCCAACACCAAAATCACATTTTAAATGTTTGGCATAAAATTGATGTTGTTCCAAAACTAAAAGTACCTATTTTAGTGGTTTCATATGGTTTTACAAATTTTTATTATAAATGAGAATGTCAACAAATAATACCAACACAAAATTTCTCAAAATTATCCTAAACATAGTATTCATAAAACTTTAAAATGTAGATGATACATTTATGAGACCAAAAGGCATGACCATAAACTCATAATGGCCTTCATGAGTTTGTAAATGTGTTTTAGGTATGCCTTCTTCATAGATTTGATCTGATGATACCCAAACTGAAGATCTAATTTAGTAAAATAAAATAAAACCATGCAATTCATATAGAAAATCATCAATTACTAGAATAAAAAACTTATCTTTGATGGTGTACATGTTAAGTTCTCTATAGACTAGGTATATGTTCCAAGTTCCATCCTTCTTATGCACCATGACTACCAGGAATGAATATTCACTTTGTTTGTTTGATAATTACTACCTCTACCATCTCCTATAGCATATTTTCAATTTCACTCTTTTGGGCATAAGGATACTTTTAGGGTCTAATGTTGGGTGGTGTACTAATTGAAAGTATTCTAATGGCATGATCATGCATTATGCTTGGTGAAAGTCTTTTTGGCATGATATAAAAAACAACATAATGGTCATCTTGTACTAGTTGTAAATCAATATGGGTAGACTCCTTAGTTGATTGAACTTATATGGAAAAAAATCATGTAATAAATCTTTTAGCACCTTTTTGAGCATCTTTGTCATCTAGTGAGAACTAACCAATTGTAGGGATTTATCCTATAAACCATGTAATTAAAATGTCTTGCCTTTTGAAAGAAAGTTCATGAATAGTTCATATAAATTCATATTAATTGTGCCCAAAGTGGTGATCCATCCCATCGAGATAGAAAAAATTGGAGAATATAACAAGTAGTATTCCATAGCAAGGTTAATACTATGACATTTTCTAGAATAGTTAACTATACCACCATCTACAATCATAACGTGAAATTTTAGAGTTGGGTAAATGAAACAATTTAAATAGTAGACAACTTATTGGTAGTGAAGATATGTGTACTCCTAGAGTTAATCAACTTAGTCACCTTATGTTTCTTTAGGAAACCTATCACCTTAAGAGTTTGATTAGTACTAATACCTGAAAGTGTATGACAAGAAATATAGGTTGAGAAGCTTCAAATTTGTCCTCACATTCTTAAAGACCTATACCTAAGGCCTCATCAACTTATTCATCTTAATTGGTACCTTCAATGTTAAAAAACTTATTTTTACCACATCTATGTCCTTTTCTCCATTTTATATCATAGCTAAAACATAGCCCTTTTGCATTCTTCTCTTTAATTTTTTGAGGGGTCAATATCATAAGCTGAGGAAATGATGGGGTTGGAAAATTACGTTCATGGAAACTAGTGAAAAGTATACATTTGACTATATATTTTTCCTCTATCATGTACACCATTAGTACGGATTTAGATACGAAACTGGTACTAAACATTTTAAACTCCATTTGGATGCTATCTTTGTGGCCACTGAAGAATAGGTCAATCAAATTTTCCTCGATGATGTCATACACATATAAGGAGAGATTCTAGAATTGATGGATATAATCCTTCACAGTCCTTATTTGACATAGTTTGACTAGCTTACTATAGTAGTTTTCTAAGACATTATTGTGATAGTGAATTTTTATCTCCTTATAAAATATAGACCAGGAAACATGAAGGCCCTTATTTTTTCTTTTGATCACACAACCATTTATACTAAATGAATTTCTTAGGTTATAGATACAAAGAGGCCATGACCACATTTTGTGCACATAAAGTCTAATATAGATCAAATAAATTTTACATTTGACTGATATAATTGAGTGGATCCTTACCATAAAACTTGTGAAAGTTCACTTTTGGTAATAAATGCTTTAGACCAAGATTGGAGGTATGATTATTTGAATAAGAATAACCAAACTGGAGTGGTGGAGGATTATTTTTTGAAGGTTGAGATGTAATATTATAAAATTTCCTAGTTATAAGTGTCAATTGATCCTTCAAAACATTTAGGTCCCCTTTTACCCCAATGATGTCCCCTTTGACTGCATGGAGATCATCTTTCTACACCATGCTTTGTAGATATGACTAAATTTGGTGAACCACCTTAGAAACAAATAGATTGGAAGTGTCAAATTCAATTTCATACTTTTAAATATTTTTTTTAGTTTATTTCCCTTCCCAATTTCATGAGGTTAGGACCATCCATGCACAAACCCTATATTGGAAGGTTTCATCCACAAAAAAAAAGTGTATAAATAGATTATACCATTATGATCATATTTTTGAGATGAATCCAATGACTAATAATTTGCATAAGAGTGAAAAATATTACTATTTTTTTTCAAAAAATCACTTTAAATAATAATACAGTGATGGAAAAAATAAATTCTTCCCTAATCAAAAGTTATGTTTTTCTATCCTCTTGTTCGTAGGAGACCTACAACACCATATCTAAAAAAAAACACAACATAAACTTACCTAATTGAATATCTAATACCACTTGTAATTAAATCACTTATATGTTCATGAAATAAAATATTGTATTGTAAAAAATAAGAGAAGAATATGTAGATCCACATTAATAATTAACAGAGGAGAAGAACACTTGATAATAATAGTTGAGCCACTTCAAGGGAGAAACCTCCACAATAATGTAATAAGAGAATAATTCAAAATATGATCATCAAATACTAACCACTACCTCCTATATATACTCTAATTATCCATGGTTATTCCATAGGCCAACCTTACTAATAACATAGAGATATGTAAAAAGATAATATAATATGTAAGCCACAAGTCGACCACACATATCCCTAGACACACCATAGGTTAAGCGTAGTGTATATAAGGGAAAGTGAAAATGGTCTAGAAATCAATCCTAGATCAAATAAGATCATTCACACTAGCCTTTCACTTGTTGGTACATTTAGATAATCGGGGTCATGACTAATATGGATCTATTAGACATAACTAATGGGTCTCTTACCACACAATATCACTAGAAAAGGTTCCAAAACCTCTTGTAATGAAATACCATGTGATAACCCAAGATAGGTCTTATGTTTTTTTATCAAATTAAATGACAAAATAAATTATAACTACCCTAGAGCTCACCAAATCATGTGGCACAAAATAGGGGTAATAAACTTAAAATTAAACATGCAAAGAACTCTACTTAAGTCAATGTAGAGTTAATCCTAATGCATGGAGAGAGAAACATATTCATAAGATAACAAATATAAATCTATCTACTTAAAAAAAAGAACCAAGAGTTAGGAATAATTACCTTTGAAGATGAGCCTGTTGAGCCTCACTATCTCTCTTGGCCAATGGTGGTTTGCAAGAAGTTGTGTATGTTGAAGAAACTAAGGATGGATAATGGACTATAGTTTATCTAAGGAACTCTTGGCAAATCCCAAGTTTTCACAAGATAAGATTATAATCTCTAAAGAAGTATGAAACCCTAAGTAATGGTTCCTCAAGTATAATTGTGGATAAGTAGATACATAAATAAATGATTATCTCTACCTCTCTCTCTCTCTCAATGAAATGGTGAAAAGGATGTGTTTATATAACCAGATCAAACCCTAAACTCTTCTAAAGTTTTAGCTAATAGAGTCAACCCAATTGACCTTATTATTTAATTAATAAATCAATTAGGTCCCAAATTGGGTCAACTGAGGATGACCTAATCCCTTAATGTGTTTATATTTCAAATATAGGGTAAGCCCAGGCTGACTTTGTTTGGTAAATGAAAGAAAGAGGTTTTTGCTTAGGTAGGGGCTATTTGAGGTATTGAATTACTTGGAGTGTGTAAGTGATGTTTCAAAGCTTATGGAAATGTATAGGAGAGGTTTGTATTAGTTTTAAGTGGTGGTATAGAGGGAAATAATCTTGTGAAGCACCAATTATCTTCCCACCCATTTCATAGTGCACCTTTTAAGGCATGCACTCAAAATATTGAGATTCGATGGGTTCCTAAAAGAGAGAAAACATCATTAACTGATAAATTTTAAAAATATTATGTGTATACATATGCCCCACTCAAATTTCATCATGTATAAAATAGTTGTAACATGCGATAGTGCTTTAGGAAAAGAACATAGTAACACACAATGCTGAGCTATGTAAATTATAGTAAGAAGTGAATGAGATAAATGAAAAGATAGAATTGAAAAATACATACCTATACTTACCTTAGTGTTGTAGAGTATGAAGTAAGTGAAATAAATTTGAATGTGTGAAATGTAAGGAACATTAGGTGAACCTATAAAATATGCAAAAAATCAATTTTTTTGAAAAATATACATGTAATATATGGAAAATTTCTCTACGACATCAAGATTATAAGATATATTTGGTTCAAAAAAATAATTATTAGAAATAAATTTATGTGAAAAAAATTGAATCTAATTATAAATAATTGACATGTAAATAATTTTGAATATTAAATATAAATAGGGCAAAAAATTAATTCATTTGTTATTTTTACTATTATGAGAAAATATTGCTCTGAGAGACCCAATTGGAACCTGAGAGTGACTATGATGAGGAGATAGCAACTTAAACATGGAGGATGCCTAACGTTCATGGCCAATGCAGCTCAGGTAAGTCAAGCATTAATTTCAATTTTTTGGTAATTTTAATTTAAATTAAGATAGATGTATAAAAATAGATGTTAGGAAAAATTTAGATACCAAAAATGACCCTAGGAATTTCTTAGGTAAACTAAGGGTTAAATGGGATATTGGGTAGGAAAGAATCAAACCAATAAATACCTAAATCATTTATGGTAAATGGTTGAAAAATCATCACAAATTAATAATAGATTCAACCCTATCGACTCAACTAGAAAGGGTGAAAGAAATTAAGGTGGTTGACAATATAATAAAGAGACAATTAGTATTATTGGGGGTGGTTGACTACATAGAAAAGAGTTGATCTAGTTAGAAAAGGAGATCTAGACAACATAGTACCTTATAACTGATGTAATATATAATAGGTGGTTGATATAGTCTATTAAAGGAGGCCAAATATGAGGTAGAGGGATGATATAGTATGTGAGTGATAAGAAAGGGTCTATTTAGTATTATAAAGGTTGATTGTGTCTATAAGAATGGGATGACTATGTAGCATAGGGCCAATTATGTAGGAAAGAGGAAAATAAGAAAAATAAGCTAATGAAGTAGTTGATTTTTAATATTTTGAAAATATTTAAGAATTTATTTTATTTTTATGACATCAAGATCTAACACATTCTCTATTGTTTTAAGTTTTGTAGAGGTGATGGAGGTTTTGGCACCTAGTAGATGCATCCTAACCACCAAATTTATTAGATAAAATATCAAATGTGGATTAAGCTCAACTAGTTGCCTTAGGATTTTGAGGCATCATGGAGATGAGTAAGACCCCACTTATTGTTGATTTGGTCATCATCTTCCTAGGAACATGGGAGAAACTTACCAACACTTTTCGATGGGAGGTGGAGGGGGACACAATAGAGGTGGGCATCACCTTAGAGGATGACCATGCCTTACTTAGACTTCTTATTATTGGTACTCTATTCATATGTGATGTTATGGAGATTAAGGATGAGAGGTGAGACCTAACCTATTGGATGACAAGATCAGAGAGGATTTACCCTAGTTTACGTGTGAGTTTGTTTTGTGTAGATCTTGGCCATTCTTGATATCTATAAGGCCTTGACAAGACCTATGAAAGCATGTGTGTTGTGTCACAAGTTAGATGGTAAGGTATCATTATACATGGTAGCCTTGTGTTATTCCATCTTAGAGAAAAGTGCATTATATTATCTTTGTTCTATCATTTAGGTATAACTCATGCGCAATATACATAGGATGTTAACTTGGGGGTAGAATATGATGGGCCCCATCATTTTATTGAGTGCATGGATCTATGATAGATTACACATATATCGATAGGTTGTATTTCCTCATGTGGTCAATGATACGTTACCTCAAGTTGTTAGATAGAGGTAGGACCATGTAGTGCATGTTATTCCCCATGTTCTAGATTTATAGACTATTATATGAGGGCAGATAGTATTGTAACCTTGCACTAATATTTTTAGCATATGGTCATCTTGGGTGACTATTATGACTAGTTTGGCATGCATTCAAATCATGAGCCACTATACATCATGGGTAGAGCTATGTACAGTAACTCATGTACTTGGTCATCTAGGACTACTACATCTAGTGGTCCCTCTAGTAGTGCTTACATATTAGGAACAATATATTATATATCTGAGAGGGAGAGGAAGTATAGGGTTGACTACAATGATACCCATGACTAGATCTTAATGGGCAAGACCATGGATAGGGTAAGTGTAGCATCAAGATGTACAAAGGCATGTTGATGAGAATGTTATGGATGTGGATGATGTAGGTGAGGATGAGAGAGTGGATCCATATTAGGGGAAATAACATCCACCTCAAACTCATCGAAGATAAAGGCACCATCGATGAGAGGGAAAACAAACATGAGAAGTCACACATAGTGATCCTATGGTAGCTATATGACATAATTGGTTGATAAAAAGGACACTAGGGATAGGATAACTATGGGCATGGGTGTTAACTCTTGGTTTTGCAGTTGTGTAGAGGCATCCAATAGAGGAGGTTATCAATAGGAAAGCTAATTGTGAGAGTGTATTTGGTGATACTAGCAATGGTGAGAAATGTTTTGATTTATTAAGTTTTTGACATAGATCACTAGTTGCATTTTTATTTATGTATTTATTGATATATAGATGGTTTGAGATATATATATATATACACACATACATACATGAGATCTAATGTATATTTATTTTTTGTTTTATAGGTAATCCATCAGAGGAGATTAGATGGAGGGTCATGATTATGGTAGCACACCATGATATTTTGGATGGAAAGTTGTTGCATTGAGTCATCCACCTTGGTTGATCCTATGGTACCATCTACCCCATCTTATGAAAACTATTTTAGATTGGTGGGGGAGGTTTCTCAATAGTTACAAGTGTGTGGAGATGGATCATAACCACCTATAAGGGTAGGAGAGGGAGAGGCTTGAGCCTATAAGGCATTGGTATAGGAGTGAGCCACTCATATGGTGACCAATGTATCACTTGGACATGTGCAGGCCTAGGTAGCCAATCTACAAGGTCAAATTGATTGCATGAGATCAAGAATACCTCATTACAGTGTACCATTCAAAGGGGTCAGTCATAGGCACCCATGGATAGTGTGGCTTGGCCATATGATAGACATGATGGAGCATAACCTTATAACTATAGCCATTATATTTTTTACTTATATATTATATAAAACCCATGGTATATATATTGATATGGATATTTCTTGGTCTATGATTTGTATTTGTATATGAATGGATGTATGGATATATTTCCTTTCTATCACATGTATTTTAGTTTTGTTGTATATGATATGGGAAATATGTGATGTATGTTTTCTTTTTTAGAATTATGTGATACACATGCTAAATCAAAATGATTTGGAAAAGTATAAATAATAAAAAAAAATGTAATACACACTATATCATAATGAGAAATGTGTAAAAAAAATATGAATATATATAAGAAACCAAAATGGTAAAGTAAAAGGTAATAAAATGTTTTCAAACCATGTAAAAATATTTGCACTATATTAAAACAAATAAAAGTCATACTGTATCAAGTTGGGAAGTATGAAAATTTGTAATAAATGGAAAACAAGTGAAAACCAATGGTATTAAAAATAAATGAACAATAAAGTTAATCAATCGTACTAGATCAAGATGGGAAGTATAATAAATTTAATAAAATGGTTTTAAACATACATGCAATTGGAAAATAGGAAGATAAAAGTGAAATGTTTATGAAATATGCATAAAACATACTAAATCAAGATAGGAAGTATGTCAATGATGTGTAAATCATAATGTAACACAAATTTTATCAAATTTGAAGCATGCAATTTTATTGTGACTTGGTTATAGTATGAACTTTTTATTAGAATATTTTGTGAGGAGGGCCTAGTTCTATCCAAGGTCTTATACTGGAAATCACAAAGGGAACACCCATGAGGTGGAAATAAAGGTGGGAATAGTTTTTAAAATGTTGTAATGTGGTATTGTTTAGGAGAGACTAGTCCTATCCATGGTCTTACATTGTAACACTCAAGGTGCAAGCTAATGAGGTGAATCGTAATAAGGGGAAAATAAGGAAATGTTTTGATGTGGTAATTTATGAGAAAAGCCTAGTCCTATCCATGGTCTTAAATTTCAATTAATAAATATAAAATCTAGGGGAAATGATTAGTTAACAAAAACATATTTCTCAAGGAGAAATATTAGAATTGTATGTACTTAAATCTACTCAGTTTAATTATTCTAATTAATCTTGCTAATTTATCCCATTTAACCTAATCCTAATCATTTATCTAATATCTACCCCCCCCCATAATTTATTCATTCACTACCTTATTTATAGCTCACTAATAAATTAATCCTCTTAAATCATGTCTCATCCCATCCTAATCTATCTTATCTATTATTTGGGAATTTTAAATTCCCATGGCTCACCTACCTACCTAAAGTAGCCTATTTCTAGGCTCTCCTACACTCCTAGTCCCTAATCACCCACCTAATCCCTCATTAATCATAATTAATCCTTAAGGAGATTCTAGAATTATCCAATTCTAGAACCTCCTCTAACTTGGCTCTTCCTCTCTAGAAACCTCCATTCTAGAGGCTTTAATTCCTTGGAATTCCTCCACCCTTGATCTTCAAGGCTCAACTTTGAATGAGATCCATTAATATTCCTCTCCTTGGGTCGTTTATACAAGCCACTCCTCCATGTAAACTAATCACAAGCAAACTAGAAACTTCATGAATCCACTTAATCCATGAATCTAAATCCATATTCACTAATCAATCCATCATGCCAAAATTTTGGTTCTAATTACAATCAACAATCCAACAATCCACTTGAAGATCTTGGAGAGAGGTTAGTTGAAGTAAGGAATTGGTAAGGTCATCTTCATCTTTTTTTATTTTCTTCCATAATCTCTCTTATTAGGTAGTTTAAAATTATGGGTGTTTTGATATAATTACACAATCAATTCCATATAGCTCAAAATTTCATCTACAAGGATTATTGTAATCAAATATGGAATGTAAAAATCATGACATAGGAATTTATGAGAAAACATTAGTAAACATGAGGCATACTAGGTAAGAAGGAAAGACACTAAGAGTATAGTGACCACCAAAATATAAAGGATACCTGCTCACAATAAGCACAAAGTTTTATAGGAAAATAGGTGATATACTAAGATAAACTCATGAATGTTATATAAATAAGGAAAGTAAAATGGACCTACCTTCCCACAACATGTTCCCATTCCTCAGGACTTATTACAAAGTTATTGGTCTATTATGAAGATTGGGTACTTGTGAAAAAGTAGGTATCACTTATAGATTTTTTTGTTCTCCTCTCCTAATCTGTTAGCCTATCATACCCTAATGGACCTCAGCTCTATCATGAGACCAACTATAGATTTTGAGATTTGATTAGGAATAAGAGACATGCTATGAAAAATGTCTTTTGGTATGATTAGACTTTTGAATTGTATGTTGCATTTTAAATCATTTCCTTTTGTTTAAATGATTTGGCTTGTAACTTTTTATTGATTTTTTGATTCCTCCTCCATATGGATTTGGAATAACCCACATGAGTGATGAAAGTGATACGCATGAATGAGCTTTAGACTTTAGTTAAAGAGGCTAAGTAACTAGAGCTATGATTGATTAAACATGTAGACTTACCTATGAACTAGTATGTAATCTCAAGTTTCAACCATATGTATGCTTACTATGTGAAAGGAAAATAAGAAAAGAAAAGACATCAAAATATATCGGCGTATAGTAGTAATACAATTATAAGTTTTGTTTTATAATTGATCATATGGTAGAGATAAAATACTAAGGGAATTAGGGTTGTATAACCAAGTCACAATAATAATTATCTTTATTTGAGTGTAAAAGATAACAAATAGTCATTATAGAGAAAATAAAGGAATCCATGAAAGAAGTGAAACCATAAACATAAGTTATGCATTCATGTAAAGAATAATAAGAAGCCATAATAAAAATTGAAAGAGAATGAAACCATATAAAACACATTAAACATAATATAATGGTCCATGTAAAACAAATAAATGAAATCAAGTTTGACATTGTCAAAAGTATAAGATATATAAATGGATCATAAATTCAATCTAAATCATAAAATAGAATAATGTGAAATAACAATATGCCATGTTCACAAATAATGATATATTTTACCACAAATTTTATCCATAACATCCAAAACATCTTTATGAATATGAATTTTGATACTAGTTAGAGTGTTATCAATCTTCATAGAAAATTGTGCAAAGAATTTTTTCCATATCATCTCAACTAAAAAGGTAGGTGTAGAAGAAGAAGAGTAATCCTCATGTGGTATCTCTTGTGTAGGATACTCAATGCAAGGAATGGATGTTTGGATGGGAGTGGTATCTGTGGAACTAGAAGGAGGTGCAACTAGCTGAAAAGGAGTCTTCTTGCATGGGTGGCCTATAGGAGGAGGAACAAATGGTGTTGGTTTCAACTATGATAAATCACAAATATGCTATTGGAGCACTCAACATCGATCAATATGATGGGTAGTACATTGGTTCTAAAGAAAATATACTTACCCAGATTTAGGGATGTACTCTAGTAGTAGTTTGGGAGGAGGTATGGTATTATCTTTGGGTTGAGCAGTGACTGGAAATAATGTGTCAATGTACTACCTAAGTTTTTAGTAGTGGGTAGAAGAATGATTATTTGTCCCATAAAAGTAAAAAATATATCTATTAGTAGACTTTGGGGTCTACTAGTTGAAGGGGTGGAAGGAAAAGAATAGGGTTGATATAAGTGGTAATCTTTAGTCTAATGACCATAAACTCTATTAATGTCACAATAATTTTGATCTCCCCATTGTGTGGGTAAGGAATCAAGCTATGGTAAGGGAAGAAGACAATCACCAAATAAGGGGCAGTGGGAGCAAAAATTAGACTAGGCTCATCGGTAGGTAAGGCTGGTTGTGCAATGAGTATAGGCATAGTTGCTAGCATCTCTAGAGGAAGTAGATTTTAAGGGTCATGATATTTGGTAAAATTATAAGGTCCTATCATGCAATGATCCATGAACATACTCTTGAGACGCTCTATTGTGACTGGAGGCATATCATGTGAGTGATCTATCTCTACCCTATGAATAGTAGTGGAAATATTAATATTAGGTACTATAAAATAAAGAATTCTAGAAGAAGAATGAAAAGACGTAAATAAAGAAGAGTGATGTCTAAGAACTTTGGCATTTCTACCTTGGATGAATCTAGCTAAAAATGGGCCATCTAAAGCATAATTATCATCATAGTTAGGTGTATGCAAGTTGATGGTACATGTAAGAATTATTTTGTCATGCAAGGAATCATGGTGAATGGAATGTCAAATTTTTGTTAAGGTAACTAGTATGTCATTAGAGGGTAGCTGACGAGATTGAGGTTGAAGAGAAAGAGGAAGTTGGTTAATGATGTGAGGGGAAATAACAATTTTTTTGATCTTTAGGCTTATCTCATCCATTTCATCATCATCAAAGTTTAAGAGGTTAGGGGGAATATTCCCAATTATTTTAAGGTGACCATTATAACCTCAAGTGGAGTTAACTATATAGTTAAAGTGTTAGGATTCCTAAAATGGGACACTAGATAAAGGTTCAAGGGTGGGTATTTTAAAAACATCACATTCTTAGAATTATTTAAAATTCCAAGGGTTTGAGTCCCCTTGAATCTTGTATATAGTTCTATTGTGAGTAAATTTGACACATTGTCATGTGAATGAGGTGATTGCTCTCATACAATGAGTCCAAGGTCGATTGAGTAATATATTTTAAGAATGTGTAAAGTTAAAGATCATAAATTTCACATGGATGGTAATGAGAGGAATGGTGATGGGAATCCAAACATAACCTAGAGGAGGCATTTTACTTTTATCATAGCCTTGACATGTACTACATGTAGATCTCATGTTGCATTTAGAATATCCAAGGGTTTTAATAAATTCAAGTGAGGCAATGTAAGTGCTTGAATCTTCATCAATTAAAACAAGCTTAACTTGGATGTTGCTTATTTGGATGCTAATGAATAGAGGATCATCTGCACAAAGTAATATCTCTTTGGGAATCATATAAGATATGGGTAACTTAAGTGATAGGGAAGTGTCCATTGTTTCATCAACATGGATGGACATATCTTCACATTTTTTAAGTACACTATCTTTGGATCTAGATAAGGTAGCTTCTTTCCCTATAAGAGGAGGATAAGGGAAGTTCATTTCAAATAACAATTGTATTAAGTAGTTTCAATGATGGGGAAAAGTTCTCATTAGATCTAAGAATGGGATTTGATATGGGAGATGGTAAAGTTACACAATAGGATCCCATTCATCATAACCCATGAGAGGATTGTTAGACATAGGTGCATAGTTTTGTAAGATCTCCTGGGAAGGAGGGTTATAGGTACAATTAAAATTGTATGGATAAGGTATGGCTAGTTATGTTTCTTGAAAATGGGTTGAGTGACTTTAGGTGATGTTATGGTTGGTTGAGGTATTTCTTATGGTTGGGTAGAATAAATACTATTGGAATTTTGAGTTATGTTGTCTTGTAGTATGGACATTGGGAGAAGAGTATAAATTATATCAATGGTATGAGAGGTGTGATCAATTTGTGTATTTAGGAGTGGTGATTGTATGGGTATTGGTTCCCTTTGCCCCAATTCTATGATATGGGATGGGTAAGTGTCTTAAATTGCATTGAATGGTTGAGAGGTGTGATGTGTGGGTATTGTATTTGAATCAATAAAATCAACTAATCTTCTCATATTAGTCATATTAACCACATTTTTATCATTGGTGTTAAGGTCTATAATATTTTTAACGTTGGTAGTATTAGGAGTAGGTTATTTAATGTTGTCTTGGTGGTTAGGAAAGGGATATTTATAGATAGTTAGATAAGCATTAGCTTGATTAAATCATGGTTTTTATTTTATATCTCAATAGCTTTAAGACATGTGCCATAAGTTTGTTGAAGTTTTAGGATAAGGTATTCATGGTCAACATTAGGAACAAGAAGATAATCCATATCAAGATTTGTTACTTGTCTATAAGTCTAATGAGAATGGCCCCTACTTGCATGAAACCAATAAAATTTGTTTGGATCATATCATGATTTCATAAGATGATTGGGGTCAAGATCTTGTGGTAAAGGTATTGTAAGACATTTTTGAATTTATGTTAAGGATAATAGATTATGCACATTAGTGTTGTTATGTTGAGAAAATATGGGAGTGTGATTAGATGTGTTATTATGGAGAGGAACATGTTCCATGACAATGTTTGGAGAAATATCTTAGATGGTATTTATAGTGTCATAAGTGTCATTAACATCATCATTGGTTCAATTTATTTTAGATGAGCATGAGAGTGCCCATGGTAGGTTGAGGTGTTTCAAATTGATGGATGAAGAAGTCTTATAATTTGGTTTGGTCAAGAGCTTCTTCCAAGGTTTTTAGAGAGAGGGTCCTAAGATGATATTATAGTTTAGGGTGGAGAGCATTAGTAAATAAGTGGAAGATGTTTTCATCTTCCATATTATGCTCACATTTGTTAGACATGTTTTTCCATCATTTGATGAAGATTTGTGCCATTTTATTTTTGAGTTGTTTTCAATTTATAAAATGGGTTAAGTTATTTTTGAAAAGATCACTAGTTTGTAATTCTTGGACTAGTGAGTTGACCAAGTCTTCTAGGCTAGTGACAGAGTGGGATTTTAATTGATTGTGCCAATATAAATCATCTCTTAAGAGTGTTTTATCCAAGATTTTTTTAGTAGATAAGTTATTAATCTTAACCCAATCTTTAAAAAGGTTACCAAATTTTTTTAGGTGTAAGGTAGGATATGTAAATCCATTGTACGTGATGGTGGGGGTCATACCTCCTATGTTAATGTTATAAATTTAATGTACTAGAGGTTTGTTTTGTAAATATTTGATGGTTTTATTGATAGGTGGAGGTTATGGTATGAGGTCACCATGGGAATCCCTAAGGGGGTGGGGGCATTAGGATTTTTTACTCCATATGGAACTTGATGAGGTTGGTTTTGGAGATGTATGATATGATTTTGCATTTGCATCATCTAATTTGCATTATTGATTTAAAAATTATGCATTTAGTTAAGTGTTTATAAGATAAGTTGATTCTTTTGAGAAACATTTTGACCAGTGGATGTAGCATGTGATGCATTAGTATTATGTGATATAGTAAGAGCTTGTGATGCACTATGAGTGTGTTATGAGGTAGTAGTATGAGTTGCACTAGTGGCATGAGTATCATTAGTATAAAAATAAGCATTAGTATCAAAATAAGTATTGGTATCATGGTTAAGGATGTGTATGTTTTGAGGAGGCCCATTAGAAGTTGAACTTGCTATGTTGGTAGAAATACTTGGCATGGATGTTGAAGAAGACATAAAATATGATGTCATGATGTGGGAAGGATACATTATAGAGGGAAAATATTGAGATTAAAATAAATGGCTCCCCCAAATCCTTGGGAAAAGGTAGAGTAAGGTGAATGGGGTTATCCTAAATGAGGTCCCATCATAATATTGTAGATGGTTGTAGGATCTTTTCCTCTATGTTGAGGGTTTCTATTAATGAAAAAGAATATTTATATTGTGTATTAAATATCATGCTCATATTATAAAAAAAAATAAAGGGGTTAAATGTTGATTAAGAATGGGTAGGAGTCCCATAGTTGTTAGTGTAGGTGGCAACATGGATATTGCTTTGATCCATAGTAGGTGCCACAAGATGTGTCTTAGGAAACCTATTAAGATTGGTAAAACTCATCATGTTTAATTTATTAAATTTTTTATTATCCTCAAGTAATAAATTCATGATTGAGAGAAACTAAAAACTTGGTAAAAATGAAGTTTAACTGGTAGGATACAGAGTCAAACTAGTCAATATTATCTTTTAGGATAGTAGAAATAATAGGATAAAAAAGACACAGTCAAATTGGTCAACTATGTTATATAGATGGTGAAACTTAGAGAGTCTAAAAGACACATAATTATATATGTCAATTTTGTGTTGAAGGGAAATAGAAGAAGTAGTTTGTAAGAGACTATAGAGTGATTATGTTCTATGAGAAAATAGAAACTATAGAAGACATAGTCAAGCAGATTGATTGTGTTCTAATGGTAGAGACAGGTTTTGATAATTATGACTATAGATGATATAGTGTTATTATGTATAATAATTGAAATAAACACACAAAAAAGGATATCTATATATTTTATTCATTTATGGCACTTAACACAAAAATTATACCAATGCTAGCTAATACAAGTTTTACAATACAATATAAAATTATCATAAAGAAATCACTAGAAATAGAAATTCTAATCTATGTGTTCATTCTTGAATGTTTTAAATTATAATAATTTTTAGAAATAAATGTGATAGAGAGTTGGTTATAATAAGGAACTAGAAAGGCAATCTAATGATGGTTTTAGGAAGTTGAGGTTGAAATGGATCTGTATTGGTCATGGTACTGGCTTGGTATTGGGGCCTACCCCTCACTTCATAATCCCATAGTGATAAGGGTGTTGGGTGATTTACCAATATATACCATCAACCATGTACTTATATAAGGCTAGAAACCATCAACCATGTACTTATATAAGGCTAGAAAACTAAGTCATCTTCCCCTTTGCTAATGAAATCCATGTAGGTAGACCTTGGGTATAATTTATTTAATTCATTTTGGTGTTATGTGGTTTGTAAGTGTGTGAGAAATAAAAATAGTGTGACTAAATTGATAAATTAAAACCTCATATTTAGTCTATGTGCTACTATAAACAAGCAAGCAAAAAAATGAAAAGTGGATTAATTACTAACAAGATAAGTTAATTCCTTTTTTTGAAGAGTACAGGGTTGATTCATATGACCATGTATGAAAACAATACATAACAAAATTTTCGAGGAAAATTTTGTCTATTGAATCAATATCTAGAAGAACTTAGTCAAAATAATAGACTAAGTCTTCTAGGTAAGAAATCAAGTTACAGAACTATGTCAATCCAGTCAGCCTAGTTCACTGTAGGGTTACAATTTTATAGACTAAAAACTATGAAAAACAAGCTTGTAAATGAAGAATATAAATGACTAAGGTGGAAAGAATGACCCTGATAATTTTTGAAGATGTTAAAATTGTTATTTTATACTATATTATTTAGATGATGATTTTTAAACTTCTAACAGAGTCGACTAGGTTAACTAAGTCTAAAAACCTATATTGTTGGAAGTAGCTACTAAGAGGGGGGTAAATCATTTTCACAATGATGACCATTCAATTCCATTTACCATTCCATGAATCATACATTCACATAAGAGATTAATGCATAAGCAAACAAAGACACAAGCATACAATAGAACACAAGAGATATGTGGAAAACCCTATTAAGGGATAAAATCCACTAAACCATGAACATGGACTACTATCCTATAATGAAAAGATTCAACATTTAGTGAAGCACCCACTTCACAAGGATCTCCAACCCCTACCTAGTTGAGCACCCAAACAACTAGTCTTTTGCAAGCTCCAACTTATAAGGAGGATCCAACCCCTTAGGCAATCAAGTAAAAACTCAAATACCTTGAATATATAATAATATTAAACACACACATATATAACTATTCAATTGATTATTACCTCCTTTGTTTTCACTCTTTCCCATTCACTCTCACTCAAATAGCCTCTAGGGCTCACACACTTAATATGCCTTTTATAGGATTATTAGATCCAATGACCTATGTATCCACTTGAATAAACTTGTTTATATATGAATGAATGATATTATTCACCCTATTATAGTCCTCAATGAACTACTTCTACTCCTTGATTGAGATCTTTCCTTCACTTCAATCTACTCTCTCTAAAACTAGTCCAAATAGATCAATCAGGCCTTGCATTTATACCACACACTTCATATAACCCATATTAGTTGGAAAATATCCTTTAAAAAATTGGATCACACTTAAAATAGGTTCATACACACGTTACATATGAGAACCAAACACTCCATAGGTTTTTTATAACCTATAGATGCTAAAACTCAATTAGGCCTAACAAAGACCTAATAAAATTAACCCTTCTTCAAGGTACATGTTACCTTTGAATTCATTGGACCATATTTATCATCCAAAAATTATTTAAAAATTTTTAATATTAATTCAATATACACATTATAATCTCACCTTGGGTCATTACTACCTAGAACTCCATTTCACACCTTGAACCTATTAATTAGGTCTACTTGCTTTTTAGGCCTTCACACACAAAAAAGTCTATCTCTTAAAACTGAAGCATACAGTCAATTTTATAAAAAAAAACTTGATAAAACACATGATAAATCATTAATGACTTAAAAAACTTCTCTTGGACTCCACTTAGGCTCCAATCATCCAAAATCACCTTTATAACAGGCTTAATTTGTTCTAGTCAAACATAATCAAAGTACAATCAAGCATATTGTCTCTCCAAAATTGAATATGAATACAAAAAGACTTAAAATTAATTATTATTAAAATTTTCTACTTCCTTTACATCTTAAAGCTCATTTTTTCCCTCAACATAGGTTACACAAATTGAAACTCACTTCTTCAAACTGACCACTTAGACTGCCTATAGCCTCCAAAAGTATAGTCATGAACAACTTGTTATTTGCACTTAAAAGAACACTTTAATGACATATAATCCACATAAATGGTTACTATGAGGTTATATATCATTATCCATCAATTATATATCTTTTCTTGGCATCAATCATTGATCTAATAGACCACTCTCACATTGTGCATGTACAGCTAGACAAGCCTTTTTGGCTTTGACAATTTAACTCAAACTATCTCTCTACCTTACAAAAGTCATGTATATTTAATTCAGGTTTTAAAAAATAACACAATATCCATTTTATTTATCACCTCTTACCATAAGGACTCAAACACATCACTTACCTTAACACACATGGAACTATCAACTTGGCTCAAAAACATAGTCATAGTGAACGTGACATATAACACTTGTGAAGACACTTCCTTGATATTTAAATTAATTAATTTTATCATTAAAAATAATAATATTAATTTGCATAAAAAATTTATGGAGGTTTAATATCATATTAGGAACTTATGGATCAACTTTTGGAACACACACCTTCACAGTTCATCTTACTCAGACAAGTCACTTTGTGAGCACCTTCTAACCTGTGTATGACCACCAACAACACTTACCAAGAAAGGTAAGATG
The DNA here is from genome assembly GCA_037957365.1 of Torreya grandis. Classification (NCBI taxonomy): domain Eukaryota; kingdom Viridiplantae; phylum Streptophyta; class Pinopsida; order Cupressales; family Taxaceae; genus Torreya; species Torreya grandis. The sequence continues at coordinate 5,879,377 of JARHVA010000329.1, forward strand.
AGGGATAGGTCTTAAATAAAGAACCAAAATAATTTAATCCATTCCTATTCATCTTAACATCATATGTAAATAGGTTCTCACTCAAGCCTAATTTCTTTCAATATTTTCACTCATTATAGATTTAATGATAAGACAATTTCCATGATCAAAATGATTGACACAGAGGATGAAATTGTGCACCAAATTTGGGATTCAAACAAAATATTATAAAAAAAGATAATGGAAACCCAAAAATAATGACACCAATAGGAAGGGATAGAGAAGTTAAATTAGTTTGATTAGAATGTACTTACCATCACCTTTACCTCTCCATAGCTCTGATCCAAGATTGAGACTTGTGTGCTTCTTACTTGATTTGTTGGATTGTTTCAAGGATTGAAAATGGCTTCAAGTGGATATGGATGTTGATAATTTCTTATTAAAATCTTGGTTACTTTATTAAGTCACTATAGCATGTAATTTTTCCTTCAATTGTTCATCCACTTGGGCAAGGGATGGAGTGTTAGTTTTATAGAATAATAGAGGGAGACATTATGGTCAAAATTTCAATTTGGGCCATTAGGATCAAGGGTGGATGATTTTCCATGGAATTTTTAATTCCATGGAATCCTCTAAAATAGAGTATTCTAGAGGTTTAGGGCTAAGATGGAGAGATTTCTAGAATTCTCCAATTGTAGAAATCTCCTCCATAGGGTTTTAGGGGTCTAGGAGACGCTAGTGTAGGGCGGTGGATGGGTAGGTAGATAATTTTGGAATTTAAAATTATCTAGTGGGATTAGAGAGTAGGTTAGTAGGTAATAGGCTTAGTTATGGTTTATTAAGGTGGGATTAATTGGCTTTGTGAGATTTTAAGGTTTGATGGGGTGTAGGAATGGATATGGGGATTAGGCTAAAAAGGGTAGATAAGGCTAGGGATATGTTAATTAGGATGAATTAGAAAAAGTTGGTAAAATTAGTCGGGCAATCATATTTAAATACATACATTTTTCCCCTCTTTGAAATGATGTTGAGTGAAGCGAAGTAACGATCTTTCAAATAGAAACTATAATATGGGATATAACATTAATTAGGGTATGATGCCCCCTCGAGGGAGAATATGGGGAGGACATTGGAATTAGATGGTCAATCAACTAATGATGTCAGGGTGGAATTTAGATAGTGATGGTATGATAAGGCCCCAAACTAGATTTTTAAGATGCCCCAAGTGATTAATAACTCAAGTGATGGGTCTAGGTAAGTGATCAGGCTGCCTAGAAAGTAATGTGATTGGTTGAGGTTGGATGGGTTCAAGTAGAGGATAGGTTTGATAGCAAGGACACATGTTATAAGAGGCTTGAAAAAGGATAATTAATAAAATAGAGCCATTTTTCATAAAAATTTAGGGCTTACTAAGAAAAGGGATGTAAATCCATAGGTGATATGATGATGATGATGATTGATAAAAATGGGAATATGATAGTGATATTGGTGCTAGGGGTAGTTTTAGTTTATTAAAAAAGGATCCAAGTCTATTGCTAGGAAAATAAAAAAAGATAGCAAGCACAGGATAGGATGCCCTGGGATATGGGGTAATGAGATAGGGGAACTAAATGGGATGGATTGGATTAAAAAAATTGGGGGGTTATGGGGGGTGGGGAGGAGATAGGGGGGTTGATATAGGTGATAGGGGCAATGGGAGGGCTCATTTGCACCTTGAGATTTCTAGAGAACTAGAGCTTGAGCAAAGATGATGGATCACCTACAAAGATCAACACACTATAAAAAGAGGGTTTGGGCTCACTAGAGGGAATTAAAGGCTAGACCACTAGTAAGTAGATGTTGTATTTTGTGTTTTTGGTAAGTTTTTAACTTAATTAAGATTAAAAAATTAGGGTTTTTAGGCTAGAGAAAGACAAGCTCACCATGGGTATGTAATCCCATAACTGGGTTTTATGCCCACAATCATGGGATTGTCAACATAAATGGTGGGATTATTAAGAAATTAGTAGGTTTTTAGTGGGAAAATAGGTAAGATTGCAATCTCATGACTGGTAAATGGTAGTATGGCAATCCCACGACTGAAAAGTAGTGTGATTGTAATCCATGACTAGGGAAAGGGTTGAGTTTACAATCTCATGACTGCAAGTCATGAGGTTGAAATCTCGCTAATGGGAATAGTATAATTGTAATCCTATTACTAAAAAGTAGTGATATTGTAGTAACACTACTAGTGAGTGGTGAGATTGCCCAAAAATTAGTGAGATTTTTGGATGGGATAGGTTAGGATAGAAAGAGATGGTAGGTAGGTTTAGGGTGTTGGGTAGATATTTAGTGAGGGATGATAGTGAGTTTAGGGGGGATGTTGGGTAGGGTCCTAGGCTGATAAGGATATAAGATGGGGTGGGGACAAGATGGGTGATAAGTGCAGATAGTAGAATAGGTTATATTGATGTGGTGTTTTATATTATGTAGGAGTGATTAGGGATATTGGCATCATGGTCATTCCATCTTGAGATACTCCACAAGATGTGGAGGGTGAATCCAACTGAGTACGATGTGATGGATCTTGTGTGGTTACATGGGGTGGATATAATGCCATTGATTTGGATTGACAGGGCCCTCATCATGACATTGGTGGAGTGATAACACTCAGAGATGAGTAGCTTTCACTTTATCACTAGTGAGATGATAGTGACTTTGGAGGATGTATATCAATTTTCCATCTACCATTGTAGGTGAGGCAGATCTACCAAAGGTCCTAGACATTGATGCAGACCCTAAAACACTTAGGTGGGAGTTTATAGATTATAGTCCATGATGAGAGAATTGATTTGGACCATTCCAAATGGGAGGGGACACTAGATTAGCCTACTCTAGTCTTGGTGGCTCTTACATTTGGAATTCTAATTTTGGACAAGAGAGGTAGATGGTTCCACCTAGGCCTCATATATGTCATAACAGATATGGTGCAAGAGCATCAAGTTTTTGTGTGGGGTTTAGTTGTACTGGCTCACTTGTATAGAGAGATTAATCTAGGGGCATATAGAGGGGCTCACAACTTCAAGCCTTCAGTTTTATTTTAAAAATGGAGTTGGGAACACATTGTGATATAACATCCCCTTAACACCTTAGTAGATCTGGAGCCTAGTCAGCTTCTAGTTTTTAGATGGAGGGTGATCATATGGGTTTACTCAAGTCATGCAAGTGATATGGATTATTAATAAGAAGCTTTTAATGCCCTGACCCCATATTTGATTACCTAAATGTTGTATCATGACATTGCCTTTGTCTGGGATGATGAAGACCAAATATAATTTGTGTTGACCCCTTACTACATTATGGGATACCATGATTACATTATTGAGAGATATGGGCTAGATCGAGTGCAATGGACATTTTGATTTATTCAAGATGTTCCAATTCTAGAGCATATTTTTTACATGCAATGAGCATGAGAGGCCTCATTGGGGGAGGCTCATTGGGGGAGGCTCATAGATAAGATGGACATTATTTTCAACTATGATCAGGTAGATCTAGTGCCATGAGACTTTGTGATATTCATTCATGATCCTAATGTGACAATAACTTATATAAGGTGGTGGTACACCTAAGTATTGAGGTGACTTACATGGCCTTGAGTGGTAGCTAATGAGGTAGTATTACAAGTACTAGTAGCTCGAGCATAGATTCATCATTATGCTTAGAGGAGGAGATAGGTGCCTGTACAAGTAATAGTGGATGGGTTTGGAGGAGGGGAGAATGAGATGGACATGGATGGAAATGATGGGTAGGGATAAGTGGGGGTATAGGTGGTGCTCCAAATAATAGCACCCCAAATACTAATTTAGTTAGTAGTATAGGGACCACCTATTCAAATAGGTGGAGGTGCAAGGCCCTCATATCCCCCCATATTAGCTAAGGATGAGGCCATAATTTCTAGCCTTCAGGTGGAGATCCAAGCTTGAGTGATAGAGATTACAGGTATATCTTGGGAGAGGGATCAGCTCTATGATTGCTTCTAAGCCTTATGATCATAAGAGGATGGGAGGCTGATGTAGGAACAAAGAGAGCTCTAGATTTTATAGACTCACATTACATAGCAAGATGGATACCTCACCTTACTTCAAACATAGGTGGGGCTCCTATAGGGATAAATTTTGTAGAGGGATGGCTAGATAGCCTCATTATAAACTCACATTAGTTAGAAATATTCATAGATTACCTTATTTCAGGCTCAGGTGGCACAATGGGATACTCAGTTGGGGTAGGCCCAAGCCTAGATTACATCCTTATAGGGGTAAGTAGATGGGGTCCCTATCTAGATAGCTCTCTTGTAGACATGCATCTAAGAGCTTCAGAGTGAGTTAGAAATTTTGTAGAGGGAATGAGATATGGTTGATGCTAGATTATAGGGATAGGGCATGATGGGGATCATGATCCAGATCATGATGATTACTCATGAGGCTCAGTACTACATGACCCTTTATGAGGTAGTGGTGCTATCTCATATATGTGTTAGATCCTTCATGGCTAGCTAGTCATTGATTCATCAACCTTCAAGGAGCTGAGGATTGAGGCCACCACCAGCACCCTAACCTTGATTTTTGGATAGATTCTTTTTTTATGTATATATCTCAATGATGTATTATAGCTCATTCTTTCCCCATGGGCTTCATGTAAAATTGTATATATATTATTTGGCATGGATCCCATGTGGATATTATACTCTTATTTGATGATGTTGTATATATATGATGATCTTATTTATAGTTTTATGTTATGTTGATGTGATGATGATGATGATGTTTATAGATTTTTATGATGATGAAATTATGGTTATGCTTTATGATTTCATGGTATTAGGATGATGTGCCTAATTTTATGTGATGATGATGATTTATTTTTGATATAATGATGTTATTTGTGGTTATTATGATGTTGCATGTGTTTTTTATGATGTTTTTTATGATGTGGATGTTAGCTAATGTAATGTCTTTGATGATGATGATGATTATGATGATAATTATTTGGTTATTTTATGGATACTTCAGTTATGTGATGTTTATGATGATGGGATTTTATTTAATGTGATGGGATATTATGTGATGTTAGTGACATAATTTTATGATGTAATTATGGCATGGATCTTATGCTGAGATGTAAATGTGATGTTATGTTGATTAATGTGTTTTTTGATGGATTTCATATGGTATAGATTATGGATAGGTTATGGAAAATGATTTACATGTGATGTTTTAAATTATATATGGATGTTTGATATATTTTAATTTAAATGGCCCTATAGATAGATTTATAGTGATGTGACTATATTTTTTATTATGTTTTGTCATGGATGAGTTGTACATGGGGTAGGATGGACTATGGTTTATGTGTTTATGCTCATGTGAAATGGATTATATGATAGACTCATGATAGGATGATGCATACATGGCATATGATCATCATTTTAATAAAATTGTGGTGATTATTTGGTGTGCCACTTGTCTTTGTTCATCGATAGATATTTCATACCCTTGATTAGTATTGTAGTCTAAATAGGACCAATCTTGCACCATGTAAGTATAATGGATGGATGGGAGGGATTTGGTTGTTATCTGAGGGTAAGATATGAGGATGGACTAGTAGATGTTGGCTTAGAGATAGTATATGGTTGGATTTAGGATCGGGATCACCTCTTATAGTAGGTTTTCAAGCCTTTTATGTATGCAATCCATTCTGATATTGCATCTTTGCGAGACATGTCAATGGTCATGAAGAGGCCTTTGACATGAGATGAATGATGCATAAAGAGGGACTCCATTTTAATTAATGTCTTATTGAGAAAAGAACCCTCAATGAGTATCCAAGCCATCTTTTTCCTTGATAAAAAAGAGTACCAAATATTAAAATTGAAGCAAAATAATACATTCATATGTATGATCACACATAATTATACACAAAATAACACTCATACATCACATCATGCAACCAAGTATAATAATAGTGAATGTATATTTGATAGGGAGGAAAGGGGGACATAATGATGAATATAGTGGCTAAGTTATCCTTGGTCATGAACCATGGCCAAGGGTTGCCTAAATAGTTTTAAAAAGACCTCAAGCCAATGTAGTTCTAGCTGGTGGATAGATGATAATGGTGATGATGATGATTTATTAAAAAGTGATGAGTATGAGATGTTATGGATGTGATGGATAATGTTAATTATACTAGGATATGAGAGAGAAGATAGGATGAGGATGATATCTTAAAGAATATACAAAAGTATTTACAGTGTGTATAATTACCTAAGGACTCAAGCTTAGGATAAGGCTCAAACTAGAAACTACAAGGGCAAGTGTCTAGGTGACTCTTTGAGAATCAAGATCATCAATTTGTTTGGGAGCCTTAGGTATAGAATGATTGCATTATAGTATGACCCTCCATAATGATATTGGGAATGGATGGATTGTAGACGTAGGAGAAGGCATATTTTGTCAAAATCATTGCATGTATTAGTTGAGGCTAAAAAAGGAGACATATTTGTTAATGAATACTTATAAAAGGGATGATATGGTAGTGTGGATGATAGTGATAGCTGGGACCTGGGGAAGGGAAACATGGCTTCCCAAGTGGAGAGATGAATTTTAAGAGGATTACCTTAACATGTGGTCCTTAGATAGCCCTTTCTTTACTATTTACTGAAGTGATGTAGCTACGTGATTATTGCTTTACTTAACAAATTCCCACTATAGAGACCAGGGTCGAGGTATCATTACTATGGTTCCAAAAGTTGGTTTTCACCATAGTACTTGCCTAAGGTACTAGCAAGCTAGTTGTCACCATTGGATGATTTTTTTATATAGGTATGGGAATGAATAGAGAAGGAGGCACCCTATAGATGGAGGATATGGATGTGGGGGCTAGGCATAAAAATGCTTGAGATGCATGGCATTCATGGGGTCATCTAGCTCACCTCCATCTAATGTGGCCAAATTGTACACTATTGACCCATATTTAGCAATGATAACATAGGGTCCAAGCTAATTAGCTTCAAACTTTCCCTTATTCTCTCTCTCTACATTGGTATTTTTCTAATTTTCTTTTAGGACCAGATCACCTATGTCAAAATCTCAAGCCTAAACCTTTTTACGATATTGATTCTTGAGCTTATTTTGATAGGCCCATAAATGGTTTAGAACTTGTTATTATTTCTCATCTAGGAGCTCTAATTCTTGTAGGCATTCTTATTGGAGATTGTGATTAGTAATTATGCCCCATAGTGAGAGATGAAGAGATAAGAGTTATAATTCCACATGAAATATAGCTTTAGATCCATAGACCAATGCGTAAGGAGTTTCTCCTATAGGCATACTAATACTAGTGCAATAGGCCCACAGGGTAGGATAGAGTTGGGTATGTTAGTTATGCCCATCTTGGTTGATAATTTTTTTCAAGATTTTGATCAATGTATTATTTGTTACTTCTACCTAACCATTGATTTAGGGGTAATATGGGCTAGATAAATGTTGTATGATATGACATTTCTAACATAAGGCTTCCACATCTTGATTTTTGAAATATTTTCCATTGTTTGATATTATGTTGGTGAGGATGCCAAAATGGCAAATGATTTGATTTAGGATAAACTTGGAGATTTAGAGGCCTGTCATATATGTCAATGACATCACCTCTACCCATTTAGTTAAGTATTCTATATCCATGATAATGAATTTATATCCATCTAAGGAAGTGGGATGTTTTATTCCAATCAAATATATACCCTATATATTAAAAGGCCATGGGCTCATAATAGGCTATAATTCTTGTGTAGGTGCATGAATAATATTCCCATGCTTGTGAAAATCAACACACTTTTGAATGTATTGACATGCATCTTGTTCCATGGTTGGCCAATAATATGCCATACAAAGGAGCTTTTTAGCCAACGCCATCTCACTAATGTGGCTCCACAAATACCATTATGGACCTCTTTGATGGCTTGAGTTTACTCATCCGATATGAAACATCATATCAAGGTTATGTCATAACCACATCGATAGAGTGTGTTGCCAAGGATGGTGTAGCAAGCTTTGTGATGGATGAAGGATTTTTGTTGATGATGGTTAAGGTCAAGTGGGAGGATGTTATCATGAAGGTACTGATAAATGTCATGGTACCAGGGTAGACTAGGATTATTGATGACATAAATTTGAAAAGGGGTTGATGATTGGAGGATCAAGATGATAAAATGTTCAATAAAAAATTCCCCTCTAAGACATCTTCAGGAAGGTCAATCAATGCACTGACAGTTGCCATAGAATCAACTACCTTATTTCTTCCTTGTGGTTGATGGTTTGAAAACTTGTTTTCAATTGATCCACCAATTGTTTGTAGGAAAGTAGTTTCTCATCTTTTATTTGGAATTCTTCATTGACCTATTTTATGATTAACTAGGAGTCCCTGAATACCTATAAGTGTTGGATATTCCATTGGACATCAAGGCGTAGTCCTACTATGAAGGCCTCATATTCAAAGATATTATTAGTGTAGGGGAAAGTAAGATAGAATGATTTTAAAATAAGGTCACCTTGTAGGGTAACCAAGAGAATGCCTACCCTAGACCCATGAGTAGTGAAGGACCCATAAAAATATAGTTTGTATCCTTATTCTTGTGTTGTATGCCTGATGGACTCATCCAGGAATGATGTTATAATTGGCTCAATCGATTCCAGTGGTGCTACTGCAAGTTGGTCTATGATGAATTGTCCCTTAATAACCTATTTATTAACATACTCAATGTCAAATTCACTGAGTAATAAGATCCATTTGGCTACTCATCTTGTTAATGCTACTTTGGATAGTAAATATTTGAGATGATCAACTTTAGCTATTAACTGCACTTGATTATTGAGCATATAATTCCTTAGCTTTTGTGATACAATGACAAAATTTAAATAGGCCTTTTCTATGAGTATATAATTTAACTCATATGATATTATTTTATGGTTGAGATAATAAATTGCTTATTCTTTACCTTTATCATTATGTTGAGCCAATAATGTGCCAATAGCACATGGTGTAGTAGATATATATAGGATTAATGGTCTTCTTAGAACCATAGATGATAAAACAAGTGGATGTGCCAAATATTACTTTAGACTTTCAAAGGCTTTTTAGCACTTCTCATTCCAATCAAAACTTTCCCCTTTCTTGAGAAAATGGGTGAAGGAGTGAAATTTATCAACGAGCTGAGAGATGAATCATATAATTACTTAGATCTTACCTTGGAGGCTTCATAGTTGTTTGAGTGTGTGAGGTGGTGGCATTTTAGTGATGGCTTTGACTTTTTCCATGTCTACTTTAATTCCTCTTCATGAAACAATGAATCTCAATAATTTTCTAGATGTCACACCAAAAACACACTTCTTTGGATTTAACTGCACCTTATATTCTTGTAATCTCTCAAATATCTTTTGGAGGACAACAAGATGTATAGATCACAATCATGAATTTCCTAAGATATCATCCACATAATCTTCCACTATGTTATGCATCATTTCATACAAAATGATAGGAATTACTCTTTGATAAGTTGCCCCTATATTTTTAAGGCCAAATGGCATGACTTGATACCAAAACACACCCCATGGCATAATGAAATCTATTTTATGTTGGTCTTTAGGTATGATCTTAATCTGGTTATAGCCCAAAAATCCATCCATAAGGGACAACATTTCATATCCTACTATTTAATCCATGATCATATCAATGTTGAGTAGTGGGAAGTAATCTTTTGGAAATGCCTTGTTAATGTCTCAAAAATCTATACATATCTGAATTTCACCTTGTGGTTTAGTAATAAGAACAATATTAGATATCCAATTGGAGTAGTCTATGGGGAGGATGAATCCTAATTCCCAAAACTTTCTTAATTCCTCCTTGACTAGTAGTGCCACTTTTGGATGCATTTTATGTAATTTTTGATTTATAGGTTTAGCATTAGGATGAATGTCAAGATGTTGAACCACTAGTGAAGGGTCTAATCCTAGCATATATGCATAGCTCCAAGAAAAGACATAAATGAATTATTTTAATAAGGAAATTAAAATTTCACACTTTGAAGGAGTAAGAGATCCCCTAGTTTGACTATTTTAGGATGTTCTTCTATCCCAAAATTGATTTCTATCACCTCCTCAATAAGTGAGGGTGATTACTCTTAGAGATAAGGGGGATATTTGATCTTTGGCATGTTGGAAGAAAATATTTTAGGCAACTCTATATCGATATCAAGGTAATATTCTAATTTAATGAAATTAAATATAATGTCATCTGATTTCATGAGAGGTTCTTCATTATCTTTGAAACATTCTTCTTCTTCTTGGATATGCAATGATTCTTGTTATTTGAAATAAGCTGATTCACATAGATGGATATAGAAGCCTCCTTTATGATCATCAAATGACATGAAAGTTCTTGCCACCAAGTGCTCAAGGATAGCCTCATCATTTTACAATATATCAAAGGTAGGCTCTTGCTTAAAGTCCTAGTCTATGAGGGCAAAGAAATTGAGGGAGATATTGATGGTGGATATGGTGGTGTCAATGAAAAGGTTTGTGGCAGCCAACTCTTTGAAATGACTATAAATGGATCTTGTTTCAATATCTTCATTAGGGAGTGACCACTCATTGGTCAAGATATAATCCATGATGATATTGATTAGGTCACTACCATATGGTTTATAGCCTAGACTATAATAAGATGAATTTTCCTAGAATTCAATTGGCTCCAGTCATCCTTGTTCTTCTTTGCCTAGTCTTTTGCCCTTATAATTCATGTTTTCTATCATACAATGGACCTTGGGATAATGTTGTTGAATGAGATGATAACATCATCATCAAGTAGTAGCCAGGAATCATCTCCATCTTCAACATACTTATTCAATAGAAGTCATATGCTTAAAAAATGTGGACACAAAGTGATATCAAATGGGCCTATATTCTCTCCTATCAAGGGACCCATAGATTTAGGGGATAATGGAAGATGACTTATACATAAGGTTTTATATTCATATTCACCATAGCTAGTGGGTGTGATTTTTAACTTGGAAAACTCTAGTGTAGGAGTAGACATGGAGGTTACTTGATCAAGAGAAATAGATTTTGCAGTCATTGGACTAAGGATGGTATTTTTAGTGTGATAAGGTGGGGAGATAGATTGATCTATCTGACAACTATGATGGTCAATGACCCTGAGAATAGTTACCTCCATGCCTGAATAGGGGGACTTGAGACATTGATAAAGGGTGGATAAAATGGATGGAATTTCATGGATCCAAGGTCTCCTAAGAAGCATATTATATAGTAGATCCACATTTACTACATGTACCAGGGTTTGATGCACTAAGAGTCCCATAGTGATAGGGAGATAGATAGATCCTATTGATGGCCTTTAATTATCATTATAAGCCTTTATCATAATTAAAGTGGGTCTAAGTGATGACTCAAAGTAACCCAACTTCTTTTGGAAGTCCATGTTACACAAATTGAGTGTAGATCCTCCATCTATAAGGACATGAGAGATGTAGTGATGTGCGATGGTGACTTCAATATATAATGGATAATTATGATGGGGGCTAACTAGTGGCAAGTCCTTAGCACCAAAGGTAAGTTGTGGAGAAGGTTATAGGTGTGATACAAGTGCTTATAATTGATTTTTTTCTAGAAAAATTGATACCTTTAGATCATTAAGCACTTGGTTTAATATGTCCTTATGCAAAGTAGATGTCTTAAGAAGTTCCATAAGGGAAATTTGAGTGGGGGTCTTATCTAGTTATTGAATGATATCATATGATTTCTCTAACCCATTATCCATTTTATTATAAGCATTCCCCTTATGTGTAGTGGATGATGTAGAGGGTTGTTGTGAAGGTACTACAAGAGTGACAATTTTATTGTTCTTGGTAGTGATGGAGCAATCAACGGTGGCTTGGTTAATTTTCAAGATGGGAGAGGTGGATGGTGTGGATTCAAGAATTTGGAAAATATTTATTGTATTAATGTAGTGATAGGGGACAACATGATAATTGGTGAAATTATAAGATGATGCTTGACCTTGATCTCTTTGGGGCTTAGATTCCTTTATTCATGCTTTGGGAGAGGATCTTTATAGATTCCAAGTTGTCTATTTCTTAACTAATTTGGTGTAGGCTATCCTTCAAGTTCTATGTCTCCTTTCTCATTCAAATCTTGGACATAATGTTTCAATTGCATGCAAATTTTAGTGTCATGCCCCTTTACCCTATGAAATTTGTAGAATTTATCTTCATGATACCAATCAGGTTTAGGTTGTCAGTTATCCACATGTCAAATTTTAGGTAGAGTTATCATATTAGATGTAATTAATTATTCCAAGACAATTTCTAATAATACCCTCAAACTGGTTAGGGGTCTTTTCTCGATACAAGGTTTGGGCCTCCCTCATGGAACCTTGATGGTGGAGACATTGGGAGATTGTGTGAAACCCTTTCATTAGATGGTCTATACATGTTGAGCTCTAGAATCTGTCACTCCATCACCTACAACATTCCTATTTTTATTGAAGACCTTGGGTTTGTTAGAGAAGGAATTCTCTGTATTTTGGTTCTACTCATTATGAGAGTACAAATTGATAGTCCCCTTTTCAATAAGATCCTTTTTAATTTGTATTCCCTTCTCTATGATTTCATCAAATGTCTTTGCACACTGTAATTTCAATTGATATTTGAGTTCCATGTTGAAGTTATCAACAAAGATTTTAGCTAATTCCTTTTTAGTCACATTTCATCTTAATTAACTCACAAAGCCCTACCATCATTGCAAGAAGTATACAAGGCTTTCCCCATTCCTCTATTTTATGTTATAAAGGTTGATAATATATATGTCATGCTCTATGTTGAAGGATAAATGTCTAACAAATTATTATATCAGCTCTTCAAAGCTTGAGATTGACCCTTTAGGTAAATATATGAGCCATTTGAGGGTTGGTCTAATTAAAATATTGGGGAATAGCCATAATAGATAAGCATCCTCATATGCAAATTCATGGTAGGAAATATAGAATTATTGTACATGGTCTCTTAGATCACCCTTTCCTTAATATTTCTTAAATTTTGGAACTTTAAAATGCGGGGGGAAAGGAACTTGTAAGATGCTGATATCTAGAGGTGACGAGTAAAAATACTAATATTTGTATTTAAGGGCTTGAGATTGAGGGTCCACTTGTTGTAAGGTTTATTTCATCATTTTCCATTCTTAGGGAAAAGTGGGATCCCCAAGTGGGTTGAGGGGTTGATTTTTACTTCTTTGTGCAACATGGGTAGGGAGGTTATTAGTGGTAGCATGATTGGTGTGATTGAGGGTATTGGGATTGTTATTAACACTATCAAGGGTGTGGGCATTGTTAGAGGTGTGGGAGGTGTGTTGTGGTGATAATAGTTTTTGAATATGAAGGATGAGGTTGATTGTTTGCATAAGTTGATCTAGGTGGTCTTTTATGGTATCCTGCCTCCTATTAGCCTCAACATATCAATTGAAAAGGGGTGGTTGTTCTTCTTGTTCTTTCAAGAACCCATGGTCTAAATTTTGATGAGCATGATGGCATGAGGACTCAGATGGGTGGATGATGTTATTTAGATTATCAAATTCATAATTTGAGTGCAAGTTACCCCTAATTTCTATGGTTTAGGATAATACTTCATCTTAGTTCTCATATAAGTAACGGTTGATGAGGTGACATACATCATCATTATGGATGAGATTATTACTATCATTCTCTACTTGAGGTGAGGGGATGTCGCTATGAAAGTCCTCATATTCTTGAGTTATGTCATAGATCCTATCATTGTTGTCTTGATTTGAGCCTTATCCTAGGCAGAGTTAAGCTTAGGTTTGGATGGCCATGATAGAAGAGTGGGAAGATGAGATGTGATGGGGTATGATATGGATGTTTTGAATATTAGTTATAGATCAAAAGATCAAACTACTAGTAGTCAAGGATTGGGATTATTTGATGGATAGGATAGCTATAAATTATCAATAAACAAGAGTCTTTCAATAAATTAATATATCAAGGATAGGGAAAAAGTGATGGGATCAAATATCTTTGTCAACTAACATATGGACAAGTGGATGGGTGATAGGGAACAAAGATGTTTGATAGAGACAAAAGGATAAGAATGGGTGCTAGATTGAGACCTTATAAGGATATGTTTAAAAATAATTTTAGGTGATGATGGGATGTTGACCAATGATATGTGAGGGATGATTGACCACTAATAGTTTAGTCATTTGTCAATAACCAATATCTTGAGTGGGGATGATATATGGATACATATGTGATATATATAAGTGATAGGTGTAGGAGATATTAGACAAGGACTAAGTCTTGAGATAGGTGGATGGGGGAGAGAATTAGTAGGACAAAATAAAGCCTAGATGAGTGGTATACACAAGTGGAAAAGGATAACTAGGGTAGATTCAATTATTTACAATAATGGAACGAATATGGATATGGATGATTAAATATGATATATGGATAAATAATTATATGATATAGGTTAAAAATATAAATGGATTGTGTGGGTGAAGGATTATTTATGCATGATTAGGGTTCAAGAAGGGCTATAGTGGGATGGTGAACTTATATAGATGGATTATGCAATGATATGGGTATGTATATGGTATCTAGGTGAATGAGGTGATTGGGTGAGGATAGAAGAATAAGTGGGAGATGGGCTATATGGATATAGATATGTGATATGGATATATATGTGATATAGATATATATGTGACTGATTAGATATGTATCAATATGCTAAGGGGGATGAATTATATGGATGGTCTATGGGAAGATATGAGTGGATATGAAAATAGGATAGGGGGCATGGAAGGTCAAATATGGATCAGTTACTAAGGGTATGAGCTATATAAATGATATATGGAGGAATATGAGTGGACATATGATATATGTATAAATGGAAGTGGATTTGATGAGGATAAAATACTAAATAGGGGATGGACTATGGATTAATTAATAAATTTATATGGGATGGATGGTCTAAAGACAATATGGATGGGGCTAGGATATAAAAATGATGTGGATGGGGAATCTATCTAATTGTAAAAAAATGATAAGATGAAATAATGGAGATGAGATGAGGCAAGATAAGATAGATGTTTTAAGATGCAAAAGAAAAAAAAGGGGGTGGATTAGGATGGAATGTAGATGATAGAATGTCTTAGGATATGGGTAAAAGGGATGAACTTATGATGATATATATAAATGGTAGATAAGACAAAGGAAAATATAGATGTAGGTGGAAGATGGGTGGTTAAGGATATGGGGTGTCTAGGATGTGTCAAACTAAGAGATTATAAAAAGGTGTGGAAAATGATATGGTAAACAAAGACGTGAGTTGGATTCTAAGACTATGGGGAGGGTAGATATGTAAAAAAAAGTGTGGTATCTAAGTGCTTATGGGATGAGTAGGATGTGATGATCAAAAAGAATATGGGTGGATAGGGCTCTCTATAGATGATGACCTATAAAGGTGGATGAAAGGGGTGATGATGAAAGAGATATGGAAAAGAAACAATAGATAATGATGAAAAGGAATGGATACGAAAGTGATTGTGGATAAAATAAAGTGGTTATGGAATGATAATAGGATGGGGAGAGATGAATCCTATATGATTCTCTAAGGTTATGCACACAAAAAAGTCAAGGGTATGGATGACTTAGCTTATCAAACAACATGGGTCTTTTCACAACACCCAAGTAATCATGCATAAATACAACCCTATTTAGTAAACCATATGGGAGTGTAACTTGATGTCCACACCATCCCATGAATACACAAGTGAGGTTGTAGGTTGGTGACTTATTATAGAATCAATTAAACACTCTCAACCTTGATTTCTCCTGATGGTCACTTGGGAACTTATACCGATGCTAGAAGTGGAACACCTATTATATTTGAAATTCCCTACTCTAAGGTATACAAAAGGTTCTAGGGGATTCCTCGATATAAACAATGGTACAATGGGGCTTGAGTCCATATAGGAGGCTATTTGATTGTCATGGGTATATGTACTTAATCATCCTCACTCCATGGAACCTTTTATGGGTAATTTTTCTTAGGCTATAATGATAATGTTATCCTAATTGTTATACTATGCTAGAACATGGAGTGTGGTTAGCACATGGTAGTGAAATCCATGATACTAACCCCTATAGACTAAGTCATGTACGTGGTGATGAAATCCACATTATGTGCTATCTTAAGGGAGGGATTAAAAAATCAAGCAAACTCGTGATATAATTAATTTAACACTTCTAATTATCTATGTGAGATTCACATGATATGATAAATTATTTACAAACACAAGACACACACACAAGAATAAGCAAGTATAAACAAGAAAACTCTAGTTAAATTCAAATCACAATTTTGCAAATATGGTAATGTTAAGAAAAAAATAAATCAAGATGGCACTCCTCCTTAAAATCACAATGGATTAGAAACCAATAGGGGTGGCTAAAAATCCCTTTGAGACCTACAAAAATATTAGTCAACTGATTACTACAATCTCATAAATACACAGGTCAATATCACAACTAGAATAGACAATACCACTACTAGGATCCAATATTGTTACTAAAAATTAGTGGGATTATCTATAATATTGCTAATGGGATAAACAAAACTTCTACTCAGGGATAGATTCAACTAGTGGTATTACAAAATTTAAACTGCCTATAAAATTTATATTAAGTTTAAAGATCTATGGATCAAAATTAATTATAAGGCCTTGGTTTTAATATAGTTAATGATATAAAAAAATATTTAAAAAGCTTAAATTAACTATAATAATCTTAAAATTGGCCCTAGATATGCTATCCTATAATATTTCTATTTAGACTAACAATCTTGTTATTTGTAGGTCAATCTTACAACTATTGAAGTAGTGATATTGCAAGTTTGCCCCAAATTAATCAAAGGGTGTTTTCTAATAGTCTTTGTCAAATTTTTATGTTCCCTACAAGGAAAAAATTTCATGTGAGCTAAACACTTAAATTGGCCAATAGTAATAGATAAGATGCAAAGAGGAATACTTGCTAGGGTGAGTTTGATCACAAATGATATTTGGGCCTAAAATGATGTTTGGAAAGATTTATTGTACCCAATATGCTTTTCCTCTTGCTGACAGAAACTAGAGTGAATACTAATGAGGAAGCAAAAAGTAATCAAGATATGAACCTTACCAGTTTATGATGACCAGACAATACCACTACTAAAAATAATAATACCACTACTTACATGTCAATACTACTATTAGTAGAGTCATAGGATTGTCAAAAACTAGAAAAATCCACCCCTTGCCTCAAAGTGGTATTTTCAACTCCTTTCCTACACACAGGTCATATTACCAAGGATAAATAGGCTATAGAAACATAGTGAGGTGAAAATCCAATGATATTATGAAATTAACCCTTATTTATTACAATACCACTATTAGGATCTACAATATCACTATTACCAGTACAATAACACAACTAAGTGAGTGGCAAGATTGTCAAAAATAAACTAGTTGTCTTTGTTCAAAAAAAATATCACCCTATCCTGGACACATCAAACAACACACATATAATCAAGGACACAATTAGCTTAGGGTCATCAAAACACAAGATTCTCAATAAGGGACAATACCATCACTAAAATCATTAATACCATGACTAGCAGGGTAATACTGTGACTATCAAAGTAGTGGTATTATTGAAACCTAAAACCTTACTAAAACCCCTAACTACTAATAGTCTTACTGACAATGCCACTATTTTCAACTCCTTTCCTACACACAGGTCATATTACCAAGGATAAATAGGCTATAGAAACATAGTGAGGTGAAAAGCCAATGATATTATGAAATTAACCCTTATTTATTACAATACCACTATTAGGATCTACAATATCACTATTACCAGTACAATAACACAACTAAGTGAGTGGCAAGATTGTCAAAAATAAACTAGTTGTCTTTGTTCAAAAAAAATATCACCCTGTCCTGGACACATCAAACAACACACCTATAATGAAGGACACAATTAGCTTAGGGTCATCAAAACACAAGATTCTCAATAAGGGACAATACCATCACTAAAATAATTAATACCATGACTAGCAGGGTAATACCGTGACTATCAAAGTAGTGGTATTATTGAAACCTAAAACCTTACTAAAACCCCTAACTAATAATAGTCTTATTGACAATGCCACTATTTAGGTCCACGAAACCACTACTTGTAGGGTAAAACTACAACTTTCTAAAACATGTGAAAATGAAAAATCTAGCCTTGGTTTCACATCCAGTTGGTCCTACTATTACTTTAAAAGCTTCTAGTAAGTATATTAGCCTAAATAAGAGGCATTGATCCCATTGTGGTATATAAAATGTGCACCAAATTTGGGATTCAACTAAAATATTATCAAAAGAGATAATGGAAACCCAAAAATAATGACACCAATAATAAGGGATAAAAAAGGTAAATTAACTTGATTAGAATGTTCATACCATCACCTTTACCTCTTTATAGCTCCAATCCAAAATTGAGACTTATGTGTTTCTTACTTGATTTGTTGGATTGCTTCAAGTCTTGACAATGGATTCAAGTGGCTATGGATGTTGATAATGGCTTATTGAAGGCATGGTTACTTGATGAAGTAACTATAACATGCAATTATTCCTTCAATTGTTCATCCCCTTGGGCAAGGGAGGGAGTGTTAGTGTTATAGAACAATGGAGGGAAAACTTATGGTCTAAATTTGAATTTGGGCCATTAAGATCGAGTGTGGAGGATTTTCCATGGAATTTTTAATTCCATATAATCCTTTAGAATAGAGGATTCTAGAGGTTTATGGCTAAGATGGAGAGATTTATATAATTCTCTAATTCTAGAATTCTCCTCCATATGGTTTTAAGGGTTTATGAAAGACTAGTGTAGGGTGGTGGGTGGGTAGGTAGATTATTTTTGAATTTAAAATTATCTAGTGGGGTTAGGGAGTAGGTTAGTAGGTAATAGGCTTAGCAAAGGTTTATTAATGTTGGATTAATTGTCTTTGGGAGATTTTAAGGTTTGATGGGGTGTAGGAATGGATATGGGGATTAGGCTAAAAGGGTAGATAAGGCTAGGGATATGGTAATTAGGCTAAATTAGTATAAATTGGTAAAATTAGTGGAGTGATCATATTTAAATACATACATGAACTTTCCAAACTAACTTCATGGGTATAAATAAAAAGTATTAAACTTAAACCACCAATGATTTTCATGCATTGACTCAGTCAACCCTACTTGTAGTATCAAAAGATTAAAAAAGAAGCACTTTTAGGTATCATACAATCACTACCCTAACACACCATTACCACTTAGAGGTTCTTGGAGGATTCCTATAAAACATCCAATCATAAAAATTTCTTTGTCAATCCATTCTGGGCACTATCCAATAAATTTTCCCCAATCAAGACATTAAGAGGGTTTATAGGAGGGTTTTGACCAGTTTGCATTCTTAACAAATATTCATAAATATTTGTACCTAAAACCACTAAAAAATGCTTGGAAAACATTCTTAGGTCCATATTCCATCTCTCCCAAAATTCTCAAGTCACCATGTAAAGTCTACACATGATAATGAGCATCAAAACATTCTTCTTGAGCTCTCATTTCTTCATTCTAAGCACTCAAGAAACTTCAAAACCACTCTTAATAATTTTTCTATAAACTTATGACTTCAAACTTGGTATACACCTCCAATACAACATAGTATATCTCTATTAACACTCAATTTTTCCATATTGTACTTATAATTGATCAACTTATCTCATTTGGTCAGGCCTACCTAGGCTTGCACACCCTTGAGATCACCAAGAAACTATTCATTCACTTTTGTCTTCATTAATTTACATGTAACTACATAGATACACTAGATACAACTTGTTATATCATGAACAAAACTCAAATTAGCTCACAAGTCACCAATCCTACTCAAACTACTTCATTAGGCCACCTAGGGTCATAAGGCTAAGCCTAGATGCAAACCCTTAATGAGGCCTTGATATTGTAGATCACTCTTGAGAGTCATGAAATGACTCTATACTTCATACACATTCTCCAAAATTACCATGGTCAATCTCAATATCATATTTTTCTATCTTATCTCCATCTTGTCTCTATAAGCCATGACCATGCCTAAGTAATGACTTGTCTTCAAGCTTCCTTGTTATCAAATAACCTTGATCTTCTACTAGACCACTCCTATAGATTAAAAATAATCTTACTAAACCTAATAATATATTATAGGCCTATCATATCATTCTCCATATATCAAGACAATTCAAACCACATGGATCACTTATCAATCACACAAGGCCTTCTTGTCACTTCATGATATCAACCTTCATCAATGACATCACCACTTTGTTATTACCTTTGACATCACTGACAACACTTTTTCCAACAATCTCCCCCTTTGTCATTAATGGCAACCTCTTTTTCTCCTTCTCCCCTTTTGACATTAATGACAAAGTGGACTAAACAAAAACTAAGACCCCCCTAACATCATGCATGCATTCAAATATAATTTAGGTGATCAATATACTCACGTACCTTTCATATACATGGATGAAAAATTACTCCTCCTTTGACTTACATAACTTATCATCTTCTTCATGTACCAAACTTGTACCTTCTTATTATTTTACTAGGTATCTTGTCTTTGGATTCTCACTCACTCTTACTTACATGATCCTTGGACCTATTTACTTATAGATCCCACAAGCTCCCCCTGTGTCCATACATGAAGATTTAATAAATTTTCAAAAATAATGACTTGGTTTGATCAAGTCATCATATCAATTTTTTTGACTTATCTCTTGATATTACATTTGTGTTAGACTTCTCCATATTTCCATCATGACTAGAACATCTGATATCACTTATAAGGCACCAAAAATAAGCCATCTCACTTATTGAAACATCACAATACCTTGATCAACCATCACTCACTTCCTTTCATGATGAATGCCTCTATGAATCTTAGATAGAGACACCTTCACTTATGTAGATTTCAAAACAATGTGAAACTAGGATACCCCCAGTCCTCTACTTCTTTGAACCTCTTGATCCTATTCTTGATTTGAAACTTTCTATACTTGGTATCCTCTTTGGGTTCAACATATTCCTTATTCTCTTCGATCTAAGTAGAATCATATACCTTTTTCATACCTTTCTGAGTATCCACCTTGCACTTCAAAGCATCATCATTGGAAGATGATAAGACATGCTCTTTACAAGAATCTTGCTCAGCTACAATAGTTTATTTTCTTTGATTCATAGGTGCCTCAAGACTAGATTCTTCCTCAACCATAACATGTAATCCATTCTCACTCTTAGACTCAATCTTTACTATCTTATGTCTCCAAACTTGAGTTTTTCCCTTCTCATACCTTTTAGGGACTTCATGGCCTTTAACATACCTTAAGGATATCTTTACTCACAAGATTTAGTAGTATGACCATCTTTATGACAATAGTAACAAATAACATTGCTCATACCTTTTGACTGATGTAAATTGGGACTTTTATTTGACCAAATGTTTCTCCTTCCATAGTTCAATTCATTCTTGAGTGCTTTCTTACACTAAGTTGCTTTATGACCATACTTATTACATGAAAAATAGTAACCATGAAATGAGTTAGTATACCTTGAAGCATTTGGTTATCCTATTTACCTTTTCATGTTTCTTAGGTCCTTTTTTTTTCTTGAAGTTCTTGGACTATTAACTTTTTCAACTTCTTGAGTCTTGCTCAATTTGACTATGATATCTTTCAAAACTATCTTGAGGTATTTGGACTCTTCTTATCTTGAATTTAAGCTTGAATTTATAGTGACTAAATGATCCTTAATATACTTTATAATATTATCATCCCTTGTATCATATTTAGTCATGTCATTCTTTAGAGTACAAATTTATTCTTCAAGAGCCTTAATCATAGACTTCAATGCCTAATTCTTTTTCCTGAGTTGCTTTGTCATTTAGTGTTTCTAGGATCACCTTCAAGCCATTAAAATTTTCCAAAGGACCTTCTCTAATACTATTTTTTTTAATTACCTACTAATATGTTGGGGGTGAATCAGTTTCAAAACAATGACCATTCAATTTCATTTACCATTTCATGAAGCATACATTCACATAAGAGATTAATGTATAAACAAATAACTACACAAGTATACAATAGAACACAAGAGATATGTCAAAAATCCTCTTGGGGGATAAAACCCTCTAAACCATGCACATGTAATACTATCCTATAATGACAAGATTCATCATTTAGTGAAGCATCCACTTCACAAGGAGCTCTAACCCCTGCCTAGTTGAGCACCCACCCAACTAATCTTTTGCAAGTTCTAACTTACAAGGAGGATCCAACCCCCTAGGAAACCAAGAACCAACTTATATACCTTGAATATTTGATCATATTTAACACCTATTTCTGACACTTCAACTGATGATTACCTCCTTTTTTTTCACTCTTTCCCCTTCACTCTCACTCAAATAACCTCTAAGACTCACTCACTCAATATGCCTCTTCTAGGATTATTAGATCCAATGACCTATGTATCTGCATGCATAAAATTGGTTATATGTGCATGAATTATATTATTTAACCTATTATGGTCCTTAATCACCTAATTATACTCCTTAATTATGCTCTTTCCTTTGCTTCAGTTCACTCTTTCTAAAACTAATCCAAATAGGCCAATTAGGCCTTACCTTTATACCACACACTTACTCTAACCCATCTTCATCAGACATGATCCTTAAAACACTTGTATCACACTAAAAATAGGTTCATACACATTTTACATATGATAACCAAAAACTCTTTAGGTTGGTTATAACCTATAGAGGCTAAAACTCAATTAGGCCTAATAGAGACCTAATAGAATTAACCCTTCTTCAAGGCACACATTACGCTTGAATTACTTGTACCATATTTAGCTTCCAAAAACACTTTAAAATTTTTTAATATTAATTCAATATACATATTATAAGCTCATCTTGGGTCATTACTACCTATAACTCCATTTTACACCCTGAACCTATCAATTAGGTCTACTCGCCTTTTAGGCCTTCACACACAAAAAAGTCTATCTCTTAGAAATGAAGCATAGAATAAATTTTCTCAAGAAAAAAAAGTGAAAAAAAACATAAATATATAATTAATTAATTAATAAACTTCTCCATGTCCATTGGACTCCTTCTCTCAAGCTTTAATCATCCAAAATCACCTCTATAATAGGCTCACTCAATTCTAGTCAAACATAGTCAAAGTATAGTCAAGCATATTGTCTCTCCAAACTTGAATATGAACAAAACATGACTTCCAATGACTTATTATTAAAATTTTATACTTCATTGACATAAATTCATTTTTTATTCAACTCATGTCAAACAAATTCAAACTGACCACTCAGATTGCCTATAGCCTCCAAAAGTACAATCATGAATAACTTACTATTTTCACTTGAAAGAAAAATTTAATGACATATAATCCACATAAATGGTTCCTATTAGGTATATATATCATTATTCATAATTTATATATCTTGTCTTGGCATCAATCATTGGTTTAATAGACCACTCTCACACTATACATATAGAGCTAGACAAGCCTTTTAGCATTGACAATTTAACTCCTCAAACTATCTCTCTACCATCCACATGTATTTTATAGTTAATTTATGTCTCAAAACATTAAAAAATATCAATTTTATGCATCAAATCTTTCCATAATGACTCAAACACATCACTTACCTTAACAAACCTAGAACTGTCAACTTGACTCAAAAACATAGTCATAGTGAGCATGACATCTAAACTTGTGCAGACACTTCCTTGATATTATAATGCATTCATGTGATCCTTAAACATGATAATATAAACTCAAATCACATGTTTATGGATGTTTAATATCATATTATGAACATATATATCAACTTCTTGAACACACACCTTAAAAGTTCATCTTACTTAGATAAGTCACTTTGTGAGCACCTTCTAGCCTGTGTATGAGCACCAACAACACTTACCAACCAGGGTAAAATTATGAATAGGTATTAAAAAAAGACCCAAAACCATTGGATTCATTCTTATTCATATTCACATCATTCCTAAATAGGTTCTCACTCAAGCCTAGTTTCTTTCATTATTTTCACTCTTTGTAGATTTAGCGATAGGATAATTTCCATGATCAAAATGTTTAACATAGAAGATTAAAATTGAAAAAATAACTTAATGGGTATAAATAAAAATTATTTACCTTTAAAAAATAATTATTTTCATGTGTTGACTCTGTCAACCCTATTTGTAGTATCAAAATCTTCAAAAAGAATCACTTTTTTATACTTTTACCTCACTATCCTAACACACAATTACCACCTGGAGGTGCCTAAAGGAGTAATATACAAAATACAATCATCAAAATTTATTTTTAAATACATTATAGGTACTATCCAAAAAAAATTATCCAATCAGGTCTTTAAGAGGGTTTATAAGAGGGTTTTGACCAATTTACATTCTTAACAAATTTTCATAAACCTCTATACCTAAAACCACTATAAAATGCTTGGAAAACCTTCTTAAGTATGTATTACATCTCTCCTAAAAGTCTTAGGTCATGATACATAGTATACACATGCCAATGACCATCAAAACTTTATTCTCGAGCTCTTATATCTTCATTCTAAGCACTCAATAAACTTCAAAACCACTATTAGGCGTTTTGCTAAAAAATTATGACTTCAAAATTGGTATAAACCTCTAATACAACACATTAGATTTATTTTAGCACTCACCTTTTCCATATTTTACTTATAATTGATAAACCTATCTCATTTGGTCAGGCCTACCTAGGCTTGCATACCCTTGAGATCACCAAGACACTATTCATGCACCTTTGTCTTCATTACTTGACTTGTAACTACATAGATACATTAGATACAACTTTTTATATCATGAATAAAAATAATATTATCTCACAAGTCACCAATCCTACTCAAACTACTTCATTTATCCACCGAGGGTCATAAGACTAAGCCTAGATGTAAACCCTTAATGAGGCATTGCTATTGTAGCTCACTCTTGAGAGCCATGAACTGAATCTATACTTCATACACATGCTCTAAAAGTACCATGATAAATATCAATCTCATATTGTTCTATGTCATCTCCATCTTGTCTCTACAAGCCATGATTATGCCTAAGCAATGACCTCTCTTCAAGTTTCCTTGTTACCAAATCACCTTAAACTTCTACTAAACCAATCCTATAGCTTACAAATCATCTTAGTAAACCTAATAATATCTAACAACCCTGTAATATCATTCTCCATTGATCAAGACAACTCAAACCACATGGATCACTTATAAGCACAGAAGGCCTTCTTATCACTTCATGATATCAACCTTCATCAATTACATCACCACTTTATCATTGCCTTTGACATCAATGAAAACAAATTTTCAAACATATATGTAAATTATTGAACTAAATTGATATGATCAACCCATTTACTCATGGTTGAATATGACCTACATAGATAAATATAAATTTGATTGTAGTGACTATGTGTTAAACATATGCACATAATGTTAGACTGATTCGATATATTTGATCTAGTACTATAAGAAATGAAAATATATAATAAATGAAGACAAGAAATAAAAACCTATAAGGGTTAGTTCATGTCAGGTTCACTAAAATATATAAGGCAAATTTAAGTTGATCTCCAAATCAATCTTGGTGTAGAAGCCAAGTTTAGTAGCCTTGCCCTATTTTAAAATCTTTTAGGCTATCTCTTTATCCTTAGTTCACTAAAACAAAGTGTTGTGACTTGTTATAACTTTCCTTGTTTAAATGAACCCTAAAATAGGCTAAGCCTAAAATGTGATGCAAACCTCCAAAAATCTATATTTTGCATCTTAACTCCTGGAGGTCCTAAACCACTCTCAAACATCTTGAAAGTATATACATAAAATATAACTTAAAGTATAAGAAACTAAATGTCCATAATTAAATGTTTATTTTATGTATATACCCCCCTTTTTTACCCATGGTAATTAATCTTATTAATTAATATTTACCATCCCTAACCACCCAAAAACTTTTAAATAGTCAAAATCCTAAACATCAAATAAAACCAAAACATAATAAATCTCCTAACAAACTTATCTCATGCTTAAAACAACTTGAACAATCTCATAAGTCATTTTAATTCTCATTTACCCCATGCCAACCTATTGGAGTAGCTTTTCATTTAACTTAACCCATTTTTGATAAGTTAACATCGATCCTCCATGATTGATGTCGATCAGTTAGAATCGATGCCGATCCATTTATATACAACATACCTCCAAGGCTCAAGATGAAACGTGACTACACTTTTGTAACCTAAAATGATGTTAGAATCTCATTGCAACTTGTGTATAGACTTTTTCATGAACCTACCATCTTATGGAACTTTTTTTGGAGAGCTTATCAAAGGTTTTTGAAGGCTTTTCTCTCTCATCTTATCCAAGTTCATTTTTAGGCATTAAAGGTTAGTATTTCACTTTAAATTTATTTACATTTTAAATCTATTATCTTCTATGTCTGTTTGTGTCTATTTTATATTTGGTTTTTATTATTTTATCAATAATATAGGCCATCATTATAGTCTATTTATAGTTCTACATTTTTACATAGAATTGACAACAATTCATTTGAATCGATGTCGATTTTATAAAATTGACATTGATCCTATAGGATCATCATCGATCCCTATCAGGCTATAAAAATATCTCTCTAAATAGTCTATTTTGGATCTTTAGCATCTATTAAATCTATATTCTATTGTCTAAATATCTCTCCTAATCTATTGATATCCATTACTAAAACCTATCAAAGCATTTATACATATTATCCTAATCCATTTATCTTATCTCTTAATCATAGATAGTCTACATTTATCTAATCTCTATTAAGTTATATGTTGGTGTTTTTTATACCTGCATCGATTATCCTATATATTTTATCTGTTATCTTGAATAATCCATAATCATTTATCTTTGTCAAATTATCTTTTACATCATTTATATCTTGTAATCTTTATCTTTTTATCTTTATTATCCTTCTTAATTGAAAATAGTGGGCTGGCATCCATCTGAGAAAGTGTGCCACTTCTTGGGACTGGTTTGTAACTAGGTATTGCATTCATGTCTCTTTTAATCCCATTTTTTGTTTAAGTTTAGTGCATTATAGGTCATTCCTCCTTAGCCAAAGAGGAGTTCTCACAATCAAGCTTGATCAATAGTGCACAACCAGCCATCCATATCTCCAGGTAATATTAAACCCTGCTTATACTTTTTTTTTAGTAGTTAATTAGATCACATTGAAAAATCATAAAAAATACTCAAACACTTGGTTTAGAGAAGATAAATCACACTATCACTTCCACTTGTTGGTATATTTAAACAATTGGTGTCATGAGCAATATAGACCTGTTAAACCTAACTAGAGGGTCCCTTACCACAAACTATCAATAGAGAGGTTTCCAAAGCCTCTAGTCAAGCAATACCATGTGATAACCCTAGCTAAGTCCTATGTTTTTTTTATCAAAATAAATGATAAATTAAAGTAAAACTAACCTAGTGCTCATCAAATTATGGGGAAAAAATGGGGGTAATAAACACAAAAGTAAACATGTAAAGAAGAACTCTATTTAAGTCATTGTAAAGGTAATCTTAATGCATGGATAAAGAAACAAATTCATAAACTAACAAATACAAATTTATCTACTTAATAAAGAGGATCAAGAGTTAGGAATACTTATCTTTGAAGAGGAACCCACTGAGCCTCAATATCTCCCTTGGCCAATGGTGATTTATAAGTGATTATCATGTATCTTGAAGAAACTAAGGATAGACAATGGACTATAGTTTATCCAAAGACTTCCCAGTGAATACCAAGTTTTCACAAGACAAGATTCTTCTCTCTAAAGTAAGTATGAAACCATAAGTAATGGATAATCAAGTAGAATGGTGAATAAGTAAATGTGTAAATATGTGATTATATTTATCTCTCTCTTTATGAAATGGTGAAAAAGGATGTGTTTATATAGCCAGATCTAACCCTAAACTCTTGTGAAGTTTTAGCTAATAGAGTCAATCCAATTGACCCTAATATTTAATTAATAAATCAATTAGGTCTTAGACTAAGTCAGCTAAGGCCAACCTAATCTCATAAAGTGCTTATATTTTAAGTATAGGGTTGGCCCAAGCTAAATTTTTTTGGTAAATGAAAGAAAGAGGTTTTGGCTTAGGTAGGGGTTGTTTAAAGGGATAATTACTTATAAGAGTGGGTAAGAGAGGTGACAAATCTTAGGGAAATGTATAGGAAAGGTTTGTGTTGGTTTCAAGTGGTGGTATAGGGGACAACAATCCTGTAAATCACTAATGGTCTGCCCACCCCTTTCCCGATGCACCCTTTAAGATGTGCACTCAAAGAGATTGAGACTCGATGTATTCCTATAAGAGAGAAAGCATTAGTAATTGATAAAGTATAATAATATGTTATATATACATATAAATCTTCAAAGTAGTTGAATTACTATTTAAAATTCTATTTTTCTAGCTGTTATTACTAATCTCACTCAAAGTCACACTCAGACTTCTTTGTATGGTGTATTTCTATTTCCTTAACAAAATTTATTTTCCTTCCTTTATCTCTCATTACTTTTTATTTTAAATACTTCTTCCCCAAGACTTATACTTGGTTTTCTAAGAAATCTCTCCTTCTCTCTATTTCTTCATGAAATGTGTTGAAACTATTTTCTACCTCTTATCCTATATGTATTTAGTCCATTATATTGAATATATTCTTATGTATAATGTGAAATGACATGGGGGATGGAATTTAGTCTAAGAGGTTTATCTCCTTACATGGTCTCTTGTGGTTGGTGTTTTGAAATAGGGCATCATTTCCTATCTCTTGTACTTCTACCTCTACACTATTTAATCTCTCTTATTATAAACTAACTTATTCATTATCTTTTCCTTCTACATATTCTATATTATCTTCCACATTATTTTATGTTCCTTATATTATGTTTTGGATTGTTATCAAATTTTTATTTTGTGTCATTTCTCCCTTCCACATTTTTCCCTTCCATTATTTCTTCCTCATTCACTTTTATAGACCTCCCATTCCACTATCACGATGGCATCCTCCATCCCCACTACTATATTTTTTGATTTCATTGTCACTATGTTTTCTTTTTTATTTTTATTCTATGTTACTTACTACAATGACACCTTTGATCATGTCTTCTTCTTTTCCTATGCCTCATCCACTCTCTATAGTTCTTATCTTTGTTGACTAGGCTTCCAATCCCAAGGTTATGAATAATTATAGTATCCTCACAAGTGTGGGTAGATCTTGTATGCCTTTTTACATGTCATCCATCACATTTTGTGGTGTGACATATAGGATTTATTCTAACCTACTCTTTGCCTTCTTTTTTTAATTTTATTCTAGCAGTATTAGGAATAATTAATATGTCTTTAATTAGATAAATACTCACTATATTTTTACTAATACAATTTTTATAGTGGGATATACTTTTCTCCCCTTCTTACTATTTTGTGACATTGTCTTTTCATATTCTTTTTTTTCATATCTCTCTTGACTATAATCTGAGCCTTCTCTTCTTCCATTTTTTCCTCATCTCTTCATTTATCATTTTATTATTATTTAACTATAAATTATCTTATTATTATTATATTAATCACTTTAACTAAGATATTTCTAATTATCTCTTTTCTACTTTATTTTCATGCCCCCTACATTTTATTTAACACATCTTGTTTAACCCCCAACCATTTAGACTAAATATTTTGATAAGTCACATCCATTCAAGATCCCCCCTCTTCCTGTATGCCATCCCTTAGGTGCCTATGCCCCTAAAGGAACTATCTACCTCTCTTGAACAACCTTTTCTCTATAAATATTTTTTGGACAATAAGTGGTAATCTTCTCAAGAAACCTACATCATGGACCATCTAAAAATTTAGCCTTTTTCACATCAAAAATTGTCTATCCTTAGATTTACAAAATAATAAGGAATGATTCAAGAGTGGTCTTGAACCAATAGTCAATCACCCAGGTCTAAGGCTCATCCATATTCACAAGTTTGTTTATTTTTTATATTATCCACTTAATAGGTTTGTTAATCCACAACTTATAATTTTCAAAAAAAAAATCTTCTTGTAAGATCCAAGGCCACAATAGTTCCACAAATGTCACCCAAAACTCTTCATCATATGATATGAATAAATGTGATTTTATTTTCAAAATTTATTTGATTTTCATTTTTGGTTCTAAGTGGAAATTTATTTTGAATAATTTATCCCACCACTATTGTATATTTATTCATGCAGGCTTTTCAAATAGTAGTGGATGTTTCCCTCTAGACATTAGTTAACCAACATCTAAATGAACCCACAAAATGTTGACATAAAATATGATACTAAGTAAAAATTAATATGGGTTCATTATGACTTAGATTAGAGATAACACTAATTACATAGGTTAGTATGTGGGGTTCATTCCTTACAAAGGCATGCATTAATATTTTTTTAAGTAGGTGTATTATTATCCACACATTCACATGCATAGTGTATGGTACATAATTATTTTCTAATCTAACTCTTTTTATTCATTTATATAAAAATGAAAAATTTGTTACATTTCATTTCAATTCTCTTTAATCTATGCCAAGCACCAAGTATGTGTGGGACAACTGAGTTTGGTTGTGTAGAGTAAATATGTAGAGATGTATTCAGATAGAACAGTTAAAACACATTCAATGGAGCAAAATTATTATTTATAGAAATGTAACTTATATTCAATAGAAAAGAATATGGAATGTTACAATGTGTTATAATGCATCTATATAGATTAGATGTGCAGAATAAGCTATCTATGTTACAATTGAGAAGTTTACCACTTATTTTGATCAACATATTCTCCAAACTTGACCACTCAAAAAGGTTGATGTGCACCATGGTGGGTGCATGTGTCTGTCACTTTGATGATCTAGTCCTTCACCGAGTCAAGCATATAGGAAATGAGAAGTGAATAAAGTCAAGAAGTTTTTTTGCCACATTCAATATATTCATCAACATGTTCATCAAATTCTATCTCACACTCAAGAAAATTATAAGGAGTGTCATGATTCACATCATACACCTTATGCATTCCTAGTTGGCAATAAATTTTGGTTTCACCTTCAAAAAGAATGCTTTAAAATTCCACACTATAAGATCAAGCCTCTACAATATGGTACTTACACCATTATGCATGTAGTTGGTGAGAACACCTTTATTCTTGATCTTACTCTATCCTTGGGCATGCACCAATTATTCAACATAAAACTTCTCAATCCTTACACTTTGCCACTTCTTGAGCTAATAATGACACAAGATCCATCTAATTTGGATCTCAAACACTTGTGACCTATAAAGAAAGACCAAATAATTGAAGTGATAGATGCATGCACCCACCATGACACACATAATTTTTTTAGAGTGGTCAAGGTTGGACAATATGCTAATCAATCTAAGTGGTACACTTCTCATCAACTTTGAGTGTAGTTTCCGTAGATGCACACCTATGCAATGGATACCTTTACTCTTTAAAAAAGGTAAAATGATCTGTACATAGCTGAACACACTCCTCATTTATTATTTTATGCAGATCTCAAATTTATCATGTAACCCTACATACTCCTTTATGATAAGATTGTTCATGATCTAATGCATAATTTATGCAAATGCTTGTATAATTACATGTACTGATCACCTCATAATGTAGCTTACACATCTCACCACCCCTTATCTCATGGTATTGTGTACCTCAATAAAATCCACTCATAGACTAGATTTCTCTATTGGGACCTACCTTAACATAACCACATGTTAGCCTACCCAACCATGTGCCTCTACTAGTGGATTAAAATTAACCAAAAATATCAATATTGCTCACTGTTAGCTATCAGTTTGGATTCTCTGGATCATGATTGAGAATCATGTGACTGAATCAATGGTCACCACCTAGTTTGAAAATATACCATCATCATGTAAGGAGGGTGAGACATGTCAACTCTACATTTTTTTAATATAGAGTAGTTATTTGAGAATTCCCTTATAATCATACATGTTAAAAATGTAACATATGTAGCCAGCCAAAGGTTTGATGCCATAGTTAGTTAGGTCAATGCAATACACACTCATAACACATATAACATGCTATGTGTTTTTATTTTGTAACACATGAACTATAGCATATTGTATCATATACCACACATACTCGTAACATAAATAACTTGATTTATATATCTAATTTGTATACATGCACTATAACACATTGTACCATTCCATATTCTTTTCTATTGAATAGAAGTTGCATTTAAGAAAATAATAATTTTTCTCCATTAAATGTGTTTTGATATTTTTCTCTAAATACATCTTTACATATTCACTCTTCAAAACCAAACTTGATTGTCCCCTACACACATGGTCTTGGGCCCCATGGTACAAAATAGTAGGAATACTAAAATAGAATTTTCATCAACTTGGGCATCTTTTTAATACGGAATAATGAGATAAATTTTATTCTAAGGTGTAAGAACCCCTATGGTCAGATACCCAAAAAAATCCACCAAATATTATTAATATGTGGCTTCAAGTTATCCTTACAAAGGTTTATTACTCTTAATACCCAATGTTTAAAAATAAAATACCATGGCTAATATGAATTCAATTGCAAATTGTAAAAGTATTGTTCCATTTAAAAAAACATCCATGATAACCAATTGAAATACAAAAAAATCCAAATTCATTCCCTATGTAATTCAAATACATGCTCTCATTAAAAAAAAAATTCTTATCACAAATCAAAGTAAACATTAATTTGAAATAAAGATATTAAGCATCCTTAAATAAAAATTATTTTTCATTCATTTTTAAAATTTAAAATATCAAATCAATGTCTAAATTTGTATAAATTTCATGGTTAAAACAATGTTCACAATTTACATGATTACATATTTTCAAAGTAATACATAACAAAATATAACTAAATTTTTATGACATGGATACAAAATATAATTTTTTTTAATGTGAACACCGAGGATGTAGGAGATCATCAATAAATATATAATATATGTAAGAAGATGGAGAGCATCATCAAAGGCTTTACTTCCAACAATAAAGCCTTTTAAATCCCTAGTATAGCTCTCATCCACTAGCAATAGCCCTACCCTTCACAAGAAAGATATATACATAATTGATAACAAAAAAGAATACAATGTATATGTAATTCAATATTATAGTTAGCTTTGTATAGCATAATACAAGTCTCAGTAGTGAGCACGAATAGGAAAATAATACATTTCTAATGCATACAAGAACATAGAATAATTAATTCCTAATATACATACTAATTATACATGTTTATGTCCATAATAATTAGGAATTGAATAGGTCCACCTTGTTATATCTAGACTCATAGTCAGATCCCAATTGCATATCAATGTAAAACTAAGATATTTCCACAACCCACATAATATTCATAATCCTAATTCCACAACCCAGTTCCTAGGGTGTAGTCAATCTCATCTCTCCTAATAGTATAATAGAAACATAGTGATCTCCAGGAAATATTACATGAAAAATATAAAGAAACATGAAGGATAACATATTAAAAATGTGTATCATACCACCCATATAGGATGGTATCTCCCTCACACTTCACAGAGGATCGTCTAGGGAAACATACAAGTAATTTAAGTACTTTTATGATTCCTTGTCAAAATGGAATAAAGGTAATAATTGTTCCCATATAAATTAAGTCTCAAGTAAATTTTCACTAAAAGGTTATTGTAGACATCCAATTCTTAACACCATTATGTTGAAATTGTCAATCTTATTCAAAATTTATGAAAACGCACAATTTGGGCCAAAATCACTTAAACACACTAAATGGTTTGATCTTTTCATATACAAGTGCTGATTTAGGCAAATGTACCCATAAATAAGGCAATGAATTTTACATAATTACTAACTTTTATCAAATAATTTTGAGTTAAAATGATGAAAACACATTTTGGTGCTCTAGATCACTCTTTTCTTCTAATTCAAAATCACATGACATGTGCATGTGCTATTTTTTGTCAACAAAATCCTAAATGAGATATTGGTCTGTATACAACTAAAATTGGGTTCTAATTCCTCTATAATAAAATTATAACCCCATAATATGACATTCTAACCAATTTGATTAATAGTGTGAAACCAATTTCCAAAGAAGTGCTTAAAATTTGATTAATCTCACTTAGGTAAATTAATCCAAATCAAGAGCTTAAGTGGAAAATCCATAGAAGCTATTGATTATATTTTAATTGGAACTTGATTTTTAATATATACATCATCAAATGACATCATTTGTGGGGTAGCATCCATAATCCATAAATGTAACAAATATCAAGCCTAAAGCCTCCCTTGCCTCCTTAATGCCCCTTATTTACAAATATTTATGAGGGTATTTATGGATTACTTATAAAAAATTGGATTAATTCATGTCCACAAATCTTGATCTCAAGATGGATGGTCATGGTTGATCTTGATCAATTTGAAAAATATATAAATAGGAGGGCCAAGACCACTATTTTAAAAATTCATTTGTGTAAACTTATTATGCAAAATTCTCTCCACATATCATTTGTGAATGGTGTTTATTATGATTAATTTGCAATAGGATGGCTTTAAGATAGGCACAAAATTAATTTTTATATCATGAGACTAGTTTCATTGGTGCACAAGATATGATGGAGGAGCCTTGTCTTGCATCAATGATGAATATTTGAGTACCAAATCAAAGGGGAAAATCACATTTTGAGCCACATTTGGGTGATGGGATACTCTTAGGAAGGTATTGTGTATGATTTATTTCATTTTTTTTCTTAATTTTCACTTGCCAAACCAAATCAAAATAGTTGGCTTATCTTGTTATGTTCTTATGAATTTTTCTTGAGTTTCCATGACTAATGCTTGAACTAACCATCTTTGTAATCCATCTCTACATCTTGGCACACCCATTGGGACATGCAACCCATTTAAGCAAGGAAGACACTTTGCAATATTAGATTTCCTTAAAATTCATTAAAAATTCTTAAAAATGAAATTTTTATCATAATTTTCCCATGTTTTTAGATTTTTTGTTGATACATAGGTCACAGAGTGACCGATATCAATTTTGTGTAACCATAATCAATCCTACCTAACTGGCATTGATTTTTTTATAGGGAAAAACATGACAAAAAATCACATTTTAGAGATTTATTCAAAATTACAGGGTGTCATTTTGAGTTTTTAAGTCTCTTTTAAACTTTATTTGCATGATCCAGAGCTTTTCTAGAGATTTTATCCTAACTTGGGCTAACACGTGTTCTTTTGTGAAAAATATTTTTTACCTAAGGGTTTATAGGTAACTGGTATCAAACTTTGTCAATTGATATCAGTTCATTTATGATCGACATCAGTCTCATTACAATTGACATTAGTTACTATTGACCGATGTTGGTCTCTATGTTTTAAAAATAGAGAACCCAAAAGTAAGATTTAAAAACTTGATTATTTGATTAAAAATTATGATTTAAAGCAAGGGGAAATATATAACCTTTGCAAGACCCACATGAAAAATTGACAAATTTGAGCATAATTAAGTCTTGAGCCTTCCCTTTGGTGTTTAAAATGAACCTAGATGTTTTAAAGTTAAGTTGTTTTGTGAAGTTTTTCAAACTTTGAAATTAAGGCCAAGGGGCTAATAACTTCATTAAACATCTCAATTTGTTGATTAAAACTAACACTCACTTAAATTGTAAAGTTTTTAAAGGTGTGTTGTTTTATGCTAGATCAATTATTAATTATTTTTTTAATGCAAAATGAAGACTGTGTGTATGCTCTCCCCCACCCCTTTTAGAGAACTTGGGTAACCAAAAGTGCCTTTTTATTACAATTTTGCCTTTATCCAAGGCATGAAAATAAATTTGTCTAGGCTCTCCCCAAAACCCATATGGTTTGGGTGATCTAAAATCAAACTCTAAATTATTTTCACTTACTTTAATTTTATGCAACTTGGCTTATGGAGGGGATTTCATAGCTTTTTCATAATTTCTTTAAGGAAGCTTTGACCCAGGGTTTCATCTCCCAAAATTTTTTTAACCCCACTCCATGGTGGGGTATATAAATTAGGGAACACATAATACAAGAGCCAAGGGTTTGAGTGGCTAACCTCTCATTTCATAATGAAAACCTGAGTTAGGTCTAGTTAACAAAGGGATTCTACTAAGCAGTGCATGGATTGAATCACTATGAAAAGGAATGAACCCTTACATAGTACATTAATTGGTATGAACTCAATTGATGTGAGGCATCTCTAGTGTTATTCACACTTGGGACCATATATATGGTCAAAAATTTAAGTTTTAGAACAAACCCACTTACTGTAGACATATTGTTGATGTAGGGTGAGTAGCCTAAAGGTCTATATCATCATACATTATCTTGGGAGAAGGGGGTGTAAAAACCCTACTACTTCATGTGCTTTTCTTTTTATATTAACACTTAAAATCCTCCCAAAAGAACATATATAGATAGATTTTAGTAATACAAAGCAACCTTGTCAATTTGGGGCTTAAGATGATTTACTTAGTTGTATTTGGTCTTTTCCTTTACTTGATTGGTCATTATTTGAGTCTAAAAATTGTTTCTAAACAACATGTCAACCAAACACATTTGTTTTCCATCATTTTATTTAAACAAAGAGGTATTACACTAGTCAAATCAAAATCATCTTTTACCTTGATTCAAATCCTCATTTTAAACATTGTGTTTGTATTATCTAAACAACATTGTTATGCTATCTATTTGAGTATAAACCATTTTCCAAAAATATTTAAGTCCTCTTTTTAATTCAAAGTCAGAATCTCACCTTTCCAAGTTCTGGGCCAAGTTGTTAATTATTTTACCCTTTGTGTTTGGTTTGAGTTATCTTAGGTATGATTTCTCATTTGAATTGAAGGTCTTTTATATACTCATCATCATCTGATCATTGTGAAATTAAGTCATCTAGTGTATTTATCAAACTTTAAATTCTAGAACACATTTTATTCTACTGCCTAGTACCATGTGGTGGCTTTGTGCTTCCCATTTGGTTTTAGTTTTGTACTTAGGAATTATTGCATGTTTTCACATCTTAAATTTCTTAGTCTACATTATCACCTTCCTAATCTAAAGGGGTTTCTTCTAATTTTATATTAGTAAATCATCAAAGTTGAACTAGATTTTACGGTATTGACATATCTCTAAACCTACATTTGGTGTAATAGTTTACACTTAGGTATTTGATTTATCATACCCTCTTCTAATTTAATTATTTCAACCCATCAAGGTTGAGTAAATTTGTGAACCATTTATTCTAATTATGTGGTACTATACTACCTCCCATTTATTATAGTCTCTTTTACCTTATCACTTAATTAGAGAAAACTAAAACATGCATTGTTAATATTTTCAAAACATATTTCAAATCTTAGCAAATGTAGAGAATAACCTTTTAGACATGATGTAAAGGTACACTCGTAGTGGAGTGCCTTATGGCTCTAGCTATGAGGAGGAGCACTTTTATGATGGACAAGATAATTTCATGGTCTTTGAGGATATTCCCATGACTATAGGATCTGAGGAAGATTAATTTGAATATCAACCCCTAGAGGACAAAGATGAAACACTCCTAAGGTTGATTGAATCTGGTGCTAGATTTCCATCAAAATTTCTTATGGAATAATTGCATACCTTGGTTAGGGTAGAATAACAAAAACAAGAATAATTTCTTGCTAATATGGAAAAAATAAACATTGCTTCTTCTAGTAAAGGAAAATAAGTTCTTATAGATTCAAAGCATAATGATCAAGATCTTGTCACCAAGGTCAAAAAGATAAGTCAGTGATATGCAGACCAAATTATCATAGACTTAATGGACTCTTTAGTTTCCACTTCAATACACAACAATGCTTCTAAGGAGCAAGCGAATGTGGTTGAACCAACACAAAACATTTTAGTTGAGAACACACCTACGATGGATCAAGATGTCTCACTTGAACAATATAATTCCCAATAAGTTCCACAACATGCTTCACTATACATGGAGCATACATTTTTTAATCATCTAGAACTTCTTGTCCCTTTACAAAAACAAGGACCAAAACACTCAATGTTCATTAAAGAAATTATCCAAAATAATTTGTCTAGTTTATCTTAACCAACATGTACTTTAGTGAATAGAACATGAAATCCCAAAAATCAATAAGCCATATATAATTTAAGATGGCCAAATTCAAGGAATGTTAATCAACCTAGAAATCAATGGCTCACTTACTCGACTCAAGGAGAAAACCAAAAAAATTTATGGATCATAGGGTATATATCCCTAACAAATACAAATAGTAGGCGTACATACCACCCCAAAAAAATACATTCCACCCACCAATGCACCAAACATGTAAGATTGGAATTCAATGAATGAAATTATGTCATGATTGGATATAGAAAATAGAATCAAGAAGTAGAGATTTGATGAGATATGTCTATATCCGTTCGATTTGAGTATTCTCCCAGTCCCTTTTTTGCCTCATTTTGAGGCACCCAAATTCAAAAAATATAAAGGAAAGGGTGACCCTTATGAAAAAATTTAGGCATTTTTTGTGTTATGCCAAAAGGTAGCTTACAGTAGCATTTTCTTACTTTGATTATTTTTGTGAAGTTTAGTGGGACAAGCTTTAGACTGGCTTCTTAAGTTACCCAATGGAATAGTTGTGGATTGGATTGATCTATTAGAAAAGTTCATCAACTAATTTTCATCAAACATTGAACATGAATTGATCATTTTTGACTTGTGCCAATCCAAAAAACAAGAAGAAGAAATCTTCATATCATCTCTATAGTGATGGAGAGCATTAGTTGGGTGCTTTCAACATAATTTGCCAGACAAA
Organism: Torreya grandis; assembly: GCA_037957365.1. Taxonomy (NCBI): domain Eukaryota; kingdom Viridiplantae; phylum Streptophyta; class Pinopsida; order Cupressales; family Taxaceae; genus Torreya; species Torreya grandis. Next base: position 5,918,597 of record JARHVA010000329.1, read on the forward strand.
TAATTGGCAGAAATTTTTACATAGAACTTACACCCAAAGGTGGTTCATAATCTACAACTTACTTGCACAAACACATTTGAAGAAATTATAGACAAGGGTGTATATATTGAGAAGGCACTTATTGCAAAAGGCCTTTTTAATATTTTTTCATAGGGTCAAATGTCAAATTAGACCTAATTACCTACTAAAATAGTTGCAATAAAGAAACTTAAGGGTTTTCTAAGAACAATAACATGGGTGTAAATGGAATAACCAAATCAAGACATGTATAAATGGTGCATGCTCTACCAACTCCAAATACACAATTATCTCCACTTAATCCACCAAACATTTTGAAAATAGTCCCTCCATAAAGCGTCTTCAATAATAGTTTCAAAGTCTTCAATAAAATAAGAGAGCATGTTGAGGTAGTGTTCCAAAAGGTCATAGCAACTGATTTGATTATATGGCCTATATTAAGGCCATTTCTTGTAGATCAACCAAAACTTGATTAGTATCGAGCAAAAAAATTTTGTAACTTATATTAGGTTATTGGTTATAGTGCTTATCATTGCATTCAATTATAGCACCTAATTAAATATTTGACTAAGATTGGTGAAGTTGAGATCAAATTGGCTCCACAAGATACTAATTAGGATATGGAAATCTACAAAGATACATTTACTCAACATAATCAATAACCACCAAGGAATGATCAAAACTAAGGATAGAATCAATGGTAGAATCAAACTCAAGGTCACAATTATAAATAGCATGATCATAATCAAGATCATAATACCCATGCTAATAACATGGGTTAAAATAACATGTCTTACGACTATAATAATACCATGAGGTGCATTTCTACAAACCACATTGCCACTATCAATATTAAATCATGTGAACCATCCCATACTCCTCATACTACTAGAACCATTTTTATAGGGTCAACACCCTCTCCCTCAAGTAGTGTTGTGTTGATTCATGAAATTTTATTGTGCCTCAATTTACATGGGTTACTATTTCTAGACCTCATCTTTCCTCTAGTTATAATGTCTCCTTATCAAATCAAAATTGCTCAAATTTAACTAGATGCTCGTCAGTCACCCTCTAAGGCCATTTGCCTTTGTCTTCTACTAATATTGTCTCCTTTCCACCTCTACATTGCACAATCACAACTAGACATTGCAAGTTACTCTTCAGGACCCTTTTCCCCCTTCTTTCAACCTTGAACACAACATGAACATTATGCCTTCAGATCCAAAGCCAAGCATTGTATTGGCTAAGGCTAAACTATCTCATGTTACTAAAAGACTTATAGTCTACTAGACCAACTAAGTAAAACCCCTACACAAATTTCTATTTTGGATATCTTGTGTACATTTGAAGTCCATATAACTATTTTGAATGACCTTTTACAATAATATACTATTCCCAAAGATATCAATCTTAAATAATTTTAAATTCTAGTCAGACATTTGTCTTCATTTTAGTAGCTCAGATTTGATCAAAAGGACATGTCCACTCTTGGTTTAAGCCATACTAGCCCATTATATGTTGAGGTAGTCATTGAAAACCATAAGATCAAGTGGTTTCTTATATACAATGGTTCAGGGCTGAATATAGTGTTCCTTAAATTGGTACAGAGATTAGGATATAATGCTAAGGACATTCAGCCAGAGATGATCACCATAAAGGCATACCATAATTCCAAAAGGGAGTCTTCATGTACAATATGTTTGCCAATCATTATTGGGTATGTTTCCCATCACACATTGTTACATATTTTGGATATTGAGTTACCTTATAACATACTTCTTGGTTTTCCATAGATCCATTGAGTATGGTCATTCCATCTACCTTGCATCAGTGCCTTATGTTTCCCCATGATGGGATTTAGGTCATTATTCCTATCGATCTAGAGCCTTATCAGTATTGTAAACATCTAGAGGCTAAGTTTTGAAATTATAACTATTGTCTAAGTTCTAAAATAAAAAAATAAGGGGATACTTTTAAATCCACCAAAAACTAATTATATCAACCCTAGTAACCTTGCATCCACCTCAACTAATCCATTTCCCTCAACTCTTGCACAACATGTTGTTATAGAATACATGGGAATTTCCACATACCATCTTAAGGACACCTTCCATGTTGCTAAGTTACCAAAGTCTCCCAAAAAAATTGGTAAAACCAAACCTTCCAAAATCCCTAACAGACTCAACTTGATTTGGAAATAGAAGAAAGAAACAAAGAAACCACATATGGTATTTATACCTACTTCTTCACCAAAACAAGATCGAGAGGCTTTCACTAAAGGATACTAGATATATTATGATGACATAGCTGATTGTTTTTAAAATCCAAAAAATCCTATCCCTAATCAGATTATGGATAATTTTTATTATACAATAAAAGGCCTTGGCTCACATGCACAAGGAATCCTAGAACCTTTATCAGCTAGGATACCTAATTTGAATCATGGTCTTGTATTTATACTACCTAGGGGTGACCTCATAACTTTTGATAGTGATTCCTCTAAATAGACTAGTGATGAGATTCCTAATAGTGATGTAGCATCCCATTATAGCCTTTTTGATGACCTTACTGACTCAGATTTATTTGATTCAAATGCCGTTATGGCCATAACACCCCATTGTTCCCTATACCTTTGTCGCCCTAAACTCATTGATTGGGACCAATAAAATTTGGTCATACACCTTGATGAATTCTAAAATGAATAATCAATTGTAAAATATATGGGCTTTAGAGATAGATTGCCCATTGGCAATCATCAGCAAGGCTTTGATTTTTAATTAGATCCTTCTTCCTACTTTGGAGATCAAACAAACTTTCTTGGTCATAAAGAAGACAAAAAATTGAGATCTTTGGGTGAAAACCTCTTTAAGGCACTCATTAATCAGGGAAAAACTAAAGATAAAGACAATCCATTGAGTGAAAACCTATTTTAGGTTCTCTTGGATGGGAAATTTTTCTCATCCCCAAAGGACACACACAAGGTCCATCACGTCCTAGCTCTATATCCAACACAAGCATCACGTCAAAAAAATAACAAGTCCTTGAGAATCTTGCTTTTGAATTTCCTAAGATTTTTGCTAGTTGGTCATTGCCTGATTTGGTAGATTTAGATTCATCACATTATCTAGAACTCTAGTATGAATAACAGGAAACTATAACATAAAAAGATGATCATGATCACACATTGCCTACTATTCTTGAATATGGTTCTACACTCCTTATAAAAACACTATTGAAGTGAACTTGGGAACATATGAGGATCCCAAAACTATGTACCTTAGAGTTTCAATTATTGAAGTATAATGAGAACACATTATATCCATTTTTATGGATTTTATTGATATTTTTGCATGGGCATTTTTAGACATGCTAGGCTTAGACCCTGATTTGGTTTTGCATTGACTTATTATTCATCTAGATGCCAATATAGTTAAATATAAATTGAGGAAGATGAAACCACACATCACTCTTTTAGTAAAAGATAAATTGGATAAATTATTGGGATTAGGCTTCATTATACTACTGAACTATTCTGAATAGATATCAAACATAGTTCTAGTCAGCAAAAAGCCACAAGGTATATGTCTTTGTATTGATTTCAGAGATATCAATAAAGCATGCCCCAAATATGATTTTACTTTGCCCAACATTGACATGATTATTTATTCTAATGCTAGGTATGAGATGTTTTCCATCATAGATGGATTTTTTTGGATACAATCAGATCAAGATAGCCCAAGAAGATCAACACAAGACTTCATTCACCACATTATGGGGAACACTCTATTATTAAGTCATGCCATTTGGTTTGAAGAATGTTGGATCCACTTATTAGTGTGTTATGACTATCATCTTCCATGACATGATGCACAATATTGTTGAGTACCATGTTGATGACATCCTAACTAAATCAAGAACACTTGCTAGACATCTTAATGTTCTATAGAGAATCTTGCTAAGAATGAAATATACTAAGAGTGGGGGGGGGGGGTGAAATAGTATATTATATATATTTTTAATTAATTTGATTTATTTTATTTAACCACTTAATCACACATTCAATATATGCAATAAAACTAAAATAATAATTTTCACCACACAAGAGAGAAAGAAAGAGACACCAAATTTTTATGTGGAAACCCAAAGTGAGAAAAACCATGGAGATCAATCTCAAGTATATGAATGAACACCAACTCAAAATATAAATTTTGCAAGCACTAACTTGTAGGAGCACCAATCCCTTTGTCGAGCACCAACACAACAACTATTTATGAGCACCAACCCCTCTTGTGTATAAAACACAACTATCTCTCAATGTTGCTTACTCAACAAAGGATAGAACTCTAAAATATCTCCTAATTTTCTCTCTTCAAAAACAAATACAAACCATGCACTCTCTTGCATATTACAAATGGATTCTCAAGCCTTTATTTATAGATTTCCAAATGACATTTGGCATTCACCCTTTGTGACCATTCAATCCTCATTGAAAATGGCACCAAACTTGCATGACCCTTCATATCCTTGCATTTGAAAAGTCATATGGTGACCCTTCATAAGAAAAAGTGTCCTTTTCTCTTTTGTCTTTATCTTGGTGACTTTTCATATTCCTTAAAGTGTCCCTTCATGGAAAAATGTGCCATACCTCTTTTGTCTTCACATGGTGACTCTTGGAATTCCTCAAGATGACTCTTCATGAAAAAATGCATTCCATTCCACTTTCATCTTTTACCCCATGACTCTTTGACTTCTCCATGGGCCCTCTTTTGACTTGTATGCAACCAAAAATATATTCATCAATATTAAATAAATATTAACACACATTAGCCAAGATATGAATATTAAAACACCATTAAATGCAATGGGGCCTTTATCACCAATAATGCTACACCTTTGACATCAATGCCAATATTTCCAATAATCTCCCCCTTTTTCATTGATGGAAATCTCAAACTAAAAATGCCACATCCTAAAACTTACACATACTGCCATTTGAAAAACATATACTAACTCCCCTTTACTATAGAAACATGTACCTATTCCTTGTCTATTTCTACACCTGTACCTATTATTCTCCCCCTTTGACATCAATGGCAAAGGGCCTACCTAGAGATAACACTTAGCTCCCCCTCAACTAATGTTGAATCTCAATGGCAAGAAGTAAAAGAAATTACTCCCAACTTCTCTCGTAGATACTCAAATGTGTCTTTTGGTAGTGTCTTTGTGAAAACATCTATAATCTACTTTGTAGTATTGATATAATCCATATTAACCTATTTATATACAACTTTATCTCTCAAGAAGTGATATCTAATGGGAATATGTTTTGTTATTGAATTCATCACTAGATTCTTTAAAATATTAATAGCACTTGTGTTATCACAAAAAATAGAAATAGGTTCATCATACCTTACCTTGATATCTTCTAAAGTTTTCTTCATCCTAAGCACTTTAGTATAACACAATACTGCTACAATATATTCTACTTTAGTTGTAGAAAGTGATGTTGAATTTTACTTCTTGCTTAGCCATGATACTAAGCTATTACCAAGGAAGAAAGTTCCTCCACTTGTACTCTTTTTGTCATCCAAACACCTTACCCGATCTAAATTTGTATAAGCAACCAAAGTGAAATCTCTGCCTGTGGGATACCATAATCCATAATATAATGTCCCCTTGATATATCTGAATATTCTCTTCACCAACTAAACATGACTATCTTTTGGAGATGACTGATATCTCACAACCATACCTATTACATGCATGATTTCTGGCCTCGATGTTTTCAAATATAAAAGACTCTCAATCATAGATATATACAAAGATTGATCTGTAATAGGTAAATATTCATCCTTGCTCACCTTATTTCCTATACACATAGGTGTGCCAACTGGTACACAATCCTCAAAACTAAATTTATTCAATATTTCCTTGGCATATATACTTTGAGATATGAAAATTCCTTTATCTAACTGAAATATTTACAATCCTAAGAAAAATGACAATTTTCCAAGCATAGAAATCTCAAATTCTTTTTGCATATTATTAAAAAATTCTTTTGTCATCTTTTCAATATTTCCTCCAAAAATGATTTCATAAACATATACCACAACAATCAATTGATTTTCACCTTCTATTTTGATGTAGAGATTACTATTAGCAAATCCTCTCTTGAAACCTTGATCCTATAGGTACTTATTAAGTCTTGCATACTAAGCTCTGAAAGATTGTTTCAATCCATACAATAATTTATTTAATTTGCATACATGGCTATTAATATTTGAGAGAATAAATCCCTCATGCTGCTCAATGTAGACCTCTTCTTCTAGATTCCCATTTAGGAAGGTAATTTTGACATCCATCTAAAACACTTTGAAATTTTAAACACTACATATATAAGAAACATTCTAATAGCCTCTAACCTTGCCACTGGTGCAAAAGGTTTTTCAAAATCTATTCCCTCAATTTGATCATATCCTTTACATACTAATCTTGCTTCATTTCTGGTCACTTCTCCATTTTCATTCAACTTATTTCTATAAAACCATTTTGTTCCTATCACATTGTGATATTTTGGTCTAGGAACTAATTCCAAAGTATCATTATTTTTTATCTAATTTAATTCTTCATCCATAGCCTTAATCCAATGCTTATCATGTCTAGCTTCTGAAAAAGTTCTAGGCTGAATTTTGGATAACAAAGAGAAATTAACTTGCTTAGATTCACTTACCATCATTATTCTGGTGTGAATTCCTTCATTTATGTCCTTGATGATGTCACCTTAATTATGATTTCTCTAAACATATTTGGATGGAGTTTTGGTGTCCTTTTTCTCCTTCTCATCTTCATCTGACTCTTCAAAATCTTCCTCTTCAATGATTTTAGGAATGTCTACTGGATCACTGATTCTTTGTGTTCCATCTTCTTCTATCCTGACACTTGTACTTTCAACAATTTTCTTGGTTCTTTTGTTATAACATTTATAAGCTTTAATTTTACAAGAATAACCAAGAAATATACCTTCATCTACTCTAGATTCAAACTTACCAAGTTTTTTATCAGTTCTTTTTATGAAGTATCTACTACCGAAAACTTCAAAATAATTAACTGTTACTAGTTTGTCTTTTCATAGCTCATAAGGAGTCTTGTCACTATTGACTTTCAATAATGTTTTATTCTGAATATGCACTACTATAGAAACTATCTCTCTCCAATATTTATCTATTATCTTGGATTCATTTAGCATTGTCTTCACCATCTCCTGAACTATTCTATTCTTCTGTTTAACTACTCCATTTTGTTGTGGAGTTATAGCTACTGAATAATATCTCTTTATTCCATGGTCTTCACAAAGCTCAATAAATTGATCTAAAATGAATTCTCCTCCTCGATATGATCTTATACACTTAATATTCAAATTGGTTTCATTCTCAACTAATGCTTTGAAATTTCTGAAAGCTTCTAATTTTTTTTGTAAAAACATTACCCAAATCATACGTAAAAAATCATCAATAAACAATATGAAATATTTCTCACCTTGAGTACTTTGAGTTATCATAGGTCCACATAGATTAGTGTGAACAAGCTCTAGCATCTGAGTGGTTGAGTACTCTTCTATTTTGAACCGCCTTCTAGCCTGCTTCCCATGCTGACAAGGTTCACAAAGCATGTCAGATGGCTTTGTAATCTTTGAAATATTTTTGACTACTTTCTTCTTACTGATGTTGATAAGATTGTCAAAATTTATGTGCCCCATTATCATGTGTTATAGCCAAATTTATTCAATCTGAATCAAATAACATATTTTACCTTTGATGTTTGATAGCATATATAAATTGTTGTTTGTTTTCTGAGCATCTACAACCAACACATCTGAATATTTTCTTCTAATTTCACAACCTTATGCATAAAAATTTAGTGTGTGTCCCTGATCACAAATTTGAATTACACTCAAAATATTATGCTTAAGACATTCTATATATAAAACATTTTATGTTTTAGTTTTACCATTATCCAAACTTAGTGTACCTTTTCAAGCAATTCTAGTAGTAGTATTGTCTTTGAATTTTATTGTGATACCATTGATATTATTCAAGGTTATGAAATTTATCTTGTCTCCTATCATATGCCTCGAACATCCACTATCAATGAACCATGGCTTTTCTTCATTTCTTGCATACAAATCTATTTGCACCAACATAGTTTTTTTAGGTTGTTTCTTTTGCCATGAACATGTCTAAACTTTCTTCTTGATGAATAGAGCCTTGAAACTTTGGTCCTTCTTGACTAACTCAAACACGCTTCTATAGTACCAAGATATGTGTCTAAATTTTTTACACTTGTAACATATTATGGCCTCTTCATTAAATCTTGATAGAGGAGCAAAATAGTTGTGGCTTCTGCTTGATTCTACATGAATTTCCTTCTCCTTATTTTTGAAATTGTTAACCCTTTTTTGACATTCTATTATCTTATGACCATATCCATTAAAATAAAAATAGGACATGTTTATGTATCTCTAACCTGATTACCTTTTGTAGCTCTTTTCCCTCCAGCCTTCTTTGTTTGAGATGTCTTTTGTATTCTTAACTTCTTCCCTTTTTATTTCTTATTTTGTAAGAGCTTCAGCATACCTCTTTCCTTTTTCCTTGTTTGTGAAAGTAGTGACCTCCTCTTTCTTTTTTTTAAAATCCAATACCTATCTTATATACAATTGATATTTGATTTTCTAATATCTTATTCAACATATTAGTGCTATTCTCAAATTTTGAATCATTGGTTGCTCTATCATTGATTTCTTTATTTGTTTTCTCAAGATATACTTTTAAAGAAGCAATTTTAATAACATACCTTTCACATTCTTTACTTACTATTTTCAATTGTGATGTTAGATCTTTTTCATTCTTCTTAGCTTCTTCAAAGTGTGCTTGTAGATCTTCAATTATTTCCTTTGACTCCTCATTTTTCTTGATCTAGAGATTTAATCTTTGATTCTTCTTTTCAAGATATTTTAACTCTTCTAAGGCACAAATGATTTCTCCTTCCAGATTCACTTCAGCTTCATCCTATTCTTCTTCTTGATCATCTGTACTTTTGCTTATAGAGGCATCTTCATGTATGGCCATGAATAGAATCTCTTCTTCTGAGTCACTGACTCCACTATCTTTGGCTGAGCGAGGATCTTTAGAATACAAACTCTACTTTTCGAATCCCTTCTTGAATTTACTTTTAAAATTATTCTCGTATGTAGATATTCCTTCTTCATTCTCATCATTACCCTTATTTGGGCATTTAGCTACAAAATGTCCAATCTTTCCATAATTAAAACATTTAAAAGGTAATTTTCCTTGATATTTACCTGTGCCCTTTTTCAACTTGCAAATTAATAGAGCTCTGTTGTCATATTCATCATCGCTAGAACTATCACTTGATTCTTGAATTTTAGCCTTCTCTTTCTTTGATGTCTTAAAAGTAGCTTCTCTTTTTTAAGGTTTATCTTATTTAATCTACATCTCATATGCCATAAGAATACCATGAAGCTCATCCATCTTTAGCTTGGCTAAATTCTTCATCTCTTCAATTGCCAAAACTTTTGCATCATATCTCAATGGTAGAGATCTCAAAACTTTTTGAATCGTAGTTGATTCTTCTAAATTTTCTCTAAGACCTTGAATCTAATTAACTATTTTATCAACCCACAAAAGATAACTTGTTATATTTTCTTCCTTTTCCATATTCAAACTCTCAAACTATCTTTTGAAAGTTTGAAGCTTAGCTTAATGAACCTTGTCATCACCTTTGTAAATATTTTCAAGTTTTACCCAAATTTCATGATTAAATTTACATTGCATAACTTTAACAAATTTTGATTCACATAAACTACATAAAATAACATTTAAAGCTTTGTCATTATTTTCACTTGCCTTCTTTTCTACTGGAGTAGTTACAAGTGTATGTGGCTCTTCATATTCCTCCAGCACTACTTGCCATATGTCAAATCTAAGGTTCATCAAATAAGCCTTCATCCTTATGCTCTAAAAAACATAATTCATCCCATCAAACAAAGGTGCCTTATTTTTATAAAATCCTTCATGTGATCTAGCCATCATGCTTCCCTGATCTACCTTTGAGCTGTAATTTTTTTTCAAAAAGAACCTGCTCTAATACCAATTGTTAAGCATAAAATATACTAAATGTGGGGGGGGTGAATCAGTATATTATATATCTTTATACTTAATTTTATTTCTTTTCTTTAACCACTTAATCACACATTCAAGATATGCAATAAAACTAAAACAATAATTTGCACCACACAAGAGAGAGAGAGAGAGAGAGAGAGAGAGAGAGAGAGAGACCAAATTTTTATGTAAAAACCCAAAGTGAAAAAAACCATGGAGAACAATCTCAAGTATATGAATGAGAACTAACTCAAAATATAAAGTTCACAAGAACCAACTTGTAGGAGCACCAACCCCTTTACCGAGCACCAACTAGCCACTATTTGTGAGCACAAACCGACATGAGCACCAACCCACAAGAACACCAACCCCTTGCAAAGATTTATGAGCACCAACCCACAGAAGCACCAACCCATCTTGTGTATAAAACACAACTATCTCTTAATGTTTCTTACTCAATAAATGTAGAACTCTACAATATCTCTTGCTTTTCTCTCTTCAAAAATAAATATAAACCATGCACTCTCTTGCATATTAAAAATGGCTTCTCAAGCCTTTATTTATAGATTTCCAAATGACATTTGGCATTCACCCTTTTTGACCCTTCAATTCTCATAGAAAATGGTGCCAAATTTACATGACCCTTTGTATCCTTGCATTTGAAAAGTCATATGGTGACCCTTCATAAGCAAAAACATCCTTTCCTCTTTTGTCTTTATCTTGGTGACTTTTCATATTCTTTAAAGTGTCCCTTCATGGAAAAATGCACCATACCTCTTTTGTATTCACATGGTGACTCTTGGAATTCCTCAAGATGACTTTTTATGAGAAAATGTGTCACATTCCTCTTTTGTCTTTTATCCCGTGACTCTTTGACTTCTCCATGGCCCTCTTTTGACTTATATGCAACCAAAAATATATTCATTAATATTAAATAAATATTAACACACATTATCCAAGATATGAATATTAAAAACACCATTAAATGTAATGGGGCCTTTATCACCAATAACTCTAGACATTTGACATCAGTGACAATATTTCCAACAAATATTTCAAAGACTTTGTGAATATAAGGTCCACCTGAATCCTAAGAAGTATGTCTTTGGCGTCACTTCAAGAAAATTTTAAGGGTTTATTTTATCATAAAGAGGGATTAAAGTTGACCCTGCTAAGGTTAAGGATATTTTTGAAATGTCTCCACCTTTAAATATTAAACAACTTTGAAGCCTACAATGAAAGATTGATTCTATTTGTAGGTTCATTTCACAACTCGTAAATAAGTGCCACCCATTTACACATATCTTGAAGAAAGGGGTCACATTTTAATAGAATCTAGACTGTTAATTATCATTTGTGAATCTCATTACATATTTTGTTAATCTACCAATTTTGAGATCACCAACACCTGGACAACCACTAATTCTTTACATTTCAACAACTGAGCATGTACTAGGGGAACTTCTGGCCCAACATGATGGTCAAGGTAAACAACATGTAGTTTATTATTTAAGTTGCATATTGGTGGATTATAAACACAATTATATTCCTATTGAGAAGGTGTGTTTATATATGGTGTTTACATCCCAAAAGTTGTGACATTATATGTTGAATAATAAAACCATTATTATCACTAAGGTGGATCCTCTCAAAATTTTATTATCCAAAGCAGTTCTCATAGGACATATGGAAAAATGGCTTATGCTCCCAAGTGAATTTGATGTTGATTATTAGAATTAAAAATCTATTAAGGGGCATGTTATTACTAATCAACTTGTAAAATCCCCTATTATAGACACTCAACCACTCAAATTTGACTTTACAAATGATTATATAATGACATTTGAAAAGATACAACATGATCTTGAATAGTGAAAACTATATTTTGATGGTTCCTTTACTCTTCATGGATCTAAAGCCATCATATTTTTTATTAAACTACAAGGGGATTTGATTCCCAAAACATTTCATATCAATTTTCATTATACCAATAATATGTCCATGTATGAGGCACTTATTTCAAGACTTTATCTTACAATGTAGTAGGATATTAGGCACTTAAAGGTCTATGGGGATTCCTAATTGATTATCAATCAAACCATAGATTAGTATCAAATAGAGATGACAAGATTTTACCTTACAATTAGGTTGTGGAAAATATCAAATCTCATTTAAATCGTTGATGTTTAAAAAAGTACCAAGGGACAACAATAGATATATCGATACAATGGCAATAATTGGGTCCATGATATATATTGATAGCAGTGTTAAAGAGTATCAGTTTCTCATTGAAAATCTTCTATAGCCTGCTCATGTCTTTTTAGATTCAGAAAGGGTATGCACCATTGTTGGTCCCAATCCCCAACCTAAACTGCCTTGGTTCCAAGATTTTTATAATTATTTCTATGATCACATTTTTCCACCTGACCTTTCCAATAATCATTAGAAAATTTTCCTTCATTGTATATCTCATTATACCCTCCTTATAAACATGTCTTATCACAAAGGCTATAATGGAACATTACTTCTTTATTTATCTTTAGGAGAATCCAAGCTAGCACTTAAGGAGGTTCATGAAAGAATGTGTGGCAGCCACATCAATAGTGTAGGTTCTAGCTAAAAATATCCTCATAATAAGTTATTATTGGCCAAAAATGGAGACATGCTTTCAATTATGTGAGGAGGTGTGTTTTTTGTTAGCAACATGGAAACTTGATACACATACCTTCCTTACCACTACAATCAATCACTACACCATGGCCATTTTCTACTTAGGACCTTGATCTCATTAGGAAAATAAACCCAACATATTTATATAACCACAAACATATTTTAATTTCTACCAAGTATTTGACTAAGTGGATTGAGGCTATTCCTCTCACTTATGTCACTGGTAGGCAGATCACCAAGTTCATTCATTACCATATCATATGTTGATATGGTATCTTAGCACACATTATATCTGATAATGGCAAATCATTTGTAAATAGAGATGTTAAATACCTTTGTGAAAAATTCAATATCAAGCACAATAAATCCACACCATATAACCTATAAGGCAATAGATAAGCTAAGGCATCAAACAAAACCATTGTATCCATTTTAAAGAAGATTGTCAATGACATTGGTTTTAATTGGCACTTGTAAATTTTTCCTACCCTTTGGGATTATCGAACCCATATAGGAGCCACTCCATATTCCTTTGTTTATGGTACAAAATCTATTATCCTGATTGAGATCGATTTGCCTTTATTATGAGTATCTTTGGAGAATATTGAAGATGATGAAGAATATAGATTCTCAAGGTTGCAAGAACTAGAAATTCTTGATGGCAAGCATTTGGCTGCCCTAGAAAACATACAAGCCTATCAAAATAGATTATGAAGAAGATAAAACAAGTGCATTCTTCCTCAAGAGTTGTAAATTAGTGATTTGGTCTTAAAAGAGAACTAGAAGAACACAAATTTTTAATGCAAGAAAAAAGGTAAGCTCCAACCTAATTGGCTGGGACCATATATTGTTATAGAAAACTATGGATCAGGGCATACCAACTAGATACTCTTGGTGGAAAATAATTTCTAGAGCCCATGAACATTATGCATCTCTAGTGGTTCTATGCTTGACAGTAATTTGAACCATTGTCTACAAGACCCCTTCCTTGGGGGAAATTTATGCTGAAATATTTTATCCTACCATTATATCCTAGACTATCCCACTATAAACTACATTCATTTTGTTTTAAACTACCTTGGACCAGTCTTTCAAGAACCATATTTTTTTATGACTCTAGATAGTTGGAAGATTTAGACCATTGGTATTCTGGATCATTTATATTCCAACTTGACTTATTTATCCCACCCTATACCATCCTTTTTTGGACCATATTCATTCTAGATTATTCTATTTAGAACCACATTCTTTTCATAGCTTGGGTTGTTGTAACCTAGACATATTTTATCCCATTGAGCAATTTTGATCCTGATATGACTCAAGCATTCTGTACACATTCAATGCAAGTTCTACAAAGCATTTTATCATGGATAGTATTTTATAATTTTTTATAGACAAGTGAATATGGATGCATTCGCTCAAGATTTTTTACTTGTAGGATGGTTCTTTAGAGATCTTTCATGCTGCATAATATTCTATTATTTTTATATTGTTTGGTAGGCAATGTTGTCTAAACAAGACCTCTATCTTACTGATTGAGCATGGACCATTGCAGTCATTTTAGCTTTTGTTTGAACTCTTACCTGTGGATGTTTATTGCATGAGCTAAGTAGTTTCCTAGACCTTTTGTAAATATTTCATTTTTGTTTCTTATCCTGAAGAACCTAAAAACATTAGAAAATGATCGACAAAACCAACAAAAACATTGTCTTTCATTTTTGTATATTCTAATCTTGTCCCACGCTTTTGTCATTTTACAAGTAATTATCCCACTAGCTTGTCATTTTGCAAGACCATTAGATTTGAATGTTGTTACCATTTTATGAGTCCATTTTCCTTATTTTCTTCTACAACATTAATCATATGTTCTTATCATCAATTTTATTCTATCGCATTTACTGGGAGAACTACATTTGGCATGAAGTTCATGTTGGATCTTGCGTCTGTGGAATTATGTAGACAACATCCACTTGTCTTGTACATCTGGAGTCATCTCAAACATCACCCTTTTTTCTTCTTTTTCCCTATTTTTCTTCTTTGTTGTTTCCCTATCACTTGGGGGCAAATTTGTGTCCTTGTTTTTGTTATGTTGTTGAAAAAAGTAATGCCTTTACTGCATGTGCCTGAATAGTTATTTTCAAACCACACTAACGTTGTGACTAACTCTTGTTTGTGTGTGTTTATTTTATTTTTATTGGTGTTTTGTTGTGATTTATTTTCTCTTATTTTGTTATACTTATGTTTCTTTGTTTCTTCTTGGTATTTTGATCTACTATTTAGTCTTATTTTTTTTTCCAAGTACATCTTGATGGTACACATGGAGCTTGATTATTTAGATCTTATTTTCATGTTTTTTATTAAGTTATTCTTGATTTGTTTTTAAACATTTTTGTTCCTACTTAAATATTGATTGTTTATATTTTGATTTTAAGTTAAGTCACATTTGTGTCTTTGTTTTTATTTAAATGTAATAGTTGTAACTTTGGTATTGATAGTTTTTATCATTATCCTTAGTTATAAATATTCACATTTGAACTAGCTTAGTGTGATTTAAATGCAATGTCATTATAAGTTACTCATACTTATGATGCATAATTTTATTTTTCTATAACAGGCACTAGGTGATTTGGACCCAAGTCTCAAAATCAATGTAGCTCCAATGATCAGCTCTCAAGTGCACTAATGAAACTAGGTACCAATGGCTTATCTTTCACATGACTCTATGTAAGACATGCATCTCTTTGTATACATTATGATTCTAATCAAATAATGGTCTATTTTTCTTTTATTCTTAATTCTTCATTCCATTTTTTCCCACTTCTGGGTGAACTACATTAGCTTGAGGTCCATTTGGACTATGTATGCAACACTTGGATATATTAATTATCTCAAGTCATTTTGGCCACCTTCATTCTTCTATTCATCTCTTTCATCACTTTGCACATCCTCATATGCGAATTTTTTTGTGATTATTTTAGTCATTAGCCCATCGCATCTATGTTTATTCCTGCTCATATTTTAGTCTATGCGATAGGTTATATCCTTGAGTTATTCTTGCCAATTTTACCTAATGGGGAAGAAAATTTAAACCAATCACAAATGTAAATCAGCTCTACTGGGGCAAAATTATTTATTAGTGATCAAAATCAGCCCTACTGGGGCAAATTTTTTTAATCAACCAATCAAAATTTCTCTACTAGAGGACATTATTATTTCCTCTCTTTAGAATAACATTCTCCTATTTATTATAATTATAAGCTCTATGGACCTTTTCCCTTATTGTAGTAATGTTTTAGTGTGCAACTTCTCTTGGGATTGATCACTTCCTAAGCTCAAAACTTGCACCCTAGATTTGGGTGTGTTCAAATTATGTCACTTATATTTTTAGATTGTGTCTTTCCCCTTCCCCCCATACTTGGGGCCCATTATATTGTAATTATATTTTGATCATTGATGGAATAAACGCATGTAGGAATTAGTTCATATGGATTTAATTTGTCCCATGGGTTACTCTCACTTTCTCTCTCTTTTTGAGAGTCCATCCTTCTCTTTCATCCTAGTATGTCCTCTCGAGGGGGCATCATAGGTCATTCCATTTCCAATTTCTTTTTGAAAACTATTTTATTTTAAAATATGTTGCTTTTCCTGAATGTCTCACCACACCTTCTCAAATAGGTACAAAATGTAGACATCCAATTCCTAACACCATTGTTTTGAAATTGTCAATCTTACTCAAAATTAGTGAAAACACATATTTTGAGCTAAAATCACTTAAACACATTAAATGGTTCGAGATTGTTGTGTATAAGTACTGATTTAGGCTAATGTGTCCCTAAATTTGGTAATAATTTTATGTGATTACTAAATTTTCTCAAATCATTTCAAGTCAAAATAATGAAAATTCATTTTGGTGCTCTGGATCACTCTTTTTTTCTAATTCAAAATCACAAGACATATGCATGTGTTATTTTGTGTCAACAAAGTCCTAAATGGGATCTTGGTCTATATGCAACAAACATCACCTTCTAATTCCTCTCCAATCAAATTATGAACTAATAATATAATATTTTGAAAGTTTAAATATTAGTGTGAAACCAATTTCCGAAGAATTGTTAAATTTTTTATTAATCTCACTTAGGCAAATTGATTCAAATCAAGAGCTTAAGTGGAAAATCCATGGAAGTTATTGAATATCTTTTAATTGGAAATTGATTCTTAATATCTACATCATAAAATGACATTATTTATGGGCTGGCATCCATAAGCCATAAATGCAACAAATATCAAGCTTAAGGCCTCCCATGCCTCTTTAGTTCCACTTTCTTCCAAATATTTATGAGGGTATTTATGGATAATTATTCAAAATTAGATTAATTCATGGCCACACATTTTGATCTCAAGATGAATGATCATGGTTGATCCTAATAAATTTGAAAAATATATAAATAAGAGGGCCAAGACCACCATTTTTAAGTTTCATTTATGTAAACTTATTATGCATAATTCTTTCCACATCTCATTTTTGTGTGGTGTTTACTATGCTTAATTTGAAATAGGATAGCTTTAAGATAGGCACAACATTGATTTTCATATCACGAGCCTAGTTTCATTGGTGCACAAGAGATGATGGAGGAGATTTTTCTTGCATCATTGACGAAGATTTGAGTACCAAATCAAAGGGGAAAATCATGTTTTGAACCACATTTGGGTGATGGGATGCTCTTGGAAAGGTATCGTGTATGATTTCTTTCATTCGATCTTAATTTTCATTTTCCAAACCCCATCAAAATAGTTGGCTTAGCTTGTTATGTTCTTATGCAATTTTCTTGAGTTTTCATGAATAATGCTTGATCTAACCATATTTTTAATCCATATCTACATCTTGGCACACCCGTTGGGACATGTAACCCATTAAATCAAGGAAGACACTTTGGAAATCTTAGATTTCCTTAAAAGTCATTAAAAATCTTTAGAAATCATTTTTTTGTTATAATTTTCCTATGATTTTGGATTTTTTGTTGACACACACATCACACAATGATCAATATCAATTTTGTGTAATTGGCATTGGTCCCACCTAACTGGTATCAATTCTATTATAGGGAAAAACATAGAAAAAAATCACATTTTAGATCTTTATTCAAAATTATAGGGTGCCATTTTGAGTTTTTATGTCTCCATCTAAACTTTATTTGCACGATCTAGAGATTTTTTAGAGATTTTATCCTAACTTGGGATAACAACTATTATTTTTGAAAAATATTTTTTGCCTAAGGGTTCACATGTAACTAGTATCAATGTTTATCAACTGATGTCAGTTCATTTATGACCAGCATCAGTCTCATTAAAATTAGCATCAATCACTATTGACCGACATCAGTCTCTGTGTTTTAAAAATATAGAACTTGAAAGAAAAATTTTAAAACTTGATTGTTTGATTTAAAATTTTGATTTAAAGCAGGCAGAAATATCTAACACCTTTGTAGGACCTGCATGGAAAAGTGACAAATATAAGCATAATTAAGTCTTGAACCTTCCTTTTGGTGTTTAAAAGGAACCTAGATGTTTTCAAGTTAAGTTATTTTGTGATGTTTTTCAATGTTTTAAATTAAGGACAAGGGGCCAAGAACTTAATTAAACATCTCAATTTAGTGCTTAAAAATAACACTCACTTAAATTGTAAAGTTTTTAAAAGTGTGTTGTTTTATGCTAGATCAATTAATACTTGTTTATTTTTTGTACAAAATGAAGAGTGCATGTATGTTCTCCCCACACCCCCTTTAGGGAATTTGGGTGACTAAAATCACCTTTTCATTGTGATTATGACTTTATCTAAGGCATGAAAAGAAAGTTGTCTAGGCTCTCCCCAAAATCCATATGGTTTGGGTGATCTAAAAGCAACCTCTAAATTCTTTTCTCTTAGTTTTATTTTATGCAAATTAGCTTGTGGAGGGGAGTTCATATCTTCTTCACAAGTTCTTTAGGGAATATTTGAATAGGGGTCTCATCTCCTGACATTATTTCAACCACACTTCATGGTGGGGTATATAAATTAGGGTACATATATTGTGAGAGCTAAGGGGTTAAGTGGCTAACCTCTCCTTTCATAATGAAAACTTGAGTCAAGTTTGGTTAACCAGGGGATTCCAATAAGTAAACATGGATGGAATATCTATGCAAAAGAATAGACCCTTAATTATTAAGTTAATCTATATGAACTCAATTGACATGAGTCATTTAAGGCATTAGCTACACTTGGGACCATCTAAATGATAAAAAATTTAAGTTTTAGAACAACTCCACTTGCCATAGATATATTTTTGATGTAGTATACGTAGCCTAAAGGTCGATGTCATTATATAATCTCTTGGGAGAAGGGAGTGTAAAAACCCTACTAATTTATGCACTTTTATTTTTGGATTAACACTTGAAATCCTCCCAAGAGCACATATATAGATGGATTTCAGAAATACAAAGTAACCTTGTCAATTTATGGCTTAGGATGATTTACTTAGTTGTATTTGGTCTTTTCCTTTACTTTCTTGGTCATTATTTGAGTCTAAAACTTGTTTGTAAACAACACGTCAACCAAACACATTTGTTGTCTACCATTGTATTTGAACAAGGAGGAATTACACTGGTCAAATCAAAATCATATTTTTCCTTGATTAAAATTCTCCTTTTAAACATTATGTTTGTGTTATCTAAAAAACATTATTATGTTATTCGTTTGAGTCTAAACCATTTTCCAAAAATCTTTAAGTCCTTCACTTTTTAATTCAAATTTGGAATCTCACCTTTTTGAGTTATGAGCCGAGTTAATTGGTTTACCATTTGTGCTTGGTTTGAGTAAACTTGGGTATGATTAACCATTTGGATTTAATGTCATTTATATAATCATCATCATATGATCATTATGAACTTAGATCCTCTAGTGTATTACTCTCACTCTATGTTCTAGAACAGATTTTATTCTACCTCCTATTACCATGTGGTAGGTTTGTGATGCCTATTTGGTTTTAATTTTATACTTAGGAATTCTTACATGTTTTCAAATCTTGAGTTTCTTATTCCTCGTTATCACCTTCCTAATCCAAAGGGCTTTCTTCTAATTTTTTAATATCAACTTGTCAAAGTTGAACTAGCTTTTATGGTATTGGCATATCTTTAAACCTACATTTGGTGTACTAGTTTACACTTAGGTTTTTGAGTTAATATACCCTCTTCTAATTTAATTATTTAAACCCACCAAGGTTGAGTAACTTTTGTGAACCATTTCTTTTAATTTTGTGGTACTATGCTAACTCCCCTTTGTTATAGTCTCTTTTACCTTATCACTTGTTTGGAGAAAATCATAACACACCTTGTTAACATTTTCAAAAAATATTCTAAATATTATAAAATGTAGATAACAACCTTTTAGACATGATTCAAAGGTACACTCGTAGTGGAGTCTCTTATGACTCTATCTATGAGGAGGAGCACTTTTATGATGGATAAGATAATTCTATGGTATTTGAAGACATTCCCATGACTGTAGGATCTAAGGAAGATTACTTTAAACATCAGTCCCCAGAGGACAAAGATGAAAAACTCATTAGGCTGATTGAATACAGTGTTATATTTCCATCATACTTTCTTATGGAACAATTACATACCTTGATTAGGGTAGAAGAATAATAGCAAGATCAATTTTTTGCTAATATTACAAAAACAAATGTTGTTTCTTATAGTAAAAGAAAAGAAGTGCTTATAGATTCAAAGAATAAAGATAAATATCTTGTCACCAAGATCAAAAAGAGAAGTCAATGATATATAGACCAACTTATGACAGACTTGATGAACTCTTTAGCTACCACTTCAATACACAATGATGCTTCTAAGGAGTAAGGGAATGTGGTTGAACCAACACACAAAAATTTACTTGATAACACACCTATGATAGGTCAAGATGTCTCAATTGAACAATATAAGTCCCAAGAGGTTCCACAACATGATCCACTAGACACGGAGCATACATTTTTCAATCATCACAAACCTCTTGTCCCTTTACAAAATCAAGGACCAAAATACTCAATGCACATTAAATAACTTATCCAAACTAATTTGGCTAGTTCATCTCAACCCACATGTACTTTGGTGAATAGACCATGAACTCCTCAAAATCAACTAAACATTTATAATTCAAGATGGCTGACTTTAAGGAATGTTAATCAACCTAGAAATCAATGATTTACTTACTCAACTCAAGGATCAAACCAAAATAAAGTTTGGATCATACGGTGTATATGCCTAATAAATCCACATAGTAGGGGCACATATCAACCCAACAGAATTATATTCCACCCACCAATGTACCAAACATGTAAGATTTTAATTCAATGAAAGAAATTATGTCACGATTGGAGATAGAAAACATAATACAGGAGTAAAAATTTGATGAGATATGTCCATATCCATTCAATTTGAGTATTTTCCAAGTCCCCTTCCTACCTCATTTTGAGGCACCCAAATTTGACAAATACAAAGGAAAGGGTGACCCTCATGAACACATTCAGGCATTTTTTTGTTATGCCAAGAGGTGGCTTATAGTAACATTTTCTTGATTCGATTATTTCCATGAAGTTTAGTAGGACAAGATTTAGACTGGCTTATTAAGTTACCCAAGGGATCAGTTGTGGATTGGAATGATCTATCTAAAAATTTCATAAACCACTTTTTGTACAATATTGAACATGAATTGAATGATGTTGACTTGTGCAAAGCCAAATAGTGAGATGGAGAAAGTTTTGTAGCATATCTGTAATGATGGAAAGCATTAGTTGGGCACTTTTAACATAATTCACCAGATAAATAGTTGGTAGACATTTTTGTATAAAACTTACACCCTAAGGTGGAGCACAATCTAAAACTTATTTATACAAACACATTTGAAGAAATTATAGACAAAGGTGTGAAAATTGAGAAGGCACTTATTTCAAAAGGCCTTGTCAAGATTTATTCACAAGGTCAAATGTCAAATCAAACCCAATATCCTAGTCAAAAATTTATAACAGAGAAACTTAAGGGTTTCAATAAGAACAAGAACATGGTCAAAAATGGAGTAACTAAAGCAAGACATGTACAAACCATGTAGGCTTTTCTAGCTCTAAATATACAATTAGCTCTACCTAATCCATCAAACACTTTGAAAAGAGTCCTCCACAAAGGGTCTTAAAATAATAGTTTCAAAGCCTTTAGTAAACTAGGAGATCATGTTGAGGGAGTGTTCTAAAAACTCATAGTATCTAATTTGATTGTATGGCTTATACTGAAGCCATTTCCTATAGATCAACCAAAACCTAATTGGTATTGAGCAAACAAAATTTGAAACTTCCATTGGGTTATTGGTCATGGTACTTATCATTGAATTCAATTTTAGCACCTAATTAAAGATTTGATTGAGAGTGGTGAAGTTGAGATCAAATTAGCTCCACAAGACACTAATCAGGTTATGGGAATCTACAAAGATCCATTTCCTTGACATAATAAATAACCACCAAGGAATAATCAAAACCAAAGATATAATCAACAATAGAATTAGATTCAAGGTCATAATTATAACCAACATGATCATAATTAGGATCATAATACCCATGCTAATAACCTAGGTTACAATAACATGCCTTACGACTATAATAATACCATGGGGTGCATTTCTATAAACTACATTACCACTATCATTGTTAAATCTTGTGAACCATCTTGTACTCCTCATACTATTAGACCCATTATTATAGGTTCAACATCCTCTCCTTTAATTAATATTGCATAGATTTCATGTAATTCTATTGTGCCTCCATTTGCATGGGTTACTATTTTTTTACCTCAACCTTCCACTAATTATAATGGCTCCTTACCAAATAACAATTATTAAAATTCAATTAGACGCCCATGAGTCACCCTCTAAGGCCCTTTACCTTCATCTTCTAATTATAATGGCTCCTTTTCACCTCTAGATTGTACAATCATAACTAGACACTCACGAGTTAACCTTCAGGGCCCTTTGCCCTCTTCTTTCAACCCTAAACCAAACATGAACATTGTGCCTTCAAATCCAAAGCCAAACACTATTCTAGCCAAGGCTGAACCATCTCATCCTACTATTGAAAATCCTTATGGTCTACCGAACTGTTGAGAATTTGAGGAGAGCCAAACATTGAAAATTAATCCATGCGCAAAGACTACACTAAATTAATTAATCATTTAAGAATAATAAAAATATATAAGAATACCATCCTATAATTTCTCCAATATTCTCTCACACTTGAATCCTATAAATAAGCTAAACTATCTATGATATATTGTTATAACAATTAGTAATATATCATAATAATATAATATTCTAACTAATACAATCTTACTATATTAACCATACAATTACTAATGACTAATTACTATATACCTCTTAGATTCACTAATGTAAAATCTAGATTACCTAACATTCTCCTCCATATTTTTTACATGGTGAAAAAACATTCACACTCTTATTTGTAATATGCTCACCCCTTTTAACATGCCCTATTCAGCTCATGACCTTGATACAAAGTGAGCCTCACTCCTCCCATAGTTTTATGGGTTTACCATAGACCTTAACATGAATAGGAACACCATCTAATATTCATCTCTTGGTGGTTTTTTAGATCTATACCACAAACCTTTTTGAGATCCATGAGCTATCTTATATTGGTGCTTTTTGTCCTTTCACAATGTTTTCACATCAAGGAATCATGTTTGGAATTTAGACAGAAATTACAAATCATGAACATGCATATTCTTATGTTCTTAACTTAAAAACACATAGCAAAAATGAAAAACACACCATACTATATATGTCACCACATCATTGGTGTCACCCCATAATTGGTGACTAATGAGAGGTCACTGAAAGACCTCCAACCTCCATGTATCCTCTAGTCTCCAGTATTTGAAACTACTTACTCAACAAATTTATCTTTGAGATACTTTGATGGTTTTGGTAGGTTTTATATTGGTTGCTTCCATATAAATTATAACCCCTTCAATTTTTGGATAGTGTGTACAAATGAGAATGTGTCTATAAGGCAAAAAAATATTATTTGTACAATTTGGACTTTTTGACAAATGATGACATGTAAAATATGACTCTTGACTTAATGACTCAATATACTTTATGGATGTAAAAATGACTTTCAAATGATTTTTTATTTTTCTCTTTTGACATACAAATTTTATTGACTTGACGACACATTGACATTTTTGAATTTTTTATGACTCAATTATATATAAAAAAAGAATATTTTTCAAATCAACTTTGACTATAAATCCAATTGACAATAAATTTAATCCTATAAATTAAATATATATTTAACATTGAATTTTAATGACAAGGACTTTGATATTAAATTGAAAAATCTAATACTCTTAAATATAAAGCTACTTGTGGAATGACACATGAAACTCAATACTAACAATAAGAATATAACAAAACTACTAGAATGACAGAATAAGACTATTCTAAAATCTAAATGACTCACTTTACCTGACCTATATAGAAACATGAATAGGAATTAGATCATGTAGAAAGTGTTTGAGATAGATGCAATGCACTGAGGTGTGTTGATAACAACTTGGCATAGGATGATTGCATGTCATGAAATGCAGAACTAATTAAATATGCACAGTTGTAACTGAGGATAGGACATTGGAAATGCATGAACCACATGGGCAAACAACTATTAAAATCAGCTTGATAGCTAATGATGACCTGAATATCAATACCATATGATTGATTCAAATAGGGACTCACCAATATAGCTAGACTAAAAACATATAGTCCATCTAATAGAACATAGGTTGAATGGAATGCAAGTCCAGCGCTAAATCCATCAATGCATAAAGTTTTGTGTGGGACATATGCAATTTATCATTGGTGGAGATGGAAAAACATTAAATGATATCCTTATTACTCTTTGAAAGATATATATCAATCAATAAGGTGACTTGACACAATATGTATAGTGTAAAATCTCGATTATATGGATCATGATTTGACCACATCAAATAGAGATATAGCTATATAATTTTGAAAAAATCAATCTCCCAATTATCTAGATGGCAATGATTATATGCCCAAGCCATAAAGGCAACAAAGCCTAAACTTGTGATCTAGGAATTTGACTCAAGAGAGGATGGTTAGTATTGTGTTATTTTCAAAATGAAAACAAAATGAAATAAACACACTAATAACATAACATTTCTAGGCCTAGACATTAGGGAGAGCTTAGTTAACAAAATAAAATGACAAACACAACTAAAAAGTAAGGAATAAAAACATATGAATTCCTTCACCTTCCTTGGATGCTCCAAATGCCTTTGTCGTGGTGGCTAACTTGTTTTGTGATCATGAACTCCTTGTCAATGGAAGCTTGACTACCTCCATCTCTCCTTGGCACCTTTGGCTTGTGGCTTGGCTTGGCTTGATATCAATTTGGCATGGTAACACTAGTAGCAATGGCTTCTTGAAGATATTTTTTCATTATAACTTTTCACCAAAATAGTTTTTTTTTAATGATGTTCTTGGCCTCTCTATTTATAGATTTTTAGATTTGATCAGAATCAACCTGAACCATCCATCTCAAGATTGAGATGTGTGGTTAAGGATCAATTCAATTTTTGGAATTAAGTTTGTAATTATCTTCATAATGAGATTAAAATAAGGGGAAATTAAGATGCATGGAGGGCATCAAGGAAGGCATTGATGAGGCATGGAGGGCATGAATCCTGATATTTGTGACATTTATGGCATAGGGATTTCTTCCCAAGAAATGAGGTCACTTGATGATGTAGATATTCAATATTCATTTTTAAAAACAAGTATTCAACAAGTTTCCATGGAAATCTTGATTAGGCTCTAATTTGGATTAATTAGCTCTTAAGCATGATTAAGCACTTTGTGCACAAATTACTCAAATTGATTAGAATGCCTTGTTATTGGTCTAAAATTTGACAGGATTAGAATTAGAAGGTGATGTCAGATGCATTGGAACTATATTCCCATTTAGGATGTTGTCAACAATAAATAACAAAGGCGCATGTCTTGTGTAAAATGTTTGATAGGGAAGAGCAATCCAGAGCACCCAGGTGTAAATTTGGCATTTTGACTTGAAATGAAATGATCAAAGTTAGTTGGCTCATAAATTACATTGCCATATTTAGAGATACCCTAGCCAAAATTGGCACTTGAATATGTCATTTTCTCATCATTTAGCGTGTTTTAGTTTTTTAGGCCAAATTGTGCATTTTGGGTGGAAATTGGTCAAAATCCTGGTTGGAGGTTATCAGTGGCCAGTTTTAGGTGTCTACAACACTTCCTCCCACCAACCACTAGATAGATTAAATGACAATAATTGAATCCTTTTAGGTTCAGATCAAATGCCTAATTGTGAAGGTTTAGATTAGGTGAGTAATTGTAAAAACCTAATGAACAACAAATGGAAATACATAGGTAGGTAGCATGATCTAGTTGAAATATGACTCTATTTTCCTTTGAATACTTTTCATAAACAACAAAAATAATACTTAGACTATGCAAGAAGATCTACAAAATCTTCTCATAATATTTTTTTCATTCACAAGGGCAAATCATATTATAAATATCCCCTTAAAATTTATCAAGCTCCCATTACAAATAATATCTGGCACTACTCTGATATCACTATTGAGAATTGGAGGAGAGCCGAACACAAGAAATTAATCCATGCACTGAGAAATATTTCAACACAAAATATTTTTCACTCTTCTCTAAATTAATTAATCATTCAATAATAATACAAATATATAGGAATACCATCCTATAATTTCTCCAATATTCTCTCACACCCAAATCTTATAAATAAGCTAACCTATCTACGATATATTGTTATAACAATTAACAATATATCATAACAATATAATATTCTAATTAATACAATATTATTGTATTAACCATATGGTTATTAAAAACTAATTACTATTTACCTTTCATATTCACTAATGTAAAATCTATATTTCCTGACATGGACCAACTGAGTAAAACCCTTGTGCAGATTTATATTTTGGATCTATTACATACGTCTAAAGTCTATAGAAATATTTTGAATGACCTTTTAGAATAATATAATATCCCCCAAGATATCAATCTTGAATAGTTCCTAATCTAGTGGGACATTTATTTTCATTTTGACAACTCACATTTGATCAAAAGGACATGTCCACTCTTGGTCTGAGTAATAATAACCCATTCTATATTGAGGTAGTCATAAAACCATAATATAAAGTGGGTTCTTATAGATAATGGTTTGGAGATAAATATAGTGTCCCTTAAATAGATACAAATATTGGGCTACACTAAAAAGAAAATTTAGCTAGATACGATCACCATAAAGGCTTATGACAATGCTAAAAGGGAGTCTTCTAGTATAATTTATTTAACAATAATTAATAGGTATGTTTCCCATCACACATTGTTACATATTATGGATATTGATTTGCCTTATAACATACTTCTTGGTTGTCCATGGATCCATGAAGTATAACCCATTCTATCTACTTGTATCAGTGCCTTAAATTTCCCCATGATGGGATCAAGGTTACTATTCCTACTAATTTATAGCCTTATCAGTATTGTAAACATATGGAGGTTGAGTTTTGAAATTATAACTATTATCTAGGTTCTAAATTCACTACAAAAAATAACAAGGGGATAGTTTCACATCTACAAAAAACCAATTATATCAACCCTAGTGACCTTGCATCCACTTTGACTGATCTATTTCCCATAATTATTGCACAACATGTTATATAAGGCATGGGAATTTCCATGTACCATCTTAAGGATACCTTCCATGTTGCTAAGTTGACAAAGTCTCCCAAAATATTTGGTAAACCCAAAACTTCCAAAATCCCTAACAAACCCAACTTGATTTAGCAACAGAAGAAAGAAACAAAGAAACCACCTATGGTATTTGTACCTGCTACACCAAAACAAGATTGAGAGGCATTCACTAAAGGAGATTGGATATATTCTAATGACATCATTGATTTTTTTCAAAATCTAAAATATCCTATCCCTAATCAGATTATGGACAATTTTAATTATACAAGAAAAGGCCTTGGCTCACATGCATAAGGAATCTTAAAACTTTTATCAACTAGTATACCTAATTTGAATCATGGTCTTTGATTTATACTGCCTAGGGGCGACCGCATAACTTTAGATATTGATTTCTCTAAATTAACTAGAGATGAGAATCCTCACAATGATGTAGCATCTTATTATATCCTTTTAAATGAGCTTACTAACTTGGATTTATTTTATTCAAATGCCATTATGACCATAACACCCCATCATTACCTATACCTTTGTCATCCTAAACTCATTGATTAGGACCATCAAAATTTGGTCATACACCATGATGAATTCTAGACTGAAGATTCAATTGTAGAATATATGGGCCTCAAAGATAGATTACCCATTAGTGATCATAAGCAAGGCTTTGATTTTTCATTGGATCTTTCTACGTACTTTGGAGATCAGGGAAAATTTTTTGGTCATAAAGAAGATAAAACATTGATATCTTTGAGTGAAAACCTCTTTGAGGTGTTCATTGATTAGGGAAAAAGTAAAGATAAAGACAAGCCCTTGAGTGAAGACATATTTTAGGTGTTCTTGGATGAGAAAGTTTGTTCATCCTGAAAAGATGCACAAGTTCCATCAAGTTTTAACTCTATAGCTAGTACAAGCATCATATCATAACAACAATAAGTCTTTGAGTATCTTGCTCTCAACTTACTTGAGATTTTTTCTAGTTGGATATTATCTAATTTGGTAGATTTAGATTCATCATATTATCAAGAGTTTTGGGAGGAACAATAAGAAATTGTAGTATAACAATATGATCAGGATCACACATTGCCTAATATTCTTTAAGATGGTTTTACACTCCTTGTATAAAACACTATTGAAGTGAACCTAGGAACATATGAGGATCCCAAAACAATTTACCTTGGAGCTTCCCTTACTGAAGCAAAATGAGAACACATTATATCTATTTTTATGGATTTTATTAATATTTTTGTATGGTCATATTCAAACATGCTAGGCTTAGACCCTCATTTGGTTGTGTATCAATTTTTTGTTCATCTAGATGCCAAGCTAGTTAAATATAAATTGAGGAAGATGCCTCCATGCATCACTCTTTTAGTAAAAGCCAAATTGTATAAATTATTGGGATTAGGATTTATTAGACCACTAGACTATTCTAAATGGATATCAAACATAGTTTTAGTCAATAAAAATCCATAGGTTATATGTATTTGTATTAATTTTAGAGATATCAACAAAGCATTCCCTAAAGATGATTTTCCTCTACCCAACATCAATATGATTTTTGATTCTATTTCTAGGTACGAGATGTTGTCCCTCATGGATGGATTTTTTTGGATATAATCAGATCAAGATAGCCAAATAATATCAACACAAGACTACATTCACCACATCATGTGGAACATTTTGTTATGAAGTCATGCCATTTAGCTTGAATAATGCTGGATCCACTTATCATCATGCTATGACTGTCATCTTCTATGACATGATGCATGATATTATTGAGGACTGTGTTGATGACATCCTATCTAAATCAAGAACACATGTTGGACATCCTAATTTTCTATAGATAATCTTTCAAAAACTTCATGAATATAAAGTCCATCCAAATCCTAAGAAGTGTGTCTTTGGCATCACTTCAGGAAAATTGATAGGGTTTATTTTATTTCAAAGAGGGATCAAAGTTGACCCTGCTAAGGTTAAGGCTAATGTTGAAATGCTTCCACCTTCAAATCTTAAATATCTCTAAATCCTTCAATAAAATATCCATTCTATTCATAGGTTCATTTCATAACTGGTAGATAAGTGCCACCCATTTACACATATCTTGAAGAAAGGGATCACATTTCAATGGGATAAATATTGTAAATTATCAATTATGAATCTCATTACATATTTTGTTAACCCAAAAAATTTGAGACCACCAACACTTGAACAACCATTGCTTCTTTACATTTTAGTAACTGAGTATGCACTAGGGGCAATTTTAACCCAACATGATGATCAAGGTAAAGAACATGCAATATATTATTTAAGATACACACTAGTAGCTTATGAACACAATTATAAATATATTGAGAAGGTGTGTTTATCTATGGTGTTTTCATCCCAAAAGCTATGACATTATATATTGAATAATAAAACCATTATTATCACTAAGGTGGATCCTCTCAAATTGTTATTATCTAAAGCAACTGTCATAGGATGTATGGTAAAATGGGTCATGTTCCTAAGTTAAATTGATGTTGATTATCAAAATAAAAAAGATATTAAGGGGTAAATTATTATTTATTAACTTGAAAAGTCCCCTATTATAGACACTCAACAACTCAAATTCAAATTTCTAGATGATTCTATAATGACAATTGAAGAACTGTAGCATGATATTGAATAGTGGAAACTATATTTTATGGTTCCTTTACTTCTTAAGGATATGGAGCCAACATAATGTTGATTACACCATAAGGGGATCTGATTCCCAAAGTGTTTCATATCAATTTTTATTGTACCAATAATATGGTTGAGTATGAGGCACTTATTGTAGGATTTCATCTTGTAGTGCAGTAGGATATCAGGAACTTAATGGTCTATGAGGATTCTTAATTGATTATCAATTAGACCACATAGCAGTATCAAATTAGAGATGAAAATATCATACCTTATAAGTAGGTTGTGGACAATCTCAAAGCTTATTTTAAATCCTTGAAGTTTGAATAAGTACCAAGGGCCAACGATAGATCTATTGATGCAATGAAAATAATTGGGTCCATGATATATATTAATCACAGTGTAAAAGAGTATCAATTTATCATTAAAAATATTTTACAGCCTGCTTATGTCTTGCTAGATTTAGAAAGGGTATACGCCATTGCTAGTCCCAATCCCCCATTTGAACTGCCTTTGTTCCAAGATTTTTATAATTATTTCCATGATCACATTTTTTCACCTGAACTTTCCAATAATCATCAAAAAAATTTCCTTCACTGCATAGCCTATTATACCCTCCTTATAAACATGATTTATCACAAAGGCTATGATGGAATGCTACTTTTTTGTTTATCTTCAAGATAATCCAAGCTAGTGCTTAAGGAGTTTAATGAAGGAATGTGTAGGGACCACACCAATAGTGTAGTTCTAGCTAAAAATTTCCTCATAATAGGTTATTATTAGCCAAAAATGGAGATAGATGCTTGCAATTATGTGAGGAGGTGTTTTATTTATCAATAACATGGAAACATGATACACACACCTTCCTTACCACTATAGTCAATCACTACACCATTATTATTTTATACTTGGGGCCTTGATCTCATTAAGAAAATAAACCCAACATCTTCAGATGGCCACAAACATATCTTAACTACTACTAAGTATTTTATTAAAAGGATTGAGGTTATTCCTCTCAGTTATGTCATTGATAGGTAGATCACCAAGTTCATTCATTACCATATCATCTATTGATATGGCATCCCTGCACGTATTATATCTGATAATGGTAGATCATTTGTAACTAGAGATGTTAAAGACCTTTGTGAAAAATTCAAGATCAAGCACAAGAAATCCACACCATATAACCCATAAGGCAATGGATAAGTTGAGGCATCAAACAAAACCATTGTGTCCATTTGGAAGAAGATTGTTAATGACATTGGCCATAATTAGCACTTACAAAATTTTCCAACCCTTTGGGCTTATCGAACCAGTCATTGAACCCATACATGAGCCACTCCATATTACCTTGTTTATGGCATAGATTTTATTATCCCAATTGAGATCAAGTTACCTTCATTGTAGGTATCTTTGGATAATATTGAAGATGATGAATAATATAGTCTTAAGGTTGTAAGAACTATAACTTCTTGATGGAAAGCATTTGGTTACCCTAAAAAAGTTGAAATCCTATCAAAATAGATTGTGGAGAACCTACAACAAGCACATTCTCCCTCATGAGTTTGAGAATGATGATTTGGTCTTGAAAGAGGAACAAAAGAACATAAATGCTAAATGTAAGAAAAAAGGTAAGTTTTAACCTAATTGGCTGGGACCATATGTTATTATTACAAACTATGGATTAGGTGCATACCAATTGGATACTCTAGGTGGCAAATAATTTCTATAGCCCATGAACATTGTGCATCTTAAGCAGTTATATGCTTGATAGTCATTCAAATAATTGTATATAAGACCCCGTACTTAGGGGAAACTTATGCTGAAGTATTTTATCCTGCCATTATATCTTGGACTATCCCATGATGAAATACATTCATTTTGTTTTAAACTACCTTGAACTATTCTTTTGAGAACCATATTATTTTATAACTCTAGATAGTTGGGAGCTTCGGACTGTTGGCATTCTGGATCCTTTATATTCCAACTTGACTCATTTTATCCCACCCTAGACCATCCTCTTCTGGACCATATTCATTTTGGATTGTTCTATTTAGAACCAAATTATTTTCATATTCTAAGATATTGTAACCTAGACATATTTTATCCCATTGAACAATTTTTATCCTGACTATGACTCATAAGCATTATGGACACACTCAATACCAATTCTACAAAGTAGTTCAGCATGGATAGTATTTTGTAACTTCTTATAAACAAGTGAATACAAATGTATTCACTCAAAATTTTATACTTTGGGATGGTTCTTCATAGATGTCTCATGATGCATATTTTTATATTATTTTGATGTTGTTTGGTAGGTAATATTGTCTAAACAAGACCTCACTCTCTTTGATTTGTGAGCATGGACCACTATATCTAGTTTAGTTGTTGTTTAAACTCTTACCTATGGACATATATCGCCTTAGCTAGGTAGTTCCATAGACCTTTTATAAATATTTAATTTATGTTTATTATCCCGAAAAACCCTAAAAACATTATAAAATGATTGATAATGTAGACACCCAAATCTGGCCACCAATGACCTCCAACAAGGTTTTTAACTAATTTCTACCAAAATGCACAATTTGACTTAAAAACACTAAAATGCATTAAATGAGTTGAAATTGACATATTCACTTACCAATTTCATCTAGGGTATACCTAAATGGGGCAATGAAACTTTTGGTCAAGCTAACTTTGATCAGATCATTTCAAGTTAAAATGCCAATTTTACACCTAGGTGTTCTGGATTGATCTTTTCTATCAAATCTCTTGCACAAGACATGTCCTTTCATTATTTTCTGTTGGTAACATCCTAAATGGGAATATGGTTCCAACACATCTGACATCTCCTTCCAATTCTAATCCAATCAAATTTTAGACCAATAACAAGTCATTCTGATCAATTTGAGTAATTTATGCATAAAGTGCTTAAACATGCTTAAGAACTAATTAACCCAAATCAAGGCCTAATTAATAATTCCATGAAAAATTGTTGAATAACTTATTTTTAGAAATGAATATTGAATATTTGCATCATCAGGTGACCTCATTTCTTGGGAAGACATCCCTAGGTCATAAATGCCACAAATATCAAGATTCATGCCTCCCATGCCTCATCAAAGCCCTCCATGCCTCTTAATTTCTCCTCTATCCAACATATTGATGAGACTATTTATAAATTTTAATTTCAAAATTGGATTAACCTTAGCCACACATCTCAATCATGAGATGGATGGTTTAGTTTGATTCTAATCAATCTCAAAAATCTTTAAATAGAGAGGCCATGAACATCATTTCCAAGTTATTTTGGTGCAAAGTTATTATACTCAAATATCTTCAACACATGATTATGCAAAGTTATAATGTAGGATTGATTACAAAGATTCATGCAACTAGTCTTATAATGCCAAATTGATTCCAATCCAAGCCAATCCAAAGCCACAAGGTGCCAAGGAGGGATGGAGGTAGCCAAGCTTCCATTGCCAAGGACTTCATGAGCATAAGCCAAGTAAGCCACTAAAACAAGCATTTTGGAGCATCTAAGGAAGGTAAAAGAGGGTTTATTTTGCACTTTAGTTGTGTGTTTTATTCATGTTTGTTAACTAAGCTCTCCTTAGTGTCTAGGCCTAGAGATGTTATGCTATTTAGTATGTTTCTTTCAATTTTTTTAATTTTGTAACTAACACCATACTAACCGTCCTCTCTTGAGTCAAATTCTTAGATCACATAATGGCACACCTAGTGGGACTAGATGCATCTCAAACTTGAAGAAGATCATTTTACAACTTTAAAATAATCATTTGGACATTTAAAACTCTTGCAAATTGATTTTATAACTTTATTTTGCCATTTTTTTCATATTTTTACACAGTAACCGACATCGAAAAATAAGAGTGACATTGGTTCCATAGCTTAACTGACATCGATTAGAAAAACTAATATCAGTTAGATACCTATTGAGATGGTCACATTGGTATAAATGATGTTGGTTAGATAATCGACATCGATTAGCCAAAGTAACCATCGTCGATTGTATATAACTAACGTCAATCACTGTGTTTTTCTTAAAACATAGACCCAAGAGATCTTTTTCCAAAGATTATTATTTCAAACCAAAAAGAGAGTCAAAGCTAAAGGACATGCTAACATTTTTGCTATAGGACCAAGTTTTACATTTGCTCAAAACATGTTTAGATCACCTTTTACATGCTTAAAAATCAATTAGGAACCTTTTTTTGGTGTTTAACAAAAGAATTTAGATGTTTATGGTGAATGTTTTCAAAGTTTGTAACTAAGACCAAGGGGTAAAATGAACACCACCAAATTTTTCATTTGAGCTTAAAATTGAACAAATTTGTCAATTCTTATTTGCAATAGTTGTTTAATCAAATTTTTGTTTGACAAAAAGAGGGATGTTGCGTGTATGCTCTTCTATTTATCCCCTTTAGGGAACCATTAGAATCAAAAGTGACATTCCTATTACAAATAGCCTAGTCCAAGGCTTAAAAATATTGTCATCTAAATCACTCCCCAAAGTTTGGGTGATCTTAAAAATGACCCTAAAGTCTTTCTATTATTCTTTTATTTTCATACAAACTTGGCTTGCGAGGGCGATGCCATTACCTCCCATGAGTTATTTAGGGAATCTTTGACTTGAGGTTTCACCTCCTAGCATTGAATTTATTTTGTTCCTAATTAGAGTTATATATGGGAAGTATCTACATTTGGACATCACACTACAATGAGTAAACAACAAGATGTAGTGGTTATAAAAAGGACTAGAGTTTTTTACAACTAGCTAATTCCACGGTCACCTAATTTTTATGCTTTTATTTTACATCATTTGAAATGAAAGTCATTGTGTAATTGATCACCCTAGAGATGTTCAAAGCTTGATAGTTTAGTCAACCCCACATTGACATACCCTTGTTAGGATTTGGATGATTATACTTAGTGTATTTTGGTAATTTATCTTACTTGGTGTTTTTGAGACTAAAACTTGTTTGTTTATTCATAAGCCATGTCAAAACCAATTTGTCTATATGTCACTCTTTTGTCTAAAAAGGTGTTATGCTAGCCATTTTACACCACACTTGTGCTTTGAAAATTTTTAAACTTGTTTTTGTGTGTGCCATTTGAGATGAGGAGAGTAGTGTTATACTACCAAAATCATGTCAAAACATTTTGAGAATTTTGAGTCTTTGAAACATAACATATATCACACCATTCAAGCATGCTTATGCCATTAGGCTGATCAATTTATTTCAAGACTTGTTTAACATTGTATCAAACCCATTTTTCAAACCATGTCATGTATACCATTTAGACCTTTGTCATGTGCCATCATGTTGTTTGATATTGTGTAGCTTGTTTGATCAAATCCTAGTCTTCAATGTTGAATTTTAAATTATCCTTATCAAGGTTAGATTCAAACATTGATTGATTTATATTTAAGCCTTAATTTGAGGGGCTGATACATAGATCTTTCTCTTTTAGGTTGCATTACTTTGGTTAATCAATTACCCAAATTTGTAAACTATTGATGCTTTGTTTGTTTAGTACTTATCCTTATCACTATTTGTGCCTTTATTTGGGAGAACACAACCTTTATCAAAGATCCTTTTTTCTTATGCTTTATGCCAATTGATCATGTTTATATTCATTTTTGTGTGTCCGGTCTATGTCAAAGTTGTTTCCAAACTTGTTAGATTAAATCAAATCACATTAGCCTTTATTTCAAGTATAGCTTTTGATGTTGTTTAGTCAAAATTCCTAGCACATGCCTATTTTTTTAAGCTTAGCTTTTGACTCCATGTTTGGACAAAAGACCTAGTAACTCAGCTTTTCCCTTTCTAGTTCAGACCTTATTTGGAACACTTTAACCTAGACCTTTGACATGCCAATTTTTATTCAGATGCTTGACCTTTTGTGCATATGACATTTGACATTCGATGTTAGTATATTTTATGTCAAGTCTTATCACAAATCATTTTGGAGATACAACTCCACTTTCAAACCACATTAGAGATACAACTCTACCTTTTGACCAAGTTAGACCAAGATTGAGCCATTTATCCTTTGGACATAAATTTTTAGAGTTTGTAGAACTATAAGCCTTTTTATTTTTAGAGCTTTCATCATTTATTTAGATATGTCTAGCTACACTTATAGTGGAGTCATGTATAATCCAACTTATGATAGAATGGCTACACAAAATCCCACTAGGAACCCCTATAGAGAGATTTTCTAAGGATTTTTATTATTCTCCCTATAATACTCCATATGGGGAACATAATAAAAATCCAAAAAATAAAAATCGAGACTTGGATTGGTATGAAGAGGCTTGTGAGGAGGACTTTGAAGACCTAACTATAGCTAATGTTGTTTGGGATAGGGATCCATACCCTCTTTTCAATAATTAGTACATGGAATATAGTCAAGAACCAACTTATGAGATAACTTATGACTGGGATGATATGGTTTATGAAGAAGACTTGGATGCTTTGGCTTATGCAAGCAATCAAGTTCCATGACATCCTTTTGTTATCCTATCATCGAATACCCCTAACCCTCCTTTGGATTATATGAGCTATCAAGCTCTACAATATCTAAGGAATACCATTACCATTCCTAGACCTATTCCTTTGACTTGTGAGAGCAACCAAGCTCCACAATGCCCCTTCATCATTTTAGGACCTAGTCTTTTAGCTTGTGTGAGTAATCAATCCCCACAACACCCTATCATTACCATATTAAGACTTTGTCCTTTAGCTCATGTGAGAAATCATGCTCCCCAAGGCCCTACCATTATCTAACCACAAGTCATTCCTTGTCCAGTACCAATCCCATACAAACCTCAACCCATCCAATTATTCAAAGACCAAGCTGTGTTCAAAACTGGTATTTTCCAACTCATTGGAAATAAAAACCTAGAAAACCAAACAATTCAAGACATTTTTTTTGAACCAACCACTTATGATAAGTCAACCTATGATGAATCACCTATTGATGATATACCACTTATTGAGGAATATCACACTGACAAGCCAGTCTTTGCTGAGTCACTTCTTAATTATTATAACCACCTTTGGGCAAATCATTACCTCAACCATGCACCTATTTTTCAAGAGCCTCCTATGGACAAGCTAGTCTCTAAGGAGTTATCTCTTGACCTATTTCCCATCCTAGAGGAGTCTCACTTTGAAAAACTAATTTTTATGGAGCCTATTATGCCATCACAAGCTATTTTTTATCTAATACCAAATATTCAACAAGACATAATTGTAACAGAGTACCTATCAGATGAAGAATCAATGTTAGAGTTATCTTCTATTCTTACACTGACATCAAATTTAACATTAAAATCA
Organism: Torreya grandis; assembly: GCA_037957365.1. Taxonomy (NCBI): domain Eukaryota; kingdom Viridiplantae; phylum Streptophyta; class Pinopsida; order Cupressales; family Taxaceae; genus Torreya; species Torreya grandis. The sequence continues at coordinate 5,956,387 of JARHVA010000329.1, forward strand.
AAATCAACATCAATCTCAACATCAAATTTAGAGTCCCTTGAGTTAGAATTAGATTCAGAAGAAGAATATGCTCATGGCTATTACAATATTGTTTATGCATACCTCATAGATCAATTAGAATACATTTGTAATCCTTCTATAGTTTTTGAGGATGATTAATTTAGCTTTGACATAAGTTATCCTATTATTTTCTATGAGGATTTTGCATCCTCTCCCAATTTTATTACCATTTTATAGGCCATTACTAGCAACCAAAATAGCCATATCATTGACATTCCATCTCCCATAAATGTTGATTGGGATCGATAGAATCACACTTTATTGAATTGCATCCATGGTGACATAGCAGTTGAAGAAGAGCAATGAGGCTAAGACCACATTCATGTAGCAAAAGAACACTCTCCCAGTGAAACCTTTTTAGAGGCATTAGGGGATAATCCAAGTTAGAACTCAAAATCTTCTAATGAAACTTTTTTGGAAATGCTAAAAGATAATCAAAGTCAAAATTCAACATTCATTGGTGAAAACCTCATTCAGGCACTAATAGTTGAGCACAAAATTTATTCATTATTTACTGAAGATAATATCAAAGATCAAATAAAAATAGCTTCCAATCTACAGCCTAATAAAATGGTAGATAATCTCAAGATCAAAAAATAAAAAATTCTGGTGGTCCTATTGAGAGAATAAGTCTTCAGCCCTACCAAAACCAAAATTATATCAAATCTGGCATCAACAACATTATGTGTAACTAAATGTGTTGATATTCATTTGTTTTCCCACCATTCCAATCATCTACCATTCCATTTCACAATCAAACCTACCATCCATTTTTTGTCCTTATTTACCATCCATAGCCACACTCTCATTTGTAGAGGCTACAGGGATACCTTATCTCGACATTTGAAGGAATTAAAATCAATGACCAATGAAGATCATAAAAGCATTCTTGACAACTAGATCTGCATCAAGTTTTTAACAAAGTATCTTTTTAAATGAGGTGTGGGCTAGCACTTAACATGATCGAGTATTCTACTTATATCATTTGTCAATTAGGACATGTATCTCCCCATCAGTAGGAAAAACATAATCAAAAACCATACTAAGGCCAAAAACATGTACCATACCATTTCACATTACCATGCCATTACCATTGTTACATATCCTTTTGCTATTGTTGTGTATCCTTTCATTTATCCCATCACTTGGGGGCAGCCCTCTTACCATTTTATCCAATCTATCAAAAACCATCATTATCCTTAATAAAACCATACCATCCTATCATTCCATTCCTATTTAGACCAAAGCCTATTTTTACTCATCCTACCCAATCCTATTTTGATCTTGGTTACTTTGGTACTTCCCACACCTTTTCATGGGAGGATTTCGATCAAGTTTCAACAATAAATTCAATCCATGTTTACAATGACAATCTATGAAAGTAGTGTGATAGTTGATCTTGCAAGATATCTTTCATCCTATCAATTTTGTTTATGTGAACCTGATTATAACCGCCCATGGGAAAATTAGTGTCTCACTAGTCTTACTACTAATTATAACTACCTATGGGAAAATTAATATCATTAACCTATGTCATTGTATACTATTTATAATCACCTATGGGAAAACTAGGGGCAATACTTGTTTGCCATGCATTACCACATCACCTTGCCATTACTATTTTCATTTGACTGGCCATTTGCCAGATTTGAGAAATTATTGTGACCTAGTTGGTTTTTCCCTACCTTTCATGTGGATGGAATTATTATGACTTGAGGTCATTTTGAGACTTTTTAGGTCATGCTTAATTCATTTTGAGGTCACCTCAGTCCCCCTTTCCATACACTCTCACCATTTTGTGAGCAACCTAAGACAAACACTCTCATCATTTTGTGAGAAATTATCTTGTCATTCTCTAATGAGTTAAGATACCTAAAGATGCCAAAAACGTTCATAACATTTCAAAAATCCAAAAAGATTTATCATGTCTAAGCCTAATTAGTTATCCTTGATTTGCCTTATTGGGGCATGGTCATTGTTAGGATGCTTTCTTTTTCTTTTATTTTTAGGATTTCTATTTGTTTGTTTATTTCAAGATGTTTATTTATTTGTTTGCTTTCAGCATTTTTACCTCAACTCAATCTCTATGCATTCATTGGGTGATTTCTCAAGCACATTATTCTTTAGTCCATCCATATTTATATGTCAACATTGTCATCATGGTTTTTATAATTGGTGCACTATTTTTGAGTGTTTTTATTAGATATTGGGAGTCAGTCCTTATGCATATTTTGGCCAAGTCTTCATGGTGTTTTATCATGATGCCTACCATCACATACTATAGCAAAAATTAGCTTCAAGAAGGTCTACAATCAATAAATCTACAAAAATTTCTCCTTGGCACCTTGGTAAATCCTTCCATCCCACCTTTGATTAAATTAACCCATTGGCCATTCTAGTTGTATCATTGCTAACCAAGATAAGTATCATTTCATTAGTAGGTACAACTAAATCATTCACACTAATCAATCTTATTCTTCTATTCATCTCTTTCATCACTTTGCACTTGCTCATCTTTAATTTGTATTCCAGATTATATCCTTGATTTATGCTTGCTAATTAGTGTTAACTAGGGCACCATCATCTTTAGCCAATTCAAGTCTTCATAATGATTATAACTACCTATGGGTAAATCATTATTTTGACTTTTAATCCTGATTATAACCACCTTTGAGAAAATATACATCATTTTTACATCAATGCATGTAAGCATTTTATTATTTGGATTAATCTCAACCATATATTATTCCACCTTTCTTCTTATTTATTTTTGAGGGACTGTCCATCAAAAAATGTGATGACCACTCCCTCAAGGGGGAATCATCATAGGCTTCCCAAAATTATTTGGAGCTTTATTCTTTAATCATCATCTTCTTGTTGGCATATAGGCCATCTCTCATTATTTGAGAGGACATTGCTTTTCCTATGGTTTTCAACATCTTCCCAAATAGAGGCAAACTGTAGACACCTAAATCTGGCTACCAATAACCTCCAATTAGGCTTTTGACCAATTTCCACCCAAATGCATAATTTAGCTTAAAAACACTAAAATTCATTAAATGATTTAAAATTTGACATATTCAAGTACCAATTTTTTCTAGGTTATCTCTAAATGGGTCAATGCAATTTACGAGCCAACTAACTTTGATTAGATCATTTTGAGTCAAAATGCCAATTTTACACCTAGGTGCTCTGGATTGATCTTTCCTATCAAATATCTTACACAAGACATGTGCCTTTGTTATTTTTTATTGGTAACATCCTAAATGGAAATACGGTTCTAATGCATCTAACATCACCTTCCAATTATAATCTAGTTGAATTTTGGACCAATAACAAGACATTCTGATCAATTTGAGTAATTTGTACACAAAGTGCTTAAACATGCTTAAGAAATAATTAACTCAAATCAAGGCCTAATTAATAATTCCATGGAAACTTGTTGAATAACTTATTTTTGGAAATGAATATTGAATATATGCATCATCATGTGACCTCATTTCTTAAGAAGACATCCCTAGGCCATAAATGCCACAAATATCAAGATTCATGCCTCCCATGCATCATCAAAGCATTCCATACCTCTTAATTGCTCTTTTATCCCAAATATTGATGAGAATATTTATCAATTTTAATTATAAAATTAGATTAATCCTTAGCCACATATCTCAATCTTGAGATGGACAGTTCAGGTTGATTCTGATCAATCACAAAAATCTATAAATAGAGAGGTCATGAACCTCATTTCCAAGTTATTATGCTCAAATATCTTCAACACATGATTATGAAAATTTATAATGCAATATTAATTATAAAGCTTCATGCAACTAGTGGTATAATGCCAAATTGATTCCAAGCCAAGCCAAGCCAAAGCCACAAGGTGCTAAGGAGAGATGGAGGTAGCCAAGCTTCTATTTCCAAGGACTTCATGAGCACAAGCCAAGAAAGTCACTATAAAAAGAATTTTGGAACATCAAAGGAAGGTAAAAGAGGGTTTATTTAGCATTTTAGTTGTGTGTTTTATTCATGTTTGTTAACTAAGCTCTCCCTAGTGTCTAGGCCTAGAGATGTTATGCTAGTTAGTGTGTTTATTTCATTTCATTTTTATCCTGGAACTAACACCATACTAACCACCCTCTCTTGAGTCAAATTCATAGATCACAGATAAAACCAACAAAAACATTCTCTTACATTTTTGTATATTTTGATCTTTTCCTATGCTCTTTTCATTTTGTAATTGATTGTCCCACTAGCTTGCCATTTTGCAAGACCATTTTGATTTGAACACTCTCATCATTTTATGAGTCCATTTTCCTTATTTTCTTCTACAACATTAATCATGTTTTCTTATCATCACTTTTCTTCTATTTCATTTCTTGATAAAACTACATTTATCCTAAAGTTCATATTGGATCTCACATCCATAGAACAATGTAAATTTTGTCCACTTATTTTGTACATCTGGAGTCATCTTGGCTATCCCCTTCCTTTTCTTCTTTTTACCCATTTTTATTATGTGTTATTTATGTATCACTTGGGGGAAACTTTGTGTCCTTATTCTTGTTATGTTGTTGATGAAAGTAATACCACTACTACACATTCCTAAAAAATTATTTTCAAATTACACTAACATTGTGACTAACTCTTGTTTGTGTGTTTTTATTTTATTTTTATTGGTGTTTTGTTATGATTTTTTGTCTCTTATTTTGTTTATTTATTTCTTCTTGGTCTTTTGAGTTACTATTTGTTATTATTATTTTATTTTGTTTTTCCAAGTACATCTTGATGGTACACATGGAGCTTGATTATTTAGATCTTATTTTCCTATTATTTATAAAGTTGTTATTGCTTTATTTTTAAACATTATTATTCCTACTTAAATCCTGATTGTTCATATCTTGATTTTAAGTTTGGTTACATTTGTCTTTTTTTATTTGATTCTATTTGTTTTTGTTTAAATGTAAATAGTTATAACTTTGGTATTGGTAGTTCTTATCATTATCCTTAGCTATAAATATTCACATTTGAATCATCTCATCATAATTGAAATGCAATGTCATTATAAGTTACTCATACTTATGATGCATAATTTCATTTTGCTATAGCAAGAACTAGGTGCTTTAGACCCAACTCTCAAAATAAATGCAACTCCTATGATCAGTTCTCAAGTGCACCAATGAAACTAGGTATCAATGGATTATCTTGCACCTGACTCTATGAAAGACATACATCTCTAGGCATACATTATGAGTCTAATCGAATAATGGTCTATTTTTCTTCTATTCTTCATTATTCATTTCATTTTCTCCCACTTCTGGGTGAACTAAATTATCTTGAGGTCCATTTAGACTATGTATGCAACACTTGGATACATTATGTATCTCAAGTCAACTCAGCCACCTTCATTCTTCTATTCATCTCTTTCATCACATTGCACATCCTTGTAAGTCAAGTTTTTCATGATTATTTCAATCATTAACCAATCACATCTATATTTTCACCTACTCATATTTTAATCTATGAAATAGGTAATATCCTTCAGCTATGATTTCTAATTTACCCTAATGGGGCACAACATTTAAACCACTCACAAATCTAAATCAGCTCTACTGGGGTAAATTATTTATCAGTGATCAAGATCAGCCCTACTAGGGTAAAATTATTTTATCAACTAATCAAATTTTCTCTACTGGAGAACATTATTATTTCCTCTATCTATAGAAAATTTATCCTAATTATTCTAATTCCAATCTCGATAGACTCTTCCCCTCATTTTGACAATATTTTAGTACACAACTTGTCTCAATATTGATCTCTTCCTAAGCGTGTAACTTGTACCCTAGATTTGGATGTGTTTAAAGTGTGTCACTTATATTTTTGGATTGTATATTTCCCCTTACCCCTATCATTGGGGCCCATTATATTCTAATTATATTTTGATCATTGATGGAATCAATGTGTGTAATCATTAGCTCATCTAGATTTAATCTATTCCACAGGTTAATCTCACTTTTTCTCTCTTTTAGAGAGTCTATCCTTCTCTTTCATCCTAATATGTCCTCTCAAGGGGGAATCATGGGTCATTTTATTTCCAATTTCTTCTTGACAAATATTTTCTTTAAAAATATATTTATTCACTTGAATGTCTCACCATGCCTTCTCAAATAGGGGCAAAATGTAGACATCCAATTCCTAACACCATTATGTTAAAATTTTTAGTCTTACTTGAAATTTGTGAAAATGCACAATTTGAACCAAAATTACTTAAACATGTTAAATGGTTTGAGCTTGTCATAGGGGCAATGAATTTTATGTGATTATTAACTTTTCTTAAATAATTTCAAGTCAAAATGATGAAAATGCATTTTGGTGCTCTGTATCACTCTTTTCTTCTAATTCAAAAGCACATAACACATGCATGTGTTATTTTGTCTCGATAACTTCCTAAATGGGATATTGGTCCATATGTAACTAACATCACCTTCTAATTCATCTCTAGTCAAATTATGACCTAGTAATATGGCATTCTGGCCAATTCAATTAATAGTGTGCAACTAATTTCCAAAGAATTACTTAAAATTTGATTAATCTCACTTAGAAAAACTAAATCAAATCAAGAGCTTAAGTGGAAAACCCATGAAAGTTATTGAATATATTTTAATTGGAAATTGATTCTTAATATCTACATCATCAAATGACATCATTTGTGGGGTGGCATCCATAGCCATAAATGTAACAAATATCAAGCGTAAGGCCTCCCATGCCTCTTTAATTCCCCTTCCTTCTAAATATTTATGAGGGTATTTATGGATTAATTATACAAAAATGGATTAATTCATGGCCACACATCTTTATCACAAGATGGATGGTCATGTTTAATCTTGATCAATTTGAAAAATCTATAAATAGGAGGGCCAAAACCACCATTTAAAAGCTTTATTTATGTAAAATTATAATTCAAAATTCTCTCCACATATCATTTATTATTAGTGTTATTATGCTTAATTTTTAATAGGATAGTTTCAAGATAGGCACAACATTGGTTTTCATATCATGATCCTAGTTTCATTGGTGCACAAGAGATGATGGAGGAGTTTTGAATTGAATCATTGATGAATATTTGAGCATTAAATAAAAGGGGGAAATCATGTTTTGAGATTCATTTTGGGGATGGGATGCTCTTGGGAAGGTATTGTGTATGCTTTCTTTCATTTACTCTTAATTGTCATTTACCAAACCCCATCAAAAGAGTTGGCTTAGCTTGTTATGTTTCTATGCATTTTTATTTATTTTTCATGACTAATGTTTGATCTAACCAAATTTTTAATCCATCTCTATAGTTACAAATAATATATCCAATAAAAAAGCACACTCAACATTATTTTCCACACAAGCAAATTATTTAGAATAAAACATATTCAAAAGGTTATATAATTAAGGAATAACACATGATTCATTAAAAGTAATTTAAAATTAAATTTTCATGGTTTCAGTATGAAATAACATTGTGACATCTATGTGAGTGTCAACTTATCCAAATAATTTTTTTGGTCACTCCAATTGACCCACCTAGAAAATGGATATTGGATTAATCATACTAAAAGGACAAAGGGACGTAGCAATCATGGGATGAAATGTCCCCTCATTAGTTTTAATATTGATTTTAATTCAACCCACACACCAATTTTTTAACCAATTTTACTCTAAGAGTAGAAAATACTATCATTAGAGGTTCAATTGATATGAGATTTCATTTTAATTTACTTTCTTTCTTATTATTTATCTATATCATGTTCTATACTTGATTCAATTGATAAACAATCAGGATCTACTTCAATTCCTATCACAACCTAAACTAAGGTAGGATACCATCCTAAAAATTAAAAAGGAGAGAGGGTAGAGAAGAAAAGAGAGGGTGTCTTTATTCTAAATGAGACTCTTGGTACTCTAAAACTAAAAAGCATGCTTGCCCACAATTATACCATTGTGTGCCCAATCTCGTAATTTCATAAACTTAGATCCACTTAGTGGGAAAGTTTCTAAGGATAATCATGAAATCCATTGATCTATTGAATTGATTCTAAATATATCATATCTTTCACTTTGAAGTTTTTGCACATGATGAATGTAATAAGTCATAAATAAATCTAAAAGACTAGTTATGATAGCTATGTCACAACATAAATAAGGCAATCATCTGCAAACAAGCACATTAATAGTCGTAGCACCAATTAACTAGCTAAATCAAGAGACTATAAACACTAAATAAACAAAACATAATAAAATTTATATTTAGCATTATAAAATCATTTTATTGCAATAAATATCCCTTGGAAATCAATTAAGGTTGAAGGCATGAGAGAAGGGTTGGTGTAATCCATGATAATTCTAGCAATAATTTGATGCCTAAATGCTAACCACCCATGGACACACAGTCAAGGTGAAAACACCAAGGGAAGGTAGGTGAAATCTTGGCACAATATCAATGGTAAACTCATTATTGAGGGAACTATTAATCAAATCACCTTTTCACCCACTCCGCTTATCGAGGTATTAGAGTTACCTTCCCAAACAAAGGGGATGACCATTTACCTTCCTCTACTTATTGAGGTAGTGTATTCTTTAGCCTCTCCTTTAATCAAAATACCAGAGGAGGCAACCATTTCACCTATACCTTTTTTGGATATCGGCCAACAATTGAATCTTCCTTTAGAGAATACTCCTAAGGAAGAAGCCACCATATCTACACCTCCCATAAAGGAACCCCCGACCCAAATCCTTGAACCTCTAACTAAGGAAAAAGATCAGATCACCATTCCTCTCTCTCAACGTATGGGCTTATCTTTTGATTCCACTACCCAGGACACTAGACCAATCTACAAACCTTTCTCTAGACTGGTTCAAAACTTGGAATTTGTGTTCCAGCCTAACATGGATCGAGCCACCTTTTAGTAATAGGTTTGACTCCCTTATATCACCAAAAATGAGCCTTTAACTATCTCTTTAATAGATCAACCTATTGTTTCTACTATCAAACTCATTACAATTCCAACTAAGCCATTAGAGACTCTCACCAGTCAAACTATAACTCAACCATTCAAACCAACTAAACCTAAAAAAACCAAAACACTTTATACCATTCTAGTTAAATTGACTAAAAACCTTGACATCTTCCCTATGTAAAACCTTACTCACCCATCATTTAAATTAGAACTAACCTCACCAAACCTATCGAACAAACTCCAACCTAAGCCAATAAAGAAGGTAAAACCACCTAGGATCCCACAAACCAAAACTTTGCCTCCCTTCTCCACTTGCTATTCTCTTTTGGGACCTCATCCCTCTACTTTAGTTAGAATACCAACCATCCCAAACAAAAACAAAATCCCACCACCACTTTTGGTGATGCCTCAACTCTGACTTTCATCTTCATTTATTTTTACCAAAATATTTATTACCCAACCTCTTATCTCTCAACCTTATTTGACTAAACCATCTACCCCTCAAACATCTACTTAAAAACCTTTGAACCCTAAGCTGTCAACATCTAAACAATTTACTTCAAAGCCAACTCTCAAGAATGCTAACTCATTTAAGCCTCCAACCACTAAGCCTATTCCTAAAAAGGCTTTTGACTCAAACCCCAAAACCAAGACCTCCATACCTCTGCCACCTTTGGTTGAATCTTACTCTATCATTTTTCAAAGGTTATTACATGATTTTTGATTGACCTTACCACTTACTAGATCATTTGACTTGCTTGGTCCAAAACCATCTTGGTATAATAACCACCTAGTGTGCTCATATCATAGAACACCGAGGCATGCCATAGAGAACTATAAGGCTCTCCAAACCATAATCCATTAGATATATCATGGGGATGACTTATTATCATATGATCCCTCCATAGACCCACTACCAATATAAAAACTTGAAACTATCACCCAAAATTTACCCACTCCCCCACTCTCACCTAAGAGCAAGAAGGAACCAAAGCAACCCCCTAACCAAAATCTTCACCAAATCTATGTTATCCATGTGGTCACATGATCACATGCTCAACAAAAGGATAAGGGAAAGGTAAAAGTGTCCATTCTATGGACATATCCCTCTTCTACTACCCAATCATCAAACCAAATTCAAACACCTTTACCATCAACCAAACCTAAGCTGTCCCTCTTGGCTACCTCTCAATCTAACTTACCCCACCATCATCAACAAATGATAGAAGCTATGCAAGTTATTAAGGTTTGACCAGGTGACCCACAACCTTTAGAATCCTTCAATAGAGATCTTTAAATTTCCAACCTTGTTACCTTCAAGGATTTATAAATACCTTCTATCCACCCTAATGATCTAGATTCTCCTCTTTTCATTACCTCATACATCAACCAAACTCGCATCAAGAGGGTTATGATTGATGGAGAGCTAACATCAATATCATCTCCTCCCATGTGTATGATTAGCTCAAACTACCAAATAATATCATGTTAGAAACCTTTGCAGTCCTCTATTTTTTTAACAACATCATGCCACCACTTTAAAAACTACTATATTTCACATTCATTTAAGATCTTGCATAGTTATTGAGCTCTTCTACATAGTAGAAGGTGAGTTCTAGTATAATGTTTTACTGGGACATCCCTAGATTTGCTCCATGATCTATGTTCCATCTACCTTACACTGATAAATAAATTTGAACATGAAGGTTAAGTTGTCACTTTACATGCTGACTCAATCCCTTACATAATGTGAAACATGACATACATACCCAATGATGTTCTCCTTCCTCTATCCAGTAAGCCCTCATCAATAAAAGATGAAGCCCCATCTTATTTTACCAATGAAGCATCAACTAGTTCATTAATTATTATAGACCAAATACCCACAATAGACCCCTTAAAATTGACATTTCAATATCTCTCACAAGGGGAGTATCACCTTTTTACCGTCAATGCTTTCCCTACTCCCAAAGAGTATGGGGAACTTAACCAACAACATAGGTAAGATTATAATATAGGAAACCTCATTCCTTTTGGGCCTCCCACTTATCAAAATAATTTCATTTATGGGGGACTTGATAAACCCCTAGACACTTCTACCACTTTTTTTCTCCTCAAACATACACCTCTAATTTATCTAATTTGGATAAACCAACTTTTGCCAAGACATACCTCCATAGGTATGCCTAGAAGGGATTTGTCCTAGGTTGTTATGAGCATGGGCCACATGAGTTGCTTCTAATCAAGACCCAAAAACTACATGAAAAGAATGGCCTTGGCTTCACACCACCTAAAAATTAAACCAAGCAACCTCCCATCACCATTATTGAGGAAGACATCCCATCTTCCCAACCACCCTCTCCATCCAAATATAAGAACAATGATATCATACCTCCTAATTTTTTTTTCATCAACATGATTAGCCTTAGACCCATGACTTATCAAAAGGATGGGGAAAATGTAACCATTCCTCTAACTCATCTTGAGATGATAGGAGATGATTCTCCTAGAATTAATATTTTTTAGTGTCAAGATGATGATTCCATTTGCACCTACCTTGGTGTAGAATATCACTTTATCCACAAATATCTCCCTCTTGAGACTTCTACAATGTTAAATGAATCCATCGTGGATGTCAACATAGGCACTCAAGATAAACCACATATTGTTAAAATTGGATAGTCTTTATATTATTTAGAGAATCAAGATTGTTCTACCTTCCTATAAGACCATAGCATATCATTCACTTGGTCTTACAATGACATGCTAAGAATTGACCCCACTATCACCACCTATAACATCATCACCAATCAATATGCTAAGCATGTTCAATAAAAGCTTCATCTTATGCACCCTCGTATAACCCTTCTTATCAAAGCAAAGCTTTAGCATCTCATTTTTGTCAATTTAATCTAACTCATTGATTATCCCCAATGGGTCACAAACATTTTTCCTATCACTAAAGCCACAGGGGGACTTCAAATTTATGTAGACTTTCATGAACTCAACCTAGCTTACCCAAAGGATTACTTCCCTTTTCTAAGTAGTGACTAGCTTGATCTTATGGCTATCCATGAAATGTTATCTCTTATGGATGGGTTCTCAAGATACAATAAAATCTTGATTACCCCTGAAGATCAACATAAAACCACCTTCATCACCCCTTGGGGGACTTTTTTCTATAGAGTCATGCCTTTTGGTCTAAAGAATGTTGATGCAACCTATCAATGAGTTATGACCTACATATTATATGACCTCATTCACAAAATAGTATAGGAATATATTTATGATATTCTTGGAAAATCTAAGCTTCAAAAATATCATTTATCTATTCCTAAAATTATCTTTAAATGACTCATCCATTACCATGTCTACCTTAACCACAAGAAGTGTATCTTCGAGGTCTTGTCAGGAAAACTTCTTGGCTTCATTAACCTTTGTTGTAAAATTAAATTCAATTCCTCCAAATTCAAATAAATTATTGAGATGTCTCCTTTAATTAACCTTAAGTAGCTCCATAGCTTGTAGGGGAAGCTTTAATCCATTTGTTGATTCATCTCTCAGTTATCTAACCAATGCTAATAATTCCATCACCTTTTGAATAAGTACATATATTTCAAGTGGAACCAAGACTATCAAAAGGCCTTTGATTCACTCTAACTTCTTTCTCCACCTATCTTCATTCCCCTAAAATAATATCAACCCTTTTATTTATATATCTCTACCACTGACCACTTTTTAGGGACAATGCTTGCACATCATGATGATAGTCATAAAGAGTAAGCCATTTACTACATAAGATAAATGCTTATAGAGTAATAAACTTGGTACACCCATACTGAGAAATTATGTCTTTCCTTGGTCTTTTTGGCCACTAAAATTCACCATTATCTTCTTAACCACAAAAATTTTATCATCACCAACATCGATCAAGTACATGCACTCCAAGTCATACCACAATAAACATATGGCCAAGTGGCTCATGGTTTTATATAAGTTTGACCTTGATTTCATCTAGAATAAGTTAATTAAAGAGTAATTAATTATTTACTAGTTGGCCAAAGCACCTTTGATGAACAACCAACCTCCTCCTCTCAAGCTCCCTAATGATTCCATCACTACCCTTTCTCAAGCTAACTTCACTTATCAAGTCACTATGTTATTCAATGGATCTAAGTTTCAGCGTGGTGGGGGAGTTGGTATCACATTTATCCCATTTAATGGTGAACCTATTCCTTTATCCTTCAAGCTATATTTTTAATGCACCATAGATGAATATGAAGCCATAGTAATAGGGATCGAAACTGCTTTAGCCTTGGGAGTCAAAACAATCAACATATTTGGTAATTATCAACTTGTGGTCAATAAAATCAATACAATATACCAGTGTAAGAATGATGTGATACAATAATACAAACAACTATTTGATGTACTATTGATGTCATTCAATCACTACATTATCCAAACCACCCCACGATCTATGAACAAGTTTACTGATATAATGGCTTCCCTTACTTCCTATATCCCATATTTACCCTTGGAATATGAGATATCTATTATCACCCATTGAGTTACCAAGCCTTATTGTATCAAATTAGACCCCCAACCATATTTAATATGGAAGATGTACAACTTGACCTTTGGTATAAGTAGATCTTTGACTATCCCAAGTTTACCATCATTCCTTCTGACCTTTCCAAGAATGATCAAAGAGCATTTATTTAGAGCACCTCCCATCATACCATACTAGGGGGAATCCTTTACAAGCATGGATTTTATGGTCTTCTCTTTCGTTACCTACTTAGTCATGAAGCCTCTCATTTTATCAGGGAAATGCATGATGGGATTTATGGAAGACATTTTAGTGGTCTAGTTATCACTAAGTGTATCCTTCACCTTAGCTACTACTGGCCTACCCTCAACCAAAATTGTTGTGATTATGTGAAAAAATGTGTTAAATGTTAATATCATGCCAATTTACAATATGCACCTAGCCATAGCCTCCAAGTATCCAAGGATTTATGGCCCTTCTCACAATGGGGTCTAGATCTTATTAGTGAAATTAACCCCCATTCTTTGTAGTGACATAAATATATCATCACCACCATAAAATATTTAACCAAGTGGGTGGAATATTCCCATCTCATTTCAACCAAGGTAAAAAAGATCATCACCTTTATTAACTATAACATCATCTGTCATTTTAGTGTTCGACAAAAAATTATCATCGATATTGGTAAATATTTTAAGAATAAAAAAGTCCAAGATATTATTGATGCATATGGCATCAAGTTAAGATTATCATCACCTTATCATGAAAAATCTAATGGATAGGTTAAATCCTCTAACAAAACTCTCAATAACATGTTAACTAAGATGGTTAATGCATTTGGTTGCAATTGGAATTTGCACATCCCCTTCACCTTATGGACATATCATACTAGCATTCAAACCCTTACAAGTGTTACCCCCTTATATCTCATTTTTAGAGCAGAGGTTATCTTACCTCTCAAAGTATAAATCCCCTCTCCTCACATATCTCTATAGGATCTCATTTCTAAAGATGATTATCATCAAAATCATTTAGCCCAACTTGAGCTACTCGATGAATGCCATTTAGCCACACTCACCCATCTTCATGTCTATCAAGAGTGAATCAAATGTGCTTATAAAAAACACTTTAGAGTGTGAGAATTCAACATCATAGACCTCATCTTAAAGGAAAATCAACATGTCACCAATATAGATAAAATCAAGTGGGGCAAGTTTGCTTTCAATTGGCTTGGACCTTATATTGTAACACACAAGTATGGATCGAGAGCTTATCGATTATCTTCTCTTGAAGGGAACCTATAACCTGAGCCCCTCAACATCCTTTATTTTATTAAACAAGATTGGACTTGCCTTTTGTCTAACCTAAGATCATTGCTTGTTTCATCCACATTCATCCCCTTATTTTAGGAAAAACTAATTAAATTTGAGTCATGTGATTGCCCATCACAATCATAGCCTCTTATTAAACATGGGTACCACAAATCTACCCATGTCATGAATATGATGTTAATTTCCACCCCTTTTATAAAATGGATTCCCATGTTCATTGTCACCTAAACCTTTTTTACACCTAATCAACCTTCTTATGCTCTAGTTTTGCCTTCATAAAAGGTGAAACTCTAGGCCTATATAAGTAAGTATATGACATCAAAATTAAAAATCAAAAGCAAAATCAAAAGATTAACACTAAAAAAAGACATTCCTGGGTTATTTATAACATTCTTAGACTGCTCTCTTAAATGATAGCTACATAAATATATCAAAATTTCTCAATATAAGGTAGAATTCTCCCTTGAAAGATAGCTATCAAAAACATTAAACAAAGCACACAAACTTAGACCACTCCCTTTAAGAATGGCTGAATAAAGAATTTATCAAAGCATAGCAATTTCTTAGAAGCTTCTTGCATTGATCAACTTCCCTCAACCCTCCAACTAATAAAAAAATATAAAAATACCTATTATGAAAATTAGATAAAAATAAAATCCTTTAGAAGCCATAATCAACTCTCATAAGTAGACTTCTCATATCAATCAATCTACACCTTATATGACATGGAATTATTTATACTGACTCTTTGATAACCTCTAAAAGAGGCATGCTAGTCTCATAAGAAGGTTCAATTTCCATCCATCTCCCCTTTATACAATCCATAAGCAAGGGATTTTGAGCTTACTTGACATTATGTGATCAAGACACCTTTTTAACCAACTAATGAACACTCATGTGAAGTATTCGAAGGTTTTATGGTCATAAGTTGGTCTTATTTGGTTTATTTTAGTCCTTTCCAATGAATAATCATCATGCCTTCTTCTTATTCTCTCTTACTGGTTGATACATTAATTAAGACCATTTGTCTTTTAATTATCTTATATTTCTTATCTTTATTCACATTTAGTTTCATTATCAAACATAATCTATGTGTTTTAAGATTACAACACCTTCATCAAAATAAATGCATTTAACCATGTGTTTTTACCTTATTTGTTCAAATGTTTTTATGCACATTTTAATAATTAAAAATCTTTTACAAAAAACATAATTTACTGATCAATCACATCAACTAAGCCATCTATCATAATCTAATCATGCATCTTAAATGAATAAGTCATTCATATTTGATATCTACCATATGTCTAATCTAAGTGACGAAGAATATACAAATTAAAGCATGGATATCATCACCACATAACCATATTTCATCACATCATGTCAAATACCATGGATAATACATGTAATCATCATGACATCATTGAACCCATAGACAATACCATTAACCCATAACCATATCATAAACCTTATGTAATCACCATCGCATCCACATAATCATATAAACCACATAATATAATATATTCATCATAAATAATAATAATAATAATAATAATAATAATCCATAAAACCATAATAATATCATCATGTCAACATCATAACATGAATAAATGAGCAAATATAACCCCTAATGGTCTTTTGTCTCCACATTTTTAGGGTTGACATATGACCATTGATGATCAGGGTGACCACTGATGATCAAACCCAATAGTCAACCCTGACCATCGACCATCAACATTTTTAGGGTTTTCCCTTCCAAACACTTTTCAAACATAATTTTTCACCCAAAACCAAACCCATTTCCAACCATAGGAGATTTCCTTCTCGACCAACCATGACCCAATCACATCAACCTCACCACTGGCCATTTTGGCTTGATTATTTCATGTTTTGTGATGACCTTGCCTTGGTACTTTTTACCACACCACCTAATTTGTCATGTTGAACATGTTTTAACTTGCATTACCTCACACATAATCAACCAAACATGTATTCCCAAGATCACTTCCTACCTTGGATACCTGTGATTTCACTAACCTAACCTTGTTTAGGAGATTTGTATTTATAAGTGTAACCCAACTATCACATATGGTCACATAGTCCACTTATCACTTTTTATTCTAGCACCAACCTTATTTTTACCAACTATGGAAACCTAATCGATGAAAAATATTAGATATCACACTTAGTTTCACTTTATGTGCATGTTTGTGCTTTAATGCCCAACCTATCACCCATTTTATCACTAACTAAACCATTATCAAACCCACACTCAATTTCATTTTACCTCATCACTTTCTAGTTTGAGGGGAAACATCACCTCTCATACTTGGGGCAATCAAACCTTCAACCTAAAATCCATTTTTTTTTGCATCTTGTTGATACAAATCTCATAATAAAAATGGGTAAATGTAGACACTAGAAATCTACACACTACAAATCTAGATGTTGAATGACCTTTATATCACCTTGAGACCCATTAAGAGACCACACCTGACCCTTCAACCATAAATAAAACCTAACTCATCTGACTAGATAGCTTAAACTTTTGATTAAACTACACCTTACCCTATCAACCATTGATAGTCACCCTAATTGTCAAAGGTTAGGCCTGACCACTGATGGTACCCGCTTCAAATTTAGCTTGTTTTTTTATATTTAGCTTGTATTGATCCATGTGTGAATGAATGCATATTTTACTTAGAATTAGAAGAAATTGTTAAACTTTTTATTCAATCAATTTTTATACCTCTCCCTCTCTCTTATAAAAAGAGAGGAGAAGGAGGTGAAAGATCCATTATGCATCACCAACAATCATCAGAACTTCTTATATCCAAAAATTTATTTTATAGCTCTTTTACTAGTGAACCAATAATGAGCGTAATAGAGATATGAAGTGTTGTTTCACATCAATCATAGTTGAGACTTTGTTAGCCTACCAAAATCACTCTAGGTGCCACACAACTCGACATTATTCATGCCATGAAGATAAGTATTTTGTTTTCAATAACTAATTACGTTGTTTCTATAGTGTAATAAATTTTTAAACTACACTCATCTTCTATAATCCATTCTATAACCTTACCAAAATTCTAACTAGAACTTTTTAAACTAGACCAAACCCACATTAACTATTGACAGTCACCCTGATCATCAATATTATATCCACTAATAGTTACCCTAACCACTAATGATCACACCCAATTGTCGATGGTCACTATTAGACAAATAACTAGTAAGTTATTTTCACCCATAAAACCTCAAACAAATTCCACTTTATAATCTTCTACCTGATCACATAGCATTACCTTATTTTTTGAACCATACCCAATCCATTTATCATTAATATTAATTTGTTTATTGCTATAATTCATCTATCGATCACTTCTTGTATTTCATTTTAGTATCTTCTATTATATATGCAAATACTTTATCTTTCATTTTAGAAGCTTGATTATTTTAAAAGCATAGATTTATAACCCCTAAGGAAGCCTATGATTCTAGGATTTAGCTCATGACAGGCAATCTACCCAACTAATCAACTATTTATTTTAGTGTTTTATTATCTATAGGTCATTCCTCCTTAGATAAAAAGGAGTTTCTATAATCATCTGATCAATGTGTGAACAACATACCATGTTATTATACCATACCCTTCTTAAGTTTTTTCTCTCTTTATTCCAAGAATATAAGCAAAAAATTACTAAAACACTCCAAATGGCACATAAGGGACTGTGATAATTAATGCAAACTAAATACATAGTCAAATAACATGTGTATGCATCAATAAGTTCCTACAAAAGGATATCACATTGAAATGGGTATTGAAACTTGTTTTAAGCCTTTAAATGTCATAAATATTCATTTTATCACCTTAGGAGGGTATATGACTAATTGAAATCCTAGACAATGTGCACATTATTCATGTCTTTTCTTAACTACCCTACATACTAAGATGTTCACTTATAGGTGGCCTTACACAGAGAATTGAAACATGGTCATGGAAGATTTGATATGTTTGAAACCTTCATGAAGTTTGGGAATATATAAAATACCATGAAAATCATGTTTGATTTCATTGAGAGGCACGAAGACATGGAAATCCATGATCAAACTAGAAAAGTTATTTTAGGGATCAAGTCCCTTAAAGCTCCAAAATAGATCCCTAACCTATTTTGGTGATGTCATATAATAGTGTAGTAAGGAGTCTAGATGAATCCAAATGCACCCATATTGTAGCCTTCATGGAGGGGTAGAACTTGAAAAAGAGATTAGGTATTTGACTAGAGGAACATGATGAAAAGAGGATTCAAAGTCACATATTTATTCACTGCAACTTTTTAGTTTCTTCTTCAGTTTTGAACTCTCAAGTAACTTTACATCCCCAAGTGGCATAATAGGAGCATATAATTCATGAAAATTGGTTTTATAGAGGTGAGAAGCACATTTTTGTTTCAAATATCATCAAAAAGGGTTGAAATTTAGGGTATTGATCTCCATCAACACCGACAAGTGTGTCATTTCTTAGAAAAGTCACTTACAGTCTGACTGTAGGTGCCTCACAAACTCATTAAGTGAAATTTGGTGACACTAGTCCTATAGACATAGAATTTTTCCATTAACTATTGGTTATAAAACCTTAAAAGGATCATAATATGTGAAGCATTGGTTTCAAGGTTGATATTCACTTATATGCCCATTATTGCTCCAAATTGGTAAACTATAATTGACTATAGTTAACAATGACCTAAAGGATGACTGCCTTGGTGATTGGCATAAAAAATGAATGATGTGAAGAGAAATAGATGACTATGGGATTATATTTATGACTTAAATAAGGTATTTAGTAATTAAATATAATATCTAAGACCAAATATACACCTATAGGTAGGTGAAACACATAACATAGTCAACCACCTATGTCAAGTCAAACACAAGGTATGAAATAGAGAGGTTCGAAAAGGTTAAAGTGTTAGATGTGTTTTAAAAGACCCAAATTCATGGTAGACACCTCATAGGACTCCCATATAATGGATATAGGATATTGAAATTTTTTCAATGGGCAACCTACAGTCCATATTCAAAACCCTGAACACAATGAGTTTTCATAAAGTCTATCTTAGGTTTTAAGACATTTTGAGTGTCCATTGATAAAAAAATATTTGAAAATTTTCAAAAATGGTTCTTTCCACTTGGATAAACCCATCATATGTCCACCTTTGCTGAGATAATCAAGGAAGTGCCCTCTATTTTATCTCAATTAGAGGGCACTCCTAAAGGGTGCAAATCTATAGATTTAGAGGAAATAAGATGATAAGATGAGATATATGTTGATAAGACCATGAAATAATATTTTGAGAGCTTATTTGGACATGAAATAACATGTATAAATCTTCACATGGGTTAAAAACATGTCAAGTTGGTCTAAACTTATAGGTATGCATTCAAGTCCTTAAGGTCTAGTTTAGGCCTAAAGCCCAATTGGAGGGTCAATACCATTTATAAAGACATAATATAATTAAAAATAAATTTTAAACATTAATTGGGAGTTATAAGAAGTTTTTTAGTTATTTTAATGCAAAATAGACCACATGGAAGCCACTTTTGTCTCAAACCAACTCAAGCCTATGTAGAATGCATGAAAAAGCTTGAGAGGGCACCTTTGAGAGATCACACCTACATGGAGGCTTAGAATGGGAATATGATAAGTTGGGTAATGTTTAAGTAGTTATTAAACAAAGACTTTTTATAATTTTTTTAGAGTTCCAACATCAAACTTGTATGAACAATCCTTAGAGGGCAAAATCACCTAAAATCCTCGCAAACCCTTGCTAAAGGCCCAATTGGGAAAATGAAGAAGGAGAGGAATATATATGGGATATAATGGGAAGGAAAGTGATTTGATATTTAAAATGACTCACCATGGTTACTTCCAATCATACCAAGTTGTACCCTACTTTTATGAATAGGGTGGAAATGGATTTTTTGACTATTTTTGGTGTCTTTTAGGTAAAAAAAGATTTCAAAGGATGAAATTAAATTTGGGAGAGATATTGAGACCTATCTTAACTCCTAATGTCAATTTCATAATTCAAATAATCTCAAAAGTTCCTATACTAACACCTTCATCTCAACCAGTCCAAATGGGCATAGTGAACAAGCAATGACCAACAAGTGAGAAAGTGAAAACTCTAAATAAGAGGCCTTCTAAGATTTTATTGGTGAATATAGGGGAATGAGGGATATTTAAAAGTGTCATACACTTATTTTTATAGACTGGTTTATAAAATTGAATACCTCTTTGATGCCAAGTATGAAGGGTGAGTGAAAGAGGAGTGATTGTGACAACAGGCAGTGATAACTCATGTCTAGAAGAATCTTTATGATTAGGAACACATTTAATACATGGCTAGGATTTTTTATAACCCATAAATCTTATTTCAATCATTTGATATGTCCCTATTATTTTTTGGAATGTTCAAGGAAGGCCAAATGATGAAGACAATTTTAAGGCATGGAAATGAAGAGTCCTACACCACATTTCAAGAGTTTCATGCTTTGAGGGATATTTGTCCTATAAGACCTTGCATAGTATTTTCCATATTACATTCTCATGAAAATTTAACTCCTCCTCTCATCTTTACACATGTTTTAGTGACTCTTAGACTTCATTCTCTTCTCTTCTCTCTCAAATTCTATAAGTACTATCCATTTTGGCTATTGTAGACTAATTCCACTCCTTGCATGGCAAAGCCCTGCTAGATTAACATTGTATTTTGCCTAAGTCTAGTTTTGAGTTCATGAACATTTTTATAAGTTTTTAAATTGATGTATGGTGATGTTAAGTGATAATCTTCTATACTTGTTTCTCTTTATCCTCTCATGTTTATTCAAGAGTTCCTACTCTCATAGGTTATATAGAGTGTAGCTAGTGTGTTAGAATCTTTTCAAGCATACAATTTTATTTATAATGTGTAATCTACCCTCTGGTTCACTTACCTTGTGTTTCCTCATGCATATCACCTCTATATTGAAACACTTATGTTACAATATCTTAGGACTTTGAAGCTAGTTTGTAGGTCTTATTACTTAGTGAAATAAGTATGATGGTCTTATGGAAATCCTTCTAGTGTATCACCCCCTTAGAGTAGTTTTTTTTCATGAAAAATTATATCTATTTTCCCACAAAAAATTAGTTAAGTAGGTGATAATCACTTCAAGGCATATTCAGGGAGCTAGATCTTAAACCTAGAGGTCTACCTCTACTATAGGTAAACCCACATACCTAGAAGTATTCCCATGTTGCCCAAATCTAGAGGAGGATTGGACACATTCCTCTAGGGTGTAATATTTGGTGACAACAAGTACCATATGCATAAGAATGAGGAGTTGGGTAGATTAGAAATAGTATAAATAATGGTGCATAGTCTATTATAATAGATCCAAAAAGAATTATAATTGAGACTTACTCAAAGGAGTTATCATCACCATTGATGTGGCCCATGATCAAAGTTATTCCTTCCTCAAAAGGAATATTGTAATTTATGTTATAATAAATTCAATTTATTGTGTTTATGAGTAAGATGTTCTTAGCAGTGTTTGAGGTTCATATTATTGTAATGGAATTTTTAGTAAGACTTCATGAATAGAACTAGAAACTCTAGAAGCAAATATTTCTTCTTCACTCCCTTATCCTCTATAAGGATGCCTTCATTCACTTCATACATATCAAAATTATATATTTTTTAGCATAGTATTGATTTATTGGACATACATTCCCCTTAGCTTATTCCACCTACAAACATTATTCATGAATCTAGTTAGCATCCAATTGATGTGGTTTTCTACTATGGCCTTCTAGATCCACTTATAGTCTTTGATCCTACACCTAATAACCATTTTTTTAGTATTTTTACCTAATATTATATCTCTTTATTTAGTTGATAAAAAAATTTCACATTCGACTACATATCCACTTGCTTAACTACCCAGTTCTTTGGAGAAGCACACTACTACATTTAGTTCCCACGTGTTTTGTTTCATATGTCACCTTGATGGAGGTCTTGGTATAAATTAAAAAGGAATTATTTCTCCCATAAAAAAATGTTAAACTTCATGACAATGGTTATTACATAAATGTTGTATCTCGTTTAGGATCAATTGATGATAGATTCAATCCTATTTTTGTTATCTCTTCTCTTTGTGATGATATTCAAAAACACATGAGCTCAGTTGAACCTTCACTCAAACCTTAGAACCCAGAGAATATTGAGGAAACTAATATTATTCATGTCAAGTATGATTATCTTAACACATTATTAGATGTTTTTCATGTGCTTCATTTACAAACTTTAGACCGATTGTAACATCTTTAATTTGTATTCATATGGGATGGAATTTAAGATAGTTATAGAAGATTTGTAAACATTATATGTGAGGGAAATAAACACTTGTCTCATCCATTATTCATATTATTAGTCTTCACACTACTCCTCTTACCTTTTGATGCTCCTTTTATTAGATGATCTATCTTTCATGGTAGTTGCCTTAGGAAAAGCTATATTTTTATTGATGGTGTCTTATTGACATAATTTTTGAGTTACACCATTTGGTGTTTTTAATTTTATGTGATCATTTTGTTGTCACATTGGGTATACATATCTATGACATTTTTCTTCATGAGTGTGTGCTCCATTTTGAGAACATTTCTCTCTATTTCATTTTTTTGACTCTCCCATCACTAATAGGGCCATGTTCTTGAGAGGTACATTGTATCTTTATTATCTACATTTTTATAGGCATGTTGATAGTCTCCTCTAATTTTGTAGTGGATTTATCTCTCTTTATGAAGTGGATCTATTTTAGTGTATATATTATCATTTTTTAGTGTTAGAGAAGTGGTATTTATCCACCCATACATATTTTTTGGCATCACTCCATCCATTAAATAACATAGGGGGATGTTCTTAATCTTGATTACTTGGATTTCATGTCCTTTTCCTTGGAAATTAGCACACCACATCTTTTTTGCAGTGGATATAATTAAATTTTGGTTAGTACAAAATTTATGAGTAGTAGATTCAAAATTGACAATGTTTGTAAGTCTAGCATCCCCAACACCTCTCAACTCTTCAGTAGTAGCTTTGGAGCACTATCTCTCACCAAATATTATATGACTTTTGATTCCATTTAGTGTACTTTTGTTTTATGGGATTCATTCCATCAAATGGACATACTTCAATAATTTGTTGAGTCTTTGAGTCATGCTTCTTGGGAGCCCTTACAAAATAATTTTTATCTCCACTTTCTCTATTCATTACTGGTTACTTTTGTAACTTGTGGTGACATATTTCACCCAACTTAACTCTTTTTCACAAATTATTTGACTAGTGTTTTCTTTGAGTGAGCCTTATACAGAGTAATGATTCCTATTTGACTCAAAAGTTATAATGACTCGACATCCATGTATTTTGGTAATATGAATTAGTTACCATAGGGATACTTAGTATTTAAATGTTGACTTATACATAGGTACCTAATCATGCCTTGTTTCTAGGACCCATTATTCTATTGTATTTCTCTTTTCTCACTCCCCATCTGTGCTTAAGGGAGGCTATTGGATTGTTTGTGTTCATAATGGATAGTGTCTTGGGTCATTCCTAACTGGCTAAGTTTGATCCCTATTCAAACTCACTTGAGAGGTAAGATTGATTTGGGAGTTATTATTTTTAGAGTTGAATACCTTAGTGTACACTTAAAATTGAAACCATGAGCATAATTAGGATATCCTCCTACCCAATATTTTGTTCACAATAATTATTTTATTGTTACAAAAAAATATATCCTAGAAATTTATTTTTGAACTTCCCTTGAAAA
Source organism: Torreya grandis (assembly GCA_037957365.1). Lineage (NCBI taxonomy): Eukaryota > Viridiplantae > Streptophyta > Pinopsida > Cupressales > Taxaceae > Torreya > Torreya grandis. The sequence goes on from JARHVA010000329.1 coordinate 5,981,208, forward strand.
TTAATACAAGACATACAAAAATATATGAGAGACTTTTGAATTAATTGATGTGGATGCTTTTCCTCTATGTGAAAATTCTTGACTATTGTGTAAATGGCCACTTGGAGTGATCCTACTAAATGAGTTTATTCATGTCTCCTATAAGGAATTGGATTCTCCATAAATATTGATCAATAATTCAATGGGATTCTAATAATAGTAACTAGGAAGATAGTGGTTTGAGATAGAAATTGTTATATAGTGTAAAGGATGAAAGGATACACATATAGAATTGGCACCATATATGGATGCTTAAGGTAGAGAATAAGGGAAAACAAATGGATAAGTAGAGTTATAGGCTAAAGTTCTACGTCCTTATTTTATCAATAATGTATCTCTCTAAGATAATATTTTTAATGACAATTTTAATTTGTAGTGCATCTCCAAAACCATAGTAATGATATTGGATTTTAAAATGGGATATGCCCTGGTTTATTATAGGTTCATGATTTGGTTGGTCTTTTAGGAATAATGATAAAATACATACATATATATAGATTCTCATTTTATAGCATGGATATACACATGTATATGTATGTGTTTAAATATTTTACTCTTACATATATCTATGTATGAATGAGAGCATTGGTAGTTTTGGTGTGGGTGTGTTGATCTACTTGTTGTTATTCATTGACATGTAACAAGGATTTATTTTATGGAATTGTTTTTCTGCATTCAACTTGTTCTTTTAATTTACATTAAGGATGTTTTATCCACCTTTTTATAATAATGTATTCAAGTGAGTGTGATTCTTTGAGAAGAACCATATTTTAGATTCCATGTTTCTAACCCTACTCATTTGTATTGATGGATTTATGGTAATTATCACTTGGTATTTGTTTTTTTATCTTATGAAGAACTGTATTGAAAATTTACTTTGCCAACCATACTCTATGGCTATTACTCACTAAAAAAAATATCATTTCATTTAATTATCCTCATGTTCTATTTATTTCTTTAGTATATCGTTTGTATTAGATGAGGTTAACATTCCATCTATATGCCAACCATGCCTTTATTATTATTATTTTTAAATGTGTAGGTTGATGGAAACTATCATAACTAATGTTGATAATTTTTATATAGAATATATTTAGGTTGAATTGCTTTTTAGATTGTAGGATGATAATTCCATTGTTGTAGTAACATGTATCTAGAAAGGAAATATGAATTGACAACTACTACATGTATTGTATTATTTTAGTGGATTCAATGTTGTATTGTTGAAACAAGTTAAATAAGATATGGATTAAA